>JAFJYI010000133.1:697307-1394614 GCA_019022655.1 Acacia acuminata | reverse complement strand
TGAAATCGACGTCTTCAAGAACCATAAAATCGTCCCAACACTGCAGATTCAACAGATGGCCTTGTATGGACCAAGGTCTTCCTCTGAGGATCCGCTCATAATCCTCACATTTATTAAAACGAAACAGAAAAACAAGGTGGCTCCTATCAAGATCATGCACCCTCAGCTCCTCCTCCAGTTGCCAACCTTTCTTGATCATTGTAATTGCCGTAGGGATATTTAGCTTTTTACCAGTTTCAATCCTTCCCACTAAAGTCCCCCTTTCTTCTCCTGCTTCTGATCCATGGCCAAGACAACATGTTTCGGTTGCTTACCACCACTGCACATTCGATCCTCCATGTTTCAAACCAGACCCAAGAACACCTCCACTCTTCAAACTCTACACCCAGGAGAAGGGGAAAGGGTAAGAAGATGGAGATACGGCCAACACTTCTCTAAAATGTCAACCGGAGATAGCTCACGAGGAGCCTATCGAACACTCACAGGGGAGGAGAAACTCTCACACCAGGAGAGCAACGGGACATGAAACCAAAGAGGAAAGGAACAAGTATCCACGAAAATGGCAAATAGGCGTATATTAAGGAGAAGAGGAAATGAAAAAGTATCCAAGAAAATGACTGTTAACGATGGTAAATGAGCATGCCCCCGTGACCAAAACCCCCTCTTTGATCACCGTCACCCCCAGGCTCCAGGTTCCAATTAAACTTGAAAACGCCCTCTTAAAAATGAGAAAATGTTGGTCAAAAGTGAAAACCTTGATACAGGGATAAGTATGAGGAAGGGGCAAAATGAGACACGTGTATTTTAGAAGCGTGATGTCGTGAGTGATAAATGAAGGATTGAAATGGGCCCCACTCCCTTTCCGGAGATCAACTATTAGGCAAAATTCAAGTCATAAAGAGTGCACTAAGATGTCTATTGTGTCTGGAAAAAAAAAAAAAAAAAAAAAAAAAAATCAAGAACAATAATATCTTTAGGCAAAACATGATTTGTGTATGATAAAATATTGGGAGTGTACTAAATAATTAATACAGTAGATTAATAAGTGATAAATTTTTTAAAAATATTTTCAAATAGGTGGGCGATAATTGTTTTCTTGAAATGCTTCTTTGACCAGAAATTTTTCTTTTTCTTTTTTTAAATGCTAGTACTTGATCAAATAGGGAATATAACACGTACGGACTAAGGAGCAGTTTCTTTATTTGAATGCGACTATAGTCTTCCTCCTCCATCTCTCCTTCAAGAAACAAGACAGCCACACTTGAATTTGAAAGCGACTGCGTGGCTCTGTGAGCCTCCTCTTTCACCAAGAAAATCTCAGGTTGGTATATTTTAACTGGAAGAAATCATCTCGATCAAATATGTTCGTTGCTCTTTCCTTTCGAGCTGCATTGTCTTGGATATTATAGTCTTCCATTCTTTTCCCATAGACCAAAGCAAGAGTGACAATTGATGTATTCCAACCTCCAATTGTATTTGTCAGGATATAAGTGCTTTTCTTTCGCATTTTCTTTTTAATGAGGTTTTTCTGTGTAGCATTTGAATGTAAATTTTCCTACTTTCCTAAACTCTTGCATCACTGTCCACGCGAACGTGTGAGGCAACGAGTTTTTATGTACTAATTATCATTTTCTTTGGAATGCATTTGACTTACTTTTAGAAAGAAAAAAAAAAAAAAAAGTGTCCTTGTTAATGAGAATAATTTATTTAAGAAGTTTTAAATCAACTTGTACTTTGAATTGTAAAATGAATGGTGCTTTTTAAAAAAAGAGAAGAGGAAATAGTTGGGAGATAAAGTTTTCGTGATGTGCACTGTATTATTATTTTACAACTTTCTGATTAAAATATTTTCAATGTATTGAAGTCAACTCTTTTTCTTTTCATTCTCTGCCCTAAATTCCATACACTTTCCTCTGAGTGGTTTTCTTTTTTTCCCACTCTAGCACTGTTAGAAAGATGGCAATGCACAGAGACGTGCTATTTCTTCCTGAAGAAATTGTGACAAATATTTTCAAACAACTCCGTGTGAAATCTCTTATTCGATTCCAGAGTGTGTGCAAGTTTTGGAAAAATCTCTTCAAAACCCCAGATTTCGTCGCTGACCACCTCCAGCACTCCGAGCCTTGCCTTCTTTTGAAAAGTTGGCGTGCACAAAAGGTTCTACAGTTACGTGTGATCGATTGTGACATTGATGTGATTGAAGTTTATAACCCACCTTTGATCGATTCCTCGTCATACTATGAGATCATTTACAGCAATGGGTTGTTCTGTGTTCTGATGGATTCTTCCCCTTCTTGCCGTAATTCCCTTGCATTGTGGAATCCTGCTACTCGAGAGGTCAGGCAGATCCCTAGAACATCTGAAAATCTTGAATGTGACTGCATTGGATTTGGGTTCAATGCAATTGTTAGTGATTATAAGATAGTGGAAATATATAATGCGGATAATGGACTGATTATTGGGGTTGAACTATATTCTTTAAGCACAGATTCATGGAAGCCAATAGAATTTGCATGCTTAGAAGATGTACGTATTTTCACTGACGGTTTCAATGATGGTTTCAGTGCCAATGGATCTATTTTTTGGGAAGCTATAAAGGGAGGGGAAGAGGAGTTTCGTTGTATAGTTTCATTTGACTTGGCCATGGAATTGTTTTCTTTGATTCCATATCCTGATCTATCTGCAAATTGTTCTTCTAAGTTCAGACTGTTCAGTGTGTATGAAGAGAAGCTCTGCATACTCTTTCTTACAAAGATTGGTGACTTTTCTCAGATTGATTTGTGGGTGCTTGAGGAGGCAATAGGTTCTTCCATTGAGAGATGGAGTTGGACTAAAAAATATATGAGTGATACTTGCCCATCCCAGTTAGATTTCCCTGGGACCGTTTTGAGGAATGAGATTTTTTTGAGGTTCGGAGAAGATGGTCTCTATCGGATCAACATCCTTACTGATGAGCGTAAGATGTTTGCTATCCCTACACATTTTTTTGATAAAGTTTTCAGTTATGTGGAAAACCTTGTATCAATTAGCAAAATCGACTTTGAAGAGCCTTGATCCGGAAGGTTAGTGTTTTGATTCAAATTCATGGTTTATTTTTGTAATATTATAATTGGAGAGTACTTTGGACGTTTTATTTCCTATTATGATAAGATAAGAGCCCATCAAATGGGTCTGGTTTGTGTATTCGTGTTCTTCTCTCAGAATTTGGTCTCAGATCCATCAATCTTAATAATTTCCGTTTACTACATGGGCGAACTACGAAAGTGCCTCTGGTCTTGGAACAAGCGGGTATTGGGCATGTTGCCAGGAATTGTAACTCAACTTCCAATGTTCTTTTTGAAGTTCTTGTTTCTGTTGTGGGATCTCGATCAGTTGCTGTTAAATATGATTATGGCATTAAGACATATATTTCTACTGCTTGAGCGACTGGATTTAGGCTTGTTGCACATTACTTTGCACAGGAGGTTATGTTTCATGATGTGTCAATATGCAATGTTGGTCAAGACATGAGGATAGAGGTGATACCTCTCAGGAAAGTTTATCATTTTGTGCGAGCTTCACATGCAGGCAAAAATTTGACTCTATTCGAAGAGCAGGGTCTACAAACGGCTCAAATTTCAGGATACCAAAGATTGAAAGCGCAAAGCTAGTGAGCTGTCAACTTCAACCATATTGCATTCTAAACGAGCTAAATATATTCTTCACATGATGTTTCAGTTACTAGTGTTGCGGGCTTCATGATCAAAGCCTCCCTCCTTTGTACACTCATGCACTTGTTTCTTTTTATGAGTTAACAGTGTATATAACTCTTCAAAGAGTTGAAATATTTTGAACTAGAACTCACATGACAGTAGATATTTGAAATAGCTGCTCAAATATGCCTTCGTTGTAGTACTTGAATATATCCAACTATGATACTTAATTACTTATCACACTCTAGTGTCCAGTTTATAAGTCCAATTTGAAAAAAAAAAAAATGGTCCTTATTATAATCCATTTTTAGAATAATATAAATGATAATGTTACAATTTTACTCGTATTAAAGATAGAGAGAGAATAAAGAGGTAAAAATACTTATTTATAAATGGGGGTAAAATTAAAAATTAGGTAATTTGGACTTATCAATTTATTAAGTTAACTAATTTTTCTTTGTATATGAGAATTAGGTAATTTGAACTTATAGGAGGCACTAAATGAGTTGATGAATTTTTTGATATATTTGTTATATCAATCAATTAAATATATCCTTCTAAACCTTCAAGCCATTCAGTTATTGTCCACGTGTCTTACCTACATGGCGATTTTCACATCATTGAATGGTTCTTAGTTGGACTACGACCTAAGTACCTAAGTATCCATGTGTTGATATTTTCAAACCATTTACCATTCACACGGCATTTCAAACGGGAGTATCACCTTATTGGCTTTGTAAAACTCATTTTTCAATGATCCATTTAATTCAGTCATTGATGAATTGAGCGATGAGGACAAAAATAAACGCGCGTCCAACCCAAGGATAATCACCATTGGTTGATTGACTATTCTATTCATCTACCAAGCATCCATTTCTTCCCCATGCATCTTCCACTACAAAAGGGATTTTCAGTGGTAACATTTGGTGGCGACATTTAATGTCACCGCTGAAAGTTATTTTTCAACGGCAACTCTCATATGTTGCCGCGAAAAGTGTGTTTCAAGGGTGGATTAATTAGTGTCGTCACTGAAAGTCTTTTTAATTTTTTTTTTTTTTTTTTTTTTAGTTATGATATTTATACAATAAATATGTTTATTGATGTAATTTCTTATGAAAAAATAAATTAATTTTTTGGATTATTGTGAGATAAAGAAAGTTTGAGAGATAGTGTGTTGTGCATGAGCGAGTGAGAGGAAGGAAGTGGGAAGAGAGTGATATAGTGTTGTTAATTCTTAGAAATTGATCAATAATATTCCAATACATTTTATTTTATTTTTAACTATTTTTGAAATCAAAATGTACATAAAAAGAAGTTTATAGAAGAAAATGTGCATGTCAAAGTATTGAGTAAAAAGTCAAAGAATTTCTTGTTTTATCCCGTATGTTTGTTAGTATAATAGAGATATATTTATTAACCTTAAATTGTTACATTAAGGTTGTTGCTTAAAGTTGATTTTCATTAATTATAGTAAGAGATTGTACTTTTAAATGAAAAGAGAAACTTGATTTTGAGTTGAGAAAGCTTTGTCAAGTGCTTTTGAAACTTAGACTAACACATATATTCATTGAAATATTATTGGAGAGGAAATTGATCTAGTTTTATGAAATGCAAAGGATAGAAATAATCTTGGGCTCCATTTAATCACTGAAGTCAAAGAATCATTTGCATTTATCACTTTCTAGTCTAAAAGTAATGTTTCAAAATTCTTTTTCCATATCAAGAGTTGTCATGACTCAACTTAATTGAATTCACTAAGCCTCTTGCTTGATCATTTGTTAATCAAATCCTTTTGGAAACGATCTCTATTATCACTTTATTAATTGATGCGACTTCGTGCACTTGCGATAGCGAGCATGTGTGTACTTATTAGAGAGGTGATAATTATGTCTCGTACCTGTGGTGTGTGTGTGTGTGTGTGTGAGAGAGATGAAGAATTAAAGTTACAATGTATATGTGAGCACTACTACAAAACAACTCTTTAAGGTCCTCTTTTTCCCCCTTTCGCGTCCCTTTTCTCGAGGACGCCTTTTTTTTGGGAGGGGTGTAAAAGTTAAAGTTTACTGCATCTAAATTTCTTTTAGGATGCCATATAACCGGCTTTACGGCATCCTAAATTTTTTAAGACGCCATATCACATTTTTTTTTAAAAAAAAAAAAAAAAAACCCCGGAGGCTTGCCATGGAAGAAGTGTGAAGGTTTGAACAAGGCTTCATCGAAGCTATCAAATACAAATTCCAGATATACATAAACAATCCAAAAATCAAAATCATCCCAAAACATTGAAAACCCAGAGGAGGAGCACATTCATAACTCATTTATCAGGGATTAGGAGATACAGATAATACAATACAGATCCAAAAAAATTCAGATCTAACAATAATCAGAAGAAAAGGGGAAAAAACCAGATGGCAATAAATTGTTGGTTATGTTTAGTTTTGATGATGACAAATATACTTATCGTTATTAAGAGCAAAAAGCTGTATGATATATTTATCATATAAATTGACTAATTGCTATATTTAATTTAAATTAGTCCAAGTTAAATTATGGAGAATGATCAAGATAAGAAAAGAAAGAAAGAGTTAAATTATCCAGAATGTTCAAGAAAATAGAAGACATATAATACCCGATTTTCACTTTACCGAAAATCCTATATTTTATTAATATGTGACCATAGGAATTGGCTTTTAATGTGACATAAAATCACATAAAATAACAACTATTCCCAATCTAAAGGAGTCAAGAAAGGGAATGGATGACACTTAGCCAAATTGGTATATATTATCAACAATTCCCTAACACATGAACTTGCACCAATAGAGATTAAAAGCTAATACTTTTAAATCCCTAATGAGGCCATAATTTTGGCCTAAGGGTAAGGGTTAGGAGACAATGAAAATTAGTAGTTGTCAAAGGCAATAAAGCACATAAGATTTAGTGCATTTTGTGTCAAAGGGATTAATATCTAATTCCTTGATAACAAAATTGTGCACGTGTCTCAAATTTGAGAAAGGCAATAAGGACCTCATAGAAGGGATGATATTTCGATCAGCTAAGAGGCCAAGGAAGACACTAGAAAGCTTGATGAATAATTCACATTTACACCTTGATTAGATAATCAACCAATTAGGCATTGACATTTGGCATTAGTGGACATTTAAACCCTTAATTGTATCATCAAATGACATCACAAAACTCCCCAAGAAGTCTTCATTTTTGGCGGGGCACATGGAATTGAGTAATGAGCCAAGATTTGAAGATAAGTAGCCTTGAATCAAGATAAGATCACATCGCTTTAAGCCAAAAATCTTCTCAAAACTTCTTGATATTTCTTGAGCCAACAAGCCAAAGGAAGATGACACTTGGAAAAGCAATCCAAGGGCTGAAAATGGGTCATCAAATTCATCCAAAATGAAGGGATGGGAAGAAGGAAGAGAAAAATTGTTGATTAAGTCTTGAAAATGATATTTTGCAAAAGGTAAGATAGTAATTTGACTTGTGAGGCCCACAAGAGACTTATCTTCCATTATATAAGCACATGGCCTCTACTTGCATATCATCACAATTGAAACACTTAGTTGATCTTAGAATGAGAGAGAGGGTCGAAATTTAGGGAAGGAAAGAAGGAAGAAAGAACTCAAGAACACAAGGTAAGTTGTTCTTGTGATTTGGTAGTTATTTTCTTATGCTTTCCATTAATTTTTAGCCTTGATGAAAACACTTTCTCATTGTGTTTATGATGATGAAAACCGAAACATTTGAAGCCAAGGAAGAAGAGGAAGTTGCAAGAACACAAATCAAGTCAAGGTAAGAGATGAGATCTTGACCTTATGTGGTATGTTCTTGAGCTTGTTGAAAATTTATGGTAATTTCTCCTTGATTTGGAAACCTCAAACTCTAAGGGGAGGTTTTGCCCAAATGGTTTTAAAACATGTTTAAAGGCCAAATAATGAGTTAGGAAGAGACTTGGCACATAAAACCATAGATTTTACAAAAGCCTTAAAACTGCGTTTAAGTTTTGAGAAGGCAGCAAACTTGCAGTTAGCTTTTGAACAAGTTAATGGATCCAAAAATCATGATATTTTTAGAAGTAAAGTAGACATCTAGAGCTTTATTCTGATATAAAATAAGGAATTTTTACAGCTCTGTACAAAGAGAAAATGATTTTTGAAGTTGGACAACATTTCTAGAAGTTCAATTGGTGCAGTAGTAGCTGAGCGTGGATTTTTGCTGATCAAATGATGCTCAAAATCTTGAAATTTTCTAGAATCAAATTAGAAATAAAAGGCTTTCTTTTGAAGTATAATAAGTAATTTTTAGACATTTGTACAAAAAGATGTGAATTTTTCAAATTGATCCAATTTTTCTGGACATGTGATCTGAACAGTGGAGAAATAAAAAACTGGGAATGTCTCGGATTTATGAGCTTTTGGGAATATTTTTCCATGAAAATAGGCATGTCAAGGGTCATGTATATTTTTGAAGCACATCAATTGGATTTTTGTACATTTAGTTATGATTTTTCAAAGTTGTTGAAAAATCCTCTCAGAAATTAAGTAATTGGAAAATTAAGAAGGGATAAAGTTAAAGGTTGGATAACTTATCCATTAAGGGTAAAAAGATCAAAAGTGACAAAAATAACCCTTTGGATATTAGTCTAAGTGATATGATATTTATTATAATATCATATAAAATATGAAAAAGGAAATAATGTGATGGTAATATGTTAGGATATCCAAGAAGTCCGGGGTTGGATTTGAAGCTGTTGGGATCCGTACAACGCAACGGATTTAAAAAACTTACGAATCCCGTCCCGAGGATCACTCAGGTGCGTTTAAACCAAGGCTAGGGAATCCGAATATTACCTTTGGAGAATTCGTCCGCGTCTCGTTCTTCCTTAAACAGGTGGGCTACCTCCTCGATCAGCAGGAGACGGCTCTTAGAATCGTCTTCCTCTACTGGTATCCACACGAAAAATCCTCGAACACGGCTACGGCAGCGTGCTAGCGCCTCTTGTGCGTCTCTCTCAATTTTCACTTTAGGGTTTTTCTCACGGATTTCTGAATACACTCGAATAAAACTCCTGTAGGTTTTTCTAAACCCATCGGCGTATTATATTCAAAATTAATCCTATTAATTTTGAATTTCAAATTGTAAATATATGGAATAAATTAATATTAATTAAATCTATCTGTTAGATCTAATGAAACGTATTTATTTAATCCGATTAAAAACCAGATCTAAAACTCGAATTTCGAATTTGAATTAAAATATATTAATTAAATCTATCGATAGATTTAATCTAATGTATTTATTTAATTCAAATTAAAATCCTTCTAATTTAATTTATTTCTATAAATTAAATCCGAGAAATGATATCTATCTATTTAATTAAATATGAGATATTATATCTCAATTTAATATTAAACGATATACGATATCTTTATTCAAAATTAAATGAGATACAATATCTCTATTTGTTTCGATATTTTAATTTATCAAATAAATTAAATACAAAACAAATATTATATATAATATTATAATCTCTATTAATAATATATATATATATATATCAACTTCAAATTTAATATATATATATGTACATATATTTATCCTAGATTAAATTCAGTATTCATTTAATCTCAGATCAATCTGAGATTCAATGAATCTGGACACTTTTGCTCGTGTTGGATTATTCTTGTGTGTGACCTGCAGCCCATATGAGATTGGCGGTGGGCAACACGTGTCGGCCCACAAGTCGCAAGCGGCCTCTAGCAAGACATTGCGACTACCCAATTCACATGGGGATCGATGACACGATACAACCTATCATACAACCATGTCACGTCCCTTTTGTCACGCGATAATTCGGTCAAGGATGAGGCATGTATAATGTCAACTTCCTTTTCTTGACCATTACTTTCTTGATTCTCGAGTAGTCTAATAAGTGAAATGGAAACTCCTTTCCATCACAGTATGGCCATACATTTCTTAGACTCACTCATCGAGGGGCCCAGTATTATCTCTCAACAAATGTGAGGGACAAATTCCATCTTGACCATTCACATTCCTCCGCATGAAAACCACTGACTCCGATCCCAGCCTTTATCATCACCCGGTCAAAGGTGACTTTTGACTAGGTCAAAGGTCAGTGACTCATCATGTAGGAATCCATGATGATCTCAGGTCATAGGGCGTTGTGACGCGGTTATACATGAGATAAGCTTATGACTAGATCCATGCAGGCTTTCTCATAGTGGGTCGGTCCAAAGACCTTGTACTCTTACAAGTGTCCATGACTTTGATTCGTATCTCCATACCTCATCAAAGTCATATCGGTCTTAATTCATCTTCGCTCCCGCATAGATGATCGACCGGGACATTTAGGATATCATCTATAAGATATATCCAGGGATACAGTTATCACTATAAACATGCAAATAAAGTGATAACTTAATGGAGAACAATGACTTGCCCTAGGGCATAATTTCCAACAGGACATGATATTACTAACAGCTCGTGAAAAGTACATCACGTACGAGTAACTCTAATTCCCCTATGTATTGTATGCCTATATATGCTTGATTGAATCATGGCTGCAGATTCGTGACCAAGACTGGGTCTTGGGGTCATATGTGTTTACATTCAGTTGGCTGTGGATTGTTGCATTTATATGATAATTAATGTTGCATGCTTGTTTTCCTAGCCCTGAGGAACCTGTGACTAGGTCACGAGGCACTGGTGAGTGCTTTAGAATTAAATTGAGACCAAACAAACCAGCTCTAAATTCTTCAGGAAGAAGTTGCAAGAATGATATCTAAAACACAAAGTCATAGTAAAATATTGAGTGTATTATTTAAGGATGGTGAAGGAAACATAAAAAATTTTGGAGAAATGAATTTCAAAATAGAGCAAAGAAAAAAATTGGAATAATAAGAGAAAGCAAACTGTTACAAGCATTGTTGTGAAAAACTAGTGTAAAACGTGCTGAAACGCAAGTAAAAATTGTCCTAAGTAAAAAGCCGCACAAACACGTAAAAAAGGTATAAATGTAAGTTTTTACCGTTTTTACTTTTTAAAAAAAATGCAAAACCCTATTTGTTATCTTTTAGCATCGTGTAAGTACTGGAGACTGGAGTTGCCTCCTTGAGACCTTGACTCCATCGGCATCGCTACGTCAAATCATTTCCGTGAGGAAAAATAGAGAAATAATGGCCTTTCGAATTGCCGCTAAATATGATGGCACTTTTCATAAGCTTGAGTAGCCGTCAAAGGTTGGAAGAGGATCTTCTCCTCATCCTTTTCTTCTTTTTCCTCATCGGTCCATCTAGGCCGTTGCTTGGAAAGGGGAGAGAGAAGTTAAAATAGTATTGTAATTGATTGGACAGATATGATTTAGAGATAATGAGGGATAATGAAAAAAGGATTAAGAGAGAAACACAACCTATCAAAGGTTTGTCTTGATCCCCGACAACTTGGGTGAATTTTATTGGAGAAAACATTTTTTTTTTATTCTTTGGGATGCGAATTTAAAAAATATAATATTATTGATGGAGTTCTTTTTTTTTTTTTTTTTTTTTTGGCTCAAGAGATGGATTTCTTGATGATCTTATGAATTTTATATACAACTATAATGCTACAGCCTACAAGTCATCAAATAATCTTATAAACTTGAAAGTATACTTTTTCTCGCCCCCAAAAAAAAAAAAAAAAAAAAATAGTATACTTGATATTTTTTTGAAAAATATATTATAAACCCAATTATTATCCCAATAAATATGAATTTAGTTTCTAAAAACTTAAATAACATTCTTTTACAAAAATTAGTGGTTGATTGTCTTTGTTACTATCGATTTAAAAATAAATCATCCCGACATAAAGAAAATATTAATTTTTTTAAAATATTAAGTAGTAGTAGAAACTTTACTTTCGTATCATTTCTATGATTTATGTTCTTTCACCTCCTTATGTTTCTACATAGAAACTCCATTTTAACACATTGGTTACAAGTCAATATTTCAGTCAAAGTACTTCACCTTTACATGGCATATTAAAATATAATGACGAAGCTGCATTCCAATTTCTGGGATCTTTCTCTCTTTCACACTTCTATATAAACTCTATTACTTCTTCCTCACTTATGGCATCGAATTCCTAGAAAAAAACAAAGAAAATATCTTCGACACCCAAACATCAATCTTTTTAGTCACCTCGATTTCCTTGAGAAAGGTACTCCTCTCTCACTATCTCTATTTTGTGCTCAATAAATTGATTCTCTCATGTCGAGTTTCATTACAGCTTTAATAAAGTTGCGGTCTCTTGTAGCAATTGCTGAATTATTGGCCTTGCTTTGCAAATTTGCATCGTCGTCTTCGTCATTATCTCACTTCAAGGAAATCCCATATACACAAGACTCAATTCACTACAAAGAAAATCGATTTTTGCTACGGAAAATTTCCGTAGCAAAATAGATTTGCTACGGAGGTCTATAGCAAAAAACCGCGTCACAATTGCGACGAAAATGGAAAAATCCGTCGCAAATTTTACTATCCATCGCTATTTGCTACAGAATTATTTTCCGTAGCAATTTCAAAAATTTGCTATGAAATTATTTTCCATAGCAAATTCAAAAATTTGCTACGGAATTACTTTCCGTAGCAAATTTTCACAAATTTGAGAATTTGCTACGGAAAATAATTTCGTAGCAAATTGCGAGAAACAATTCCGAGCAAATTGCGACGGAAACCATTCCGTAGCAAATTCTCAAATTTGCGACGAAATATTTTCCGTAGCAAAACTAATAAATTTAAAAAAAAATATTTTTATTTTAATTTTTTTTTTAGAAAATTGAATACAAAAAGTAGTGTACCATGGATATAATAACAATTATAAAGAGTTTACATAGAGAAAACAAAATATATACAATAATGTTACAAAGAGCAAATACTAAAAAGTAGTCGAAAATGACATTGTGATCATCATCATCACTAGCATGGTCATCATCACCAGGAGCCGACCCGAACCCTTGTCTTTCATTAGGGACCTGAGTTGAAGCTGCATCTGCCTCATCATCTCCGCTTGATGAGTAATCTGCTGTAGCATCATCTCTCGTTCTTGAATTATGTAGTCCATAAGTTAAAAGTGTATACTAATATACAAAATGACATCAACTATACATCACTTTATGGAAAGAATCGAATTAAAATTAAAAGTGTATATATACATATAATAAGTAAATTCTTGAGTACTATCATTACACCACCATGTAGTCCATAAGTTATTCTATTCAAAATTAGTTTGATAGCTAAATAAACAAGCAAAAGTTCAAAACTAGAATTATATACATTTTCTTTCTCATCTTAAAAACAAAACAAAAGCTATAACACACCTTTATAAAAGATAAATACGAATCCGTTAGAACAACATATTTCCCAACCATGGCAATTCTCACATGTAAATGTCATAATGTCTTTTTCTCGCATAATAGGATATAAAATATATTCAGAGGGAGCATTGTAAACTTATCATCGTGGTACTAACAGAATCAGTAATATTATCATAAGTCTCAGCCATCTTCGTCGAACTCCTTAAATCAGGAGGCATAGCTTTGCTGAAACAAATCATTAGAATGAAATAATTTAGCATTGTCCGCCATCAAATTGATATCACAAAGAAAAAGAAAGCCTCAGCTTTGCATAGCATCAATGTAGTATAAATCTTGCATAAGATGCTATCATCAACTATAATCAGAAACTTTTTGTTATGGCAAAGATAAGATCAATAACTAAGAAAAGGATCACCAGGGGCAACGGGACAAACCAAAGACCATGCAAACAAAATTAAGAATGCAGTATACTATGATTGTCTTTCAACCGAAGAAAATCAAACAAGGGATGGTTAGAGCAACACGCTTCGCAAACAATATAAAAGAAACATGAAAAGGGCAACATGTTCAATGTCTCGATCTAAAGTATGGAACTAACATCAACAACTAATGTACTAACATAAATTTCGGTCTGGAATTAAATTTTGAAGGCTAAAAGTCAGCTAGGGGTGGGAGAAACATGATTTCTTAGAATTTTTAAACCATAAGAAATTAATCTCACAGATTATCGGAGAAGGGGTTCGAACGGTCTTCAATACGTCGGAGAGCAAAATCTAAGCGGTCTTCGACAAAACCTAAGCGACAAGGAGAATGAATTGTGATGAGCTTGAAGAAGAAAAGTGGAAGGAGGAGGAGTGGAGGGCTGGACCATCGGAGGTCACGAGGAGGAGATGGAGTGCAAGAGGGCCGTAATGTGCGAATGAGGCGGAGGACCAAACGTACGAGTCGAGGGTAGGAGACGGACGAGGCGAAGGAAGGAAAGAAGAAGGGGATATTAATTTTTTCGATGGAATTCAAAATCAGCGAAAAAAATTACGACGAAAAAAAAAAATTTTCCGTAGCAAATTGCTACGGAATTCATATTCCGTAGCAAAATTTTGTGACGAAAAAAATTTTCCGTCGCAAATTGGCGGCCATTTTCCCTCCAGAGGTAATTTCTTGATTTTTTTTTGGATTTTTTACGGAATCCATTTTCCTTAGCAAAATTATGCGACAGAAAAAAATTTTCCATAACAAATTGTGACGAAATTCATATTTTGCGACGGAAAAAAAATTTTCGTCGCAAATTGGTGGCCGTTTTCCCTCCGAGATTATTTCTCGATTTTTTTTGGATTTTTGCAATGGAATTCAAAATCCGTCGCAAAAATTGCGACGGAATTGAGAATCCGTCGCAAATTTTTGCTACGAAATTTTTTTCCGTCACAATTTTTCCGTCGCTATTTTGACATTTTCTAGTAGTGATTCAAAGATGAGAAACAGAACAAAGATGATTCGGAGCCTAGACCAGTACCATCTCGTCCAATGGATCAAGGATATTCATGCAATTCCAATGCTTTTGATTCTTTGGAATGGAGAAAGCCAATTTTGGGGAATGTGATACTCACTTAATCGGAGTTTATGGCTCGATGATGAGATCAAAGATGGTATGCTTGAAAAAGTTTACGAAGAGTTCAAAGAGACAAAATGTTTGGTATGGTTGTGAGAGCATCTATGCCCAAAAATCCCGACTCCGAGGAAGATTCAAGAGAAGATTGCTAGTCAACTCGGGCTTACTTTTAATCACAGATCCAAAGATAAAAGAGCCATGGAATTAATTCGAAGGATCAAGAACGAAAGCGAGTATTCTTATTGTAAGGGATTTAACATAAGCAAGGTAGGAATCCCATACGATGCAGATCATAAAGGCTACAAAGTATTACTCACCTCTACAACTGAAGATGTCCTCTCTAATCATATACACACCCAAAAGAATTTCTTGGTCTGATGATTCTTTCCATATCCAATATGTTGTAAAGGGCTTGCTCTTTTTTGCTTGATAGGTAATAGTATGTGTTGCTTGCCTTCTATTTTGCTTAGCTTTGGAAATTTGTGAATTATAATCTTCACTGGAAGGTCATCAAGCATGGGAATTTCAATGGAGTGGGTGCTATGAGTCCCCGTCCCTCCAAGTTGAAATTGGTGATTCTGTCGATCGACTTGCTTCATAAATTAAGATACATACTCCCTACTCTACTTTTTATAAGATATTAGAAATTCTTAAATTTCTTTCGTACTCTTTATAAGATATAGTTTCAATTGTTCAAATATTAAATGCATTTCTATCAATTTTATCCCTAACTAATTATATTTTCTGTCCTAATATTTTTTTTTTCATGCGTTCTTTTTTTATTATTTTTTATCACTATTTTTCTTCTATTTTTCATCCATTCATGTCAACTTCTGCGGCCGGACCTAGGAATTTTATTGACGGGGGGCGAAAATAAAAAAATGTTACATCATAAATAAAAATACCTGAAATACGATACAAATTGATATCGAACATATGCAAATTCATGTCAGTTTCTGTACTTCAATCGGATTCGAGTTTAGATACAGATTGGATGTTAGATCTAACATCCGATTGATATCCCAAGGATATAATTCGGATCGAGGTTCATGTGAGTATTGTGCGTTCGTATTTAAAGCATACCATGTATTCGAACATATGCTAGGCGATCGTCTAGTTGAGGGAGTTTTTAGACAAATGTGAGAGATTTCGGTTTGTCTAGAATCAATCATAAGTTCAGTTATTCTATTTTTGTTCGATGATGGAAGGTCTTGGAATCCCAATTGGGTTGATCCATTTTAATTTGATTAAATCTCGCTCTTTTCATTCAATCGTCTTTAATTCTTGTTATAAACAAAACCCAATCCCCCTTGTTTTCCATTTCATTTGCATGACATCTAGATTACTTAGGATTCAATAAAAAGCTCCTCAAAAAGAGAGAACGATCCTAGGTTTGCCTATACGCAATCCTTGGCTAATTGTTGATTGTAGACCCCAAGAATTAAAGACAGAATGAAAAGAACGAGATTAAATCAAATTAAAATGGATCAACCTGCAATGGGATTCCAAGACCTTCCATCATCGAACAAAAATAGAATAACTGAACTTATGATTGATTCTAGACAAACCGAAATCTCGCATTTGTCTAAAAACTCCATCAACTAGACGATCGCCTAGCATATGTTCGAATACATGGTATGCTTTCTCGTACGAATGCACAATACTCACATGAACCCGATCCGAATTATATCCTTGGGATATCAATCTGGATGTTAGATCTAACATCCAATCTGTATCTAAACGCGAATCCGATTGAAGTACGTAAACAAGTTAGTTACCGATTAAAGCGCAAGTCCTTCGGATGACACCATGGAATCCTCAACTCATGGGTCGATCACGAAACTTAGCCAAGCATGGCTGTATAAAATGAAAATGCAGAAATAAAGATGTTCATCATGACCATGAAGAACATGAACAAGTTCATCATGAACACGAAGAACACAAAGAACAATTTAAAGAAAATGAAAGCTTCTATTCCAATATAAAAATAAATCTCAACAACATAAAGAATCCTTACGAAAGAGATGAAGAATAGAAAATCAAAATAGAATAATTAAAAGAAAAGATTAAGACTTAAGCCATACCAAGTAGGAGACAATAAATTAAAGACAAGAATTAAAGACAATACATAAAACTAATAAAGCAAAACTAAAACCATTCCAAGTAGAAGGCAAGAAGTAGAAGAAGGAAGCTAGAATGGGAGAGATCTTGGTCTCCAAGGTGTGTGTGTTTCCCTTCAACCTCTTCATCTATTTATAGGAAAATTGGGCATCTCATTCATCCATTTTATGTAAGAACCGGCTGAACCCAAGAGGGGGGTGAATTAGGTGAAGTATAAGAATTTAGTAACTTTGAAAATCTTTTTTGCAATGAGTTTGTATGACAAGAAAGAGTTATAAAACAATAGATAGTCATTCAAACATATATGCCGGAAATATAAGAGATAAGGGAAGAGAATATGCAACCGAGATTTATCCCTGGTTCGGTCCAATCCTTGGCCTACGTCCAGTCCTCAAGCTCCACTTGAGATTTTCAATCCACTATCCTCTTGTTTAATCCGGCATAAGAGAAGCCTTTACAAACCACAAGTTCACCCAGGCACTTGTGAAGCCAAATCTCTCACCGAGATACTCCCCTTACACAATGTAAGGTTACAATGTGTTTCTCTCTCAAGATCACCCAATCTTGAGTAACTCTCGAGAAGAATAGAATGATCACAATAAATCTTCTCTCTTAGAAGTGAATAGATAAGCCCGAGGATCAAATACAAATCACTTCACTCTCTAAGTTATCTAAACATGAAAAACAGTGCAAATGATATGAGAGCAAAAGTATCGGCATGTTGGAAGTGTAAGCTTGTTTCTCCACGTTTTTCTCCTTGAATATGTCCTCTTTTATAGGTAGGGAACTTCATATGACCGTTTATAGCCGTTGCCTATCTCAGACAAGGTTTGGGTTGAGCTTTGGTCTTCTTCTCTCTCTAGTTTTTGCTTATTCCAGCTGATTAATTGATCTGAGGTGGCTCTCTGGAAATTTGCCCGTTGGAGAAGAGTTTGCTTGTTGTAGTAAGCATTCTTTAACGTTCAGAAGGCGTGCTCAGATGGATTAGCTGAAAGTAGGTTGTTTTGCAGAGGTGCATTAAATGCACTGAACACTTTTTGCTTTATGGCTTTGACCTTCAATAATCTTCATCTGATCTTAATGAAATTCACTCAACAAACTTGTTAAACATAGCTAGGAATGTGATTGAATGAATTATGGAAGCAATAGGATCAAACAAGAGTGATTTGCAAATTCGTGTAATTCAAAAATCAGTTTTTACCGTTGTAAACTGCAGTATGTTCATGCAAACTGCAGTATAGCATACTTCCACTTACAAACTGCAGTAAAGGTGGAAGTATACTAACCTGGACTTCAAAAATGTAATGTGAATTTTTGAACCCACGATGACCATACTCGAGTTTAGCTCTTCCTTACTCGAGTTTAGCATACTTTCACTTACATACTCCAAGAAGGTGGAAGTATTGACTTAGCTTGAAAATCTTGGTTGCTTTCTGGAAGTCCAATACTTGAGTATGGATCTTGCTTACTGGAGTATAGCATACTTTCACTTACATACTCCAGTAAAGGTGGAAGTATTGACTTAGCTTGAAAATCTTGGTTGCTTTCTGGAAGTCCAATACTGCGGTATGCAAACCTATACTGCAGTATTGACTTAGCTTGAAAGATTTGGTTGCTCTCTGGAAGTCCAATACTGTGGTATGCAAACCTATACTGCAGTATTGACTTAACTTGAAAGACTTGGTTGCTCTCGAAGTCCAATACTTGAGTAAGCAAACCTATACTGCAGTTTGCACTTAAGTTGAAATTATCTGTCAACTTTCGAGTGCCATATCTCCCTGGTCTGAACTCCGTTTTGATCCCTTCAACTCTTGATGGAAAGCTCTTTGAGTCTATTTTCATATGACACTGATTGTAGCTCAATCAGATTTGTAGTTTGTGATTTATACTTAAAATACCGAAGGTGGGTCTGGACTGTGACGTTGATTCTTGTGGAAACTTGTAAAAATCATAGCTCCTTGATCTTGACACCTTTGGACTTGGTTTATATATCAAAATGACGCTTTGGATGTCTAGTTTCAAATGCCACTGGTTTCACATCAATCCGATTCCTGGTTTGAGAGATATCATCAAATCACCAGAGGTCGCCCGTGCTGAACGTGAGACAGTGTGGAGCTAAAGTGCTGATAACAGTTGCATACTCGAGTTTTCACTTGCATACTCGAGTTTTGAGTCCCAAACTCGAGTTTTGTGTTCCAAACTCGAGTTTTCACTTGTCCAGACACCCGAGGTGCTGAAGACACTACAAACTCGAGTTTTGTGTTGTATACTCGAGTTTTGAGTCCCAAACTCGAGTTTTGTGTTCCAAACTCGAGTTTTCTCATCCCGAAGTTGATTTTTGCTGACTTTAACTTCAAATTGACCCATTCCAACTTCCATATGACCTTGGAGACTTCTAGCATCAATCTTAGAACTTGAATAATGATATCTTCACTTCATTCAACAAGTTCTTCTTTCTTTCTTCTTCTCTTGATCATTCTCCATAACTCTAACTCTTTCTTTCTTCTCTTCTCTTGATCATTCTTTATAATTCATCTTGGATTAATCTACATTAAGTACAGTAGTTAGTCAATGTAGGAGATAACTATATTACTCAATCTTTTTGCTTTCAATAATGACATCCACATAAGACATCATCAAAACTAATCATAACCAACATTCTCCCCCTTTTTGATGATGGCAAATACTATAAGAAAAATATGTAAGAGCATGAAAATATGTTAGAAGTGCAGCATATTTTTCTTGCCATTTCTCTCCCCCTTATTTGTCATTAGCAAAAAGTTGAAGTAAGGAAGAAATATTTAGAGAGACAAGTGTGAAATCAGATTAGAAAGAGTCAAACAATTGATTTTCTCTCCTCGATTTGAAATTGTTTTCATTCTAAATATAAAGCAATTTGGAATGTTTTTATGAAAACAAATTTGTAAGAATTTGAAGAGGTTTTCAAGACATCTTTCAAAATTAAAGCATATAGATACCAAACATGTGCAAACTTTCTACTAAATATAAAAGGATAGAGATTAGAAATGCTCATGTTGGTTTTGCAAATTGATGAATGATCGATGAAGTCCATTTGCTAGCTTTGGTGTTGAAGGAGATTCTTCAAGTGTGCTCAATAAAAGGATCAAGAATATCTGATGTGAATAGAACGAGAGTACTGGCTCCTTGAATGCTATCTCATCTGAATATAGACGACTTACTTCAATCCTTTGACTTTTATTTATTGAACTCTTCTATAAAGCATATCTCCACCGGATTCAAGAGATTTTCCTCTTCCTTAGCTTCATCGTGACTGAACATCAAACATCTTTCCTCAATGTAATAGTTTCTCCTTGTAGTGCATTAAGGGAGACTTTTGCACGAGACTTAATTCTCCTACCACAATTGTAAAACTTTCTTGCAAGAGAGAATTATTAGTGCAATCAACATATTCCTTTCTATATAATCTTTTCAAATTAAGATAGTGAAAGGGAAATGTGATATTAACTCATCATCAAAACTAATGAAACATAGTAAATGCAGATGAGTATGCTTAAAATGCTTTTCTTCAAATAAAGGAGGTGAGCTATTAAGATACAAAACACATGTGAATGTGAAGCTCCCCTTAATGAATGTATGATTAAAAATATGAAGTTCCATTTGATGATACTAAATAATAATGAGACACCAAATGTTATGAGGTTTGGAAATATCTTTGCTCACAACATAGTACCTCGAATTGAAAACTTTCAAGTTCATTTGGGTGGATTTGAAATTGGTATAAAGAAATCACTTATGCTTTTATGATGATAAAAATGTTTAAAGCATAAGAATTATTTTGGAAATAAATGTGCTCAGGCTAAATTTCATGAGATAGGATCGAATGAATAAAATCAAATTAGCCTAGCATGATTATGATATACAATATGCATATTGTTTCATAATACAATACCTCACTTGAGTAATATCGTAATTACTCAAGTTATAATCCTCCGTAGTCCAGAGATGCATTACTTGGATAGCTACTATCAATTGTTCTAATGCATCTTAGAAGGTGATATCCCAAATGAGCTTTGTATAGGATTTCAAATTAGTTTCTGCTCATAGCTTCTCATCAAGCTAGCATGCTCCTTATCATCTTGGTTTAAGCCTCTTGCTAGTGATGGAATGTCACTCAAGTGATGCCACATAATTTGCAAACATAGCCACTGAGATGATCTAATATGTTTGCCTATGTTCTTTGTATTCAACAACAGAGCATTTTGGTCAACTTCTGCAAAACAAACATATATTCTTTGGTACCCGATGTTTCTTGGGTCCACACAAGATTAGACATATGAACTCTTATGCTCTTATATAATTTAATCATATCTTATTGAAGCAAAGAGTATAATAAGTCAATCAAGGATTAAGAACATAATTTTGCCCAATCGAATAAGTTCATGTCATTGAATCATAAAGGGTAACAAATAAATGATACCAAATATGTTATTTCTCAATGACAAGATGTAAATATACTTTATGCAGAAAAGATGTCATTAATAAAATACATATAAGTTTGAACATAGAAAATCTTATCCATAAAGATAAGCATTTATCAACTAATAGTTTATGAATGAGATCAGATTTTCCAAAAATGAAATATGCAGAATGTTTCAAATTTCAAATGTTCTTTCAAACTGTGATAATGCATTATGAAATCAAAATTTTGATGGGATGAGAGATTCATTTTTGAAACATGTTTGAAAACAATGCTCTTTTGAAACATGGTGGAAGTCAATAGGTTTAATGAATATATCAATATGCTTCAGATTTGGAGAACATGTTGAAGAATTTTCTGAAAAGCAAAGGTCATGAAGGCAAAGCATTATTAAAACATGCTCAGCATAACAGAAATATATCAACATAATGACTTTGCTATTGGCTGAGAGATAATCTTGCCTTAGAGAGTAGTCTTGAAAATATAAGAACATTCAAGGCACGAGTTTGAAAATATAGATATAGTTACGCAAAATATGGATGATGACAAAAGATGGTGTAATTGAGTAACATATATGAATTCTAGGATTCATGGATGATGAAGCACAAACTCACTAGTCCAAATGACTAAAGTTCCAAAATACTATCCTAGTAAGTTATTCAATATAATGGTTAATGCACTAACATTTAATGCATTAATGAACATTCATAGTACTTGGAATAGCTTGATCAATAAGGTTTTATGCAATAAACATAAGTTTTCACAGATTGAATTCTTTACGAGATAAGCTTGAAGCTCATATATGATTAACTTGTTAGACATGAGGTCCAACTAGTTAGAAAATGAAACTAAAGAGCTCAAGCAAAACATTGAACTCCAAAGATCAATATGTGAAAGATAAGGAAAACTCAATTAGAGAAATTTGAAGCATATTCAACATTCAGTAACAATGTTAACTTCCAATTTGAAACATCATTTGAATGCAATCAAAGTATGAATATTTTCCAAAACATGTGAATGCATTGTCATATGACAGAGTGAATTGGAATCCAAACAAATTTTAGACTTGTGCATTCCAAAGAATATAAACTCAAAAAGTTATACACAAATTCATTTATGGTCCATTTAGCAATCTGAAAGCATTTTGAAAATATATAAATGATTGATTGCTAAAGGAATGCAATGATGGACAAATATTCATTACCCAAAAGTGAATTTCATATAATCAAACTACGGGGTAAGGATTAGATATCACCGTAATTCCTCTTGTCCTCATAGAAGCTTGCTTGGTTGAGATGGATTGGTGTAGATAACTCCTTTTTTGTTCACCATCAACATTAAGCATAGCTTGTTTAGCTTTCTCAAGACTAGGATTATTTCTCTATGTTACATTCTTGAGAAGCTTCCTTTGATCCTACGAAACTGTATAAATCTTTTTCTTTCTTGGTATCCAACCTTGGACCCAATCATCATTAGCTTGTAGGAACCAAAATTCACATGCTCTTATAAATATAATTAACTCATATCAGCTAAGCAAAGTGAATTAATCATGAGTTTATGCATAAAAGAAATACTTTCTTTTTAAATCATCATGTATGCATAAAGAATTAAACTATTGAAATTACAATGTCTTTCAAAAATAGATCAGGATGTGAGAACTCAGTTTTTAAAGAAAATAGCTTGCAATGCTCATTCCTAAGGCTACAAGATATAAAACCTCAAAGAAAATTTCAGATGATAGCATAGGAGGTTTTACCATTGTATACCTTAACCTTAGGTACTCGGGAGGATTGCCTTTGCTCACCCATTGATTCTTCATATATTTTCTTACGGGTGTTGGCAAAGTTCTCTCAAAGGATATAGACTTCCGAATCTTCTATTTGATACTTGAGAGATCCTTCTTTTCTTGTTCTCCTCAAGATAGTTGAATGGTACTCTGGGTAATCCATTCTTGAGGTAGATGATACTCTTCTTGCTTGTATCCATTGCTTCCTTTGATGTTTAAACCATGTAGTTCCAGCAATGGGTGCCCGAGTTCTCTTGCTTGATATAGATGCTATGATCTTCTTCAATGGTGCATGAGAAACTCTTGACTTCTTCTTCCTCTTTCTCGTACCTTGATGTCCATTGATATTCAAATCATCCTGCACACATCGAGTACTAGATGGACATTTTGGTACCCACTTATACTTGGGTCCTTGATTAGCATTGGACCTTGATTGTCCTTTAGGAACCCAAACAAGATTATTTCTCACATTAGAATTTCTCCTAATATTGCATGTATGAGAAATATGCCCAGATTTTCCACAATAATTGCAAATAATAGAGTGATGCTTACTATGAACATTTTTGCAAGTATTGTGCTGGTCATTAGAGTAAAACTTCAAATAATCTTCATTTGAACATTCATTCTTCCCAATAGATTTTCCAGCATTTTTTTTCAAAACATTCTTGCTTTTCAAATTAGAATCAATGATTGGTTGGAAAACAATTTTATGCAATTGTTCAAAATCATTTTTCTTAACTACACAAGAAGAATTGGAATTGTTTACCACATGTGTATCTTGAGCTCTAGATAATGATTGATCATAATCGTCCATGAGCTCTTCTTGGGAATCCTCTTCCTCTTGTTCTTTTGTGTTGACTGGATCATGGAAGTATCCAATGATTTCTCCTTCTTCATTCTCCACTTCCAATTGTTCATCAATTGTGGATATGCAGCTTATAGTTTCGGATGAATTGACAACACTTTCAACTTCAACACAATTGTTAGAAGCATACATAGAATCAAGAGTATCCCAAATTTCTTTAGCACTAGAGCGAACCCGATTTTCTCAAAATAATTTTCAGTTAAAGCACAATGAAGGATTTTCATTGCTCTAATGTTCAAAGAAAACATCTTCATTTCTTTTTATGTCCAATCCTTTCTTGGTTTGAAATCAAAAGCATTTGTAAAAACATTCCACATATAAAAATCAGTTGCTTTGATAAAACTAGTCATTCTAGCTTTCCAAAACCAAAAATCAATATCTTTAAAAGGCGGTGGAATGGTAAAATCAAAACCTTCTGAAAACGAAGAACACCAGAAATCAGCCATTGAAACTCTTAAGACGGTTAAGTCCTTTAAACAAGAGACCTGCTCTGATACCAAATGTAAGAACCTTTGAACCCAAGAGGGGCAGTGAATTGGGTGAAGTATAAAAATTTAGTAACTTTGAAAATCTTTTTGCAATGAGTTTGTATGACAAGAAAGAGTTATAAAACAATAGATAGTCATTCAAACATATATGCTGGAAATATAAGAGATAAGGGAAGAGAATATGCAAACGAGATTTATCCTGTTCGGTCCAATCCTTGGCCTACGTCCAAATCCTCAAGCTCCACTTGAGATTTTCAATCCACTATCCTCTTGTTTAATCCGGCACAAGAGAAGCCTTTACAAACCACAAGTTCACCCAGGCACTTGTGAAGCCAAATCTCTCACCGAGATACTCCCCCTTACACAATGTAAGGTTACAATGTGTTTCTCTCTCAAGATCACCCAATCTTGAGTAACTCTCAGAAGAATAGAATGATTACAATAAATCTTCTCTCTTAGAAGTGAATAGATAAGCGCTGAGGATCAAATACAAATCACTTCACTCTCTAAGTTATCTAAACATGAAAAACAGTGCAAATGATATGAGAGCGAGTATCGCATGTTGGAAGTGTAAGCTTGTTTCTCCACGTTTTTCTGCTTGAATATGTCCTCTTTTATAGGTAGGGAACTTCATATGACCGTTTATAGCCGTTGCCTATCTCAGACAAGGTTTGGGTTGAGCTTTGGTCTTCTTCTCTCTCTAGTTTTTGCTTATTCCAGGCCTGATTAATTGATCTGAGGTGGCTCTCTGAAATTTGCCCGTTGGAGAAGAGTTTGCTTGTTGTAGTAAGCATTCTTTAACGTTCGGAAGGCGTGCTCGATGGATTAGCCGAAAGTAGGTTGTTTTGCGAGGTGCATTAAATGCACCGAACACTTTTTGCTTTATGGCTTTGACCTTCAATAATCTTCATCTGATCTTAATGAAATTCACTCAACAAACTTGTTAAACATAGCTAGGAATGTGATTGAATGAATTATGGAAGCAATAGGATCAAACAAGAGTGATTTGCAAATTCGTAATTCAAAAATCAGTTTTTACCGTTGTAAACCGCAGGTATGTTCATGCAAACTGCAGTATAGCATACTTCCACTTACAAACTGCAGTAAAGGTGGAAGTATACTAACCTGGACTTCAAAAATGTAATGTGAATTTTTGAACCCACGATGACCATACTCGAAGTTTAGCTCTTCCTTACTCGAGTTTAGCATACTTTCACTTACATACTCCGAAAAGGTGGAAGTATTGACTTAGCTTGAAAATCTTGGTTGCTTTCTCGGAAGTCCAATACTTGAGTATGGATCTTGCTTACTGGAGTATAGCATACTTTCACTTACATACTCCAAGTAAAGGTGGAAGTATTGACTTAGCTTGAAAATCTTGGTTGCTTTCGAAGTCCAATATCGGTATGCAAACCTATACTGCGGTATTGACTTAGCTTGAAAGATTTGGTTGCTCTCTGGAAGTCCAATACTGTGGTATGCAAACCTATACTACAGTATTGACTTAACTTGAAAGACTTGGTTGCTCTCCGGAAGTCCAATACTTGAGTAAGCAAACCTATACTTTAGTTTGCACTTAAGTTGAAATTATCTGTCAACTTTTGAGTGCCATATCTCCCTGGTCTGAACTCTGTTTTGATCCCTTCAACTCTTGATGGAAAGCTCTTTGAGTCTATTTTCATATGACACTGATTGTAGCTCAATCATATTTGTAGTTTGTGATTTACACTCAAAATACCGAAGGTGGGTCTGGACTGTGACGTTGATTCTTGTGGCAACTTGTAAAAATCATAGCTCCTTGATCTTGACACCTTTGGACTTTATTTATATATCAAAATGACGCTTTGGATGTCTAGTTTCAAATTCCACTGGTTTCACATCAATCCGATTCCTGGTTTGAGAGATATCATCGAATCACCGAGGTCACCCGTGCTGAACGTGAGACAAAGTGTGGAGCTGAAGTGCTGATAACAGTTGCATACTCGAGTTTTCACTTGCATACTCGAGTTTTGAGTCCCAAACTCGAGTTTTGTGTTCCAAACTCGAGTTTTCACTTGTCCGAGACGCCGAGGTGCTAAAGACACTACATAGAGCATTAATGGCGCACGGATATCAGTGCGTGGAATGGCGCGGCGGTTGCAGGCTCTCGCCAATACTGGGTCGCCAGTTGTCAGGGGGCAATGATGGCAAATGCGGAAAGTCTCTCGTATCAAAAAAGACTGGAGCTACCGGTAACCAGCCGATATAGCCGAGACTACCTTGGCAAGTAATGTATGTCTCGGGCACGAACATATACAGTACATGAAGCCTCGGCTCACGAGCTTGAAGATACTACCTCGGATCCTAGAGTTTCCACCTCGGATTCTCATGTGGTTAACAGAGCTCGGCCAATAAAGCCAACAGAAGACATAGAACATCTCGGCAGCTTGGAATGCCCGACCTACCGAGCTGGGGGGTAACTGTTACGGACTCGTACTAAGGCCCGATGCCACGAGGGCCCAATACGGGGCATATCCAATATAACAGTATACCTATAATATGAGAGACTTGATTATCACCCAAGGGGGTGAATTGGGTGTCAGATAAAACTTTAGGAACTTTGAAAAATCTTTTCACAACTTCTAAATTGACAGTTAGATATTCAAATAATCATATACTGGAAATATAAAAGATAAGGGAAGAGAATATGCAAACTGTGATTTATACTGGTTCGGTCCAAAATCTCTGACCTACGTCCAGTCCCCAGAACACCTGGGATTTCACTATCTTTCAAGAACAATTACACACTCTGTAAACGAAGGATGGTCCTCTCACTCAGACTCCACTCCCCCTTACAAGTTGTGATTGATACACCTGCTTGATTACACACTCTGTAAACGAAGGATGGTCTACTCACTCTCAGACTCCACTCCCCCTTACAAGTCGTAATCAATACAATGTATTTCCCACTCAAGATCACCCAATCTTGAGTAACTTTTAGCTAGAATGTTTACAGATAAATCTTCTCTCAGAAGTGAATGAATAAACACTAAAGTACATAATCGATCATTTCACTCTCTTGTGCCCGGATTAAACAAGAAGATAGTGGATTGAAAATCTCAAGTGGAGCTTGGGGACTAGACATAATCGATCATTTCACTCTCTTGTGCCTGGATTAAACAAGAAGATAGTGGATTGAAAATCTCAAGTGGAGCTTGGGGACTAGACATAGGTCAAGGATTGGACCGAACCAGGATAAATCATAATTTACATATTCTCTTCCTTAAACTCTTATATTTCCCGCATATATGTTTTATTGATCGACTATCGTTTTATAAATTATTATTGTCATACAACCGCTTTCAATAAGTTGCAAAAAGATTTTCAAAGTTATCTAAAATTTTATCGACACCCAATTCACCCCCCTTGGATGATAGCCATGTCTAACACCATTCACTCACAGACCAGAGACAAGAGCAGCCTCCATGGGAATATCAGCTTCTTGAATATCCAAAGTTAGAAGAGAAATTAAGGAAGTGATGGTCACTTGACCACCCAATCGGGTACACTTCTTTACAAGAATAAGCTCGAAGAAAGTCAGCTATACAGTTCCCCTCTAGGAGTGAAAGAAACAGAAAACCCAACTTTGGCATTAAGAAGACCGATGATATTAAAGAGAATACTCCTACATTTCCAGTCAGCTAATTCAGGGGGCTTTTCAACAACACATTTATGCAAGGAAAGACAGTCAGTCTCGAAAATAACCATATCGTGACCTAAATCCATAGTCAACATCAGTGCTTTTTTCAGAGCGAGGGCCTCAGTCATAAAGGCAGAGGTCGATTTTAATTTATTAACAAATCCCCAAACAAAATGGCCATTACTATCTTTACAGACAACACCAATAGAAGATGTGTTTGACTCAGCATAACATGATCCATCGCAATTAACTTTCAAATAGCTAGGGGTCGAGCAATCCAATGGGTGACTTTACTAGCCAACAAACCCAATGAATTAGAATCAGAGGGTCGATTTCCGAGAAGTCTAGTACTCATTATTGTTGTTCTGCGTAAAATTGATAACAACGAACGATTGGGTGATACCTAATTAGTGATATATTCTGGGAGAACAATCGACTTATCCGTAATTTGCAGCTACTAGTATTTAAAATTCAAAACCCCATGTGTACTAAACCGAACACCTGAGGGCTGCCAAACCGACGCACCTAGTCCATGAATAATGAAAAAAGAGGTGTTCGATGCTCTCTTAAGCCTCATCACAAATTGGGCTGATACTAGTCTCTGACCTTCTTTGACGAAATAATAAGGCATTAGTTACAATCACATTATTTAGAACACGCCAAATAAAATGTTGAACTCTAGGAATGACCTTCAATTTCCAAATTGCTTTCCAAGATGACACCAACACTACAACAGATGGCCCTGCTTGAATTGCTCCACGTTGATTCTTGCCTTTCTCATTGTGGTAGCCCAAACTAACCGAGTCAACCCCATTTTTAGCATAGGGCCAGATGAGTTTATCTTCCATTCCATTAAAGGGGATGGGAATATTATAAATGGCTTGTTGCACTTCAGCTGGGAGGTACTGAATACTATTCCGCTATCTTCTCTTTTTGGTAGTGATATGAAAAAAGCGTGAATTTCTATCCCCTACTGTGAGCCAATTGACCCTTGATCTTTTCCACCAATACTTCTCCTCAAGGGAAAGAGTTTGCTCCAATCTCAGTTTCAACTCTTTAATAGCACATACAGATTGGCTAGTCAGCCCCCTTGAGTAAGAGAGGCCAATTTGGCTTTTAATTGGTCAATGATCCTGGCAGTATTTGGAAACCCATATTTGCTCCACCTAATCAAGTTAGTCTTACATCTATTCAACTTGCCAATAAAATCAGTCAACGCTGCATAATTTCACATAAAAGACTTCCACCAACAATCTTTTACCACCTGTTCAAAATCTTTATGAGTAGCCCAGCTTGGCTTCAAATCTAAAACTCTTCTTCTTTCGAGTCTCACATGGTTGTACTAGGGGTGAGCAAATCAAAATCGAAACCAAAAATCGAACCGACTAATTCGGTGTTCAGTTTTTTCAGTTTTTGGTTTTTTTTTTTTTTTTCAGTTTTAAAATAGGTTATTTCGGTTTTCGGTGTTTGGTGCAGTTTTTGTAAAATTAATTCAGTTTTAACCGAAAAACTGAATTAAATACAAAATGACATCGTATAGCATACTTCAGACGTTCTAGCAAAAAAAAAAAAGAGAGCCATGATTCCACGGCCCACCTCAAGTCCAGACTTCAGATCACCATGTTAGTTCTCTATGTGTTTTGATGATGCCTAACAATTGTATTAAGTGATAAAAAGAATTGTTAGAAATCTTGAGTTGTTGAAAAATGTTTTAGAAAATGCGTAACTCAAGTTACTGAATATAACTCAAGTTACAGGACTCAGAAAATCCAATTTACTGTTCAAATGTAACTCAAGTTGGTAATCACAACTCAAGTTATAAGTTTTAAGAAAAATCAGTTTTGCAGAGATCATAACTCGAGTTACCACTTAGTAACTCAAGTTATGGACTGTACTTCATTGTTTCAAAAAGCTTCTCGCGATATCAGTTTTTAATCAACTGATATAACTCGAGTTATCTGATATAACTCGAGTTATAAACATATCAGAAAACATCAACTGATATGGAGTAACTCATGTTACTGGAAGTAACTCGAGTTAGAATATTGGCAAATGCTCTCTGTCTGAATTTATTGTTAACATAACTTGAGTTATGGAATGTAACTCGAGTTACATAATTCAAGGTAATTTCTGAAGCTTTTTCGCAGCTAAGAAGAAACTCGAGTTACTTTGTATAACTCGAGTTACTCAATATGCAATCTCTTCACTGCCTAAACTAATTCAATTATAACTCGAGTTAAGGTCTATAACTCGAGGTAACCTTCCATTGAAAAATATTCGTTGAACATGTTTATAACTCGAGTTATCCTATGCAACTCGAGTTACCGTATCGCTTTTGAATTTCATTGTTCTCGTAATCTGAAATCTTATGATTATACTGGGTATTTGATATTATTGCTTCTTATCATTTCTAACCAAGTTTAATTAGTTTCTAGTGTGTTTCAGACATGAGTAGTAGGTTTAAACTTCAAATTATCATAAATCAAGAAGTTTGTCAGAAGCATTAAATGCAAAGCAGACACATTCACCATTTTGGCAAGAAACCTTCTGAGTAAGCTAAAAGCATTCCAGCTGTTCCCTAGACAACATTATGAATGTGTCTAAACAGACAATTTGAATAAAGAATGTCAACGGAGAATAACGGACGATTGTCGGAAGCATACGAAGAGACGGAGCAACGTAATCTCAACGGATATATTCATTACTCACAACGGCTCATTTAATCTCGTCTCAACGGTCATAAATGTTATCATCTATAAAAGCCAGGAGCATTGAAGTCTCCAACCACCGAAACCCTACGCATTCAATTAGCAATTAAATTCACTTACTGTTTCTACTCTAAGAGTCAATATCTTTGGATACATCAATCTTCAGTGATTACTTATCTACTCTTTTAGAGAGTTCTTTATTGATTATCTTTCTTGTAAGAATCTCAAAGTATTGGAACTTTGGGATTGGCTTATTTGATTACAAATTGTAAGGGAGAGTAAGTTCTAGGGAGAGAATTACTCCGTGAGTTATAGAGTGTGTAATCATTTAAGTTAGTGAAATCCCAGAGAGTCTGGGGACTGGACGTAGGTCAAGGATTTAGACCGAACTAGTATAAATCGCTTGTGTTCATTCTTCTTCTACCTTACTCTGTTCATCCCTGTTTTTGTTACCTTTAAACAGAGCATTTTCGGAAGAAAATTTTAATATCTCTAATTCACCTCCCTCTTGGTGATATTCCGTCTTTCACACCCAACCCAAATCATTTTGAAAAACCCTATCCATGGCCGTCGGTGTCAACCCAACCCGTGTATGTGTATTCACCATTATCAATCAAAAATGAACTCAAAAGATCATCAGTTCCCCACCTCATCGACATCGGCTCATCTCTAACCCTAAATCCCTAATCGGCGAATCCTAGGTTCCCATTTCCCAGTATCGGTGCACAAACAGAGTCATCGTCTCACTCACTTCGGTGCTCGAAATCTCAGCTTTTCACTTCCTGTCTTATTCCTCTCTTACAGAGTCGCAGTCGCCCTACCTCGTTCTATCTTCTATCCCTCATAGTCACACTCTCGATTTGTGACTTCAATCTGCCTTTTCTGCAATTCTTCGATCGAAGCTCCATCTTGCCAGACTCTGCTTCACCTTCCTCGATATGCTCCTATTTCTTGGTTAGGCGACTTTTTAGTTTTACTTTCTTGAAAGTGGAGCTATATACCCAAGAAGGGGGGGTGAATTGGGTATTTTAAAAACTTTTGAAAGTAGCTTTGTTTTTAGACAACAAAAACAGAGATGAACAGAGTAAAGGGAAGAACAGCTGAACACAGAGATTTATACTGGTTTGGTCTTAACAACTTGACCTACATCCAAATCCCCGGACTCACCGGGATTTTCCACTATCACAAAGATTACACACTCGTACTCAAAGAGTAGTTCTCTCTCTAGAACTCGCTCCCCTTACAAGTTGTAATCAATGAACTCCCAAATCACCAAGTCCCCTTGACTTGTGATTCTTTTCAATAAATGATTTACGATAAAGACTCTCTCTAAGAGTGGATGATAATAAACACCGAAGCTTATAATGTCAATAGACAAAATACAAGTGAAAACCGAAAGGTAGTTGAGAAACTTGAATGCTTGTGCGTTTTCAGTTGTTGTGGTAGTTGAGAAGAATTGAATGCAACTCTATTTATAGCCAGATAGCATTAATAGGTCCACAATCCATTACTCATTATATTTGCACCGTCTTCTAATATTTTGTACTAGAGTACACAAAAAATCCACGTAAGCCACATGGCCCACCTTCCTCACATTGACTTCTTCAATATCCAAAAGTACAATATCTTTTTTGGGAATGCTACTAGTATGCACAACAGATCTTTCTAATAAATCTTGGACAAGCTGAAAAAATAGATGACGTGCTTTCGGTCAGAACTTTTTGGTCTAGGCCTCCCTCATCCTGACACGCAAATACCAAATCAGATACACCTCGAGCCTGATTCCCTCCTTGCTCCTCAGAAAAATTACCCAGAGAGTCATCCCTGTTGACCGGCGAACGACTCCGGTGTGTATCAACGACCTCCCGCCTACGCCGGTAAATGGAACTTCCACCCAATCCTTATGGCGAAAAACCAGCACCTCCTCCAAAGTTTTACCGAAGAAGTGCTAAGCCATTTGCCGAAATCGACTTAACTCCAATGTCTTCTTCTAGACTCGAAGGATTTTTACAGCCATTGCCATTGTGCCCGATGCATCCACACTTATAGCAAAAGATCTGCAATCGCTCATACTTAATCGACACCCAGGCATGCGTTTTATTCTTCGAGGAACCCGGAACCCGAGGTAAAGGTTTATCTAGACGAATCAACACCCGAGTTCTAGTAAACCTTCTTCCAAGTTTTCCTCCAACCGAAGGATTTTCAAACATAACGGTATCCCTGATTGCATCCCCTAACTTAATCACATTACTACAATCAAAAGCTTCAAGAGGGAGGCCATGAAACTGTACCCAAACTGGAGCCTTGTCAAAATGCACATCATTCAGCACCATACAGTCTTCCCAAATCTATAAGTTAAGCAAGAAACCCTATATGGACCACGGCCGCCTTTTGAGAATCCTGGCATAAGCAACTACGTCATTGGTCGATTTCCTTGATGGCAAGTGAACCAGTCGAACAAATAATAAAGTGTAAGTAGAGTATCGTCCCATAGAGACTGAGATACCAAAGAGTGATGCTCGATTACTATGATAGTTGTGCTAACAGAAAGTAAATATAATTAGTTGAGGGATTTTTGTGATTATGTTAATAGCAGAAACAAACAAAATGGATTAAGCTTGAGAAGATATCAGTTAGAAGTTAGCTGGACTTAGAATCACCCTTAAGTGCATCAATCCCACAGTTGCTCTGTCATACTACAAAGAAGGATGCTGGGTTGTCCTGGAAATCTCGTGCCTTGTGAGATCTCTCACTCTTGTCTTGAGTCTGCCGGATGTGGAATCTCGTTCTAGGCTCTTCGACTGTTAGGGTTAGCGCTATTCTTGTCTTCTTATATAATCAGGCTTTCTTGCGATGCAAGTTATAGCGAGTTGGGTCTTTCCTAATTTGTCGAGATCTATCATATCTCTTGATCTGAGTAGATTGCTTCTGTTAGTTTTGATCCTCCGAATCTTCTATTCCGTCATGTTAGCAATCCACCTGTTGTTATCGCCCTTTTCTTTTATTCCTAAAATCACCTAGATAAAAAGGTCAGAAAACATGACGCATAGCATTGCGTCCTTTACTTTGGTATAGCTTTCATGATGCCTTGTGTTGTACTTTGAGTTGCTGTCAGAATGCTATAGTATCGTATCAACTTTGATATACGTTCTTCCTTAAAAACCATGTAAATTGTTCTTCTTAGCGCATGTTTAGGGTAAATAGGTTACGTCCTTCAGTTCCCTATATCATGAATATATACCTTTTTGCTTAGATTATCTTCAGTTAAGCTCTTATTTACCATTCAATTCAGTCATGAAATATAGGGAAAACATGGTGTGATTCGTGCTCATCAAATACCCCCACACTTAGCTTTTTGCACTCTAGGCAAAATAAGATTAAGCGAACAAAGACTCATGGCCATATAACGTTGCTTAACGATTGCTTTCAGTTTTCATCTCCCATTCGGCAATCCCACTGCCCGGTGCCAACGGCTTAAAAATGCGTGGTATTGTCTAGATGAAAAAGTCTCAAGGGGCTCTCAAGTTTAGTGTTTACGCTCGCTCAACCAGGGGGATTTTAGTTTCTCTCTTGTCGAACGGGCCCAGAAGATCCATAGTCTTGTCAAAGTTCTGAGATTGCTTCCTAGCATCTGAATCTTCATTCATCCAAAGGACTTCTTGGGTTACAGTGTGAGAATGGTCAAGTGTTTGAGGTGGAGAATGATGGTGAATGCTATAGCAGATTAGGTAGACAATTCTTCTTGGCCCCGGCTGGGTGCTCCTTCTTGAACTTTGTATTTCTTACTGCTTTCTACTCTAGGCCTTTTCTTTTCTCTTTCTTTTCTTTTCTAGGATTTTCTCTCCTTTTTTTTTGATACGCAAAACAGCGACTCTTTTTGCGGCATTTCATGGGAGCACTCTGCCGCAGCATTTTCCACAGTTTTCTTTCTTCTCGAGCTTTTCTATCTACTAGGTCCGCTATAGCACACTCGTATGGCTCAATGGGGTAGCAATATGGAGATGATGATGAACGGGTTTTGTATGGAATTGAAGGGTATGATATAAATGCCTTTATCCTACGAACTTCAACTCAAATGCCAAATAGTTTATCAAAGAACTAGGACAAATCAAGGATCAAACATAGGCTAGCAGATACACACGAGAATAAAACAATTAGGCTCAATTCAATCCATCCATTAGGGGTTCTTCCCTTTAAACTTCCTCATTGCCACTTTACCCCGCATCAGATTAGCTAGCACCGTCAATTTCCCAAGCCTAAAGGTTCATTTTCCTTAGGCAATCATGCTATGCTCCGTTATACAGACATTATTCCATTGCTACAATATTTTGTTCATGCTTTATTATGCAATTTGGAAAAAAAAATTGAGTTTGTGCAGAGACTATATGCAGGGTGAATCAGATCACACACACGGAAGCATATTATATCATATATCTAATCAATCCCCCCCACACTTGAACGATGCAATGCCCTCATTGCAATGGCGGAGTGAAACAGGAGAGAGATGAGATAAAGGCATGAGAGAAGCACCACCCAATACGCGCCCTAATTTTTTTTAACCAGGAAAAGAATAAAAACAGATTCGAAGTAAAGTTCAAAAATAGAGAAAGAGTCTAGTACCAGGAGTAAACAGAAAGATCCAACTCAACTGAGCTTAACTTTCCCCCTACGAAGGTCCGCGGAGGGTCCCTGAGAATTTGACACCTCTTCGTCATCAGTGTCAACAGAGTGTGTGCTGGTGGGCTCACCTTCCTACGGGCTTTTGCTCCAGTGACGCTTGTGCGAGCTTGTTCGTCCTGTTGTGGCGGGCCGACGAACGAATTGTGAATATCAAACGTCGCCTCCGGAAAAACTGGAATGAAGTGTATTTTGGGGCATTTGTCAAGAGATTTGCCGCAAGGCTGCGATCCCTTTCGGCCACATATTGCCACCACGTTTGCTGCTGAAGGAGCAGGTGCTCACTGAGCGTTGCAGGGTGGTAACCTGGGCAACCAAAGTGTGAAATACTGCTGCAGAAATCAGGGTAGTGTCGGCCGGGGGTTCGACAGAGGAACTGGCTAAGTTGGTCTGGGTGACCCGCGGCTGGCATTTTTGCAGAATGCGCTATATAGCTGCCACGTCAAGAGGCTGTGGGAGTACCACTCTTTCTTCACTGGCATCAAAAATTACCCCTGCATTTCGACAGAGCTCGGTGATAAGTGCAGGGAACCATAGGTTTCTAGTAGTGGTCTTCAGGGACTCGAACAGCTCTCGGTAGATGAGTGCGTCAACATCAATTTGTTTGCCCTCCAAGAGGTAGTAGAGCAGGAATGCGCGTTCTCACGAGATATTCTGGGTGTGCAGTGTGGGCATGAGTTGATAACGGAGAAAGTGGAACCAGATATGTGCTTCGGGTCTCAGACGGCTACATTTCAAATTGTAGGACCCTTCCTTGGAAACTTGCCATCCGGTGTTTGGCAAACACAGCTGAGTGACCATGTTAGCAAGGATTTCAGGGTTTTCCTCTTGCTGGAGAAGCTCATTTTATTCATCATCGGTGGCCTCTAGGTCGAATACCTTAAGGATGGCATTGGCACTGCATTGTACATTCTTCCCTCGGACGGTTATGAAATAAGGGGAGCCCCCTGGATAATTTGCACCAAATTCAAAGACAAGGGGGTTACCACTTCGACAGGGTAAAGGCAAAGTTTTTCCCATCAGCGCTGGCGTATGATCCCTGTAACGCATTCTGAGTAAGTGCCTTGCTCGAATGCATCTCAGACGAATCCTTACTCCGGTGTTAGGGTTTTATCTGCTTTTAGGGAGTTGAAATGAGATTCGGCTTCCCGAGTGGCAAATGGCATAGCGTCTGGGGCTTCAGTGGGTGCTTTTTGTCTGGAACCCTTGGTGCGTGCCATTGGGAGATTCTAGAGTTGTAATGGAAGGGGAAGTATTGTAACTCTGCACAGAGTGAATGAGTGCGAGCGTCTACATCAAAGGGTGAGGTCTGATTTAAGTAAGGCTCAAGCAGAGTGATGATGGGCGCACAATTCGGGTGGGTTGCATGCAATCCGTCCGAATTTTTGGGGGAGAGTCGTGCTACAGATGCCTGGTGTGACTAATGGCGGTTTCCAATTTGGTTGTAGATATACTTTCAAATCTACTAGGCCCATTACTGTGTGGCCCACCCATAAGTCCGTCCTTGAGTGCGACTAGTGCAGAGGAGTTGCTACAGCTTTTCTATGGACTTGGCCCTTTGTTACTTTGGTTGTCAAGTGGTATAGCCTCTATTCTAAAAAACAGTAGTTTAAAACATGACCCTGGGCTGCCTCCCAGTAGCGCTTGGTTTACAGTCTTTAGCCAGACTTTGCTATGGCAATTTAATGCTGTGGTAGTGCAGGGAGGTTCCCTACTTCTTTAGTGCCTTTGCTGTCATCTTTAGAGGTTAGGTACCTCTCAGCTAGTTCTGTGAATCTCACGGTCTTAAGGATTGAGAAGGTGACCTGGTCATCATTCACACACATAGTGAGTTCTCCTTTTTCCACATCAATCAGCGTACGACCAGTTGCCATGAAAGGTCTTCCTAGAAGAATTGGGACATCGCGATCTGCTTCAAAGTCCAGGATAAGGAAATCTACAGGAAAGATGAACTTATCCACTTTTACTAGAACATCTTCAATCTTGCCTTCAGGTAGCACGATGGAGCAATCGGCCAATTGCAATGTAACTGTTGTAGGCCTGGCCTCCCCAACTGCCAATTGTTTGAAAATTGACATGGGCATGAGATTTATGCTAGCACCCAGGTCGCATAGAGCTTTTCCTGAGTATTGAGGTCCGATTGCATAGGGGATTGTGAAACTGCCAGGATCCTTTAATTTCAGAGGTAACCAATTGGTTAGCATGGCACTGCAGCCCTAGGTCAATGCTACTATCTCAAACTCTTCCAGTCATCTCTTCTTAGATAGAATTTACTTCATAAACTTCACGTAGCTAGGAATTTACTCCAGAGCTTCCACCAGTGGAATATTGATGTGCAATTGTCGGAGCATGTTGAGGAATTTCTTAAATTGTTTCTCATGACCTTGCTTCTATAGCCTTTGTGGGAAAGGCGGGGGTTGCCTTAGCATTTTTGAAGGCCCGAGATCACGATTATGCTTTGATGGTGAAGCGGTAGCATTCGTTGGTGGGTACTGTACGTGATCATCCAGTGTTGCATGTGGAGGCAATGTTGTGGTGCTTAGATCCTGTTCCAGTTGTGACAGTCTTGGTTGCCTCTGCTCGTCTTCAAGAAGTTGTTCAGTACTTCCTTGCCCTTCCTTAGATTTCTCATATTTCGGATCAATGACAACCATAGGTTGCTTGGTTGCTTTCATAAGTTCTAAGCTTTTACCACTTTGGAGCTCTATCAGTTTGACTTCCTCTCTTCCTTAGATCCTGGGGACTTCAGTGTCACTGGGCAGGGATCTTGAGGATCTGTTGTTAAGTGTCGTGGCTAGTTGTCCCACTTGAGTTCCAAGATTTCTCAGGGTTACTTGCTGATTCTGAATGATTGAATCATTCTTTGCCATATATTCCTTCAGAAGGGTCAGCATAGAGTGTTGCAGGTCTGACTCACCGCCTTGCTGTTGTGCTTGCTGGGTAAACCCTGGTGGGTTTGATGTTCAGTTTGAGTATTGTGGGCTTGATGATTGTCTTGCTACTTGTGAACCTTGAGAATTCCATGAGAAATTGGGATGCTGCCTCCATCCGGGGTTGTATGTAATTGAGTACGGATTGTTGGTGTTACTACCCTTGTTGAAGTTGTTGACGAAGTTTACAGATTCTGGGTTGGCGGAGTACTGAGAGTAAGAGTGCTCTCCGCCACAGTACACACAAGCTACCTGAGATGGTTGCAGCGATGTGTTGCTTGATAGGAGGGTCAGTCCTTTCACCATATTGGTCAGAGATGAAACTTGAGCTGTGAGAGCAATCATGACATCTAGTTCATGTATCCCGGCAACATTTCATGAAGATGTAGCTCTTTCTGCTTGCCATTGATGACTGTTCATGGCCATGCGCTCCAATATGTTGTGACCCTCTTCATAAGACTTCACCAAGATGGATCCTCCAAAAGAGGCGTCTACAATTGGTCGTGTTTGTCCATCGAGACCTCTGTAAAATGTTTCTAACTGGACCCATTCGCATAGTCCGTGCTGGGGACATCTTCTTAAGAGGTCCTTGAATTTGTCCCGTGCTTCGTAAGTAGATTCACTAGGTTTTTGTTGGAAGTTGGTGATATCCCTCTCGAGTTGAGCGTTCTTAGTAGGTGGAAAAAATTTGAGCAAGAACTTACTTCCCAGATCATTCCATGTGGTGATGGAATTAGCAGGTAGGTTGTTAATGTTGGTTAATTTTTCCTATTACATGACTTTCATGCAAAGTTTCATGAGGTTGAAAACAAAAATTTTGTTTAATCGTTGCGGAAACCCATAACTCCTTATGGTCCTCATGAACTATTAACCTTAACTCATTACACTAATTAGTTAATAATTATTAATCCGTAACTCTTTACGGTACTCATGAGAATTCATAACAACTTATAATATTCATGAGTTTTAGGATTACTCATTAAAACAACTATTGGGGTTTAGGATAATTTGATGAAACAATTATTGGAGATTAGAATACCTTAGATCACTCGAAGACTTCAAGGTTGTTGATGTCCTCTAACGTTGATCCACACAAATATCCCCGATTGCAATGAGAACTCCTTCTCTCGAAACCTCCCACTCCTTGGATGCTTGCTAGGCGAAGACAAGGTTGAGTTGCGGTTTCCTTGGGTTTTTATCTTTTCAAGAAGATGATGGTTTCTTAGGATCAGGTTAAAGATATGAGGAGCAAGATCATTGGAACCTTGCCTTTCTATGGATGGTGCCTTTTCTCTCTAAACCTTTGATAAAGACCAAAATTTAGAGAGCATAAGGATCTTGTTATTCTCTCAGAAAAACGTGCAGGAAAAAGGCACACCAAAAATCAGCACTTTATAAGAGTCTAACCCTAATTTAAGTGCTTACAAGAAAGGCCCAATCCAAGCTTGAATTGGACAATCCAAATCATAATGAATTGAATTCATATCTTGATTGATTGATTGAATTTAAGATGATGAATCACATTCATATCTTGATTGATTGTTTGAATCAATCATTTAAGATGATGGATTACATTTATTTCTTTTCTTCTTCAAAAAACGTCCATAAAAAGGGCACTTAAAAAATCAGCACTTTATAAGAGTCTAACCCTAATTTAAGTGCTTACAAGAAAGGCCCAATCCAAATAATAATGAATTAAATTCATATCTTGATTGAATAATAATTTAAGATGATGAATCACATTCATCTCTTAAACTAAAATTCAAAATCATTTCAATCAATCCTCATTTATTATTTCTCCTATCTTCATCCAATCATCATTAGATCTTAATATATATATATATATATATATTAGATAATTCAGAATTATCTTTTATAACCTAACCTCTTGAATTTAAATTCAAATTTAAAATTCAAATTTCGAATTCCAAATTCAACTTGGCCTAAGACCCCATTGGGTCTTCCAACACATTTGGGCCCTTTTGTGGAGAAACGGATTTCCCACTTTGGGGACACCATATATGATGCCATTTTCTCCTCATTAGGCTTGGAGTCCCACTCCAACCCAAATACACATTTACTCTTGATAAAGCTCAATAACAATTATTGTCCCAAGTTTGCTAATTTTAAACAATCGGGAATAACCTTTTGTGTGTGACCCATTAGGCCCAATTAGTCACTAATATAAATAAACTTGGACCAATTAAAAACCCTTTCAACGAGCCCAATTTATCTAATGACCGCATAAGACACTAGCAATGCTCTGCGGCTCCAGAACTAATTGAGTTGATCAAGTGATCTACCTTTCATATTTGGATACCGTGCAAGCATCATCCCTCACATTGTCATTCAAATTTAGTCGAGAGCAAAGATAGAGTATCATCTCTCTTAATTGACTAAATGTAGCTATTTCACAGAACCAGGAATCTTCTTATATTAACTCTGTAAGGGATCATGACTCTTCATGATCATTTGCTGTGCGCACAGACTCTCGAGTTAATTAAAAGCTATCCAAGCTCTACCGGTCTTGTGAATGACTAATCCCTTGTAGGGGAATGTGAGTCCTCTCATCATGTCCATCTATACTCATGCGTTCGAGTTACACCCAAGAGTACACTGTTCTCCCCATTTTCAGGTGGATAGAGTTGTACAGTCAAAGTATAACCCTAGGACATAGTGTTCGATGACATCCTTAAGTCTAGGACAATCTGTACTACCAAACGATGAGAGACTTTACATATCCAATAATACTCTCTACAATGAATCTTTGTGGAGTCTCTCGTCGGTCGATTCGGTACTATCTCGTTCTCTAACGAGATCTACCCACGACATCGCCTAAGGCATCTCCATGCCTGCATTCCATGAGGTCCCTACCTTGTATCTCTATACAAGTAGACGATGTCGTATTAGTCTTATTGAGATCACCAATGCCCTTTCTTGGTGATTCAAGACTAGGAACAAGTTTTAGGCAATAGATATCCAGTGTTCTCGAGTCCTCATGATCATGATCTCTATCATTGATCCTCAAGAATAACACATGTTCTATTCCTAGGGCTTTTATCTTCAAACACATATTTACCTTAAAATAAAGGCGAGACATAAATATGATAAAGATAAAATATGCTCATTCATTAATAATGAAATACTATAATGTAGAAATGGTGCTGATTTGTCCTTACAGATTGTCTCTAAGACACCTAAATACTAACAGTTAAGCCACGTCTGCACCTTTTCCCTTAGTGAAAATGGGAATAATTTAATCCAAACAGCATAGGGCGGTATTCCTGGGATGACAAAAGAGTCACACACCTCCATGAAAGTCTTGAGGTGAAGGTGCGGATCTTCGGATGGAAATCCTCCAAATTTCCTGGCTGCATTTAGCATCTAAATCATGACACCTTTAATTTCAAAGAGTCTAGCATTGGTGTGATGGCTGAGTTCAGCTTGTTGAGATCTGGAATCCCGAATTCCATGATGGCTTTGTTCACATCTGGGTTTGGAGGTGGAGGGACCTGGTTATCCCTGTTTATTGCGATTCGCTCTCGTTGATCTCACTCGTGATTGTCAAGTATATCTGTCACTTCTTTGCTTCTGCCTTCTGCGCCTTTGCTTGTAGGTACATTCTATTTCAGGATTGTAAGGCTCTAGGTTGGCTAGAGGCGAGTTGCGCATACACTACGGAATGTACCTGCAAATCAGGAACAGAGAATATGAGCTTTTTACTAGGTAAATCACAACTATTAAGCAAAGGGGCGTCGTCACTAGGGGTATCAGCAGTCCCCGGCAACGGCGCCAAAAACTTGTTGGTCGATTTCCTTGATGGCAAGTGAACCAGTCGAACAAGTAATAAAGTGTAAGTAGAGTATCGTCCCACAGAGACTAACATACCAAAGAGTGACGCTTGATTGCTATGATAGTTGTGCTAACAGAAAGTAAATATAATTGGTTGAGGGGTTTTTGTGATTATGCTAATAGCAGAAACAAACAGAATGGATTAAGCTTGAGAAGATATCAATTAGAAGTTAGACTGGACTTAGAATCACCCTTAAGTGCATCAATCCCCCAGTTGCTCTACCCAATGCTATAGCATCTATACAGCACAGCTTCCGCAATGCTACAACATAACTACTAACTACAAAGCTATTTGGTTAACCCACCACGATAGTCTACCGAAGCTTCCGCGTCTGATTCATATGATGCTAACTATACTCCCTCCATATTCCTATGGCAACTTTCTAGTTAGATCTGCTTTACACTTAGGGTGTTATGGTTATGAGAGGTAGACCCATTCCTGAAGCCTACAATAATAGGTCAAGCCGTGCACGGGCTGCCTAGCAAACATCAAGTTTCTCGAGGTGTAACCTCAACTCCTTACCCGAAGCCGAGGCCACAAATCTAGCCCCTAGCTTCCGCTAATCGACTAGTAAGTAATGCACTGATATGTAAACCAAATTTATTAGATTAAAAACTTGCAACTGGGTTCATCTAACACTTTAAGGAATCATCCTCGTCCAGCCATATGAAAATCAGTTTATGATTGACGAGGGAAACACAAAATAGACACTAACAGGATGACCCATGATCGAAATACTAAAATAAAAGGGAAAATAGAAAGCTTTGATGGAGTTCCAACGGCGTGGATGTAGCCCTGTCACATCACCACTCCACGTCGTCTTCTCTCCGTCGTACTGCAAAGAAGGATACTGGGTTGTCTTGGAAATCTCATGCCTTGTGAGATCTCTTACTCTTGTCTTGAGTCTGCCGGATGTGGAATCTCGTTCTAGGCTCTCCGACTCTGTTAAGGTTGGCTCTGCTGATCTCCTTATATAATCAGGCTTTCTTGCGGCGCAAGTTACAGTGAATTGGGCCTTTCCTAATCTGTTGAGATCTATCATATTTCTTGATCCGAGTAGATTGCTTCTGCTAATCCTGCGGGATTCTTAAAATCTTTTAGTTTTGATCCTACGTATCTTCTATTCCGTCATGTCAGCAATCCACCTGTTGTTATCGCCCTTTTCTTTTATTCCTGAATTCACCTAGATAAAAAGGTAAGAAAACATGCCGCATAGCATTGTGTCCTTTACTTTACTATAGCTTTCATGATGCCTTGTATTGCACTTTGAGTTGCTGTCAGAATGCTATAGCATCATATCAACTTTGCTATACGTTCTTCCTTAAAAACCATGTAAATTGTTCTTCTTAGCGCATGTTTAGGCTGTAAATAGTTTCTGTCCTTCAGTTCCCTATATCATGAATAGATACCTTTTTGCTTAGATTATCTTCAATTAAGCTCTTATTTACCATTCAATTCAGTCATGAAATATAGGGAAAACATGGTGTGATTCGTGCTCATCAACATCCTTAAACCATAAAAGAAATACTAAATGCTCCATGTCCAATTTGTGTACCTCCACCTCCTTATCCAACTGCCAGCCCTTCTTAATCATAGAAATCACTGTCGAAATTTTAAGGGATTTATTCGTTAGAATCTTACCTACCAAAGTACCCCCATTAACTTCCTCCTTACTTACGAGGTCAAGGACTAACGTAGGCCCTCTGGAAGGACCACTTCTTACTCCCTCATCCATCATACAGACACCACTCTAAGACTCCCCACTCTAAATGCACACCAGGAAAAAAAAAGCGAACAGCTTAAAGAAGAGAAACTAGAATACGACTTCCATTCAAGGAGAATGAAGGTCGGGGAGGTTCAAAAGAACCAAAATTTCCTCAAAGAGGAGAGAAAATTGCTCACAGGGGGAGCGTAGTTATCCTAGACTTCAAGAATGAGATTCACAAGTACATTAATGGGTTTAACAAATTCATTCATCAGGTGGAAAACATGTCATTATGGTAAAAACAAAATCTAAGCACTATGAACAAAAGTTGTAATACCAATAACAAGTGCATTAATAAGATTCACAAGTTCAGTAATGGGTTTAACAAGTGCATTCATTAGATTTTATTTTCACCAAAGTGACATGTTTTTCAACTAACGAATGAACTTGTTAAACTCATTAATACAATTTGAATCTCATTTTTGAAATTATTAATCCCATTAAGACTTTTGTGAAATTTCACATTTACTGTTCACATTCTTCTTCCTCAACCTCATTTTTTTCAATCTCGTTACTCTTCACTAGAAACTGAAAAAGCTTGCCAGAAAATCCATAAGGATGCTATAAACATGCTATAATTAGTTGGGATGTTTGAGTGCTTTTATTAGATCCATAACCAAACTACGAGCTTTTTGCCTAAAACCGCTCACTCCAAACCAAACACCCTTTTTTTTACATAAAGGTTATAAAAAAGAGAAGTAGATTCTAAGGACTTATTGCCAAGTATCCCTTAAGAAAAATCTTCCTTTTCACTCACTATTAAGTTATATGAACAAATTAGAGAGAGAGAGAGAGAGAGAGAGAGAGTGTGTGTGTGTGTGTTCGTGTGTATGTGTTAAAGACTTGGGGCAATCGAGGGCCATCGGTAATGGGGGTGGAGAGTTCATAGGCAAGGAGGGAGAGGTAGAAGTCACTTTGTGGAAGGGAGTGATCGAAGTGCTGGAATAAACTCATGAAGAGCTGTTGTCTCTTTGATGAGGGAGAATGTGCGGGAAGAGCTGAATGGAGTAGAGAGAAAGAGTGAAGGAGGGGTAGTTGGTCGTTTGCCTAAATATTTAAAACTCAGATTCCTACTTGTGTACCACTTTGTCCTTTTCCCTTTTCAATAGACGTTTCTGAATTTTGGAATTTCATATAATATTTAAATGTCATTTTCCCTTTTGAATATCCTAGTTTGCAACATTTCAATTTTTTATTACACATAACAAAAGGTAGATTAAGTGAATTGTTACGAGGGTAAGATTTTATACATCTTGGCCTTTTTTTTTTTTTTGACTTGAAATTTTATCTTTTCTTATTTGATCAATGGTTTCCTTCTCAAAACTTCGTGTCATTTGAGTTGGCGTTATAAAAACACATTCACACAAATCAAGGCGTAACTCTTCTCATATACTTATTTCGTATATCTAAATCATGGTGAAAAAGTAACTTCTTCCGTTAATCCAAATATGCACTCGAGAGGATAAAATGTTCTTACATCTCCCAACAGTGTACTCCCTATGTTGAGACCCCTTACCACCTCAACTAACCATTTGTTGGTATGAAAATTTTACCTTGGCCTCATAATTTAGTGTTTTTTCAATTTTCCAACTCTAGCACTATTAACAAAAAAGGTATTGAGAAAAAATTTAAATGTTAAGATGTTAAAATTAATTTAAAAAAATAACAATAATTGGCATAAAATATCTTCATTTGAAATTGATGCAATTAGAATTAAATGCCCAAAGTGTATAAAAGAAAAGAACTAAATGACTAAAAAATATTTTCTAAAATTAAAAGACTAAATTGAAATATTGTATAAAGCTAAAGAAATAAAAGTATACTCTTATTTTTTTCCCCACACTTTATGACTTATTTCATTACCTCACCCTTATGTTGAAGGAAAAGAGAGAGAGAATATGATAACCACCAAAAGAAGAATCTTATCATTAATACAACGTTATCCTTTATAAATGTGTTGCTATTGGTTTATGACATGGAGAATGTGACTCAAATTTATTTTTACAAGAGACCAATCTAGCTATAAATTTGATTTTCTTTGTTTTTTTTCTTTTAACTTGACAAATATTGTCAAGAAAGAGCTTACCATCCTTATACAAATGGGTAATTTGTTGTTTCATTTTTTTGTGATTTTATTTGTCTTAACCTTATTTTTCATCAACGTGCTATTTTTATCTTATTAATTATAAAGTTACCTATGAAAATATTTTTTCTATCTGATTATGACACATCACTTCTTCTCCCTTATTTATTTATTTATTTTCTTTTTATTTAAAGTCAAATGGACCACTAAAAAGAAAACCCAAAGGCAAGGTTGATGCTCTTTAGTGACGATTGGATGGGAAAAAGTATAAAAGTAAAATAAAATAAACAAAAATAAGTTAAGATGATTCTTTGATGGGGAAAAGTGGTGTTGAGTTAGAAGGAACGAGAACAAATGCACAACTTATTTCTAAAAAAATTAATAAATAATAAATTATATAGAAGAATGAATTAGATTGAGGGTTAATAAATTAATAAATAAACCTAGGTAATTAAATTTATAAAATTTGTACTTATTTCTAATCAAGTGATGTCAAATTTTTATAAAAAAAGTTAAAAGTATTAATAGTAAAAGATAGTTATACAGTATTGTAGTATCTAATGTATAAAGACACTTATTTCAATTCAAGTGGGGAAAGTGGTTTAAGTATTTAAATACAGCATAAATAAAGTAAACTGTTTTTTTTAGCGAAAGGAAAACCATCTCGTTAAGTTCCCACCCATTTGAAGTTGAGGTACGGAAGATGAAATTAAGAGTGTGAATAAGAGAATGGGAACAAGACAAACCTTGTAAACTCTCTTTCCATTAAGGCCCCGTTTGGATCAAAGAAAAGGTAGGAATGGAAATGAAAAGAATGGAATGGAATGGAAACTATTTTCTTCGGGCGTTTGTTTCGCAATGGAAAAGAAAATGGGTTGATAGGAAAATTTTGTTTGGTTGAAAGAAAATAAGGTAGGAAAATAATGCAAAATATCATTTTACCCCTGAATATGAATTATTATTTGAAACCACACAACACCAACGTGTTTTCGCTAATCACAACTTAAGCATTTATTAATCAACTGAAAATCACTCAAAAAGATTATTAGAAATAATATAAATGAGTTTGAGTGAAATTAAATAAGAATAGATAATAACCCATGTTACTTCTTTTTTTTTAAATGTTTTGATGATAACAATTATAATTATAATGTAATTGAACCTTAATTTTCGATGAAGATTTGAAGTTTTAATTTGCCTCTAGTCAAAGACGGGATTTCCTCGAGTTAGATACTTGAAATGTTTTAAAGAAACTTTTTTTAACTCAGTCAATTATTTAACGCCTCAAGTCATGTGTTTTGATCTTAAGATTTTGAACCTATCGATTTTGACTCTTGGATATCAAGTTAATGACTCTAGTCATTAACTAAAGGCATTCACTTCTTATATCAAGTTAAACTTTTTAACTTGTGTTTTTCAAAGGCCATTGATTTTGACTCTTGGATGTCAAGTTAATGACTCTAATCATTAACTCAAGGGATTCACTTCTTATATCAAGTTAAGCTTTTTAACTTGTGTTTTTCAAAGGCCATTGATTTTGACTCTTGGAGATCAAGTTAATGACTCTAGTCATTAACTCAAGGGATTCACTTCTTATATCAAGTTAAGCTTTTTAACTTGTGTTTTTCAAAGGCCATCGATTTTGACTCTTGGATATCAAGTTAATGACTCTAGTCATTAACTGAAGGCTTTAACTTGTGTTTTTTAAAGGCCATCAGGTTTAACTCTTGGATACCAAGTTAATGACTCTAGTCATTAACCCAAGGCATTCACTTCTTATATCAAGTTAAGCTTTTTAACTTGTGTTTTTCAAAGGCCATCAATTTTGACTCTTGGATATCAAGTCAATGACTCTAGTCATTAACTCGGGCTTTAACTTGTGTTTTTTAAAGGCCATCGGGTTTAACTCTTGGATATCAAGTTAATGACTCTAATCATTAACCCAAGGCATTCACTTCTTATATCAAGTTAAGCTTTTTAACTTGTGTTTTTCAAAGGCCATCGGGTTTAACTCTTGTATGTCAAGTTAATAACTCTAGTCATTAACTCAAGGCAATTAATTTTTGACTTCAAGTTAAAGTTTTCAACTCGTGCATTTCGAAGAGAAAGTAATTGACTCTTGCATATCAAGTGAGTACCTCAAGTCATTAACTTAAGTCAATTATTTTTCAACTCAAGTCATGTTTCAAACTCTTTCATCTTGCAACTTTATCTTCCTAAATGCAATTGCCTCGACTTTATTTTAACTTGAAGTTAACACTTTCAGTTTTCAAAATCACCATCTCTCGAAAATCTAAATACATTATCATTTCACTCGAGTGTACAAGATATTATGCATAGTCTCTGTTTATCTCTGTTTTCAGATCATTGAACAGGGGATATGAGGGAGGAAACACAACTTAGGTACATAACTTCATAACTTTATATATATTAAACGAAGTTCCATACAATATATTTGTCTGTCATTTGTTGTCAATTGCACACTTACAGTTGCCTTTGTTTTTGACAAAATTATAAATATACGTGGGCACAAAAAAAAACCCAGCCATGGGATTTCCCAAAAATTCAAAATAAGATACGACGAGACTTCTTCAAAAGATTCAAGATAACCCACGTAAATCTATGTCCCTAGCAATGCTCGAATCCATGCTTCCTTGAATACGATGGACATCTGCTCAAAGGAATTTAGCAGTTGTTGCAAAGAGACAATCTTAATATGGGCGGTGGTCAGCTCCTCCACGGTGAGACCAGGAACTTCCAACAAATGTTGAAACAGCTCAGCTTCTTTGACTTCCATCTTAGCATGATGCGCATCCCGAGATAAACGTGCTCCCAGATTGTCGAAAACTTTCTCTATTGTGCATCAAGGGAGGAAATGGTTTCCTTCAAAACATCCACAATCGTATCATTATTCCTCATTTTCCTTCGCTTCCTTGCGCTACCAAGACACTCACTGCCACCTCCATGGGCATAATTACCAATAGGTGGGACGTGGAACTCTGGGGTGGCTTCCACATGTATTGGGGACTCAGGGATCACTTCTTCTTCTTCAAGAATTTCTTCTACCATGCCTTTTGGTGATTTACAGTAGTCACCAACCGCCCTATCTTTAGACCAAATGAAACACATCTTGGAAGTGGGGTAGGCACTTGTTTCTGTACATTCCAGCCCTCTTGTGTACCTAACAAACAAGTGCATGTGTAATTAGTAATAACTGTTTGGCAAGTAATGTATAGGAAATGGGAAATGGTCACCAACCTTGATGTACTCATCCCACACTTCCTTGTCCGCAACAACACATTGTCTATCCGGATCCCATCCAAATCCAGACGTGTTCGGGCCATACACCATATCATATACCACTTGCCAGGCCAATTTCATCGTTTTGATATGCAATACTATGTGAGGATTTCCTATGATTTCTGAATCAGGTTGGCGCTCCAGCATCAATTCTTCCAATCGGTTGGCGTACCCGGACTTGAACCCATTATTTGCCATAAACCTTTGTTCTGTCCTCAGTTGGATAAGGCACACGACCAGTAGTTTGTCTTCATCAGCTGTTCACATGTGAAACTTTTGTTTCTGTCAGTCTTCCATGCTACCACTACACAAATCAAAAGTAGTTAGTCCATAACAAGTAATTAAATACATGAGTAACAAGTTTAACCCTTGCAACTCCAAATATGATAAAGGAACAAACACATTCAAAATATCATTTTATTTCAGAGTAAACAAACAAAGGTTTTACAATGGCATGTTTATCAATTAATACACCAATGCTAATCGTCATCAGGATCTATTAGCCAAATAAGCTTTGAAAATGTCAGTAGCCAGGTTATCCCTGAAATTGTTCCATGCAACAGAAGTTTCCATCGTAGAAATTGGAGGAATTTCTTGACTTGGGTTTGGGGGTTCCAATAAGTCCAGTTGTTCATCTAATGGGTCACGCACAGTTGATCTTCAAATAAGGTTATGGAGAAGGCAACATACCACAATATATCTGTTCTGAATGTTAATCGGATAGGATGAAGGAGTTCGAAGGATTGCCCATCTTAACTTCAAAATACCAAGGCATGTTTCAATGATATTACGCACACATGAATGTCGCATGTTAAAACATTCAGCTGGAGTCTAGGGTTGGTGGCCTACTCTCCACTCATTAAGGTGGTAACGCTGGCCATGGTACGATGCAAGGAATCCGTTATTGTTAGTGTAACCAGCATCTACTAAGTAGTACTTTCCCCGCACAAAGAACAACAATCCATTTCTCAAAACCAAACTTTGTAAGAGACTTAATACAAATATTAATAGAACAAAAAGCGCACCAGCTGGAACTTTCAAACCATGTATCCTCCTTATCGTGTCCCTCAGGACCCTTCCATCTATAGCAGATCCTTCCCATCCAGGCAACACGAACATTAATTGTCCATCCGGTGAGCATAGTCCAAGAACATTGTACTCGTATATGGGTACCATCCAAAGCCCCCAAACACCCCTGCCGTTAACAACTTATATGAAGATGGAAATAACATTTGCAATGCAGTTTGAAATAACGAAAGTCCAAAGTATTTACCTTAAACCATTTCCAACGATCCTCTATACAATCATCTCTAATAGGGTCTGGTGTCTTTAGGAGTTGATCTTGCAGTTTCAGGGTGGCATTCAAAACGAGCTTGAAATATCTGCTTATTGTTTCACCCGACCTTCTGAACTCAAATTGAACTACTCGATTCTTCACATGATGGGCCAAAACATGTAAGAACATGGCAACTTGCTCATAAACTAACATATGCCTTGTAGGTTGGAGCCCTCCAATTGTGTCTAGCATGTGGCATAAGGCATCAAATGTTGCCCTGTTCATCCTAATATGATTGAAGTAAGTGGTGTCCATACTATATATCATTGCTCTCATGTTCGCTCTCTTTGAGTGGAAATCTAAGCTAAATGAGCTATAAGGGATTTCTCTCACATGCCTACTTGTGGCTAGGACAAACATTACCACAACCACTTTTCTTAATGCTAAAACTAAAGACGTAATATCACCTAGAGGGGGTGAATGGGTGATCTCAAAATCTTTTCACGATGTATACACAAAAGCAGACAGATCAAAAATAACAAATATAAAGAATGGACACTGAGCGATTTATACTGCTTTGGTCTAACTCTTTGACCTACATCTAGTCCCCAAGCACACCTTGGGATTTCCACTATAATTTCAAGTTCTCCGACAATTACACACTCGTAAATGAAGGATGGTCCTCTCACTCTCAGACTCAACTCCCCCTTACAAGTTGTAATTGATACACCCTAACTTAAGGTTCCTTAACCTTAAGATAATTGAATGAAATAGATAAGTGTTTAATAACTCCTCATGAGTAGATTACAAATGAACACTGAAGTACGGGAGAATATCCTAAGATATTAATGAACAGCGATTTGCAATAAAGTCGAATTGAATGCACAACATTTCAGTAGTTGGTGAATTCAATGCTTCGGCTATTTATAGATGTTGTAATTAATGACCGTTGATGAAGCTTGAAGAATAGCTGTTGAGAGTCTTGAATGTGTCCATTAGACAGAAGAGGCTTCTGGTGAGACTTTCGCCATTTGAATATTCCAGGTGGATTTTGCAGTGACGACATTCTCTTCTTCATTCCTTTTGGTTTTCCCGTTGTGAAATAGCATTTAATGCATAGGTGGAATAGCAATGGTAGCTTTACTTTGATCAGATTATAGGTTACCGAGATTATCACTGGTTTTGGCAACTTCATTTAATGCTTCTGACACATAAATCACTTTATGTGAATTTGTGGTTAATCTGTGGCAAAAGCATCTGAAACTCATTAGCAAACTCATTAAAAATGTTTAGAAGAGGTAATGAGTAATAGCATAGAGAAATGAATCAATATAGGATGATTTAAAGTTTACAGAGTTGGAGATTTTAAAACAGAGGTACCCTTGCTCAAGCATGATCAGGATATGTGCTCGGACAAGAGATGTGAAAGTGCAATTTTAAAGAGGATGAGTCACCCATTGCTCGAGCAAAGAACAAAGTCTGCTCAGGCAAGGTGTTCAGAGAATTAAATGCTTTTGGTCAATGCTTGGGCAAGGTACGGTATATGCTCGGGCAAGTCTTTTTGAAAGATTTTGAAAAGATATTTTATCGATGTTGCTCGAGCAACCAAAATTCCCATGCTCGAGCAAGCCTATCGCTAATGCTCGAGCAAACTACCAGAGCTTGCTCGGGCAACCCTTACACAGAGACCAGAGAGCAGGTTGTTCGACTCTGCTCGAGCAACCCTTTTATGCCTGCTCGAGCATGGTCCGCGAGCATGCTTTCAGAACTTGCTTGAGTATGGCATTTTAACCTTGCTGTATACCAGTTCAGACCAATGTTGCTTGAGCATGTTGATATTCCTACTCGAGCAAGACTCCAAGGTCTTCACAGTGCCTTTACTCAATGATACTCGGGCAGACCTATTTTGTTTTGCTCAAGCATGTTGGTCCAATGCAAAGGATTTAGCCTGAGCTCGATGTTGCTCGAGTATTACTCTGCTTTGCTCGAGCATGCTTCCCTGAAACACTTTAATAACTCATTAGGTGGACTGTGCTCGGGCATCAAATAACCTTTGCTCGAGCAATTCTCATTTCAAACATGAATTACTTAATTCAATAACCCAGAAATTGTGATCATCAAAATACAAGAGTTAACAAAAACTATAGCTAAACATACAACCAACACCTCAACCAAACATTCATGGATTTCACTATCCATGGCCTAACTGAAGACAAAAACCAAGGAGGCTAAAAACCAAAGAGGCTGAAAATAAACAAAGAGAACAAAGACAGAGAAAAACCAATGAACTTGTTGTGCAAAATACACAGGCGTCGTCGTTGAAATTCTACTCGCCCTTACGTTCTCCACAGGTCTCTGTTTTTCATGGTGTCCCCTTTTATAGAGGTAGCTATGATCAGGGGCAAATTGAACTCTAGTCTATCTTCACAACCGCTGGAAAATGGCTTCCCACCATTTTTGGTGGGAAGCCATTTTCATTTAAACGTGGGAAAATGAAGCGCAGGAAAATAAATTCCAGGGAAAATTCGAACCAAACGACCGCCGCCACTGGAAAATTTGAATTTTTCTTTTCCCTCCCTTTTTTTCTTTGATCCAAACGGGGCCTAAGTGATTTTCGAATATTCTTTCCATACTTTTTTTTTAAGGGAAAATCTATGTGAGGGCTCATTTAACCAAGAAAAACCTAAAAAAGGCCCAAGGAACTTTCATATGTCAGAATAAGCCCTAAGGTCTTTATTGGTATTAAGTTAAAATATGAAATTACAGTGGTACCCCAAAGAATAAACAAAGAAAAAGACCTGCAATCTTCTCTTTCACTTGCTCTATCACCACCGCTCTGAAATGGCTCTCCCTGCTTCTTCACTAATCACCAGCAAACCCTTCTCTGCACCGCGACAATACTCTCGTCGCCATCCTCTCCTCATCTCAGGCAGGGCCACCACCCGCTAATCATTGTTGTAGCCAATTTTTCGGATTCGACGACCCCTTCCACACCCGCTCCATCGCCAATTTTGACCCGATAGAAGCTCGATGGTTGGAAGTCCAAGAAGGCATTGCAACTTCCTGAGTACCCTGATCAAAAAGAGCTCGATCTGGTCCTCCAAACCATTGAATCTTTCCCTCCTATTGTGTTTGTTGGAGAGGCCAGAGCGCTCGAGGATTAATTAGCTCAGGACGCCATGGGCAAGGCTAGTCTGCTTCACGGTGGGGATTGCGCTGAGAACTTTAAGGAATTCAAGTTGCTTTTACTTGCAATCACAAATGTATTTTCTTATATACTCAAACCCAAGAATGGAATTTAACAACAAGTGTCTTTGGAGGCCTAGATTATTGTGAGGTATCTTAATGTTCTTTTATCCAACCAGTTCTTGAGTTGGTATCAATTATCTTCCTGGTCAAATTCCCTTTTTGTTTTTCTTCAATTACTTGGTTAGATCCTCTCTTTCTACAGCTTCATTCTGACTTGCGGCAACAATGCTTCTATGGGATTAAGGAACTATAAAACAAGAAACTATAGTATGAAAGTTCAAAAGGAACATGAGATGGACAAACACAAAGAGTTTTCAACCATGTACATTAATTCATTTATTCTGATTTGCAGACAATTGCTATGATTCTATCCAACCGTTGGGAGTAGTTCAATTTGGATCCATACAAAAGGTTAGTACTGTGACTGCACATGAAGTTTTTGACAAAGTTTACATTAAGTGATCATTACATTAAAGTAACCGTTATCTCTTAACAAGTGTTGCATATCTTCGAAAGAGAGGAAGTTTTAAAACAAACCCAAAGAACGTTCATGGAGACTGAAATATTGGATATAGTTGATGCACCGGGAAGTTTTGAAACAAACACAAAAAGTGTTGTCTTTGGTCGAGGAGTCCCGGAAGTGGAAGAGGAACAATTAGGCAAAGAAACTTGTTTACTCTTCGGTAGTTAGGATGACTTGTTATGGGAAAAAAACATAGTGATTGTATTTAGAAAACATGTTTAGTCCATCAATTTTTGTATAAATGTTAATTTGTATTTATGACAAAGTTGTGAACATATTATTTTTGTGGGAAAGTGTATTTGTATTGATGAAAATGCCCTGCACAAATTGGTATTGTGTAAAGGTTCTGATCATGGTTACTTGATTTTAATTTTAATGAGATGATCAATTTTTTTCTGCCTTTAGCCAAATGAATGTCCATGTCTAGGTTTTCTAATTTTGTTGTGTCAATGACATGATCAAAGGTATAGAAAATGGTTGGCTGTCCATGTCCATGTTTTCTACTGATGGACTTGTTAACACACACTGATATAGTTGTTAACACTTACTTATAGACTTGTTAACACCCACTGATGTAGTTGTTAACATACGCTAATATAATTATAGTTGTTAATACCCACTTATGTTGTTGTTATGGGGACTGATATTGTTGTTAATGGGGCATGATGTAGTTGTTAAAGGGGGCTGATATAGTTGTTAATGGGGCTCGTGTAGTTGTTGGTGGGGCTCGTGTAGTTGTTAGTAAGGGCTGATGTAGTTGTTAATGGGGAGGCTGATGTAGTTGTTAGTCGGGATTGATATTGTTATTAATGGGGGCTGATGTTATTGTTAATGGGGCTAATATTGTTGTTACTCGGGGCTGATATTGTTATTAATGGGGACTAATATGATTGTTAATAGGAGCTGATGTTTTAAAATAATTTTGTTGCCTTCTCTTAATATCAAGAAGTAGTTATTATCATTAAGCAGTCTTGTTAATGGAGGCTGATATGGTTGTAATGATGAAGAGATGTTTTATTGCTCTGGAGGAGGTCAAGCTCGAGTTTATCAAGACATCTTCCAAGTTTGGCCATGGCCGCTTCCAGACAACACGAGAAAAAGCAAAAGTTCTTTGGATGTCTCAAGTCTTAATTATGCAAAGAGCATTGAATTTTGCTACATTGTTATATTAAAATTACATGAAGTTGGACTTTTGTAAATTGTCTACGATGGTAACTTCACAATTTTTATTCAATGACAATAGCAAATTTTTGCTTATTTTTTATATTTGTTCATGGAATGAAAATAGCAAAAGAATGGACAAATTCGTCAAATTTCGTCTTATGTTTTGATATTTGTTTATGGAATGAGAAAAACAAAAGAATTGACAAGTGAATCATGCATTTGTCTCAGCAATATCATTGTATCAGCCATATCAGTCATTTGTATCAGCGGGCGTTAACAACAATATCAGTCCCCGCTAACAACAATAATAGGGCCACTAACAACAATAACAGATGGTGCTAACAACAATAACAGAGCTAACAATAATAACAAGAGTCAATAAATATGAACTCAAGTGTTTTGCACAATTGCTTTGTAATAAAATCTATCATACAACCACTAAAAATTAGATATACTTAAAAACAATTCAGTCTATGTACATAAAAGGATTTCTTCCTAAAGGCTCATCTTTGCAAAATAACAAATCAGTTAACAAAAAATCAGATGGACAAAATATAAAATCTGAATTTTTATATTAGGATTTATTACAAATAAGAAAAATTAATTAATTATGATACATGAATTTATTGTGTAATTATCAAATAAAGACTTGCATACAAAATATCATTTATGGTAGTAAAAGAAATTAGTGGAATAATAAATTAATATTTATTTAAAAAAAAAAAAAAAAAGAAGGTGCAAAGTCGTATAGGAGAAGAAAGGAAATAATAATAATAATAATATATTGAATAAATTAATAGAAAAACTAATGTTATTTTTTTAAAAAAATAGTATGAAATGGTGGCAGCCCTTAGGGCCAAGTATATATACTTGGGGATGGGGAAATGATCCACCGCCTCTTCCCTCTCCAATAAATAGGTGAGTGTGTGTTTAAAATAGTGTGTCTGTGAGAGAGAGTGATTCGGAAGAGCGCGGGAGAAACGAGTGATCGAGAAAAGATGAGTAGATTATTTGAGTCTTTAAGTTACATTATTTATTTTATAAAATCATTTAGGTAGTTAAATTCATTTTTTTAAATAAACTTTCTTAATAAAAGTTATTCTATACATTTTTCTCTTTCTAATGAGAGTAATATAATATTGATTATTGAAAATTTTAGGATTAGAATTATGATAAAGTTTTGGGTTTTGATAATAGATAATTGTATATATCAAAAGCATGATTAATAAGTAATTTTAATCGGTTTAGAGTTATTAGTTGATAGTTGAGGGAATTTAAATTTAATTTTTTATCTAAAAGAATTTAAGATTTATGCTTTGTAGGATATTTCTACCAATTAAATGAAGTTTAAGGTATTTATTTGGATTACTGGAGGTACTGTTGTTAGTTTAATCGGTTTAGTTTTGCTAGATCTCGAACGGTATAAAATTATGAGTTGGAATTTGGAATTTAAGTTAGAGTTTGATATGATTTTGATTATATGGAGATTTGAAAATTTGTAGAGTAAATTGGGTTATGCTTATATAAACTAGTATTAAGTTAAGAAATTGATAATTGTGATAATAGGTCTTTTGTATCCAAATTTATAGTTCATTTGTAATTTATTGGAGGTTATATTGAGGATTAGGTAGATTATATTTGAGGTTTATAAATAAATGAGAATATTTAAATTTATAGGTGAAGCTTTCATCGTAGGAAATTGGGTATTTTGGTTAAATTCAGGATATGGTGATATTTTGATAATTATAATTAGTGACAAATGATTTATAAAGAAAGAAAATGAGATTTGCAACGATGACTTAAGGAATAAAAAAAATTATCACTTCACTAGTGCAAAAAAAGGTTTTAATACCGCCTCATTTAGACCGGACTATCGACGCCTTGGTCTTAAAGGTATGACCGTGGGCAATTTTGTAAATATAAAGAATTTCTTATACCGGATCATTTTTTCATAGGTCTTAAATATATTATTAAGACCCGTTAAAAAACAACCGGTTTTAAAAATATTATTAAAAAAATTGAAATATCAATTACTTTATCGAGAAATCTCTACAAAATTTAGGACTAATATTTTCTCAATCCAAAAATAATAAAGAAAAATTTAAATATAAAGGTATTAACATTTTAAGACCAAATATATTTAATAGTCGTCTTAAAAGTTATTCTTTTAAGACCGACATAAAATGTGGCGGTACAAAATATAGAAAAAGATTAAATAAAAAATTAATTAATTTTAAGACCTGATTTATATATTGACCGGTCTTAAAGGTTAACGTTTAAGATCGGGTATTAATTTGTCCAGTCTTAAAGTTAAATATTTTAAGATCGGACTTAAATTTTGGCCGATACAACAATATTGAAGAAAATCAAACAAATAATTAATCACTTTCGTTTAATTACTAAAAAATTTGGCTAGAATTTTAGGACCGTATGTTTGTTAACAATGAGGTCTTAAAAGTCCCGAGACTTTTAGGACAGTATATTTATGAATTGTCCGCTCCTAAAAATCTTGTATTTTAAAAAAGACTTAACCTTTAGGACTGTGTAATTGTTAAATATCCAGTTTTAATAGTCTTCCTTTAAATACCTCGCTTGTTAGGCAAATCATTAATGTTCAAGACAACCGAGGTTCTGGCGTTCTTCTCAAGCTAGGACCTTTGATGTTGTCATTTTTACCTCTCCTGATGTTGAGCAGCATTATCAGTTTGCCTTTTCTTTGTCTTTTTTCTTTTGTCGGAAAAAGAATGAAGATAATGAAAAGGACACTGAAAATATTCAAATTAGGGGGAGGTAAAACTGATGACAACAACGGTCCAACCTTGAGAAGAATTGTCACTATGTTTGTTTTTATTCGAATAAGGTAGATGATGTTTTTTTTTTTTTGTATGGTCTTAATTGTATTATGTGAATTTTTAATATTAATCACGCGAGGACAATGTTTTTTTTTTGTTTCCTTTTTGTTGGAAAGAAAAAGAACGAAATGAAAAGGACAAGGCGATCGATATCATTTCTTTGCCTTCAAGAGATGCATCAATATTACTTGTGAATTTCCTTTTTGTTTCTTTAGAAAAGTTATATCCCCATTCTCCTCGGAAAAACAATTAAAATTTCCACCAAAAATTTCCTTTGAGTTTGATCCTCCTTTGACTTTATCATCCAAATGAAGAGATGCTAAGGTCTTTGAAGTTAACTTGCGATGAGAAATAGAAAAACATGTAGAAATTCAAATAAAAATTTTATTTATTATATTTTTTTATTTACATAAAAAACATAAAAATATCTAATCCTCCCCATCGTTGTCGAAGGGGAGGGAGTCATCGGAGAGGTCGGACACGTTATCATCAGAAAGACGGTACTCAATGTCATGGGCGTCGAGTACCACGGTCATCATGTTGTTGATGGCGTGATAAACCTGAAACAGTTGGCCCAAGCGTCGGTCTATATGATCAACGCAGGCCAGGAAGTGCTGCATCATCTGGTAGAATGACGGGTTCGGAGGCAATGGGAAAGGGTACGGATTGTGAAGAGGAAGACGAGGAAAAGGAGGACCTGGTGGTGGTAGAACAGTCATTACGGTGGAGGTTGTAGAAGTGATGGAGAAGAATGTAAAGAAAGTAAAGTAACAACGGGTTTAAATAGAGAACACATCTTGAACAATGTGAAACGCTAGAAACTTTAACGAGGAGTCGCATAGTTCCTCGAATACAAGGAGAAGCCTAGTTGGGAAGTTTATCCGGAAGTGAAGAGACTATAAATCATTTATCGAACATAGTGTAAGGATACGACTCTGCTTAACTTTTAATACCGGATATTGTAAAAGATCCGTTCTTAAAAGTAATATTTTTTAATAAAAAATAAAAATTTATTTTAAAAAAATTAATGAATTTTAGGACCGGATACAAGATAAAAGGTCGGTCTTAAAAGTAATTGAATTGATTGAAAAAATAAATAATAGAAGTTTAGGACCGGATATATTATAAAAGGTAGATCTTAAAAGTAATTGAATTGAAAAAATAAATAATAGACTTTTAGGACCGGATATATTATAAAAGGTAGATCTTAAAAGTAATTGAATTGAAAAAAATAAATAATAGACTTTTAGGACCGGATATTTATAAAAGGTAGATCTTAAAAGTAATTGAATTGAAAAAATAAATAATAGACTTTTAAGACCGGATATTTATAAAATATGCTCTTAAAGTAGAAAATCACTAAATTCATCATCAATTGCGTATCTCTCCTGCTCTCTGCCCTTATTAACTCCTCACACAACCTCTTTGTCCTTATTAACTCCTCACTGCCTCCTAACTCCTCACTACCTAGCTCTTTGTCCCAACTGCTCAAAGCCTCAAACCATGGCTAGATATAAGAGAACTCCTGGTAGGGATGCTCTTAGACCTGAAGCTCGTGCCATCCTTAAATCGTTATACGGTGCGCCTTCTCCAACGGGAGAGTGCGTTCTATTGTGACCGAAGAGTCTCGGGTCGTTGGACCCATTGTTATTTCGGATGATGAAGAGATTGCCGCACCCTCCATCCTTCTCGCCGACCCTATCTATCTTTGAAGTTCCTGCTCCCCTTGTCCAACCTGTTGGCCTCAGCGCGCCTACCTTTGACCCCTTTCCTCTTTCCTCTAATGATGCATTGTGGCTGATGCAACAAAGACAAGAAACTTGCTGATCTCCGACGGGAAATTAATGTTGTTCACACCGATATTGCCAAGGCATTGGATGATAATAAGCTTTAGGATGTGCGCTTAGATTCTTGTTTTTGATAATGTTTAGCTTGTTTTTCTTTTGTTTTTGTTTTCTTGTGTATGTGCATATTCTCCAGTAATGTATGAAGCATTAAGAACTAAGCTTGTGTATTTTTTGTTCATATTCTCCAGTAATTAAAGAAGCTTATTAATTCTCCAGTTTTCCTTTATTTTATTCATTCAATTGCTGCTGCGCTCGCCAAAGCCAATCCTATTTTTTCGGTTTGGTTAATAAATGAGATCGTTAGGACCGGATACTTTATAAGTAACTGGTCTAAAAAGTATTTGACTTTTAGGACTGGATGTTTTATAAATCTCCGGTCTAAAAATTTAAAAAAAAAAAAATAGGACCAGAGTCTTCTAAACCTCCAGGCTTAAAAATTAAATTAATAAAATGCTTATCTTTAGGACCTGATACGTTATAATTAATCGGTCTTAATAAAATCCAAAATACTAAAACATGTCTCTGTCGCACGAAAAATTAAATTTCTCTCTCTGAACTTCTCTTATCGCGCCGAAAGTGATTACTCAGGTTCTGTCTCCAGTGTTTGTGTGTTGCTTCGCCGCTGCTTCGCGTCGCTCTCTCGACAATCACTTTCTGGTTCCTTAGTTAAACATCTATAGACCAAGTTGTAAGAGGTGTTTTGGTTATATAACTTTATGATTTTCCTGCTTATCGTTCTGGGTTTTTCATGGGTTTAATGAAATCAATGAAATGTTCTTGTGGGTTCCTCTATTGTTAATGAATATTGTATTTTGAATATTATATTTACACTTTAGGCCAACTCAACTGACCAACAAGTGTTTTTAGGTTACTCTTGCTTTCTGCAACATTAACGTACGTGGACGGAGAAGAAAGACTCAGCAAACGAATTTGAATTTATATACTACAAGTGAGTCCACAAGACCTTCATGCGATGCATTTAATTTCCTCATCATGCATTTATTTTGCTTCTTGGATTTACTATGATACATTTATGACCAAAAGTGATTCTTCATTATGCATTTAATGGGCAAGTTTCTCCTAAATAAAAAATAAAAATGAAAGACCTAACCGACATTGAGCATAAATGTGCATTTTGAGTTGGCTTATTTTATATTCAATTTTCAATTTTTTCGGATTATGTATGTTAAATCTTTCTGTCTATAGGAATTCTACTATGGATCACAGTTGGATAAATGCTTTACGAACGAGTGTTGAATATTAGAATGAGGCGAGGGAATTTATAGAATTTGCTAAATAAAATGCCCATGATGATAGTGGGAAGTTTTATTGTCCTTGTGTAAAATGTTTGAATGAGATGCGACTAAGTCCTGAAGTTATATACACACATTTAATTTGTGAAGGATTTTGTAAGACTTATACAATATGGGTATGGCATGGTTAAAAAAATGCCAAGTGGGTCTCAACATGGGGAAGTGGCCTTTGATGATAATGACACGGATATGGATGATCACATAGAGGACATTATTCGTGATGTAGGAGAAGAGGCTTTTTATCAATCACATGCATATGGTAATATGTGCAATGATGCAAAGACCCCGCTATACCTGGGTGTAAAAAATACCAATTGTTGAACGCTGTATTGAAATTGGTAAGCTTGAAGGCACGTCATGGATGGAGCGATAAGAGTTTTTCTGAAATGCTTGAGGCTTTTAAGGACATGCTTCCGGATGATAATGTGTTGCCGGATCGATACTATGATATTCCTTCTATGTTCTTAAACAATGTCACTGACTATAAAGTTTGTTCTTGTTTTATTTTTGTGGCAAGATCCAATCCAAAGGGGCATGTTATAAAAGAGGATGTTACGTTGTTGGGTGGGAATCAGATGAAGGCATGGTGAATATATTATATTGGGCATATATGTTGATTTACGTGATGTATTTGTAACTCAGCTCATTGTATTTGTAAGTAAGTTATCTTATTGTATAAATTAATTTAGGTGTTGTAGTCATAGTATAATCATTAATTAAGAGGTCACATAACCATGGTAAATAATATTTATATTTTTTATCCCAATTCAATATATTCATCATTGTTCATAGCTTGTAGCTTAAAGTATCAACTTTTATGTGCTGGATTGGGTGGTGGATTTGTGTATATATATTGATCAAGAAGAACATAACAGGAAAAAAATTTGGAAAAATTTAGACCGGAATAAATACGCCGGTCTTAAATGTTCAACTGTTAAGACCGGATGCATGTGACTGGATGTATTTACCATCCAGTCTTGAAAGTAAGTCTTTTAAGACCACGAATAATTAGTTGTCTGGTCTTAGAAGCCGCTATTTTGTAGACCGGATTTATTTTTGTCCGGTCTTAAAATTCGATCCTTTTAAGAGCGGCCAAGTTTTTGTCCGGTCTTAAAAGTTGAGTTCTAGGACCAAACAAAAAATATTTCAGGTTTATTTAGTATGACTTTTAAGACCTAATGTTTTAAATGTCCAGTCTAAAAGAGTTTCTTTATGACCGGTCGTGTCCGGTCTTAAATGTTAGACTTTTAATACCGCCTGGAACAAGACCGGTCGCGAGTCCGGTCTTACGGTGCCTCTTTTATCCGGTCTTAAAAGCTTTTTTGCACTAGTGCTGCTTCTAAGAAAACTAAAATGAGATAATTATAGTTTAATTAATTAATTATTATTGTATTAGTTGGTATTTTTGTTAATGCTATGAACATATAATTATATATTTATTTTTAAAGTGGACTTGATCTCTCTCCCATGTTTAGTTTTTGTGTCAAGAACGGAGGTAACCACTTTTCACTCATTGTACTTACTATGTTGTTAATGAAGTTGCCTGTGGGATTTTATTTTAAAAATGTGACTAGTGAGATTGTATTATTAATTTAATCTATCAATTAATACTTTGAAATGGTTATTGAGACAACAGATTATGATATTACATGTTTTGGATAATGCACTTTTGTTATGATATTGTGAGTTAAAATAGTGTTGTTATCTTAATGATTATAGAGACGATGTATTATTTTATAAATCATTTTTTGGAATCTTATATAAACATGCCAAGATTATGATGTTGTGGAGCTGTGATGGTTGTGGAGTGATGATGAGGGTTATTATGTATAATACCAGATGGTATGCCACCACTCGGTGCACAGTGGATGACTTTGATATTTTCAGGGCCCTTGATATCACCCTTTTCCTTTGCCGGGTTAAGGGTCACCCTTAGGACATTGACACCTTTTCATATTTGAAGGAAGGGGAACCCATGGTTCGATATGAGTTCTACAGTCTTTGGCCAGACTATACCTTATTATTGGAGAGCTTGGTGCAATCTTCTCATAGAGACTACACCTATTGCGTTACAGCCCATGGGTTCTGTCAACGGGAATAAGGATGGGGGGTGATAAGGATTGTTAGGGTATCGATCTGTTGCTTGGCATATTATATATGTGATTCATGATATGAAATTTGATATAGAAATTTTATGGAATTTGTGATTTGAATTAATAAATTTGTAAATTTATATATATAGTATTTTTGTTATATAAAATGTTCCACTTGGTACCTCATGAACACATATTAACATTTATAATGAGCTGGATTGATGGTTACAAACATTTTTCAGGTGGTAGTTCTCGTGTAGGTCAATCAGGGAAGGTTTCAGAAGCTTAAGCTACTTTTGCTAACGATAGTGCTTCCACCTTTTTGGTACACGTTGAATTATTGTATATTGCCGTATAAGTACACTTGGCATACTTTAGTATATTTTGGATATTTTAGCAATGTTTTAAGGCAATATTTAAATTAAAAATATAAGCCTAGTAAATCCAAAGCTTAATTGTGTGCATAAAATATTTTAATAAATGGTTTAATCAAGTTAATAATTAATAATTGTTCTTTAAAATGGAAGATGTTACACAAAACATGTGTCCTAAATACAATCGGTATGTTAGCGAACATAACAAGTCATCTATTGACCAAACCAATTGCACCTATTTGTTCCTCTTCTTTGAGATGTGCAGGTAGAGTCAAATTTCCTTCCAAAGCAAGAATAAAATCAAGCAGCTCCATTTCCTTTAGCCTTATTCGGGTTAAATCGTTGGCTCGTTGTAATTTTTCAGCCTGGGATCTTATAATGTCATCAACCATCTCTCGTATCTGAGAGTGATTTTGCGCTATCGGGAACAAGACTTATCCCATGTACATGTTTCACTTAGCCTAGATTTTAGAATACTCAAAACAAGAATTTCTGTTGCTATCAAGTCAAATGAAATTATTGCGCTTATTTTATGGCTTGCATTTTATGGCTACATGAAAAATCATGTCATTATAAAATCGTAAAAAAATCGTAAAAACTTAAAAAAGCGTTTGGAAAAGTAGTAAAATCGTTTATGGCATTTCTCAAAAATGACACATTGAAGGTAGTCAACACTTATGCATCAACAAAAGTAGGAGATACAACAACAACAAAGTCTTAAAGTTTGAGCTTTGGAATTTTTCTCAAATTCTTTCTCCCCTAAATGCGTAATTGTTAACTATTTCGGGCCATTGAGACCATAGCTCAATTAATGCCAGTTTCAATCCGATTAAATTTTCTAGCTTTCAACAAATGCATACAAGAGAAATTGGTTAGTAGGCAAAGGCTTTTAGAAATAAAAGCTATTTCAAGAATAGTTTAACCAAGAGCTCCCATGAAAATTAGCAACTAGTGAAAGTAGTAAGAAATCACCTCATGACTATCTGAAAGTTCTAAAACTGCCTTAATAAAAGCTTTACCATACCCGGTGGAATTGTCAATCCAAATTACATCAAGAACAAATAGAACTACTCCCAAAATCACCGTGAAATAAATCTACGAAGATATCTTCTACTCCTCCAAATCAAACACCGTTGAGTCCTCACCCACCAAGCTCGAATCTTTCATTTCAAGTCTCCAATAGAAGTACAGTAATGAATTTCGAGAAGCTAACGCTTCTTTCGAAGGTTTCTTTAAGAAAAAAATATCATTTTTATTTGGTTTTGATATGGGGTTCATGAAAATGGCGGTGGAGACGAAGAAGAGGGCAAAGAAAGTGATCGTTGACAGGTTTTGTGGGGTATAGAAGAGAAGAGGGTTGAAATCACAAGAGAAGCCATGGTCAGACCTACCGAAAACAAAGGGTCCAGATTCTCTCACATGCCTACTTTCTCATCATCCCTCATTGTCCTTAATTGTGGTCGTCAGCTTTTTTATCCAACGGCTTTAAAACAAAGTTTTCAAAATTTCACAACTACCGCATGCGGTTTTTTAAAAAACCATTCTGAGCCCTTGGATCAAGATTTGAACGGCTAGGATTGAGACAGTGGGGGATGGGGAGAGGGGCGCTGGGCAGAGAGAATCAAGGAGCAGTGGCAGAGGCAAGTAGAGAGAGATGTACTGTTAGTGTGGGTTTTTTGTCATTTTACTTAACATTCATATGTCAAAAAGAGCCCTGGGCCCTTTTCGATATTTAAATAATGTTTGAGCCTTATTTTTTGTTAAAAGGGATTTCATATGGATTTTCCCTTTTTTATTTAGAAATGTAATAAACCCAATACAAATTAGGGAAAATTCCCTTCAGCGCCTAAATTAGTAAAAAATTGTTAAAAAAAGGCCCAAAAAAGTCAAATGTCAAAAAGTCCTCAGGGCCTTTTCTCATATTATTTCATAAATATTAACAACTATATCAGTAGAACATTAAAAACTAAATCAATAGACTTTAACAATAATATCCTAACAATTAAATCAGCACCTGCTTAACTAGTATTCATTAACAACTATATCAGTACACGTTAACAACTAACGTTTTATGAAATAATACTAAAAAAGATCCTGATACCTTTTTTGACATGAGACTTTTTTAACAATTTTTTAGTTATTTGGACCAAAAAGTGGATTTTCCCTACAAATTATCAAATACGAGGATAAAGTTTATAAAAAGTCATTTTGTACATCGACATCGTCTCTATATTCAAGAGCCACACCATCGAAGCAGGATCTATGTTTCCTGCAAATAATACTTTTGCTTAACATAATATCAGCAATCATATGATACCTTTAACTACCATATTTTGTTTGAATCTATCTATTATTCATAGTTTACCAACAATTATACAAATAATTAAGTTTTTTTTTTTTACTAGAACATCGTACACAATAAAATTTTGAATGATTGAAAAGTAGATACTCCCTCCAGTCCTAATTATAAGACAACATTTAAAAGTTAGTTTTGGTCCTAATTATAAGACAACATTCTAATTTTTGTCAACTTTTTCCTAAAATAACCCTATTTTATTCTCTCATGTGTGTTTGGTTTTTTGTGATTACATGTGTGTGTGTCTATATACAAATACATATACATATATACACAAATACATATATATATATATATAGACGCACACACGCACATATATATATATATATATATATGTGTGTGTGTGTGTGTGTGTGTTTATCTGTGTATATATGTGTGTTATACATATATGTATATCTGTGTGTGTGTATGTGTGTGCGTGCGTGCGCCTATCAATATATATGTGTGTAGATATATATATATATGTGTGTGTGTGTGTGTGTGTGTGTGTCTATATATATATTTGCGTGTGTGTATTCATATATATGTGTGTAGATATATGTATGTATATGTGTGTGTATCTATATCTATATCTATATCTATATGTATACATATATACTTTTTGTGTGTGTGTGTATGTATACACACATATATGTGTATATAGCAAGAACAATATTTCAATTAAAAAGAGTGTGGAAAGAAAAATTTTAAATCGGAGAAGTATGTGGTAGGGGTTGTTAATTCACTTTTACTTATGTCATTTTAATTTTATATAAGGGCATTTTAGGAAAATGAGTAAAATTAACTAATTTAACTTCTCTCCTTAATCTTCCCAAAATCGGTTGAATATGTCCTATAATTAGGACCGGAGGGAGTACAATCTTTTAAAAGTTTTGCAATTTTATTACTTCCATTGAATTGGCTAAAACATATGTTATAAGGTTGGAGTGAGAACAAGTTGATCTCATATAAAAAAGGAGATAAATGTTTGAGTCAATAGGAGTGGTAAAATACTCCGCCTTTATCACATTGAGCCCATTTTTTCATTATTCAAAATTTTATTGTGCTAGACATTATGATAATTTTTGTTGTTAAAATTACATATTAATCTAACAATCAATTATATAAGTAACAAAGAATGAGGATTTGGCTAAAATTACATATTAATCTAACAATCAATTATTCAAGATTCTAAAAGATTTTGATGATTGCCAACAATTGTGAACAAAGAATGAGGATTTGCTCTCAGAAGTTGGAAAATCCTGAGTGAGAGCAAACCTCGAGGTTTTCCCGAAACCTCGAGGCTTGGCCTTACAAAGGAAGCATCGAGGTTCTGTGTTTTAACTTGCAAAAAACTTGGTTTCACAAATTTATGTGAAACCTCAAGGTTTATTAAGAAACCTCGAGGATTTGGACTTCCGAGAAAAACTCGGTTTCACACCAAGTTGTGAAACCTCGAGGTTTACAACAAAACCTCGAGGTTATGCCTTGGCGCCAAACTGAAAGTTTTGAAATTAAATGTCAAACCTCGAGTATTGACAGAAACCTCCAGGTTTCTGGCTTCCAGAGAGCTAATGGTTTTCAGTATGATAGAAAACCTCGAGGTTTCCATAGAAACCTCCAGGTTTGTGTTTTGGCTCAAAACAAAGAACTTTGAAGTTTGGGCAAAACCTCGAGTATTGCTACAAACCTCGAGGTTTGTGTGTTCCAGAGAGCAAATGAACTTTCACTCATTCTAAAACCTCGAGGTTTCTTGAGAAACCTCGAGGTTTGCTTCCATCGTGTTTCTGCTGGGTTTCACTTACAATGTGAAACCTCGAGGTTTCAGAGAAAACCTCGAGGTTTGGAGTAAGCCCGAGAAACCTTTGTTTGTTGCATCATGAGAAACCTCCAAATTTTATTATAAACCTCCAGGTTTGAGATTTTGGTCTTAAATCATTTTCAACCTTAAGTGACCAAACCTCGAGGTTTGTGAACAAACCTCCAGGTTTCTGCACGTTGCCTGAAAATCGAATGTGTCGATTTTGTTATGCCTTCTTGTTTGATCTCAATGCTTTCCATGATTAATCTCTATTGGTTCTAGATATGTTTAACCATCTTTTTAGTGAGTTTCGAACAGTTAAGGAAAGATTACGAAAGGTTTAAAGCAAAAGCAAAAGTGATGTCGAACATTAAATGCTCAACCCGAAACTTGCATCCTTTTGGTTAATCCATCTGCACATGGTTGCAAAGCATTAAAGAATGATTTCTACAACAAGCAACATCTTCTCCAACGGATTAATTTGCAGAGAGTCAACTCTGACCATCTAGCCAGCTGGATTAAGTGAGTTTTAGAAAGAGAAGAAGACCTAAGCGCCCACAACTTCGCATCATCTTCAACGGTCTTATTATCAATGCAACGGTCTATTAATGCTATCTAGCTATAAATAGAGTTGCATTCAATTCTTCTCAACAAAAACTACATTTGAAAACGAACAAGCATTCAAGTTCTTCAACTACCTTTCTGTTTTCACTTCTATTTTGTCTTTTGACATTATAAGCTTCAGTGTTTATTATTATCCACTCTTAGAGAGAGCTTTTATCTGTAAATCATTTATTGAAAAGAATCACAAGTCAAGGGGACTTGGTGATTTGGGAGTTCATTGATTACAACTTGTAAGGGGGAGTGAGTTCTAGAGAGAGAACTACTCTTTGAGTACAGAGTGTGTAATCTTTGTGATAGTGGAAAATCCCAGAGAGTCTGGGGACTGGATGTAGGTCAAGTTGTTAAGACCGAACCAGTATAAATCTCTCGTGTCCAAATTGTTCTTCCCTTTACTCGTTCATCTCTCGTTTTTGTTGTCTAAAAACAGAGCAACTTACAATAGTTTTTAAAATACCCAATTCACCCCCTCTTAGGTATATAGCTCCATTTTCATTTGGTATCAGAGCAAGGTCTTCTCTAAAGAGCTTAACATCTAGAGAAGGATCACAATGGAAGGCATTCTACCTGATGGAGCTTCAATCAACAGACCTCCAGGTTTCAGTGGAGAACATTACTCATTCTGGAAAGCCAAGTTCAAGGTGTTTGTAATGGCTACAGAGTATGGTCTCTGGAGAGTTTTTGAACGAGGAGACTACACTCCAAATGTCCTGGAAAATGGTCTCAGGGTTCCAAAGGAAGAAGAGGATTATGATGAAAATGACAGAAGAAATGTCACACTCAACAGCAAGGCGGTTCTCCTTCTGTAAAGTGCTCTTAGTCAACAAGAATATTTCCGCGTTTGCAACTTAACCTCAGCTAAAGCCATGTGGGACGCTCTGGAAATTGCTCATGAAGGAACAGTTGGAGTAAAGCAAAATAGAGTCAACACTCTAATGACAGAATATGATCTCCTTCGTATGAAGTCTGGAGAATCTATTGGTGATTTCCAGCTGAGATTCACTCATCTGATCAATCAACTTGCTGCATTGGGCAAAGAGTATGAGAAACCTGTCCAAGTGAGGAAAATTCTCAACATCCTCAATAAGGAATGGGAAGCCAAAGTCACCGCCATTGAAGAAGCTCGTGGAGATTCTATGGCATCTAGCGACCCTTTTCGGGAGCCTATTGTTTAGTTCTCTAAGGGTTTTGATGATAAGCGACAATTGTAAACAAGATTAAGCATAGTTGTCATTTGTTGGTTTCAATATAAAACTATCGGGCTTCGCCAAACTCGAGCTGCTTTTACAAGCCGGAGGTTCGTTTTTGAACAAAGACCAAACTTGGGATATAACACTTTAAACCTTACACCAAACCTCGGGTTTGTGCGTATGCGAACTCGAGTTCACAAATGTGAACCTCGGGTTTAGGTTTGGCCGAGAACATTCTAAGTTTAAAACTCTTTGAACTCGAGCCTATTAACTTGAACCTCGGGTTTACCTCTGCGGGAAGAAATTTTTCAAATCTAAGAGCTTTGGGTACTCTTTGTTGTTTCATTCAAAGCAAAGATTTTCAAATTTGAAAAGCTTCCAAAAGTGTTTTTAGCCAAGTGAACTCGAGCTGTCTCTAGCAAACCTCGGTTTGCCTCAGTGAGAACTTTTAAAAGTTTTCTAGTTGAACAAACTCGAGCCTACACATTTAAACCTCGGGTTCATTTCGGTAGAGAGCACTCGAGTTTTTCAAAACAAACAAACTCGAGCTGTGTAATTAAACCTCGGGTTCATTTCAAGTAGAGAGCACTCGAGTTTTTCAAAACAAACAAACTCGAGCCTCGTGAACGAACAAACTCGAGGTGTACTTAAACCTCGGGTTTATCCGATTTAAGTTTTTCAAAGAGCTTCGAACTCGAGCCTATCATTGTAAACTCGAGTTCAATTCCTACAAAGAGAAATGTGTCTTTCAAATTAAGAAAAACTCCGAGTTCTCAATATGAACCTCGAGGTTTGAACTTGAACACAAAAAACGAGATCTTGCTAAACGGTGTCAAACTCGAGCCTACCCACTAATGGACTCGAGTTCATACTTTTGCTTGAAGTTTCTCAAAAGGCAAAATATCGATCTCCTCTCTCTGGATGGTGTGAACTCGAGTTCACTATGTGCAAACTTCGAGTTCAAAGCAACCGAGAGCAAAGAAAGTTTTTATATCTCTCGAACCTCGGGTTCTATTTTGCAAACCTCCGGTTTAGAAGATTTGAACTTAAGCGCCTCTACACTTTGAAGCCTCGAACTCGAGCTGCATGAAGGCGAACTCGAGTTCGTGTCGGCGATCTTGAAATTCAAATCGACGATTACGCAAATCACTCTTGTTTGTTCCAATTGCTTTCATGAATCATTCACTTATGTTCCCGGATATGTTTAACAAGTTTATTTAGTGGATTTCGGTTAGCACGAGATGAAATTTAATGAAGAACAAGGGAAAAAGCAAAAAGTTGTCGAGCATTTATTGCACATCGTGAATCAACCTCCTTTTGGTTAATTCACCTCGGCCACGAATTCTCAACGTTCAAAAACACTTACTTCATCAAGTAAACTCTTCTCCAACGGGCAAATCCTCGAGCTCCACCTCGGATCATATTAGCACTTGGATTAGTTGGATGTTAGAGAGAAAGATGACCGGACTTAATGCTAATCACCTACAACGGTTGGATTCACCATTCAACGGTCATTTAATGTTCTCTACCTATAAATAGAGTGCATTAACTTCTTCTCAAGTTGACACATCTACTGAGAGCGAAAATTCATTGATTGCCATTTATTGTGTTCAGCTTTCATCTATATTGTATCAATCTGATACTTGCACTTCAGTGTTCATTTTATCTGCTCTGTGAGAGAGTTCTATCTGTAAATCATTTATTGATTTAGATAACCACAAGTCAGGGGACTTAGTGGTTGGGTGTATTGATTACAACTTGTAAGGGGGAGTGAGTTCTAGAGAGAGAACTACTCTTGAGTACAGAGTGTGTAATCAGTTTGTGAGTATAGTGGATTGAAAATCCCAAGTGTGGCTTGGGAATTTGGATGTAGGTCAAAGATAAGACGAACCAGGATAATTTCCATTGAGCAAGCTTTCCTTCCCTTCCTCCTCTGTCTATCTCTGGTTTCATTATTTCAAAACAGAGCATATTTCTAAAAGTTTTTAAAATACCCAATTCACCCCCCCTCTTGGGTATATAGCTCCATTTACATTTGGTATCAGAGCAAGGTCTTCTCTTAAGAGCTTAACAACTCGAGAAGGATCATTATGGAAGGTATCTTACGATGGAGCATCTATCAACAGACCACGGGCTTCATGGAGAGCACTACTCCTTACGGAAGGCCAAATTCAAAGTGTTTGTTATGGCAAATGAGTATGGTCTTTGGAGAGTATTTGAAAGAGGAGATTATGAGCCATCAACCGTGGAAGATGGAGTCAGAGTTCCCAAGCTAGAAGAGGAATATGATGAGAACGACAGAAGAAACGTCACCCTCAACAGCAAGGCGGTTCTACTTCTCCAAAGTGCTCTTAGTCAACAAGAATACTTTCGTATTTGCACCTTATCATCTGCTAAGGCCATGTGGGATGCTCTGGAGATAGCTCATGAAGGAACAGTGGAGTAAAGCAAAACGAGTCAATACTCTTATGACCGAGTATGATCTTAACGAATGAAGCATGGCGAATCCATTGGTGAGTTCAGTGAGGTTCACTCATCTCATCAATCAACTTGCTGCCTTGGGAAAAGAATATGACCAACCGGTCCAAGTAAGGAAGATCTTGAATGTCCTTAACAAGGAATGGGAAGCAAAGGTCACGGCTATTGAAGAGGCTCGAGGAGAGTCAATGACGTCGATGCAAACTGCTCTATTCGGAAGTCTCTCGAGTATGAGGCTAAACTCAAATTCAAGAAGGGACTTGATGAAGTTCATGGCAAAAACAAGGGAATTGCCCTCAAGTCTACAAGAGAAGTTAAAGATTCGAGATGAGGAAAATGAAAATGTAGACGAAGATGAGGAAATAGGCATGATGGTTCGTAGATTCAAGAAATTCTACAAGAAGGACCAAGGCTTCAAGAAATTTCACAAGGGTAGCTCCGGTATGAGGCAAAGAAGCCAATCATCTGCTACGAATGTCAAAAGCACTGGTCACATCAAGTCGAATGCCTCGGTGAACAACAAAGACAAAGAAAAGAAGAAGTTCAGCAAATACAAGAAGAAAGCTTATGTCTCCGGCATTTGGGGTGATAGCTCATCGATGAAGATGATGAGGATGAGGAAGAAAAAGCAAATATATGCCTAGTTCTTTGAAGAAGAAGAGCAACGTGCTAAACTTGAAGAGGTATATGATTGCAAACCTCCTTATGATGATCTGTTTGATGAATATATGGCATTGTGCAATTTGAATTTGAAAAACTTGCTGAAAAATATTTCAAACTGAAAAACCGAAATCTTACTCTTGAATCTCAAGTTGAAATGTTGTCCTCTTGAGAAAATACTATTTGTAAAGATTGTCGATCTGAAGAAAAAGAATTCATATCTTACAAAGGCACTTGAGAAATTCACTAGAGGAAGTGAAATGCTCAATGTCATTTTGAAACAACAACATTTTATAAATGATAGATCGGGCATTGGTTACGAGACCAAACTTTGATAAGAAGAAAGGCAAGAAGAAGAGTGGTCGAGAAAACATACATGAACTATTTTACAAAATCAGTTCACTCTTCAAATCCCTTTGCACATTGCAATTCTTGTAATAAGAAGGGTCATTCTACTTCATCTTGCTTTCATAAAAGGGAAAGAAAAATTAAACCGAGTAGGAAATTATCAATGGGTACCGAAAGGAACTTATGTTCCTAAGGTCAAAACTAACTCCAAAGGACCCAAGAAAAGATGGGTACCTAAGGCTTGATCCCTTGAAAATTGCAGGTTTGTCTTAGAGCATCAAGACCCAACAAGTGGTACATTGATAGTGGGTGCTCAAGACACATGACTTGGAGATGAATCAAATTTCTTTCAATCAAATCAAAGGATGGTGGTAGAGTCACATTTGGAGGAGACCAATCGGGAAAAATTCTTTGGAATTGGTGAGATAGGAAACAATGAAGGTCCTCTCATCAAAGATGTCTACCTAGTAGAAGGATTGTGTCACAACCTCCTAAGTGTGAGCCAAAGCACCGACAAGGGTAACTAGTTATCTTTGATTCAAATGAATGTTTGATTGTTAGAAAAGATTTAGTCCCCATTGATGATTTGAAAACTAAAGCCTTATTTAGAGCACCTAGAGATGGAAATTGTTATACTCTTAACCTCTCTAGCAATGCTTGGTTTCTGAAAATTGTTTTGTTAGTAACTTGAATGAGAGTTGGCTATGGCATAAGCGATTAGCTCATGTTAATATGTTTCAACTTGACAAGTTGCTTTGAAAAAGGATTTGGTCATTGGTATTCCTAAATTGAATTTCAAAAATGACATAGTATGTGATGCTTGTCAAAAAGGAAAACAAACCAAATCTTCTTTTAAAGCAAAAAATGAGATTTCAACTAGTAGACCTCTTCAATTACTTCATATGGATCTAGTTGGACCGGCTAGAGTAAAAAGTCTTGGTGGAAATCTTTACACCTTGGTCATAGTTGATGATTACTCTAGATTTGCTTGGACGATATTTTTGTCATCTAAAGATGAAACATTTGATCAGTTTGTTACCTTTGCCAAAAAGGTCCCGAGCGAGAAAGGTTTTGCAATTTCGGGTATAAGGACGATCATGGTGGCGAATTTGAAAACAACGCCTTCGGCGAGTTACGTGACAATGTGGGGATTGATCACAACTTCTCGGCTCCAAGGACTCCTCAACAAAACGGTGTGGTTGAGAGGAAGAATAGAGTCCTCACTTGAGATGGCAAGGGCAATGTTAAATGAAAACAACACTTCTCAAGTGTTTTGGGCTGATGCGATGAGTACGGCTTGCTACATCTCCAACCGAGCCTATTTGAGGAAGAAAGCTGAACAAGACCCCATATGAACTCTACAAGGAAAGGAAGCCAAATCTCGGCCACCTACATGTCTTTGGATGCAAGTGCTATGTGCACAACAATGGTAAAGAGAATCTTGGTAAATTCGATTCCAAAGGCGATATAGGTATCTTCATTGGTTATTCAAATAGGAGTAGAGCTTATAGAGTTTTTAATACTCGCTCGTATTGTTGAAGAATCAATACATGTTGTTTTACTGTGAATCCAAATCGATAAAGCCTTGGACAATGAAGAAGAAAATGTTTTCAAAAATCAATTCTTTTCAAAACTACTCCTGCTTCTATTGAAAATCCGAAAATGTTTTTGAGGCTGATCCCCAAAACTCTATTGAAAATCCAGATCGGACTCAACCTAGAGCTTGGAAATTTATTAGAAATCATCCTTTAGACCAAGTTATAGGTGATATTAATCGGGGAGTAAGAACCGAGAAATAGTACTTTGAATGAAGTAACTTTTTCTGCATTTATATCTCATATAGAACCCTCTAAGATTGATGAAGCCCTTTCGGATAATGATTGGGTGATAGCAATGCAAGAGGAGTTACATCAATTTGACAGAAATCATGTTTGGGATTTGGTACCTAGGCCCAAAGATCATCCGGTCATTGGCACCAAATGGGTATTCAAGAACAAACGTGATGAGTGCGCAATCATTGTCCGCAACAAGGCAAGATTGGTTGCCAAAGGCTATAATCAAGAAGAAGGAATTGATTATGAAGAAACTTATGCTCCGTGGCAAGATTGGAAGCCATAAGAGTACTTCTAGCCTTTGCATGTGTAAAAGGTTTTAAACTATATCAAATGGATGTGAAAAGTGCTTTTACGAATGGTTTTATACAAGAGGAAGTTTATGTAGAACAACCTCCTGGTTTTGAAAATGAACATTGTCGAGATCATGTGTATCGTCTCAAGAAGGCTCTATATGGCACTGAAACAAGCTCCTAGAGCTTGGTATGAGCGATTAAGCAAATTCCTTCTAGATCAAGGCTTTGTTAGAGGAAAAGCGAGACACAACTCTTTTCATAAAGAGTAATAAGCTAAATGAAATTTTAATGGTTCAAATATATGTGGATGATATTATATTTGGTGCTTCTAATGATGCTTTGTGTGAAGAGTTTTCAAAGACTATGCGGGGAGAGTTTGAGATGTCCATGATGGGAGAGCTCAACTACTTTCTTGGACTGCAAATCAAGCAAAGAAAAGATGGGATATTTATTTCCCAAACCAAATATCTGAATGATTTCTTTGAAGAAATTTGGGATGGACCGGTGCAATGGTGCGACACTCCTATGAGCTCAAGCTTCTTCACTAGATGCTGATGAGGAGGGCAAAGATTTCAACATCACAAAGTATAGAGGAATGATTGGATCACTTCTCTATCTTACAAGATCGCCGGACATCCAATTCGGTGTTGGGATGTGTGCAAGGTTCCAATCCGCTCCAAAAGAGTCCCATCTTGAACAAGTAAAGAGGATATTCGAGATATCTCTCGGACACAAAGACTCTTGGACTGTGGTTTCCCAAAGGTCAACGGAACACTTGGTGGCATACTCGAGATTCGGATCATGCCGGCTACAAGACAGATAGAAAGAGCACAAGTGGCCAATGCGAATTCTTTGGCAACTCACTTGTCTCTTGGTTCAGAAGAAGCAAACATCGTAGGCCGTGTCCTCTACCGAAGCTGAATATGTGGCTGCTTCAAGTTGTTGTGCTCAAGTGCTATGGTTGAAGCAACAACTTGCTGACTTGGGAGTTCACTTGAAGGAAATCCCAATATTGTGTGACAACACAAGCACAATAAGCTTGGCCAAGAATCCGAGTTCAACACACTCGGACCAAGCATATTGATGTGAGGCATCATTTTATAAGGGACCACGTTCGAAAAGAGATGTCAAAGTCATGTTCATCCCAACACATCTTCAACTTGCGACATCTTCACAAAGCCATTAGCCAAGGAACCATTCAATTTCATAAGAAGAGAATTGGGAATGGTAAATCCCAATGAGCTATAAGTTATCCCTCACCCAATGTTAGTTTAAGTTTTGATGATTGAAAATTACTAACTTAAGCATCGGAGTATCAAGATTTGTTTTATGCGGCATATTCATTTCTACGGAAAATTCGAAGAAGAGCGCAAACTCGAGCCTATCATAGACGAACTCGAGCTCGAGAAGGCGAAAAAGAAATAAGGATCTAACTATCCACGAACTCGAGCCCATAAGTGAGCAACCTCGAGTTCATTGGCGTCGAAAAGCATACGACTTCAATAACATAGTTAAACTCGAGCCCGGAATTAGTGCCCTCGAGCTCACGAGATACGAGAGAGGAACCAAGATCGAGATGGGCACGAACTCGAGCTGTAAGTTTTGACCTCGAGTTCATCAATGAGGTTTAAGAGTTCTCATACACACTCTTAAAGTCCAGGGTTAGTGCTAGTTCATGTGAACTCGAGCCTATGTTTTCCGGGCTCGAGCTCGTCGGGTCATTTATATCGAAAACCTGAATTCTCTCTTCATTTCTCTCTCCCCGCGATCTTAACCCTAAATCTCCCAAAATCTCCCTATCTTCTTCGACCTATCCCTGCGAAAATGGCATCCAAAACCACCACCTCTGCAAATATTCAAGATTCCAACCGAAGAAACACTCAATCCACTACCCTACCTCAGCGAGAACCTTCAGTGCGATTAAAAACTCGCTCGAAACGCCTTCACTATGGAGTTGACAAATCTGTAAGAGGAGTCCAAAGGGAAGGTTCAGATAAAGAGTCACCCAGACCTAAGGGGGTTTCAATCCGTGAAGAACGAACCAAAAGACGCCATGATCCTGAACCAGTTCCAGGAAAAGGGAAAAGAAAGGTCACTGAACCCACCGAGTCATTCAGAGCAAAATTGCAACCTCAGAGGAAGCCGAAACAACACTCTATCCCTACCCCGGTCAAGCCAGTTCTCAACAACCAAAGACGCAAGAACAATCGGGTCCTCAGGTATCTCCAAACACTCCTGCAATTGTCGAAATTTACCATCATTCTCGAATACCTAGAGGATTCTGTGAGGAACCACATGTCGTATGTCTGAAGAAGGAATCAAATTTACTGAGAAAAATATGGTGAAAGATCCTTACGTCCCATTGTCATGTTGATCTAGCTAAAGTAAAAGAGGATTGCAACTTAGACCTTTCTCCCAGGCTTCAACAATTCCATCCTCTCCTCTCAATACAAATCCCATATAACCCCAAATTAGTGAAAGTTTTCTACTTCTTTATGCAATCGATAATTTACTTGATGAAGAAGGGAACCTAAAAGAGGAAAGGATTACCACCAAAGTTAGAGGCCGAGAAAATCACCATTTCCCCTTCTTATCGAACTCCATTTTACAAATTTCAAACCCCCTTCTCCCGATTACGAGATACTCTCCACGAGGCAATTCATAGACTACTTAGACCAAATGTGCACATGTTCCCGACAAACTTAACATTACGGATTTCACACACCGCTTCAATGCCCCCTCGAAACCGTGCAATTTGGTACATTTACACTAGGAATCTTTTACAAAAGGGAGGTAATTTCACTCATTTTGCCAAGAAAGATTTCCCTATTTTGCCTCCATCTTGGACAAGCAACCCCACAATATTGGTCATTGGCTCTTTCATGAGATGTCCAAATTCGCATTCCAATCCAGACGTCATCTCAAATTCCTTTTCCAAGTCTCGTCTCGTGATTCTATTCCATGAGAGGATTTGGTACTTATCGACAAATGACCCTCCGGTCAAGCCCCAAGAATTTGGCGAGACATATCCTCAACTTGATGGGGATCAATCACGAGGAAGGATCGAGAACAGTCCGGGGCTCCGCCTAGATCAAGAGCTGCGATCAAGAGGCACTTATTCTCGTGCACGGGAAGCCCGAGTGCTCCACCACCTTCCATGCCCTCGATTTCGGTGTCAAAGTCCAAGAAATTGTGGAAAAGGCGTGTCGATCTTACGGAGCGAGTCGAAGCGAAAATGGGAAATTGGTATCGAGGTCAATCGCGGTCATAGCAATCTGGTCGATACTCAGGAGGTTTTTCGAATTGAACAAGAAGGTCTGAAGACTCAGCTTGCTGATCATTCCACCAGCATCTCCACCCTCTTGGTCACCATGATGGATCTCAGTGGAAAGATGAACCAAATCTTACAAAATCGATCTATGGCGGCCTCCACATCGGCCTCTGGACTGTTCTGAACCTCATGTTCCGAACCTCTCGATCTTGAGCCCAACCTTGCCCCGAACCCGAACCTTCAACCCCTACCACTTGTTTGATGATGCCAAAGGGGAGAAGAGGAAAGAAGAATTTTTTTTTTTATCCCTTGTTTATCTATATTACTTTTTATCTATGTGCTTTTGACATGACATTGTGACTCTCTCTTGTGCCTCTGTTTATGAGAATATTATCTTGGTGACTACACTTTAATCTCTCTGATAATCCTGTTTGTTCAACCTCGATAACATTATTTTGACGCATTTAAAGTTTTAAAGTATCATTTCAAATCCTTTTTAATACTCTTGTTTACAAGTGTTGTCATCATCAAAAAGGGGAGAATGTTAGTTCTCTAAGGGTTTTGATGATAAGCGACAATTGTAAACAAGATTAAGCATAGTTGTCATTTGTTGGTTTCAATATAAAACTATCGGGCTTCGCCAAACTCGAGCTGCTTTTACAAACCGGAGGTTCGTTTTTGAACAAAGACCAAACTTGGGATATAACACTTTAAACCTTACACCAAACCTCGGGTTTTGTACGTGCGAACTCGAGTTCACAAATGTGAACCTCGGGTTTAAGTTTGGCCGAGAACATTCTAAGTTTAAAACTCTTTGAACTCGAGCCTATTAACTTGAACCTCGGGTTTACCTCGGCGGGAAGAAATTTTCAAAATCTAAGAGCTTTGGGTACTCTTCACTTTGTTTCATTCAAAGCAAAGATTTTCAAATTTGAAAAGCTTCCAAAAGTTTTTAGCCAAGTGAACTCGAGCTGTCTCTAGCAAACCTCGGGTTTGCCTCGAGTGAGAACTTTTAAAAGTTTTCTAGTTGAACAAACTCGAGCCTACACATTTAAACCTCGGGTTCATTTCGGTAGAGAGCACTCGAGTTTTCAAAACAAACAAACTCGAGCTGTGTAATTAAACCTCGGGTTCATTTCGGGCCGAGAGCACTCGAGTTTTTCAAAACAAACAAACTCGAGCTTCGGTTTTTCAAAACGAACAAACTCGAGAGCCTTTTAAGTTTTTCAAAGAGCTTCGAACTCGAGCCTATCATTGTAAACTCGAGTTCAATTCCTACAAAGAGAAATGTGTCTTTCAAATTAAGAAAAACTCCGAGTTCTCAATATGAACCTCGGGTTTGAACTTGAACACAAAAAAACTGAGATCTTGCTAAACAGTGTCAAACTCGAGCCTACCCACTAATGGACTCGAGTTCATACTTTTGCTTGAAGTTTCTCAAAAGGCAAAATATCGATCTCCTCTCTCTGGATGGTGTGAACTCGAGTTCACTATGTGCAAACTCGAGTTCAAAGCAACCCGAGAGCAAAGAAAGTTTTTAGATCTCTCGAACCTCAGGTTCTATTTTGCAAACCTCCGTTTAGAAGATTTGAACTTAAGCGCCTCTACACTTTGAAGCCTCGAACTCGAGCTGCATGAACGAACTCGAGTTCGTGTCGGCTGATCGAAATTCAAATCGACGATTACGCAAATCACTCTTGTTTGTTCCAATTGCTTTCATGAATCATTCACTTATGTTCCCGGATATGTTTAACAAGTTTATTTAGTGGATTTCGGTTAGCACGAGATGAAATTTAATGAAGAACAAGGGAAAAAGCAAAAAGTTGTCGAGCATTTATTGCACATCGTGAATCAACCTCCTTTTGGTTAATTCACCTCGGCCACGAATTCTCAACGTTCAAAAACACTTACTTCATCAAGTAAACTCTTCTCCAACGGGCAAATCCTCGAGCTCCACCTCGGATCATATTAGCACTTGGATTAGTTGGATGTTAGAGAGAAAGATGACCGGACTTAATGCTAATCACCTACAACGGTTGGATTCACCATTCAACGGTCATTTAATGTTCTCTACCTATAAATAGAGTGCATTAACTTCTTCTCAAGTTGACACATCTACGAGAGCGAAAATTCATTGATTGCCATTTATTGTGTTCGGCTTTCATCTATATTGTATCAATCGATACTTGCACTTCGATGTTCATTTTATCTGCTCTGTGAGAGAGTTCTATCTGTAAATCATTTATTGATTTAGATAACCACAAGTCAGGGGACTTAGTGGTTGGGTGTATTGATTACAACTTGTAAGGGGAGTGAGTTCTAGAGAGAGAACTACTCTTGAGTACGAGTGTGTAATCGGTTTGTGAGTATAGTGGATTGAAAATCCCAAGTGTTGGCTTGGGAATTTGGATGTAGGTCAAAGATAAGGCGAACCGGGATAATTTCCATTGAGCAAGCTTTCCTTCCCTTCCTCCTCTGTCTATCTCTGGTTTCATTATTTCAAAACAGAGCATATTTCTAAAAGTTTTTTAAAATACCCAATTCACCCCCCCTCTTGGGTATATAGCTCCATTTACACTTATGATCGGTTATTTGTCAATATATGGTCAAATCCGAGTTTGAAAAACTTGCTGAAAAATATTTCAAGTTGAAAAACATCTTACTCTTGAATTTCAAGTTGAAAAGTTTTCCTCCTCGAACATCTTGCTTGTGAAGATTGTCACGATCGAAGAAAAAGAATTCATATCTTACAAAGGCACTTGAGAAATTCACTAGAGGAAGTGAAATGCTCAATGTCATTTTGAAACAACAAAGATTTATAAATGACGATCGGGAGTTGGTTACAAATCTAACTTTGATAAAAAGAAAGGAAGAAAGAAGTCTGAGTGAAAAATCCTATATGAACTATTTTACAAAATCAATTCTTCAAACCCATTTGGGTAATTCCAAAGGGTCATACTACTTCTTCCTGCTTTCATAAGAAGGAAAGAAAGAGTAAACCCATAGGAAATTATCAATGGGTGCCAAAGGGATCTTACAAGATTCCTAAGACACAAATTAACCCCAAAGGACCCAAGAAAAGATGGGTACCTAAACCCTGATTTGTTGTGTCTTGCAGGTTTGTCTAAGAGCATCAAAATCCAACAAATGGTATATTGATAGTGGATGCTCTAGGCACATGACTGGGGACCAATCCAAATTCGCCTCAATCAAGCCCAAGGATGGTGGCAAGGTGACCTTTGGTGGAGATCAATCTGGAAAGATTGCTAGAGTTGGTGAAATTGGCAACAATGAAGGACCACTAATCAAAGATGTCTACCTAGTCGAAGGACTTTGCCACAATCTCCTCAGTGTAAGCCAAAGCACTGATAAAGGTAACTTAGTTATCTTCGATTCTGAGGAGTGCTTGATTGTGAGTAAGGATATTCTCCCTTTAGAAACATAAAATCAAAAGCTTTATTTAGAGCCCCTAGAGATGGTAATTGTTATACACTTAATCTATCTAGTAATGGTTCTGTTTATGAAAAATGTTTTGTCAGTAACCTGGATGAGAGTTGGCTTTAGCACAAGCGATTAGCTCATGTCAATATGATTCAACTTGACAGATTGCTTAAAAAGGATCTGGTGATTGGTGTTCCTAAACGCATTTTAAAAATGACATGCTTTGTGATGCTTGTCAAAAAGGGAAACAAACCAAATCATCCTTCAAATCTAAAAACGAGATTTCAACTAATAGACCTCTTCAATTGCTTCATATGGATCTAGTCGGACCAGCTAGAGTGAAAAGCCTTGGAGGCAATCTTTATACCTTGGTCATAGTTGATGATTTTTCAAGATTTGCATGGACTATATTTTTATCCTCTAAAGATGAAACATTTGATCAGTTTGTTGTTTTTGCCAAGAAGGTCCAAAACGAGAAAGGCTTCTCCATTTCAGGAATCAGAACTGGTCATGGAGGAGAATTTGAAAACAATGCATTTGCTTGAGTTTTGTGACATGGGGATAGACCACAACTTCTCGGCCCAAGAACTCCCCAACAAAATGGTGTTGTGGAAACAAAGAATCGAGTTCTCACCGAGATGGCAAGAGCCATGTTGAATGAGAACAACACTTCTCAAGTGTTTTGGGCTGATGCAATGAGCACCGCGTGCTACATCTCAAATCGGGCATACCTCCGGAAGAAGTTGGACAAGACTCCCTATGAGCTGTACAAAGGAAGAAAACCAAATCTAGCTCATCTGCATGTGTTTGGATGTAAGTGCTTCATCCTTAACAATGGTAAGGATAACTTGGGAAAGTTCCATCCTAAAGCAGATGAAGGTATATTTATGGGTTATTCTAATAGGAGCAAAGCTTATAGAATCTTTAATACTCGTACTCGTATTGTTGAATAGTCTATGCATGTTGTTTTCTGTGAATCCAAGTCTGATAAAACTATGGATGATGATGAAGGAAGCGTCTTCAAAAATCAATTCTTTTCGAAAACTACTCATGCTTCTATTGAAAATCCTACAAATGTTTTTGAGGCTGATCCTCAAAACAATACTGGAAATCCTGATCAAACTCAACCTAGAGCTCGGAAATTTATTAGAAATCATCCTTTGGACCAAGTTATAGGTGATGTTAATCAAGGAGTAAGAACCAGAAACAACACTTTAAATGAAGTAAATTTTACAGCTTTTATATCACACATTGAACCCTCTAAGATTGATGAAGCCCTTTCGGACAGTGATTGGGTGATAGCAATGCAAGAGGAGTTACATCAATTTGATAGAAATCAAGTTTGGGACTTGGTACCTAGGCCTAAGGACCATCCGGTCATTGGCACTAAATGGGTATTCAAAAACAAACGAGATGAGTCAGCAATCATTTGTCAATAACAAGGCAAGATTGGTTGCCAAAGGCTATAATCAAGAAGAAGGAATTGATTACGAAGAAACTTATGCTCCAGTGGCAAGATTGGAAGCCATAAGAGTTCTTCTTGCCTTTACTGTGTGAAAAACTTTAAACTCTATCAAATGGATGTGAAAAGTGTTTTTCGAATGGTTTTATTCAAGAAGAAGTTTTGTAGAACAATCTCCCGGTTTTGAAAATGTCCATCATCCGGATCATGTGTATCGCCTCAAGAAGGCTCTATATGGTCTTAAACAAGCTCCTAGAGCTTGGTATGAGCGATTAAGCAAATTCCTTCTTGATCAAGGTTTTATTAGAGGAAAAGCGAGATACAACTCTCTTCATAAAGAGTAATAAGCTTAATGAAATCTTAATTGTTCAAATATATGTTGATGATATTATATTTGGTGCCTCTAATGATGCCTTGTGTGAAGAGTTTGCTAAGAATATGCAAGGAGAATTTGAGATGTCCATGATGGGAGAGCTCAATTATTTTCTTGGCTTGCAAATTAAGCAAAAGAAGGATGAAATCTTCATATCTCAGACCAAATATCTCAATGATCTGCTGAAGAAGTTTGGGATGGATCATTGTAATGGAGCTGATACTCCTATGAGTTCAACTGCTTCATTAGATGCTGATGAAGAAGGCACGAACTTCAACATCACAAAATATAGAGGAATGATTGGATCATTACTCTATCTAACCGCAAGTCACCCGGACATCCAATTCAGTGTTGGAATGTGTGCAAGATTTCAATCTGCTCCTAAGGAGTCACATGCTTGAGCAAGTAAAGAGAATATTCGGATATCTTGCTTGACACAAAGACACTTGGATTGTGGTTTCCTAAAGGTCAACTTTGAACATTTAGTAGCATATTCAGATTCAGACCATCTTGGGTACAAGGCGATAGGAAGAGTACAAGTGGCCAATGTGAGTTTCTTGGAGGTTCACTTGTGTCTTGGTTCGGCAAGAAGCAAACCGGTGTGGGCTGTATCATCAACGTAGGCGAGTATGTGGTTGCCTCAAGTTCTTTGTGCTCAAGTTTTATGGCTCAAACAGCAACTATCGATCTAGTAATCAACTTGAAGGAGATCCCTATATTGTGTGACAACACAAGCACAATAAGCTTAGCCAAGAATCCAGTGCAACATACTCGGACTAAGCATGTTGATGTGAGGCATCATTTCATAAGGGATCATGTTCAGAAGAGAGATGTCAAAGTCATGTTCATCCCAAATCATCTTCAACTTGCTTTTATCTTCACCAAACCTTTGGCCAAGGAGCCATTCAACTTTATTAGAAGAGAATTGGGAATGGTAAATCCCAACGAGTTGTAAGTAATTCTTACTCAAATTAGTGATAAATTGTGGTTTTGATGATTAAAATTCACCGACTTAAGCATCGAGTGTCTAGATATGTTTTATGCAGGATATTAAGTATCGTGGTTTTGCTGTCGAGCAGCAAAACCTCGAGGTTTTGGAGAAAACCTCGAGGTTTGGTGGAACATGTTCAATCGTGTTTTTGATGCCAAAAAGCACAACCTCGAGGTTTTGATGAAAACCTCGAGGTTTAGTGGTGCATAGCCAAGGACAGAAAGCTTCAGAGAAATGAAACCTCGAGTATTCAAGGAAACCTTGAGGTTTGGTTGAGACAGAAAGCTGACTAGTCTGAAGGACAGTAAAACCTCGAGGTTTTGGAACAAACCTCGAGGTTTGCATGCTGATGGGTCAAAGGTTCACAGAACACGTCTGACGTCCAGGTTGGTATTTTTCATCAAACCTCGAGGTTTGGCGTGAAACCTCAAGGTTTGCTATAGTCTATATATATGCATACACTGTTCATGTTCTTCAAACCTCGACCTAAACCTCTAGGTTTTGCTCTCTCTCTCTCTCTCGTCACCCACTCTCTGAATCTCCCATTTTCGACCAAATCCTCCCTTCTAAACCCTCAAATGGCCTCGAAATCAAAATCCCAAGCTATTTACGCTTCGATTCCGGTGAAGAAGAAACAAAATCATGGTCTCCTCCTCCTCCTCCTCCTCGTCAACCAAAGCACAAACACCCCTTCTTCGGTCGCCCGATGGGGTAAAGACTCGCTTTACTCGCCTCCGTTATGGTATAGACAAATCAATTAGAGGTGTTCGGGGTGAGATTGCGACGAGCAATCACCATCAAGGGAAGAAAGGAAACCAAGGGTCCAAGGAAAGAGGTCTCCTTCAAGGAACCTGCCAAAGAACTCGCGCGAGGCTCCTTCAAAGAAGAGGAAAGAGCACGAACCCAAAAGGAAAGGAAAGGGAAAGCTTCGCCTGCGGAACGAGCCTGCTTGGAAAGGATCAATCGAAGAAATCAAGAACTTCCAAATCCACTAAATCTCCGACTAAGGCTAGAACAAAGAGGACCTCATTTGCTAAGTCCCAACAATCATCAAGGGGTCAGTCATCCTCTCATAATCCTCACCCTCAACAAGAAGAGGAAGAAGATGTGCCGCTTTGTCATGGAAAATGCAATATCGACATCTACAAGAATATCTCTCCACCAAATTGATTTGTCACTACCCTCGCTTTCTTCCCAAAGACGACAATGAAAAATTCAGGGAAGCATATCTTCATCGTCTCTTTTGTCCTGTGGTTGTTATTGATTTGAAGGCATTTCAGAAAGAATGTCACTTTGATTTATCCCCTTGGTTGAAACAATACGAGCCTTTCATTTCAATATCTGCTCCTTATACTCCAAACATAGTTCGATTGTTTTATTACAAGATGGGTATAACAATGAATTGGGTGACTATGGCGAAGTGATTGAGGAGAGGGTCACCACCATTGTTAGGAATGTCAAATTTATATTGTCAGCTACCATCTTGAACAAAATTCTGAGAATTGACAATCCTCCACCTGTTCCTGAGTTTTCTTACAGTAACCAGGAAGTTTTTGAAACTCTTAGGCCTGGTGTGCCTTTCCCTCCAGATCAGTAACTCAGACTCACATTCAGACCAAGCTCCATGCCTGTTGAGAATCGTGTTCTATGGTATGTCTACTCTAGTAACTTCATTCCTAAAGGCGGCAACTGGACTCACTTCACTCAGAATGACTACAGACCATTTCACGCCTTTGTGAGGAAAGTACCCTTCAACCTTGGTCACTTGGCTCCTCAAAGGAATGACTCGAATTCAGCTTTGCAAAGAGCGGTTATCTCATATTCCATATCCCTCATTGGTGTCTGTCATTCTCTTCTACCATAAGATCTGGTATGTGGGTGCTCCTGACACACTTGAGTATCCCCCCTTCTTTGGGAAAACACAGATGAATTTAATGAAGATCAAGTTTGGGGAAGAAGGCTCTGCTCAATCTCAGGATCCTTGAAGATCACATCCGCACTCACAAGCTCAAGAGGCCCAGTCAGCACCTCCACCTCCTCAGACATCACTGTCTTCTGACCTTGCTTCTCAGATTAAACAAATTGTGGATGCTGCTCTCGCCACCATGACTATGCGCATGGAGTTTGAATTGGGAAAGTTACGGGCTGAGATGACTCGTGGGCACACTGGTCTAATTGAGATTCAAGATGCCATAAAGGAGCATCTTGAAGCAGTTGATGGTCAATCAATTGAGGTTAAGGAGAAGGCTGAAGAGATTGAGCTTAAGATGTCCACTCAGCTCATTTCTCATATGGACCTCACTGATAAGGTGGACAAGATCATGAAGCATCTTCACATTGGTTTCTCCTCCACTCCTGGCTCTACTTCTGGCCCAAGTACTTCTGGCCCTGCCTCTAGTTCTCCCTCACCATCCTTCACTTTCACTTCCCCTCCTATCCCTTCATTCTCTCAAGCTCCCTCAACTCCCATTTTCCCTTCTCCAGTCACTGAGGCTACCACTCCAACCACGGTAGTCCTTCCTTCCCCATCTACCCCCGCCACTGAGATCCTTCCCTTTCCATCCATAGCAACTCCTACTACTGAAGTTCTTCATCTTTCTCCTCCCTCTACACCCTTAGTCAACCCTTCTTTTGACGATGACAAAGGGGGAGAGAAAAGCAAGGAGTAGCCTTTGAAGTTTAGAAGAGAGCTTTGAGGATCATGTGCATTTTGTGCATTTTGTATTTTGTTTTGTATTACATTATCCTATATTGCTCTATCTATTGAACTGAAATACAACCTATGTTTTCATGCTTCTACTCATGACTGATTGATGCCTGTATTTACATTATGAAAATGGCTAAGTTCTCAAAACCTCTGCTAATCTCAAAGTCTAATTACAATATGAAAAATTTCTTGAACTTTCCAAAGATGTTTTCTTACAAGTGTTGTCATCATCAAAAAGGGGGAGAACGTTGGTTCTCTAAAATATTTTGTTGATTGCCAACAATTGTGAACAAAGAATGAGGATTTGCTCTCAGAAGTTGGAAAATCCTGAGTGAGAGCAAACCTCGAGGTTTTCCCAGAAACCTCGAGGTTTGGCCTTACAAAGGAAGCATCGAGGTTCTCGTGTTTTAACTTGCAAAAAACTTGGTTTCACAAATTTATATGAAACATCGAGGTTTATTAAGAAACCTCGAGGTTTTGGGCTTCCAGAGAAAACTCGGTTTCACACCAAGTTGTGAAACCTCGAGGTTTACAACAAAACCTCGAGGTTATGCCTTGGCGCCAAACTGAAAGTTTTGAAATTAAATGTCAAACCTCGAGTATTGACGAAAAACCTCCGGGTTTCTGGCTTCCAGAGAGCTAATGGTTTTCAGTATGATAGAAAACCTCGAGGTTTCCATAGAAACCTCCAGGTTTGTGTTTTGGCTCAAAACAAAGAACTTTGAAGTTTGGGCAAAACCTCGAGTATTGCTACAAACCTCGAGGTTTGTGTGTTCCGAGAGAGCAAATGAACTTTCGCTCATTCTAAAACCTCGAGGTTTCTTTAGAAACCTCCGGGTTTGCTTCCATCGTGTTTCTCGTGGTTTCACTTACAATGTGAAACCTCGAGGTTTCTGAGAAAACCTCGAGGTTTGGAGTAAGCCCGAGAAACCTTTGTTTGTTGCATCATGAGAAACCTCCAGGTTTGAGATTTTGGTCTTAAATCGTTTTCAACCTTAAGTGACCAAACCTCGAGGTTTGTGAACAAACCTCCAGGTTTCTGGACGTTGCCTGAAAATCGAATGTGTTGATTTTGTTATGCCTTCTTGTTTGATCTCAATGCTTTCCATGATTAATCTCTATTGGTTCTAGATATGTTTAACCATCTTTTTAGTGAGTTTCAGACGGATTAAGGAAAGATTACTGAAGGTTTAAAGCAAAAGCAAAAGTGATGTCGAACATTAAATGCTCAACCCGAAACTTGCATCATTTTGGTTAATCCATCTGCACATGGTTGCAAAGCATTAAAGAATGATTTCTACAACAAGCAACATCTTCTCCAACGGATTAATTTGCAGAGAGTCAACTCTGACCATCTAGCCAGCTGGATTAAGTGAGTTTTAGAAAGAGAGGAAGACCTAAGAAGCTCACAACTTCTGCAGATCATCTTCAACGGTCTTATTATCAATGCAACGGTCTATTAATGCTATCTAGCTATAAATAGAGTTGCATTCAATTCTTCTAAAAAAAACTACATCTGAAAACGAACAAGCATTCAAGTTCTTCAACTACCTTTCTGTTTTCACTTGTATTTTGTCTTTTGACATTATAAGCTTCAGTGTTTATTATTATCCACTCTTAGAGAGAGCTTTTATCTCGTAAATCATTTATTGAAAAGAATCACAAGTCAAGGGACTTGGTGATTTGGGAGTTCATTGATTACAACTTGTAAGGGGGAGTGAGTTCTAAAGAGAGAACTACTCTTTGAGTACGAGTGTGTAATCTTTGTGATAGTGGAAAATCCCGGAGAGTCCGGGGACTAGATGTAGGTCAAGTTGTTAAGATCGAACCAAATATAAATCTCGTGTCCAGCTGTTCTTCCCTTTACTCTGTTCATCTCTGTTTTTGTTGTCTAAAAACAGAGCAACTTACAATAGTTTTTAAAATACTCAATTCACCCCTATTGGGTATATAGCTCCACTTTCATAATCAAGGGATCTTTATTTCCTAATAATTCTAACAAAATGGAAACTTCTTTCGATCATAGTATGGCCATACATTTCTAGACTCACTCATCGAGGGGCCCAGTATTATCTCTCTACAAATGTGAGGAACAAATTCCATCTTGACCGGTCACATTCCGCCACATGAAAACCACTGATCCCGATCCCAACCTTTATCATTACCCGGTAAAAGGTGACTTTTGACTAGGTGTGACTCATCATGTAAGAATCTATGATGATCTCAAGTCATAGGGCGTTGTGACGCGATTATACATGAGATAAGCTTATGACTTAATCCATGCAGCTTTCTCATAGTTGGTCGGTCCAACACCTTGTACTCTTACAAGTGCCCATGACTTTGATTCGTATCTTCATACCTCATCAAAGTCATACTAGTCTTATCTCATCTTCGCTCCGGCGTAGATGACCGACCAGAGACATTTAGAATAATCTATAAGATATATCCAGGGAAACAGTTATCAATATAAACATGCAAATTAAATGATAACTAAAAGATAATTCTTTAATAAACATAAATGTCTAAAGTACAATGACTTGCCCTAGGACATAATTTGCAACATGTTCAACATACAAATGATACAATCAATTAATCAACAGGATTATTAAAAAAAAAATTAAACAAAGGAGCAACATGAAATGAAACAAGCTTAACTCAAGCTAACATTCAACGTCTGCCGGATGCCACAGATTCAACAGAAAAGAGGTACTTCACTCATGAGAGGACAGAATCATGTGCAGGATCATAAGGATGGTCTTTGGAAGGAATCTCCAGTATTACAGGAACAGGCTTGTTGTAGCTATCAACTAAAAACCTTATCATATTTGCCACCTGGAAGATGAAGAACATAGGATTAGGTCTTCAATTAAACAAGTGCAATTTAAAGTTTATGGAAAGCCACAGGATCATAAATCAATTTCAAGGTTAAGACTGACTAATCATTATTCATCAATCAAAGTAGTGGTCAGTGGTTTGAGATGGAAATAGATCCTCTGGAGTTCATGTATGCTGAAGTTGGTGAAGTTATTAGTCGTTTTATTCATTTCTCTTTTTTCTTCACAAAAAATTGAATAAAGCCAAATGATTCAGAGGAAGATAAATCTTTATGGTGCTCTAGAAAACCAAATACAACAGATTATCCCACAAATATGGGGTGTGTGTGTGTGTGAAAATACTGAATAAGTTCATAAAAGGAGCTACTTATGTAGGGAATTTGTATTGAAAAGAAAGATTCAGTAAAAACCTCCAAAGTTTATGAGCAAGAATGCACCTAGACCTAGCACTGGAGAATTATCAAAACTCTAGGTGAAATTGAGACTTGGCTGAGTCTAATATCATGTAAGAAAGGTTTTGGCAGAGTTTCGATATAAGTAATCTGATCTATATGCAGGATAAGCTATGATACAGTGTGGATCTTCAGAAATATGTGGATCATGCACTTCCACAAGCGGCTACTGCTCGTTTTGACTAGATTTGCATGTATATGGACAACAGCCTTAGCCACTTGCGAATTAAGAATTAGTCTCAAGATAGCAATATAACTTACATATTCGCTGATCAGCACAATTGCAATATCTTCCCTTGATGTAAAGTCTTTAAAAGCATCTTCAATTTGCTTGACAGTCGTTTCTCAAAAACAAAAAGAGATAAAGCATAAGAATACTATAGTGCCAACGTTACATTTGAGGGGCACTTCTTGAATAACAGCTGTTCCTACATACCTTACAGTACCTAGTATATCAAGGACAAATAATTAACACACCCACATTTCATATAGCAGTCATAACTAGCAAAACTTCAGTCAGTTGCTGCGTGCTTTACATGTCAAAATATTGATGTTATCACATAGGCTTTTGTTATTGAATTTGACGCAAAGGGTAAAAGGGCTTTGGATTGGGAATTTATCCTACAATTAACAGTTGATGCCCTCAACATTTTTCAAAAGCAGTTACAAAATACATGTACAAGATATAAGATGATCTAAACAACATTTAAGATGATCCGCACTTATTATTTAGAAATAACTAATCACATTATAAGATTTAATAATTGAAGTTTAATAGCATACTTGAGTCGACAATTAGATAATTTGTCTTCCTACGCAAGTCAACATTGCCCACTCCAGCCAGCAGAAATCCAACTACTGTGTCCTGTGTGAAATTCAGTTTAGTCACAAGCAGAACAGTACGATGGTTCAGGGAAATTATAATACAGTGAGGAGCTTATGACACTAAGGTGCCAGCACTCCTAATTTATTGACTAGTCCTGGATGGTACATGATGATTTGCATACCCATAACACAAAATCTAAAAATCCTAGGGCGTCTTTAGCATAAAAGAATAGGGTTTTAAGAAAGGGAAAAGGAAAGAGAAAATCCCTATTGGTGTACTTGGTAGGGCATAACAGTTCTATTGGAATGCTCACTTCCATCTCCCATCAAATATGGGAAAAGAATGCTATTTAACTTGAAAATCACAAGTTTAAGGACAAAAATAACCATACTCTAATTAGCTTAAGACTAATTATCTCTTCTTTTTAGAGGATATGTGTCATTTACTTGCTTTCTAAATTTGTTACATTCAAATTTTTCTTTTTTCCATCCATACCAAACATGTAAATTGTTTCTATAGAAGGCCCAACTCCCTCTATCATTCCCTTTCAATGTATCAAATGTGACCCTAGTGCCCGTTTACATCACAGCATAGTAACATATTCCTCTGAAAGACCCAAATCATACAAAATTACACATTAACAGTTGGTGAGGGCATAAAATTAATAACGAAAAAAGTCATTTGAAGCTTCATAAGTTGCAAATATGTATAGATGTATGCTTGTTGGAATAGTGTCTACGCTTCCCATTAACAGAACACATTTACAATCTACAAGACAGCCACACCAGAAAAAAAAAATGCATGTACCAAAAGCATCAAATAAAAGCATGGCATTCTTACCTCATCAGCTATCATAGCAATGAGTGCTGAATTTCTTGATGGAATTTGAACTCTGTTGTCCATTTGATGTGACTTCAAATAAACAAGCACAAAAATGATGAGAGAAGCATTGGCTAACAAGTTATTTAACCCAAGAAAATACGGTAGTAAACAATATAAAGAAAGAAATTGCGAGCAACTAGTAAGTGGGCAAGGAAAACAGGGGAGGCAGCCCATGTACAAAACTAGATATTAGATCCTATTCTTTGGCTATGTATTTATTTAAGGCCTGGGTAGACATATGGTGGTTTGGAAAAAACCAAGAGACATCGTTGTAAATCATTTCTCCAAGAATCAATGACAATAATTTAGAACGAGCTCAAGGTGATTTTTTTCCCTTGATTCCAGAGAAACTTAACCAAAATGTGATAAAATAAACATGGATGCTTTCTCGGAGCAGATGCCAACGGAATGAACAGTTACTTGAAAGAAGCTGTACAACTTACGGAAATCCTAGCATACATTCGTATACCTAGTATCTTCAGATAAACCAATAATAAAAGGAGATAAATCAATAATAAAAGGACATTCGATTCCAATTTAAAGCCCAAAAGACGGCCAAGTCTTATGTGGATAAGTGCATAAACATTAGGAAAGAAACACTAGATAGGAAAGAAACAGACTCCGAATCAATGTAAAAACAATCCTGACCCCTCAACTGACTAAATGATTAACCAATAATGCGACACAAAGCAAAGAACATAATAAGATCTACAACATTAATACCTCATTAGCGATCAATTAAGAATCATTAGATCACAGATTCAAATATAGCTTTTGATAATAAGAAATTTAGCACATCAATAACTAAAGCTTACCAAATATTTGAGTTTAGAGTTACAGGAACGAGGTAGACACAGTCAAAACGATCAAATTGGATTTGTCAGTATGATTGAGCTCGAGTTTTGAGAGGGGTGACAGTGTTGAACGTTAATTTTTGATGGATCTAGAGGATGCAAAGGAAGGACGATGAGAGGGAGAAGGAATGGGAGCTCAACAATGATCTGCAGGAGCCTGTAACGACGACCTACGAGGGCACAACTGGTACCAAGTATTGGTGGAAATTCCAGAAATTTCAAGCCCTAACATCTAATCAAATTCCAGTCGAAGGTAACACTAAAAACAAACTACGGAGGTAGAAGATGCTGTGCCATTTTTCCTCATTTTATTATTTAGAGGAAATACATTTTTGGTCCCCAACAAAAAATACGGACCTTATTTTAATCCCTTACAAAAAATCAACCCTTATTCGTCATTTTTATGGACTAAAAAGGATCTTTTGGAAATTTGTGAGGGATCAAAATATCAATCAATCGATCCTTATTTGTCTTTTTTATGGACTAAAAATGACCTTTTTTTTTGTAAGGGACCAAAATGGGGATCACGTTTTTTGTTAGGGATCAGAAAAGATATTTACTATATTATTTATTGAAGACCTGTTATGTGTGTGTGTGTGTGTGTTTTTGTGTGAGTCAGGGGCGGAGCTAGGAATGAAAATTAGAGGAGCGAAAATTACAAAATAAAACCTAGTGGAATCAGAATTCAAAATTAGGAGGAGAAAATTACGAATTGGACCAAAATTTTTCGAAATTATGCTTTGCCTCACAAAAATTTCAATATTTCATTTTAGTCCCTTTACGACACTTTTAAATAAGGACCAAAATGAAAAGATTAAAATTTTTATGAGGTAAAAGCATAATTTCTGAAAAATTTTGGTCCAATTATATAATTTTAGGGGGGCCACCCCTAGCCCCTCCTAAATCCACCCCTGTGGGTTATACGTACACACACTAATAATATCATCATGCTATTTTTTTTTTTGCCATCAATATCATAATAAACTAAGGGATTAATGTTTCCCTCATCACTAGAGATAAGATCCTCTCCAGTGACCACCAAAATTACATCATTTTTTCACTTAAAAAAATAAAAAATCAATTTAATTAAATATAAGGAAATAATTCTTTCTTCATATCAGTCCTTTCTTTGCTCGGACCTTCATTATTTTTTGCCATTCCATTCAACTTCGAACTTATATGGGTATATTCGATAATACTAAACATTACCAAACACAGCAAATTGATTCTAAGAGTTTGTAGTAGAATCAAACCGTTCATAACAGAGTCAGTGTATGTTCTGGTGTAGAACTCAGATGTCCAGCCAAGGGTTGGTACTTTGATATTGGATCGTTGGACTCGGCCTGAGTATCTATGGGGTAGATAATCAGGGGAGCGTGGGATCACTGTGCACGATATAGAGGGGTGGTGTGTGTGCACAGTGTGACTGTATGTAAATAGGGTGAGTTAGAACGTGTGCACCTTAATGGCGGACCTCTATATTTATAGAGGCTGTGGTGGCGGATATCCCAGCTGCTCCTGATATCTGGGGCGAGTATCTCAGGACTATATCTCATGGGTTGGATCCGGATCTTCCTATAATCTTGGTAGATGGGGATATATCGGATTAGTTACGCTATCGACTCCATCCGGATTGCTTGGTATGTGTCAGTCCCAGCTATGCCCAATTGGGCCATCATTCAGACTTGGGCTTTTGGGCCGGTCCGTAACAGTTGCCCCCAGCTCGGTAGGTCGGGTGTTCCGAGGTATCGAGATGTACTTTGCCCCCAGTCGGCTTTGATGGCCGGACCCGGTTTCCCGTATTAGAATCCGGAGTGAACACTCTACGGTCTGAGCAGCCTCCTTTTGGGCCCGCGTGCTAGGGTGGTACATTTATCGGGGTCGAGGACTTATCGGCTGTCCGGGCTAGTTGCTGACGGCTTCGGTCTATTTCGAAGTGAAGCCCCTTTTTACCTTCGCCATGATTGCCCCTTGACACCTGGCTATTCCGCATTGGTGAGAGCCTGCAACTGCTACGCCATTACACGCACCGATCTTCGTGCGAAATTAATGCTCCCCGTACGCACGATTTGCCATTTTCTGGATCAGGGTGAAAAGACGACTCTGGCCCTGACGCTTCAGCAATCCACGAGTGAAAAGTATTCATACTTCCCTCCATTTCCTTCATTTCACCACTTCTTCAATCTGGTTTTTTCGCTCTCCTCCATTTTCTCCACTTTCTGCAATCACTTTTCCAGAACTTCGTCTGCTCTGTTATTTTGCTCTACTTCAGGTATATTCTTAGTATTTACTTCATCTAGTTATCCACTACTGGTTTTTATATGTTTTTCCAGTTAGTTCTCGCTGTCGTGATTTTCTGGGTAGACGTCCTGGGTAGCTTCTGATTTGGTTTCCTAGATCAAAATGCCCTTTTATCTGCCTTGTACCCCCCGTATGTTCTGGGTATTTATCTACCTTGTACCCCTCATACGTTCTGGGTATCCTTTCGTTCCTTTCTAGGTTCCTGTTCTTTCAAAATGGCCAAGAGTAATCGCTTACCCTCGTCAAACATACCATTTACCCCTGAGGAGGAGGAAATCTTGCATACCCATTTTCCGCGTGCCAGCTATTGGATTCTTGGTAAGGAACTTCCGGAGGATGAAAGGTCGGCTATCGCATTGAGAGGAGGATCTAGTCGACGGGGTACATCTGGGTCCCGACCTACTGTTGCTCGGTCGCCTCATCCAACGATGGCTCGCGCTAGGCACGGCACTGCTCCCAGTGTTGGGTTGGACCGGGCGGGTCCGAGTTCCAAGGCTCGAGCTAAGGCCGACGCGTTACAAGCTCAACCAATCAATTTCTACGATTCTCCCTTAGCTCGGAATACGGATGCTCATCCTCAGGGGTATCTCGGCCCATGTTGGGACTGTCTCGCCGAAAGGTCTTTCCTTATTGCCTAAGGCGAAGACTCCCAGGCTTCCTCCATCTTAGGCTCTTGCTGTCATTTGACGCCCCCTACCTCTTCTTTGGGCAGTCTTCGTCCTTCGAGTCCACTTGTTTTACCGCATGTCGATATGCTTTAGTCAGGTATTTTCTTGCTCTTGCTGATCCTAGCATTTGTATTCTGTTTTTAGGTAAATGGCCTCAGCCTCCTCTCCATCCTGTGCCCAGTCTAACGTAGCAGAGTTGGACTCTTCTAGTCTTCCCGAGGCGCTGTGTAGGCAGTATGACAGGGTACCTCACGAGGTTTTGAAGATGCGGTCACTGATGTCCACGGCTGATATTGACCGACTTAAACTTCCCGAGATGGAAGGGTGCTGTGTCAATCCTCCGGACGATGGCGAGCCTATATGCTCTACTTGGATGGTGGGACGAACCAATTTTTTTTCTTCTACCGAGAGTGTCTGACTCAGGTTAAGGTTCAGTTTCCCTTTTCCGAGTTTCAAATTTCGACCCTGACGGCTTTGCGCCTGGCGCCGTCTCAGCTCCATCCGAACGGATGGGCCTATTTGGTGGCCTTCGAGCATCTGTGCTCCTCCTTTCCTATTCCCATACCTTGTACTACCTCTTTATTTCTTTACTATTTTTGCCCTTTTACTTCCCGGTCATCCAAAGAGAGTGACAAACTCAAGGGGTTGGTTTCCCTTCGTGCTGACTCGGATAGGAAATTGATGACCGCATTTTCTGAGTCCTTTAAGCATTTTAAAACGGCTTTTTCTAAAGTCAAACCAATGCCTGGACAGCAGCCCTGGTTTTTGAAAGGGGCTGAGGGAGAGGGTGTGGAATGGAGGATTCCTCTTTACTGGAATGACTCCCATTACAACGTAAATTCCTCATCGTATCAACTCCAGACCGAGGATCTCCCACCTGAAGACGGCCTCTCCATACCACGGTTGACGACATTTGTGAATAAATATGGGGTCCAAAGTGCCGCCTTTTTGATTACCGGGGTCGGGTCGAAAGCCGAAACCCTCTAATTGTTTGGTTCCATGTTTGCTACTGATTCTGTAACTTGCTTTATCTTCTGAGTTGGTCTTTTTGGTATGTATCTTACACCTTCTTTTTAACCTGTCCTGCAGCTCAAGATATGGCAGAACTTTCGAGCTACCTGTCGCGCGTGAATCCGACGGTGCCTGCAGCAACTCAGAAACGCGCCGCCTCAAATGCCGTGGCGGAGAAAGCAAAAAACGTGTCGGGGTCATCGAGAGCCAAGAAAACCAAAACCTCAGATACTTCAGGCTCTGTTTGTTTGACATCTAGTCCGGCCGTGCCGCCTCCTGTGCAAGCTGTGCTCGAATCCCTTGCCCCCGCTGGGTCCTCCCCGGCGTCAGCTATGGTAAATTCGTAGGGCAAAGTGGTTGCTACATCTACTTCCCAGGTAGCTGTTGAATCTGCTACCGAAATATCCACCGCTCCTCCGATCCAGACCTCAGCCGGTCCCTCCATTAATCCTCTAATTCCCCGGGGGCTTGCATGGGAAAGAGGGGTGATAGAAGAGCTCAGCGTCGCTTTCCTTCCACCCGGCCGATTCATGAATGACGCTCCTTTGTCCGCCATGGATAACAATACAATCCAAGAGGCTCAAAGATATCTCTGTAAGTCCCTCAGCCTTCACCAAGCGCTGGTCCTCCTAAAAGAGAAGTATGTAGTGGCTGAGGTCGAGATCCGTCGTTTGAAGCTTGCCCAAGAAGAGGCCTCAGCCAAGGTCAAGGCCGCGGAGGATGAGGCTGCTACTGCCAGGGCTCTGGCCGGACAGGTGAAGGCCCTGGAAGAGGATTTGGCTGTGGCTAAAGCTTCCGCTGGGAAAGCGACCGAGGAGCTGCTGATCTCTAAGGCTGCATTGGACCAAATGACCTCCGAATGCCAACGCCTTCAGAGAGCTCTGGGTGAAAGCCTGGATACGGTGAAGATTGTCCAACAGCAGCATGACGATCTGGCCGCCGAATTGGGCTCAACCAAAGAGGCTCTTGCTACGGAGCAACAGGCCCATCTGGATTCCCTCGAATCGCTCAATGAGACAGCCGAGGAGTACTTTAAAATGGCGTTGGCTCAGATCCAGGTTCTGAACCCGAAGACGCCCTTGAACCTTGACGGCTATCATTTCCGAGCTTACGTGAAGGGCGGCGTGTTTTATCCGGCTCCTCCTACTCCCGGGGTTGAATCCGTGTCTATTAACGAAGATGAGCTTGGAGACCGGGCTGATGAGGTGCGAGGGGACGGTGACAGCCTACACACCAAAGCCGGGTCAGGAAGTGCCAAGGCTCCTCGGACCGAGGAGGTGGCGCCATCAGATGATGGTGTTCCTTCGAGCTAGGGCGAGGAACATGTCTTCCCGAGGTGTTCCTCCAGCAGGTTGTCTGGGTCCGTCTGTCGCCTAAGTGCTCGGTCCTTCCATGTTTTTTGAGTCTTTGATTCCTGGGGCGCCTGTGCCTAATTTTGACATTGTATTAAGCCTCTCCGGCGTTTGTGCCGATTTCTTACTTGATTTTACAATTAAGTTTATATTTAATTGCGTTGTTATTTTATGAATCCCACGCGCAGTTAAGACTTCATCGATCGTAGTAGATCTAGATGGTCGACCATTACGCGTAGTTAACAATCCATCGACCGTAGTGGATACAGGTCTACATGCTCGACCAGAACTTAAGTTCTGGGAATGTCGAGCAGGGTTGTATGTTTTAACCTCTTGGGGTGTTAACTAACTGCACTACCACGGTCCAGCCTTTTTAGCTGGACTAGTAAATTGTAACCGAGATAAGGGCAAGTTGTCACATGTCCAGCCGATGTGTCAGCAACGTCAGGCTTGAACATTTTGACCTGATCAGGGTTGGCATGACAACTCTCGTGCTTACGTCGGGGCGAGCGTTGACGCGTCAATTTCGCGATGGCCACGTATGGCGATTTCGCCGAGCTCTAACCTAAGCGCGTCATAGTACAATGGCCGGTGTCATACATCTAGATGGTTTTTGTTTGGGACCGGGTCTGGGGACCTCGGTGTCATATTTGTGACCGGGCTTATATGCCTCGGTGTAATGCTTAAGCGTTCTTTCGTGCACGTTGGCGAATCTCCCCTGAGCGATCCTTTATTAATACCAAAACAGCTCGGCAGAGCTAACAAATTGTTTTAGTGAAAACATAACAGGCAAATGAAAAGAATAAATTGGAGAAATAACATGGAAATGCTAAAATCAAGACTGGACCAAACTGCAGGCGATCCCAGATCTAAGGGTAATAGATCTTTAGCTTATCGGCGTTCCAGGTTCTCTTGACCGGCTTCCGTGCCAAGGTTTCGAGTATGTAGGCTCCGTCGTCCATTCTCTCTTTGACCCGGTAGGGGCCTTCCCAATTTGCGGCCAGCTTCCCATCACGAGCATTTTTATTGTCAATGTCGGTACGTCGGAGTACTAGGTTACGTCGGTTGAATGACCGGGGTTGGACCTTCCGAATATATTTCACCGTGAGAAGCTGCTTGGCGGCCAATTCCCGACAATATGCCTTGACTCGGATTTCGTCTATCAACTCCAAGTCCGTCCTCAAGGCGTCGTTATTGGACGCTTCCCCCTCCTGCCGAGATCTGAGTTTTCTCCATGATGGGTGTCCTATCTCGACTGGGATCATTGCTTCACATCCATAAGTTAGTCGAAATAGGGTCTCCTGGGTAGAAGTCTACACACTTGTCCTGTAGCCCCACAGCACGCTGTAAAGTTGCTCGACCCAGTGGGTCTCGGCATCCAACATTTGCTTTTTTAAGCCGTCCAGAATGATCTTGTTTGCGGACTCGGCCTGGCCATTGGATTAGGGATGCTCGACCGAGGTGAAGCGCTGCTTAATGTCCAATTGAGACATCAGGTTCTGGAATCTGTGGTCCATGAACTGCGTCCTATTGTCTATTATGACTTCAGCTGGTATCCCGAAGCGAGCGACGATGTTGTGATGAAAAAACCTCATAACCCAGGCCGATGTGATTCTTGACAAAGGCTTGGCTTCAATCCACTTAGTAAAATAGTCTACTGCGATGATGAGCCACCTGAGTTGTCCGGGCGCCGGTTTGAACGGTCCGAGAATATCCATTCCCCACTTGTAGAAGGGCCACGGGGCCGAGATGCCTTTCACCTCTGTTGGCGGGGGCCAAATGATCTTGGTGTGCTTTTGACAACTGTCGCATCTCGTGATGGCTTCTCTGGCGTCTTCTGCCATGGTCGGCTAGTAGTAGCCGGCGCGAAGCGCTTTGCCCCCATGTGATGGCCGTTGATTTCTTCATGTATTTCGGCCAGCACGTATTTGGCTTCTATTTCATCCAAACATCGGAGTATTGGAGAGTGTAGGCCCTTACGGTACAGTTGATCGTCGACCATGGTGTAGATAGCGGCCTCGCGTATCAACTTATTTGCCTCGGTCAGACTGGTTGGAATAATACCCCTTTCCAGATAATCTTCAATCGGCTTCTCCAATCTGTCGTGGCCGAGATTGCATGACACAACTCGGCTCAGACAAGTTCTGTTGGATCACTATTCTATGATTGTTGGCTCCTTTCGTGCTTGCCAATTTCGATAGGATATCCGCCCTAGCGTTTTCTTCTCTTGGGATATGTGCGACGACCACCTCCTGGAATTCGGCCATGATTTCCTTGGCTTTGTTGAGATACTTTGCCAATAGGGGGCCTTTCGTCTGGTAGGTTCCCTCAATCTGTGCGGCTACGAGTTGGGAGTCGGTGAAAACCTTGACCCGCTGAAAGAAAAAAAAAAAGCCTTCTCCTTCCTCCCGAATACACTATAGCCAAAAGACCTTGGAGTGCCACGAAGAGCTAGGGGATGAAAGAGAGCTTCTTTGGCAAAGGAAATAGCTTGAGATGGGGGGGGAAAAGATATAGATCCCCCGCTACTGTCGAGGACTTCCAACCTCCCTCTTCACATCCACTGGCAACTTTCTTGAAGCAGAGGAGCGGCAGGAGAGAGCTTGAGGTGTGAGACTTGAATCTTCAAACCAGATTCACCATTCCCACCATCATCAACCTTTTCCCTTCCTCTCACTGCCGGTTCCTCTCACCAACGGAGGGCTATGGGTTTCAGGAAGGTCAAAGACATAGTTCCAGTGAGATCTCCTCTGTCATTTACCATTGTCATCCTTACCAAAACTTGATGCCTCCTTCGTCGGTTCTTTCCTTCTTTTTTTCTCATCTCATCATAGTTTCTCTACTCTTGTGCACTCTAACCATACATATTCGACAACCTTTGTTCTTTTTCACTCTCAACTTTGATTTTCTTCCATTTCCATGGGATTTTGTTGTTTTGAAGAATCTTTGGCAGTGTCCAATAGTGTTAGTGGCTAATTTACTTGATTCTTGGTGGTAGAGAAGGTGGCTAGAGCTTCAATGTGCTACTTTGAAAGTGGAGCTAAATCACCAAGAGGGGGTGAATTGGGATCTCAAAAACTTTTCTAAACTCCTCTGTTTTTGAACACTAAAATAGAGGTGAATAAGAATGTAGAGAAGAAGAGCAAGACACAGAGATTTATACTGGTTCAGTCCAACTCCTTGACCTACGTCCAGCCCCCATACTTTCTGGGATTTCCACTATCACAATTGATTACACACTCTGTACTCAAGAGTACTTCTCTGACTAGAACTTACTCCCCCTTACAAGTTGCAATCAATGAACCCAATCACCAAGTCCCCTGACTTGTGATTCTTTACAATAAATGATTTACAAATAAGAACTCTCTTTAAGAGTAGATAATGATAAACATTGAAGCTTTTTGTATCAGAAGATACTTTACAAGTGAAAACTGAAAGTAGTTGAAGAACTTTGAATGCAATTCATTTTCAGCAGATGTGTTGGTTGAGAGGAATTGAATGCTGCTCTATTTATACTAAGAGAGCATTAAATGACCATTGTAATCTTCATTATAACTGTTGCCTTCATTAGACAAAGTTTTGGTTAAGCTTTGGTCTTCTTCTCTCACTAATCTTCACTTAATCCAGCTGTGCAGAAGTTCAGAGTTGACTTCCTGCAAATTAATCTGTTGGAGCAGCAACTTCTGGATGTGGAAAAACATTCTTTAATTCTTTATAGACATGTGCAAAAGGATTACCCAAAAGTATGCAACTTTCTGGGTTTTGCATTTAATGTGCTGACGTCACTTTTTGCTTTTGCTTTAAACCTTCAATAAACATTCTTTAAAACATCTGAAACTCACTAACAAAGTGGTTAAACATAGCTAGGAGTATAGAAGAATGTTGATAGGAAGTATTCAGAACAAACACGACGGTTTTACAAATTCGTCAAATTTGAATTTCAAATCCAGAGATGAAAACTCAAGTTTTGTTTCTCAAAACTCGAGTTTTGGACTTTGGTATAAAAACTCGATTTAAGTTCAAAACATCAAAACTGGAGGTTCTCTTCCAAAATTGGAGGTTTTCAAAGTATTAGAAACTGCAATACTCTCGGGTTGGCCAAAACTCGAGTTTTGAAATCAAAACTCGAGTTTTCATTTAAATATGAAAACTTGAAGATTTTGCGCCAAGTCAAAACTGGAGGTTTTGAAGAAAACTGGCAGGTTTCAGAATCTAAGTAAAACGTGAAGTCTCTCTACCAGGACAAAACTCAATTTTTGAAATCAAAACTCGAGTTTTCATTTTATCATGAAAACATAGAGAAAAGCCGTTCGATCAAAACTGGAGGTTTTCTCAAAAACTGCGCGATTTTAAAGTCTCGGGAGAACATGAGGACTCTCTGCTGAGCAAAACTCGAGTTTTGTAATCAAAACGCGAGTTTTCATTTTATAATGAAAACTTTGAGATTTTGCGCCAAGCTCAAAACTGGAGGTTTTCACAAAGACTGGAGGTTTTGGAAATTGGCTAAAACTTGAATCCTCTCCAACTCAAAACTCGAGTTTTCTACCAAAACTCGAGTTTTCACAATTTCAGTGAAAACTTGGAAACCTCATGTTAAAGTGAAAATCGGAGGTTTTTGATAGTTCAAAACTTAGAAGACTCTCTATAAGGACAAAACTCGAGTTTTCTAACCAAACCTCGAGTTTTGCATTTTTCAGAAAATATTGAGAAGTCTACGTGTGACGAAAACTTGAGTTTTCTTTGAAAACCGGAGGTTTTACTTAGTTCAGAAAATTGAGTTCTTCTCTAGAAGGGCAAAACCCGAGTTTTGTAACCAAAACTCGAGTTTTCCTTCGACAGCAAGTTTTTCAACTTTTCAAAGAAAAACTTCATGCTTTGTTTGCAATTGTTAGTAATCATCAAAACCCTTAGAGAACTAACACAAAGGAGAGTTTACTAGTTTTCCATTAGCTCATTATATGTATTGTGATCTACTTGGTTTGATTTTGTAATTGGTACATGTTTATGAGACTTGGAAGAGTGTTCATTCATTTGTCCTTGTTGGTTAACATTTGTGTTGAATTTTGTTTTAATTTGATTCTCTTCGACTATGTATTGAACTTATTTTCTTATGTTTTAATGATATTATGCATTGTATGTGATTACTATTGTGTGCAGTTGATTTATTTCATATTGCATGTCGTGATTGTGCTCTCATTTAAGAGGAAACAAGTGCATTAAAATGTTTTTCAAATACACATCAAGTGGTTTTTAACAATTTATCTTAGATATGACTAAGAATGCGATCATAAGATTAATTATTAATCAGGTAAATTGGACTTAATATGATTGCTTGAGGTTTTTAATTTGAACTAACGATAAATTAACTCTTAGATCATTTTAAGAAGCTATGAAAGCCATCAACTTTGCTATCAAAACTCATTTGCTCATATCCATCCCATTTTTATAAAAATACCAAAAACAATAGTTTAGCATTCATTCAGGAAGCAAGTTTTGTATTCTGGCATTTTTAAAATTACTAAACTATTGACTATTAATAAAATTATTTTTTGATAATATATGTTTCTTCTGTTTAGATTTATTAACTGTAGAAGAAGGTTAGCCGAAGGCGGGTTCATTAGGTTACTCGGGATTGGGGGCATGCGCTTGGGCGGATGGTGGCGGTCTGATGGCGATAAGCGAAAAATCACAAAAAGGATATTAATTGCTGACAAGAAGGGGGTGGGGAGTTATTGCCTTCGATACTGTCTTTGGAAATGGCAATGATAGAAATATGGTAGTGTCACTTTTTCGACGAGGAGGGAAGAAGGCATATGAGCTTTTGGTGTTTCCCTTGTCTTGTGAGTAGGCAAGTGATTTAAGGGGCAATTTAGTATTTTTAAATTTTTATTTTAATATTTGGTCCTCATAATAATTAGAGTTTTTATGGTCTTTTAGAATAAATATTACTTTCAATAGATCCTTTATTCTAATTTTCCTCTCTCTTTTTTTTGGCCAACAAGGATATTCATTAATAACTAAGTATCAGGTCTACACATAGGTTAATAAAAAAATAATTATACAACATAGAGATTTCAACCTAGATCTTCTTTTGCAACAGATATATCCTTCAAAGTAAGAGCTAGTAATAAAGCTTATGGGATCTGGAAACCCAATCAAAAGTGCATGGCCCACCCAATGAAGCATTGGCAACCTAGTCCAGCTACCCAGTTTGCTTCTCTGGAAACCCATACAAAAAGTTGGTTCCTGCTAGTGTTCCTTATAACAAGTATGTTTTCTATAATTACATCACATTTCCAGTTAGGAGACATGCATCCCTCCTTGAAGCATTTAATTAGAGACTGGTTGTTTGACTAAAAACATACATCTTCTAGTTGACTCTCTGTTGCATATATGCATTGTCGTACATTCTCAAATAAAGGTTGAATCCACCAAAACCCATCCATTGGAATCTTGGATCTTCCTTCTTCCTGGTTGAAAGCACAATCCATCTTGAATTTTAGCTCATTTCCCTATTATGATCTTGCTACAAGCATGGATTTCGGGTTGACTACCAACCCATCCTCACTTTATGGAGTGTTTTCAAATTCCACACTTATTTCCATATGTTCTTAAATAAATTTGATGAAGAGCTGCACTACAGAGAAAAAAAAAAACTCTAGATTAGTGATGGAATTACCGATGGAATAAAGTCCGTTATAAATTACTGGGGAATTCCATCGATGATTCCGTCAGTAAAAGTTCTGACGACTTTTCAGATGCGCGTCCATTGGCAATTACCCACAAAATTAATTGAGTCAACAAATTTTTTTACTTTTTTTTTAAAAAAATTATGGAATATCATTGATGGAATTCAATGGGTAATTCCATAAGTGAATATTAAATACAAAACAAAGGTTCTCTTCTTTCGCCAGAGAAAATTGAGAAGCCAAGAATGAAAACCCTAATTAACCTCCCTTTTTATGATTGAGAACTCGAGAACATGAGAATGCGTCCACTTTCGCTGACTTCCATCTGGTTCTGCAACTTCAATCAGCCACTACCCTTCTAGTAGCCTTTGACCCCGCATGATCTGCATCACAAAAGCATTCAATTTCCTTGTGACCATGATTCCTATAGAGTATACCATGACCAGGTGAGCCCTTCAAGTAATGTAAGACATGCTCCAAAGCTTCCCACTGAGCAACAGTTTGGCAGTCATGAATTAGCTAAGCAAACTAACTGGAAAGGTCACATCGGGGCAAGTCACTGTGAGATAGTTCAATTTCCCAATCAATCTATGATATCACTTAGGATAGGCAAATGGCTTGATCTTCTTCGGATCAACTTTTTTCTCATATCCTCAAGTAGCTCATCAAACGGTATGCTGTCATCAATGTCCAAGAAGGGATTAGGAATCATGGGAAAGCTACTCGGTGCTGCTCTGAGTTTCCCGGTGTCTTTTAACCGATCAGGAACATATTTCCTCTATGTCAAAAGGATGCCTTTCTTACTTCTCATAACCTCAATCCCAAGAAAGTACTTTAACGTACCCAAATCCTTCATTTGAAAATGAGAATTAAGAAAAACCTTAAGTGATGGGATTCCCGAAGCATTGCTACCTATAATAACAATATCATCAACATATACCATTAAGAGAATCATGCCAGCATCTATCCGCAGATAAAATACATAATGATCACTTTACTCTAACTCAGACCAAACTTCTTAACCACAGAGCTAAATCTGTCAAACCAAGCACGGGGGCTTTGCTTCAAGCCAAATAAAGACTTCTGAAGACGACATACCTTCCCACGCCCCCTGGTAACAAAACCAGGTGGTTGCTCCATGTAAACTTCCTCAAGAAGATCCCCATTCAAAAACACATTCTTAACATCCAATTGATGAAGATCTCAACCATAATTGGCTACCATAGAAATGAAGAGGCGGACAGAGGACAATTTTGCCATAAGGGAGAAGGTTTCCGAATAGTCAACACTATAGGTCTGAGCATATCCCTTTGCAATTAGTCGATCTTTCAAACATTCCAAGATGCCATCAACTTTTGTTTTGATCGTGAACACCCACTTACACCTTATAGCCTTCTTGCCAAGAGGTAAATCAACAAGATTCCAGGTATCGACCTTATCAAGGGCCATCATTTCTTCTTCCATTGCAACACGATAGCTGGGATAGGCCAAGGCTTGTTGGAGAGTAATGGGAATTGTGAGAGAGTCTAAGGATGCTATGAAGTAACAAGATGAAGGAGACAAATGGTTATAGAAAACAAAGGAAGAAATAGGATAGGTGCAAGTACGCTTACCTTTACGTAACGCAATAGGCAAGTCATCAGAACTAGCAGGTATTGTGTGATAATTGAATATTTCATACACTACTTTTTATCTCTTGATTTATAATTTAATACTTTTTAGCTAATAAATAATGGCTTTTATACTTATTTGGGCTTTGGGCCTTTTATTATATTTTAGCCATTATTTAATAATAAATTCCAGTTTTACATTGCTTCACTGTTTTTACCATAAATCTTGAACCAGACATCAGATTTGCCTCATATTTGTCTCATATTTTAGATGATTCAGAGGGCTACAATTGTTATGAAGACATGAAGAGCAAATTCAGACAAGAAGGCGGTCAATTTTGGAGCCAAAGCATATGTATTTTTGGATTTTATTTTGGGCTCAAACTTTATAACTAAAGCCCAATTTTATTTTAATTTCATTTTTGGGCTAACCCATTTCCATTTTAGGGTTAGGTTTAAGTTAGTGGCAGCCACAAACATCTGATTCATTCACGTTTTTAGAATTTAGAGGATCAAAATAGTAGTTTTCAAATTCTCAAATGTTCTTCGTGTTCTTCGCGTTCTTCATCATTTTTTTCGTCTTTCTTAATTATGTTCGGCTAAATTTCTGATATTGATCCACGATGAGGGTTCCATCCACCATCCGGAGGATTCGCGCCTAATCGGTAACCGTCTAACTCATTTCGTATCCCTTAATCAGATTTGATTTTTGGTTCGGATTGGGTTTTTGATTAAAAACCCAAATCGATATTTCCCAAGGACGAAGTTCGGATTGGGTTAAAGTATTTCTATGCGATCGTACAGAGGTGTGCCACTGATTCGAACAAATTCTGAACGATTGTTCAGTTGAGGGAATTTCTAGACAAATGCAGAGATTTCGGTTTGTCTAGAGTCAATTACGAGTTCGGTTATAAATCTGTTTCGTTCGAGGAAGGGTAGTAGGTGAATCTGAAATCGTGGGTTGATCCTTTAATCTTCTGTTTTCTATTCAATTTGTGTTATTTCGTTTTGTCTCTGTTACTTTGTCTTTAATATTATTCTAAATCAAAAAAACCCCCCATTTACTGTCACTGTTTTATTGCTGTGCGAATTGAACCGACTGCAAATTCGTTGGGAAATGACCCAGGTTACATTATACTGCAAATCCTTTTCTAATTTGGTTATTTTGGCAGATTACAGCAAATCTCTGTCATTGTGTCGGGTGTATATGTAGGAGCGGAAGTATCAGGGAGATCAAGCATAGATACTGTGTCTGGTTCAGAGGTAGGAGCGGAAGGAACTAAAGATGGATCAAACATTGAAGCGGGCACTGGTGGGTCATGAACTTGATCAACTACATTACCCACCCTGGGGCGTTTCCGATAAACATGATAGATAGGTGGTTTAGCAGGTGCCGGGTCAGATGCTTGCATTATGGTAACTGAATCGTATAGGCCAAGAGATCATCAAGACTATCAGAGTCATCTATAGAGACAAGGGGGTAGATGGAGTAGAGACAAGAAAGAACGAGGTCGACTTGTGGAATGTGACATCTATAGACACAAGATAACACCGAAGAGTGGAAGAATAGCACCAATAACCCTTCTAAACCCTAGAATACCTAAGGAAGACGTACTTGAGAGACTTGGGATCAAGTATGGTAATAGTGGAAAAGACATCACGAACAAAACAGACACAACCAAAGATTTTAGGGTTAATAGGAAACAAGGGTTTTGAAAGAAACAAGGTGGTGTATGGAGTGGCACTATTGAGGATAGGAGAAGACATATGATTAATAAGAAAGAACGCAGTAGACAAAGCGTCAGCCCAAAAAAGCTTGGGAACATTCATTTGAAACATGAGAGCCCGAGCGACTTCTAGTAAGTGCCGGTTCTTACGTTTTGCAAAACCATTTTAAGCCGGTGTATCTGGATAGGATGACTGATGAATCATGCCATTTTGGAGCATATAGGTTTGAAATTGGGCAGAAAAATATTCTTTATCATTATCACTCCATAAATTTTTGACAGATACACCAAACTGAGTTTTGATTTTGGCACAGAAATTATAAAAGTGAGAAAACAACTCGGAACGAGTTTTCATTAAATAGAGCCAGGTGGTACGAGAGAAATCATCAACAAAAGTAACAAAGTACCTAAAACCAGGCTTGGACTCGACATAACATGGACCCCAAACATCAGAATGGACTAAATCAAAGGGAAACACAGCTCGTTTATTAACTCGAGGTGCCAAGTGAACACGATGATGTTTAGCAAACTAACATGACTCACATTCTAAAGACGACAAATGATGGAATTGAGGATACATCCTCTTCAAAGAATACAAGGACACATGACCTATACAATAATGAACATCAAAAGGGGAGGAACCACCAGGGCAAACAACTGAATGCAGTACTAGAGGAAATATTACCTGTAGCAGGAGTAGCAGAAGAACTAGACGTAGATTTAGCCATCGATCCTTCCAAAATATAAGTTGAGGTCTACAACAAACTCGGTAGGCAAGATCACCAACCACTAAGAATATCCAATGTGCCTCCAACAGCAAACAACACTAGTCCCAACCGTGAGCAGAAAACCTCACCAAAGACAACAACACCCAAAAAACAGCACCGTGAAACCAAAGAGGACAACAACCAAATACCGAATATCTCAAATTGGACCAAACAATGCAGAAGGAGTCACACCAACAAATACAAAACTAAGCGATAAAACGCAATCCCAGCAGCCAAAAAGCAAATGCACAAGGCAGTAGACAACAGATGAAATGCACCAAAGGTACCAAATGTTGACCAAAGAGATGTCAACCCAACACCAAATAGCAAAGCAACAACACAAGGGAGCAAATCCAAACTCCACCACAAAGAAACCACAGATTACACCCAAAAGAATGCCAAACTCGGTCTTTGGAACCAAAGAACCAACAAACACAGTTGCCAATTGCAATACAGAACAAACTCGCAATCTGAAAAGGATGAACCCGAACCTTTAAATTGCTTGAAACCGCCAAAAATGAGAAGACGAGACCAACACGAAAAGTCACCGTTGAAAAAACCTCTCCACGCGCTGTCATAGAGTGGCTGCCGGCGTAGTGTGTGTCCTCCACACGCCGTTGTAGAGATGTCGGACGAACGTCGGACTTCAGGCGACACCGATCGAGGGTTGGGTAGACCAAAGGTGGGGCGCGTGTTCCAAAAAATTAATGGTAGACACATGATCTGAAAAACCTCACTCCCTCTCTCCCTCCCTCTCTCTCTCTCTCTCTCTCTCTCTGACTCTCATCGACAAAAATAGATCAGGGACAAGGGAGGGGAAAAGAAGGAAATGGATCCGAACCTAAGGAATAACTTAGAGCTCTCATACCATGTAAAGTAAAGTAGTCTCAAAATCATATCTATTCAAGTACAGAAAGGGTCTATACATACAAGAGGAATGAGCCTTAGCATTTATGGCTCTTAACTTCAGTATCTAATATAATCCCTGATTTATATATATATTTCCTAACAATAGTCAAACAGAGCTCCAATTGGATGATGTTTGATCTTTTTTCTTCTTTTGCTTCTAAAATTTCGACATAGGTCTGGAAACATGGATGATGAGGATCACATGATATTGTTTTAAGATCATTACTCAAACCATGTGGATATTCAAGTCCTCTCTTCCTTTGCCTCCTCCTAACTTCTCTTCCTTTGGCTCCTCCTGACTTGTTGCTTTTTGAAAAATACCTCTATGACACACAACCACGTGATCTCAAAGAGCCCTTGTCCTCTGTTAGGCCCTATCACATAATCTCTCACCCAATAATTATTGAAGGAAAACAATTCCATTCATCTATATGTACCCACAATTCCATACATATCAGAAGCAACACATCTAAACAACATCCTGAAGCGTCTAAAATTTAGTGTTTTCTTCTTATTCTCTTAAACACTGAAAATGGGCTTTCTTTTAACAGGAATGATGAGAAGGGCTTCCTTTGCCACAAAAATGGATTCTTCAAAATCATGTGAAATGCCAAAGGGATATCTTGTTGTCTATCAGAGAGAAAATGAAGAGGTTTGTGATCCCTATATCATACTTGAATCAACCTTCATTCCAAGAACTGTTAAGCCAAGTTGAGGAAGAGTTTGGATTTGATCATCAAATGGACACCCTCACTATTCCTTACAAAAAAGATATCTTCCTCAATATCACTTATTCTTTTGATAGGTGCTTGTCATGCCTGAAAATCCAAGGATGACCAGCACGAAATATGAGAGGACTCACAGTCCTAAAGCCTTAACCACATATAGATGAATGTCTCACCTAATAATTACAATAATAACATACAAATACATTACTTTTAGCTCATATATGACATATTTTGTAGAGATTCTGAAAGAGCCATAATATACAAATTCAATATAGTATATGGAGCTCCGCTCCGCTACAACATATATATGCACATACAATCTACACAAACAAACAAAACTTCATCAATTTAAAAGTAATATATATATATATATATATATATACAAGCACTCCTCACATGGTCTTGTCCCATATCGCATAAATAGTACTATTCATTAATTTTATTATGCATAGTATATGTATGTACAATATATATACATAAATAGTACTATTCATCAAATTTATTCTATCTCTCTTATGTGAGTTGGCTTGATAGCTATATATGCACTATCAACTTGTTCCTTGAAAAGTACCTCTAAAACAATATAATATGATTTCTTAAGGTCATTGTCCCTTTGTAAGGAAATTATATGCTCCTAACACTTGAGTAGGGTGGGAATAGGTCAGGCCTCTATCAGGTGGCCTAGGGCCTGGCCTGTTTGTTAAAAAGGTCAGGTCAAGGCCTATTTAAAGGCCTGAATGTGTAAATAGGCCAGGCCTTTTTTGTTAAAGCCTGGCCTGTAAGCCTTCGGGCCCGACTGTTTACAAATTTAATAAATATAATTATATTTATATCATATAAATAACACAATATTTTTTTTTCATTCTTATATTCTAATTTCAAGTATAATTAGTTAATTATAATACTACCCCTATTCTTATATTAGTTATTTATAGCCTTTAAGGCTTGTAATATGAGGCCTTTTTAAGGGCCTACATTGTAAATAGGCCTTTAAAAAGGTTTCAGGCTCGACCAGGCCTTATGAAGGCTTAGGCCTGAGCCTAAAAAAAAGTCTGCATTCAGGCTTAGACCCAGGCTCAGGCCTTTTACCCCCATTACAGGCTTAGGCCTATTTAGCCAAAGCCTAGCCTGGCTTGGCCTATTTCCATCCCTACACTTGAGTTCACAAGTAACACACCCGAAGCTTCATGATATAGTTATATTTTTTTTAGTTTTTTCTTTTTTGTAACAGTCTTTAAATGTTTTATTAATTTTAATTATGATATTGTAGAGATACTTGCAACATAACCACTAGTTGATTATTATTGGGAAAATTCCATTAAAATACCAATTGAATTTGTAAAACCCCCAGAAGTCTCTCGAATTTGTAAAAAGACTGAGAGGTACCAAGGACCTATAAGGGATATGCAAATTTGGGTGAAATTACCCTTTTGCCCTTAGTTTTAAATAAATAAATAAAAAATACCCTCGCCGGGCCGGCCGTATTAGTGGGGTAGGCGGGCGGCCGGCCGCGAGAGGGTGGGATTTTTTAAAAAAATATTCATTGAAAGTGTGGGGGTGGGGTTCGAACCCCCAACCCCCACACATCCATGGGGCCACTTGGTTCCTTTAATATATATACACATTAATAAATATATGTATTCTTCTTAACATTTTTTAATGGTATTTACAAATTTCATAACGTGCTTTACAAATTCCATAACACCAATTACAAATCTCATAATGCCATTTACAACTTTTTTTGGAGGTTTACACTTTTCACCTCTTTCATGCCTCTGATTGAAAATTAAAACAAAAAAAAATGCACTATTACAAATTTTGTAATGCAATTTACAAATTCCATAATGCCAATTACAAATCTCATAACGTCATTTACAACTTTTTTTGGAGGTTTACACTTTTCACCTCTTTCATGCCTCGATTGAAAAAAAAAAAAAAAAAAGCTCTATCACATATTCCATAACGCTATTTACAACATCCATAACGCCATTTACAATGTTTTTTGGAGGTTTACACTTTTCACCTCTTTTATGCCTCTGATTGGGAAAAAAAATGCATTATCACAAATCTCATAACGCAATTCACAAATTCAATAACGCCATTTACAAATTCAATAACGTCATTTACAACTTTTTTTCAACTTTATATTTTTTCAGTCAGAGGCATGAAAGAAGTGAAAAGTGTAAACCTTCAAAAAAACGTTGTAAATGACGTTATGAGATTTGTAATTGGCTTTATGGAATTTGTAAATTGCGTTATGCGATTTCTGATAGTGCATTTTTTTTTTTAATTTTCAATCAGAGGTATGAAAGAGATGAAAAGTGTAAACCTCTAAAAAAAGTTGTAATTGGCCTTATGAGATTTGTAAATCACGTTATGAAATTTGTGATAGTGCATTTTTTTTTTTTCAATCAAAGGCATTAAAGAGGTGAAAAGTGTAAACTTCCAAAAAAAGTTGTAAATGGCGTTATAAGATTTGTAATTGGCATTATGGAATTTGTAAATCGCGTTATGGAATTTATAAATACCGTTGAAAAAATGTTAAGAAGAATATATATATATATATATATATATATGTTAATGTATATATATATATATTAAAGAAACCACCACTTGGCCCCATAGATGTGTGGGGGTTGGGGATTCGAACCCCACCCCCCACACTTTCAATGAATAATTCTTTTTTATAAATTAAAAAAAAAAAAAAACCCCCCCACCCTCTCGCCATTTGGCCGGGCCGGCGGCGGCCTCCGCAAGGGTATTTTTATCTTTTTTGATTTATTTAAAACTAAGGACAAAAGGGTAATTTCACCTGAATTTGCATATCCCTCATAGGTCCTTGGTACCTCTCAGTCTTTTTACAAATTCGGGAGACTTCTGGGGGTTTTGCAAATTCAAATGGTATTTTAATGGAATTTTCCCATTATTATTACATATCATGACTTTGGTTGACCTATGAACCATTAATTTTGAAGTCAAACACATGCTCTTCTTTATAATTAAGAATCAAGGAAATAATAAAAGAAAAAACATAATTTAATTGATCCTAACGAGGAAAAATGTTTAGCTCATGAAATTTGAAATGTTTCATTGCTAGTTTAAATGTATAATCACGACTGCCTTAATTGTTTAAACGAAAGTTCAATACGTTGGTTAATAAACTGGCATGGAAAATTTATCGGTAAGATTATTGTGAACCATTTGACTTTTCCCCAGTCTACAGAGATTAAATAGCGTAGCTTACGTAAAAATAAATTTTTAATTTAATTCTTATCTTGATTTTAAAATTAAATACATAAATTTACAATCACATGTGCTAATTGTGTGTGTGTGTGTTACTAACATTATTTGATTTTCTAGTGTTACCGGCTATTGAATTAAGTTTACATATTTTTCATAAAATGAGATAATGTCACTGGAAACAAAAACATAAATGGACTTTTCCTCATCACTCTCCCCCTGGGGCATTCTGGCATCTTCTCTAACTAACGCTCTATGTACAAGTGTCTCTATATACTAGTCCAAGCAAATTAATATACATATGTATGAAATCAATTTCGTGAGCACCGAAATCTAAACTTTGAGATATAAGTAAATATTCTTACTTTTATTTTTAAAAAAAATTATTTTACTTTTATATTTTTCTAAATGTTGGTCCAAATTTAACATATTTTTACTTTTATTTCTTAAAAAAATTATTTTAATGTTTTCAGAATTTTAAATTAGGATTATTTATTACTCCTCCATCCTAAATATAGGACAAAGTTTCTAGTGCAAATTACGCTATAAACTTTGTTCTATATTTAAAATCTGAGGTAGTATAAGTTAGTATTCTAAAGTATGATTTTTTTTTTTCATTTTAAAATTATCAGTTAAAATAATTTTTTTTTTTTTTTTTTTTTTTTTTGATGATTTATCAGTTAAAAGTTTTACATTTGAGGTGTTTAAACAGTCATTGCAGATCTTACGTACATTAGCGATGAGCACCATTACTATGATAAGCACAAAGGTTGTTACATGTATCTCTAGGTTGCGTACGTTTGTCTAGAACACTCTTGTGATTCGAATTTACATGATTGCGGCATATAGTAATCGATTCTCAATCCTGTCAAGGCAAAACAAATTTTAGTTAACTCAATTGAAATATACTTTGACGGTCACAATCTATAGAGATTACATCAAAATTGTCTATTGATAAATTTTTCACCGACACAAACAATTTTACACTTCCCAAGTATGGGAAGGAAAAGAAGGGAAAAATCTTTACATAGGGCAAAATTATCATCCGAATTTCCTTCTATACAAAATTGTATTGACTAATCTAAGTTAATGTTCACATTGCGAACTAGCAGCCATTGAAGGAAGAAGTAACTTTTAGGAAGACATCTTCTGTGCAAGGAATAGTGATAGCACCAGTTGGATGATCATAGCCGAATTCTTCTTCAGCTTCACTCAACAACTCTTGAAATCAAGGTTGATTCAAGTAAGATATAGGCATCAAAAACCTCTTCATTTCCTCGCTGACATATATTGCGAGATATCCTTTTGGAACTTCACCTGATTTTGAAGAAGTCACTTGTGTAGCAAAGAAGGTCCTCTTGATTCCAGGTAGATGAAAACCCATTGTTTTCTGTATGTAAGAAGAGAATAAGAAGGAAGTGTTTGGATATTAATGCTTGAGAGAATTGTGAAAGATTTGCGTTGCCTGCTTCTAAAAGCATACATATATGAGTATATATAGATGAATGGCGGAGGAAAGGTTATGCGATACAACTTATTATTGGAGAGACAAGAGCATATAGATATCACATGGAGTTGTCTTTGAGGTCTCTTTTTTAAAAAATAAATAAAATAAAATAAAAAATGTGTGGTTGAGAGCCAAATGAAGAGAGGACTTCAAAATCCTTTTAGTGAGATATGATTGACGAAGGGTCAATTCAGCGGTTTAGACTAGAGAGACATGGATGATAAGGGTCACATGGTAATGTTTTATGTCTTTCTCTAGTGTCAATTAGAATTATTAAAACTCTTACGTTTCTTTTGGCTGTCAACTTCATTTCTTGACATGCTTGAGGCATCTATCTTACGTTTCTTGACATGCCTAACTTAATATGACAACTGTAAAATAGACAGTTCAAGTGTCACTTCTTGAACATAAAACAGAGTCATGTGAATTTTCTTACGCATGTCTCAGCACTCATTTAGATACAACGCTTTAGCATTCATATCCAATTGGTCCTCCCTTCATTATATGGCTCGTCTTGACTTGTTTCTTTTACAAAATGACCTCAAAGACACTTTCATGTGAACTCTAGGTTCCTTTGTCTTTCAATTATTGTAGGAAACAAAAGCATTCATCTATAAATACTCATACTTGTAGGCTTTCGGAAGCAAAACAAATCTTTCATAATACTCTCAAGCATCAATTTTCAAAAACTTCCTTCTTAACTTATTCTCACGCACAAAAACAATGGGTTTTCGTCTACTTGGGATCAAGAGGACTTTATTTGCTAAAAAATTGACTTCTGCAAAATCTGGTGAAGCGCCAAAGGGATATCTCGCAATATATACTGGAGAGGAAATGAAGAGGTTTGTGATTCCTACATCATTCTTCAATCAGCCTTTGTTTCAAGAGTTATTAAGTGAAGCTAAAGAAGAATTCGGGTTCGGGTTCGATCATCCATTGGGTGCCTCACTATTCCTTGCACAGAAGATGCCTTTGAGAGTCGCTACTTCTTTCTATAGGTGCTAGCTGACAAAGACAAGATCAATTAAATTAATCCACAGAATTTTGTAATCATTTTGCCGTGTAGAGAATTTCGTCCTTTTTCTTCCCCTACTTGGGAAGTGAAAAAATTGTTTATTGCAATACACATTTTCATTTTGATGAATTTTGTCCCTACAGAATTTTGTAATCATTTTGATGAATAGACATTTTCACTTTATAAATCTCAATCAAAACTGGCAATATCGAAGAGTTTGAACATTTAGTTTAGGCAACTAAGCGTTGCATTTTTGTCATCTTCCAACATAACTAATTAAAAAATTACTCCGTATATTCTTTAATCGAGTGATTCAAGTCAGATTTGGCTCTTGGGGTATTAACATAAGTTCCCTATTTTGATGCAAGTGGCTTCCTTACATGCGCCACACACAACTTTTAGGATTTCCACTTATAGTATATGGAGCTCCACTCAACTACACAACATATATATACATACAACCTAGACAAACCAAAACAGTAGAGATCCTGTCAATAGACGACGTGGAGCTTCAAAACAAAATTTACCAATCTATATAAAAGAGTTTAAGCTTTTACATTGAACCAGTGATCATTCAAATGATGCTCTAGCTTCAATCTAGCCACATAGACCTTCAATGATAAACAAGAGGAGCAAAGTCAGCCACACTATCCAAGAACAAAAATAATTTTCCAGTGAATAACGTTCAATTAATGAAAATAACTAAAATACTGAAAAAATAAATTTATAGAACAACAGTATATAATAAAAAGGTAACGGTTAATTTCAACTTCGAAGTACGAAATCTTAATCACGAACATAAGTAAAACTATATAAAATATCGTTAATCGTATAAATCCAAGTACGTGCTAAAATATTTGATTTAACATCATCAATTTAAACCATAATTCTCAAACTTCATTTTTCCATAGGACCTCAACAGAACGGAATAACAAGAGTGGACACATAGTCCACAAGGGAAAATAATCAAGCATGGCATAAAAGCCACGAAAACAAGTATGAACACATAGTTCACGAGGGTAAGTAACCAAGCACAGCTAGAAGCAACGAAACAAACGCAAAGACAAGGCTACAAAACAAGCCCAGGTACATGACCCGCGAATAATAAGTGTGAGAACGAATCTCATGAATATCAAGTGAGCTCGAAGTTAACCATGGTGCACTAAAGACTAACAGTATACTGTTAGTGACCAGTGTTCTGTATTCAATCCTCTAAAAAATATTTACAAACATGCCTGGGGCTAATTTATCAAAAGCAATAAAAATGTATTCTTTTAAGCTAATGATAGATTGAATCAAATACTTTGTAATAGAATATCCAACATAAAGGTTTGTAAATAATATCTCAAAACTATACCTTTCCAAATTCCATACATAAACATTCTTTATTCTTCATCATAATTTGTCTTATTTTCCATTTGGAAAATCTTGTCACCGTATCCATTCATAAAACACATTGATCAAATATTTCACTAACTACGTTAAAGCTTCAAATATTATAATTAAGATATAAAGAATATTAATAAATACAACTTTCTTTCAAAAACAAACTAGAATAATTGGAATACTTCAAATGACACAATAATTAAGATCACGAGAAGAATTATATTAAAATATATATGAAACTATTTTAAACCATATATTGAGATAAAGGAAAATATATTCATAAATTAATTGGGACATTATTTACTCACTTGATGTCTTCTAATTTCTATCATTTACTCCTTAGAAGTTTCAACAAGATTTTCTTTCTTCGCACGCCCTATAAGAATATATATGGAAAGAATTATAATTAACAACCTATGAATTATATAACTCCCTTCCAATATTAACTCAACAACAACCAACCATATTATTCCAAAGTTCCAAAACATCATTGTTTACGTTTCAAGGATTCTTCAAACACATGCATAGTTTCCATATCAATCACTCTTTACCTTATATAAATACTTTCTCAACCAACGATATATCATACTCAAACTTATTTTGTCAACTCTTCTCTTAACATAAGCAACTAAACTAACTTAATCTGTAGCTCTTAGCCTATAATTTCCTCCAGTCATACTTTCCAATTGTATCAAAATCATACAAATTTATGCACACTATAATTAACTCCCAGTTCCAAAAACTTGATAGTGACTTCGGCAAGTGCACCGGTCGTTATAAGTAATAAAGTAGTGAGAAAAAGATCGTCCCACGAGGAATAGTACTCCAATCACTAATTTGCTATTTTTGCTTTAGTTGGATAAGTGAGTAATATGGGGTGAGTTGTAACCAAACAAATTTAAAGAACTAAATAAAGAATCCAAAATATGAATCTCAAGAACAACTGAGAGAACAAATGAGTAATCTAAAATTAAGACCTTCAATAACAATTGAGAGAAAAGATGAGTAATTAAGAAATACGCACTAGGGATGAGAATCCCCCTATGTTCCTCTAATAATTTGAATTGAATCCCTAATTGATTATTATTCCCTTGATTGACGATCAATTCTCTTAAGTTAGACTAAGTCCCAATGTCTTGATGCTACCTTAGTCCGTCATCTTTGAAAACAACCTAATGTCTTAGTATTGATTGGAAAGATCATATTTTTAAACCAGAATTATGAGATCGCATAAACTTGTAAGCCTATGTCTAGGTCATGCAACTCTACGATGAATTAACGGTTTCTAGTTAAATGCACCAACATCTCTATTGTCATACATTAACCTATGAACAATCTAAAAGGTGATCAATCTTCAAGAAAGCTTTAAGCACAGATTATTCATTCAATCAAGAAAATAAATATCCATAAAGAATCCAACCAAATATTTTAAATTCGCATAGGGTTCATCCTCACCCCAACTACAAAAGAAAACTAGCCAAGCATGACTATACTAAAATCCATGAAAAGATGAAAATCGATTCGGATAAGACGGGAAAAGAAAAGAGAAATAAAGACTCTTAAAGAATCCCTCGGTCTCAATCTTTCTTTGTGTCTTTCTCTTGAATTGCCGTGTGTCTTTCTTGCTCCCAAATCTCATTGCCGATGTTGTGGGTCTTTAATAATATATATAACATTTTAGTTTTGCTTGTTGGGTCCCACGCATCTATATCCAATTGTTGCAATCAAAAATCTGATTCTCTGCTCCGTAAATAATATCCGACCATATATTTTGACTCCATGCTAATAGCTCAAGGTAGGGTCCACGCCTTCAATTTTGTTTGGATCTAGTAAAAAAATATCATGGATCATATATTCATGGCCTCTCTTTTCCAATCTTTGGTTAATTTGTTGCCTCTCTTAGATCACATAATATCTCCTACATAATAAAATAGGATATCAATAGATTTTCTGTTATAATATTCTTTTATCCTATATTTAATTAAAAGTTAGATAAATATATAAAAGATAATTAAATAAGCATAAGATATTAGTAAAATCAATCAATATATTCCAGAATCCCTACTTATTTAATTATAAAATATTTACTTATCAAACTCCCCCACACTTAAACATTTGCTTGTCCTCAAGCAAAAGAGAATGCATTATTTGAAAAGAACATTGCTCATGAAATTCCTTAACAGAAAGCAATAAACCACCACACTTAGATCATATCATCAAATCTTATTTAAATTAATGTCTTATAAGAATAGATCACTAAGCCAATAGTCTTAGACAATTGTAACAATCTCTTAACATCCCATGATCAAAAGATCGGTACGCAATAAGTTCAACAATAAGATTAGTAAAAGAATATTGTACTACTTAATTTCTCCGAGAAAAATTCAAATGCCCCCACTAAACCAAGCTTTTCATTTAATTTAATAAGGATCCTCGTAGAATTTTTCTTTCTTTCTTTTTTTCCCTTTTTTTTTTTAAGTTCCTTGAGTAGTTGTAAGTTCCCTTTTGACGCGACCCCGCACATGGGTGATGCGGCACGGTTACTCGATTACTCCAACAGCACCTCAAGAGGCTTTTAGCCTAACTCATAACCCTATTTGACTTTACCGTTTGACGCGAGTGCCAACATTGGTGATGAAGTGCCCCCGGTTACTAAGTAAGGTCTAGAGAAGTCATTGGAGTTGTGTGCACGTGTGTGTGTGAATTTTTTTTTTTTAACACTACCTGAGTCATTTCCCCAAACACCAGTTTTACATAGCTAGCAAAGGTCATCCTCTAATTTTCTAAAGAAATCATGTAGCAAAATATTCATAAACTAATAATCTGCTGATCATATTACAAACTAATCTCTATTCTCATAGTCGATCTCAAGATTGTAAAAAAAAAAATGTAAGACTTGAGGCTTAATTAGAATTTTTTTCTAGTTTTAATTAATTTTTTTGACTTGATAATATTATCTAAGATGGGGAAAGCTCAAAATTAAGGTCAATCCTAAACAACGCAAAAATATCAAATAAAAAAAATTCTTTTTAATTGCATAAGGACAAGCATAACTAAAGAAATTATATCCTTCCCCCACACTTAAATCAAACATTGTCCTCAATGTTGCACAAATATAAAGAGGGAAAAGAACTAGTACTCCCCTGGTTTTAGGTCTCTAACTCTGATGTGGAGTGCTTCATCTGGTACCATTCATGATGTTTCAAATTTTAAGAGAGGAAAGAGTGCCCTAGCAAGACTTGGCAGCCACAAGAGGAGTGATCATCTTTAAACCTAGAAAAATGAAAGAGAAAGAAAAACAAGAAGAAAAAAATAAAATAATAACTGCAATGAAAACTTATTGGGTTGCCTCCCAATCAGCGCTTGTTTACCGTCTCGAGCTCGACGGATGTCACCTTAATTCTCAACTTCCAATGCCACCGAGGTTCTTCCTCCGTCGTGTCTCCACCATGGTAAGGCTTTAATCTCTGCCCATTCACCTTAAAAGCTTCATCGAACCTATTGGTGCAATGGCAATTGCACCAAAAGGTGTGACTTCTTTGACTACAAAAGGTCCCGACCATCTAGACTTCAATTTCCCGGAAAAAGTTTCAAACGAGAATTATAAAGTAGTACCTCGCTTGTTGGAAATTATGCCCTAGGGGCAAGTCATTGTTCTCCATTAAGTTATCACTTCATACGCATGTTTATGGTGATAACTATATCCCCGGATATATCTTATAGATTATCCTAAATGTCCTCGTCGGTCATCTACGCGGAGCGAAGATGAGTTAAGACCAGTATGACTTTGATAAGGTATGGAGAAACGAATCAAAGTCATGGGCACTTGTAAGAGTACAAGGTGCTGGACCGACCCACTATGAGAAAGCTGCATGGATCTAGTCATAAGCTTATCTCATGTATAACCGCGTCACGACGCCCTATGACTCGAGATCATCATGGATTCCTACATGATGAGTCATCGACCTTTGACCTAGTCAAAAGTCACCTTTGACCGGAGTGATGATAAAGGCTAGGATCGGGATCGAGTGGTTTTCATGCGGAGGGATGTGAATGGTCAAGATGGAATTTGTCCCTCACATTTGTAGAGATAATATGGGCCCTCGATGAGTGAGTCTAAGAAATGTACGGCCGTACTGTGATGGAAAGTAGTTTCCATTTCACTTATTAGACTAACTCGAGAATCGAGAAAGTAATGGTCAAGAAAAGGAAGTTGACATTCTCCATGCCTCATCCTTGACCGAATTATCGCGTGACAAAAGGGACGTGACATGGTTGTACGATAGGTGTATCGTGTCATCGATCCCCATGTGAATTGGGTAGTCGCAATGTCTTGCTAGAGGCCGCTTGCGATTTGTGGGGGCCGACACGGTGTTGGCCCACCGCCAATCTCACATGGGCTGCAGGTCGCACACAAGAATAATCCAACACGGGTAAAAGTGTCCAGGGTTCATTGAATCTCGATTAATCGAGATTAATGAATACGAGTTTAATCTGGGTAAATATATATATATATATATATATATATATTTAAATTCGAAAATAATATAATGATATTATTTAATTGAGATTAAAATATTATTATTATATTATTTGTTTTATGTTTAATTTATTTGATAAATTAAATATCTAAAACAAACCGAGATATTGTATCTCATTTAATTTTCGAATAAAGATATTATTGTCTATTTAATTTAAATTGAGATATTAGTATCTCGATTTAAATAAATAGATAGATATCATTTCTCGGATTTAATTTATTGAGATAAATTAAATCGAAGGCTTTTAAATTTGGATTAAATGAATAGGTTGGATTAAATCTATCAGATAGATTTAATTAACTATTTTAATCTAGATTCGAATTCGAAATTTCAGATCTGGTTTTTTAATTCGATTAAATAAATATTATTATATTAGATCTATCGGATAGATTTAATTAATATATATTTAATCCGATCTAAAGTTTGAATTCAAAAGTTAATACGATTAATTTTGTATTAAATACGCGAACAGGTTTTAGAAACCTACGGGACTTTCGACGAGCGTATTACGAAAAGCCGCGAAACCCTAGAGTGAAAAACAGAGAGAGACGCAAAAGAGGCGCTAGCACGCCGCCATAGCCGTGAACGAGGATTGTTCGTGTGGATACCAAGAGGAAGAGGATTCTAAGAGTCGTCTTGTTGATCGAGGAGGTAGCCCACCCGTTCAACGAAGAAGAAACCACGAACGAGTTCTTAAAAGGTAATATCCGGATTCCCTAGCCTTGATTTAAGCGCGCCTGAGTGATCCTCGGGACGGATCCGTAGAAATTTTAATCCGCTGCGTTGTACGGATCCCTACACTGCTGTCCCGTATGAAACTCTCTAGGAAAAATCCTCCTATCATGCCATCTCTTGGTTCTTTCCTTATAGAGGCTAGCACTCTCATATGCAAAAATTATGAATTCATCAAGCTCATTCAACCAAGTAACCTCTTTTCATTAGCAGATTTAGCATCAAAATTCAGCAAATTAGTTGCCCAAAGCGCCTTCCCGCTCAAGCTCCACCGGAAGGTGGCAAGACTTACCATATAGCAAAATGAAATGGTGACATGCCAATAGGAGTTTTGAATGCCGTTCGGTACGCCCACAAAGCATCATCAAGCTTCTTAGACCAATCCTTCCTTGACTTCCCAACGCCTTCTCCGACTTTGCTTCAATTCCCTGTTAGACATCTCCACTTGCCCACTAGTTTGTGGGTGATATGGAGTAGTGACACGATGAGTGACACCATATTTGCTAACCACCGATTGAAACCGCTCGGTTACAAAAGTGAGTTCCTCCGTCACGATAATGGCCCTAGGTACCCCAAACTGTTGAATATATTCTTTTTGAGAAAAGATACCACCACCTTACCTTCATTAGTGGGAAGAGCAATTGCCTCTACCCACTTTGAGACATAGTCCACAGCTACAAGAATGTACTTGTTGTTAAAAGAACTTGGGAATGGACCCATAAAATCAATCCCCCACACATCAAATATCTCAATAATAAGAATGTTGTTAAGGGGCATCTCATGTCTCCTCGAGATATTCCCAGTTCTTTGGCAACGATCACAACGCTCCACAAACTTCCTAGCATCCTTGTACAAAATGTAGGCCAATAAAAACCACTTTGTAATACCTTAGCAAGTGTGTTCTCCAAAGAAAAATGTCCACCATAATCTGAACCGTGACAATGCCAGAGGACCTTATGAGTTTCCTCCTCCGGGATACAAAGTCGAGCACTCCATCCGCACACCTCGTAACAAGAAAGGCTCATCCCAGATATACCGCCGAACATCATGCATGAACTTCTTCCTCTGCTGCCATGTTAGTCCCTCTGGTATCATCTCAATTGCCTTATAATTAGCAATATTAGCGAACCAAGGTACATTGCTGATTGCCAATACATACTCATCTGGGAATTCATCCCGAATCTCCATCTCTGAATCATCCCGCAACTCCTTAACCTGTATCCTAGATAAGTGATCGGCTACCACATTCTCCACCCCTTTCTTGTCTCTGATTTTAATATCAAACTCTTGGAATAGCAGCATCCAACGGAGAAGCCTTGGCTTAGCGTCTTGCTTAGTCAAGAGATATTTTAGAGCAGCATGATCCGTAAAAATAATCACCTTGGAACCAATCAAATACTGTCTAAACTTGTCTAATGCATAAATAATTGCAAGCATCTCCTTCTCGCTTGTTGCATAGTTCGGTTGTGCCTCATTCGAACTTTACTCACATAGTAAATAACATGCAACAACTTATTCTTCCTTTGCCCCAACACAGCCCCTATAGCATAGTCACCGGCATCACACATCACCAAACGGTAACTCCCAATCGTGCACCGCGAATAGGTGCAAGTGGTCAATCTCTCCTTCAACAAGTTAAATGCCACTAGACAATTATTGTTAAAGTTAAAGTCTTCATCTTTGACCAACAACCGACTAAGTGGTTTGGCTATCTTGGAAAAATCCTTGATAAACCTCCGATAAAAACCCGCGTGACCAAGAAAACTACGAACGCTACGCACATTAGTGGGAGGAGGTAAGTCTTTGATGATTATAATCTTGGCTCTATCCACTTCTATCCCCTTATCGATATTCTATGACCCAAGACTATCCCATCTTTCACCATAAAGTGGCACTTTTCCCAATTAAGCACCAAGTTACTCTCTTGACATCTTTGGAGCACACAAGACAAATTAGCCAAGCAAGTATCATACGAAGTGCCAAAAACAGAGAAATCATCCATAAATACCTCAATAAATCTCTCGGTCATGTCGAGAAGATAGACAACATGCACCTCGAAAAGTAGTCAAGGGCATTGCAAAGACCAAAGGGCATCCGTCTATAAGCAAAAATCCCAAAGGGACAAGTGAAAGCTGTCTTCTCTTGATCCTCTGGAGCCACTGCTATTTGATTGTAACCGGAATAGCCATCTAAGAAACAAGAATAAGAGTGACCCGCAAGCCTCTCAAGCATCCGATCCATGAATGGCAAAGGAAAGTGGTCCTTGCGAGTGGCATCATTCAACCTCCTATAATCCACACACATTCTCCACCAATAATGGTTCTAGTGGGTATCAATTCATTATTCTCATTCTGCACTACAAGAATTCCACCCTTCTTCGGGTACTACATGTACCGGACTAACCCACTTTGAATCGAGATAGGATAAATCGTACTGCATCTAACAGCTTTCACCACCTCCTTTCTCACCACTTCCTTCATAGTCGGGTTAAGTCTCCTCTCGGGGCTGCCTTCTTGGTTTTACTTCGTCCTCCATAAGAATTTTATGAGTGCAAAATGAAGGACTAATCCCCTTTAAATCGATATAGACCACCCTATTGCGCTTGTGGCTAGTCAAAACTTTCATCAACTTCTCTTCGTCGGTAGGTGACAACTCAGCACTAATAATAATGGGATAAGTGTCATCCGTCCCTAGAAAAGCATACTTTATATTAGAAGGGAGCTCCTTTAGTTCCACCTTAGGAGGGACAGGTGGCACATCATAATCCCTCTTCTTAAGCTCCTCAACCTGTAAATCAGAATTCTCATCTGCAGAAACCTCTTCTTCCACTTATAACAATTGGGCAAGATCATCCTCTATAGACTCACCTGAACCTTCTTGGAAAAGATCTTCATGAATGGCCTCGTCAACTACATCAATTCTGAAGCAGTCACTATTATCAGCTGGGTATTTCATGGATTGAAACACATCGTAAGTGACTTTCTCATCATTCATTTGGAATTCCATTTTTCCTGTAGCTACATCAATTATCGCTCTAGCAGCTAGCTGCCAAGAAGGGTCTTCCCAAAAGCAAAGGAAGTTCAGCATCTTCCTCCATGTTTAGAACCACAAAATCCACCGGGAAGATGAATTTGTCCACTTTCACAAGCACATCCTCAATGACACCTTCTGGCTTCTTAATGGACCTATCCGCCAACTATAACGACATCATAGTAGGCTTCATCTCTTTAATGCCGAGAGCTTTTGAAACAGATAGGGGCATTAAATTTATACTAGCTCCTGCATCACAAAGTGCTCTGCCCATATTAACGTTCCCTATTGCACAAGGAATGCTAAAGCTGCCCGGATCTTTAAGCTTTGGTGGCAACTTTGTTTGAATAATGGCACTACACTGCTGAGTCAATGCCACTGTTTCGGCCTCTTGCAACTTATGCTTCTTGGAAAGCAAATCTTTCATGAACTTTGCATAATTAGGCATATTTTCAAGAGCTTCGCAAAAGGAATGTTAATCTGCGGTTTCTTAAAAATATCCAAGAACCCGGCATACCGTTGCTTCGACTCGCGCTTTAACCTTTGGGGGTAAGGAGGTTTTGCATAAGAAGGAGTGGGAGACTTCTTTGTAGCTATCTCCTTTGGAACTCGCTGCACATCATCATTCTCACCTTTTTCTCCTCTTTTTCTAAACCCTTTTCATGTTCTTCTACCCCTTTTTCAGATTTTTCCTTCACCGAACGATTTCTCAACCGGGTGAATCACTATACCACTCCTTGTAGATATGGCCTTACAATGCTCCTTTGGATTAACCACAAGTATCACTAGGGAAGGACCCTTGGCTCCTCTCTCGCTATTTGCTTTGATAACGACCAATCCGATTCTCCAAGTTCCGGATTGAAGCTTCCCGATTTTTGAAAGAAGACTTTGTTTCATTCCGAAAGCTTCGAACTTTGTATGTATTCGGTGCTTTGGTATGGGTTAACCGTGTCAAAGCCTTTTCCGATCATAATGGTGGTGGTGGTTTGGTGGAACTGCCGAGGTGCTTTGCTTGGGGTTTATAGGAAAAGTTTGGGTGAGATTTCCAACCAGATTGTACGTGTTCTTTGCTTGATTAAACTGATTCCTAGGAGGATTACTCATGTAATTAACCTTAGTCAAGTTTCTCCGGTACTACCAGCTTCACAATCTCCATTAGTGTGTTCCCCTTTGCAAAAATCACAAAGCAAAGGAGGCCGAGAAGTGATGGATGAGACCCGAGAAGAGGCAAGTCATTTAGTGATGGCGGCTAACTGCGCTGGGATCGCCTTGTTCTGTTGGGAAATGTTCTCATTGTGGGCCAAAATTGTATTGTAAGAGTCTAGATGAATAACTCCCCTCTTTGGTTGTGGAGTAACAGTTTCATTCTCAAGGGACCCCATAGCCTCAAACAACTCCAATGCTTCTTCCGGAGTTTTGTTTTTCAACTTACCACTTTCGGCGTTAATCATCATCCTAGAAGACTGAAGCATCCCATTGAAGAATATTCTCGCTTGTTCATAGTCTTGCGTTCATGTTGTGGACACTTCCTAAGCAACTCCTTAAACCGTTCCCAAGCTTCACGAATGATTCCCCATTGCCTTGAGTAAAGCAACTAATATCTGACATCAGCTTTGTATATTTAGAAGAAGGGAAAAATTTTTCAAGGAACTTTGTAGTGATAATGTCCCAAGTGGAGAGACTTCCAGTAGGACAAGAACGAAGCCAAGCTCTTGCTTTCCTTGTCGGAGAGAAGGAAACAGCCTCACACGAAGAGCATCTTCAGAACCCCATTCATCTTGATGGTATCACAAATCTGAAAAATCTCAATATGCTTGATTAGGATCTTCTAAATCACTCCCACTAAAAGAACTTTGTTGAACCAAGCTTATGAGGGATGGCTTGATTTCAAAATTATTCGCATTCACAAGCGGGTTTGACAATGCTAGTTGCATTCTTGGCGGGATTAAGTGTCATGTAGTCGCCCATGGTCCTCTTTGGAGGAGGATGGGGAGGATCTCGCATCATCGTCTCGCCATTATAACCAGTTCGAATCAGCAAGTACTAGAGCTAACAACCTTTCCTTTTCTCTCGTTTAGCAAGTTTCCGCTTCTCCTTGCCGTGTCTTTCGATTTCGGGATCAAACCGCAGCGATTTACGTCGCTGGTACCTCGCATAAACAGAGTAAAATAACAAAAAGAAAAATCCAATCTAGAGTTTCAATAACTAATCTTAGTGTTGAAATAAAACTATTCCCCGGCAACGGCGCCAAAAACTTGATAGTGACTTCGGCAAGTGCACCGGTCGTTATAAGTAATAAAGTAGTGAGAAAAAGATCGTCCCACGAGGAATAGTACTCCAATCACTAATTTGCTATTTTTGCTTTAGTTGGATAAGTGAGTAATATGGGGTGAGTTGTAACCAAACAGAATTTAAAGAACTAGATAAAGAATCCAAAATATGAATGTCAAGAACAACTGAGAGGACAAATGAGTAATCCAAAATTAAGACCTTCAATAACAATTGAGAGAAAAGATGAGTAATTAAGAAATACGCAGCTAGGGATGAGAATCCCCTTATGTTCCTCTAATAATTTGAATTGAATCCCTAATTGATTATTATTCCCTTGATTGACGATCAATTCTCTAAAGTTAGACTAAGTCCCAATGTCTTGATGCTACCTTAGTCCGTTATCTTTGAAAACAACCTAATGTCTTAGTATTGATTGGAAAGATCATATTTTTAAACCGAATTATGAGATCGCATAAACTTGTAAGCCTATGTCTAGGTCATGCAACTCTACGATGAATTAACGGTTTCTAGTTAAATGCACCAACATCTCTATTGTCATACATTAACCTATGAACAATCTAAAAGGTGATCAATCTTCAAGAAAGCTTTAAGCACATATTATTCATTCAATCAAGAAAATAAATATCAATAAAGAATCCAACCAAATATTTTAAATTTGCATAGGGTTCATCCTCGCCTAACTACAAAAGAAAACTAGCCAAGCATGACTATACTAAAATCCATGAAAAGATGAAAATCGATTCGATAAGACGAGAAAAGAAAAGAGAAATAAAGACTCTTAAAGAATCCCTCAGTCTCAATCTTTCTTTGCGTCTTTCTCTTGAATTGCCGTGCGTCTTTCTTGGTCCCAAATCTCATTGCCTCATGTTGTGGGTCTTTAATAATATATATAACATTTTAGTTTTGCTTGTTGGGTCCCACGCATCTATATCCAATTGTTGCAATCAAAAATCTGATTCTCTGCTCCGTAAATAATATCCAGACCATATATTTTGACTCCATGCTAATAGCTCAAGGTAGGGTCCACGCCTTCAATTTTGTTTGGATCTAATAAAAAAATATCATGGATCATATATTCATGGCCTCTCTTTTCCAATCTTTGGTTAATTTGTTACCTCTCTTAGATCACATAATATCTCCTACATAATAAAATAGGATATCAATAGATTTTCTCATTATAATATTCTTTTATCCTATATTTAATTAAAAGTTAGATAAATATATAAAAGATAATTAAATAAGCATAAGATATTAGTAAAATCAATCAATATATTCCAGAATCCCTACTTATTTAATTATAAAATATTTACTTATCATCAATCAACAAGTCACTACCAATTTCTATTCCTCAATTCCATAAAGTTCCATTTTTAGACAATTCATCGAACACTTCATAGGCATTCTTTACATCAATTGGATAACACAATGAATATAAATTGTTCTAAATTGTTCTTCTCTTGATTATTTTAACAAACACCTTGAGTGCAATCACAATGAAGCCATGTTATCAAAACTTTTATTCTTCAAATTCTTAGTCCATTAATTTCCAAACAGCAATGTCAGAATTTACAAAGCTTCCCAACTAACTTATTTGCCATGGATAAATTTATACTCAAGAAAAAGAAAAACAGAACCGTGATGCATCTTCTTCCAATTACAGCAATAACAAAACTTGAAGTGAGATTACCTATCCAAATTACAGATTTTATATACTACAATTACATACCCAATCATAACTAATTAAGGGAACTACAACTCAATTACAAGATGGAGAAAATAGCAGCCCCCTTTCTTTCTTTCTTTTCTTTTTCCTGGTTAGCCGTGCACCTCACACACGCACAAAAACTAAGCTAACAATCTACACACACAATCAGAATTGAAAAACATTATGGAATTCATAAAAAAGAAGGAGCTCACATACGTACCCGCGCCACTGATGCTTAAGAGCTGCAGAGGAGTTCAAATAATACTCCCTTGGAACCAAACAGCGATAGAATGAAACAGAGGAAGATGGAGGAAATAAGTGAAGCTTCGACGCAACACCTCCACACGTTCCGCAAAGAAGAAAGGAAGGATTTGAACGAACTACTCCCAACCCACTTCAAGGTCAGACCAAAACGAACACACAACAAAAAGTAAAGAAGGAACAAAATGTTTCAGCGATTTGGGCGAGGAACGGAGATCAAACTGATGAACGGCAGCGAAAGGACGACCTACGGTGGCAGCAAACGGACCGAAAGGACAAAGGAACACAGTCGAACGATGAGCTGGGGTTTGGTTCAAAAATCACGAAGCTTCTATGCTCTGAAGAAGTCGTGCGCTTAAAAAAAGCTGATTTGTTTTTTTTAAAATACACAATAAGGGTGTTTTGGTAATTTCGGATGAGGTGAGACAAAAAGAAAAAGCACATCTTACCCTAACTTGCCCTAATGAGGATTCGAACCAAGACCTAAAAGCTTTTAATCATCCCAATACTATTAAACGACAAGCTTCATCTTGACACCAAGCTATAATAAATAGTAAATATATAATTATCTTATAATCATATAATTTAATTACTTATTTTATTTTAATTTTTTGAGCCATTACAAGTTAATTAATTTAATTTATTATTATTATTATTATTATTTTAAATTCTCAAATATCTGGGTTATTACAGTGCTAGCAAACACTGACAAGATTAATGTAGATTAGTCAACAGAATTTTGTAATTGATCATTTTGCTTTGTAAATATTTTTGTTATTCTTTTTCTTCCCGGCCCTATTTGGGAATTGAAAAAATGTTCATCTCAATAAGAAGTCGATGAATAGACATTTTCACGTGTTCTCAATCAATTATCAATATCAAAGCCATTGAATATTTTGTTTTGGTTACTAAGAGTTGTGTTTTTAACAACAGAATAATGAAAAACATTTATATTTTTTAATCTAGTAATTCAACTTCAGATGTTGATCTAGGGTTGTCCACTTCACCATATTTTGATGCGCCCCAACAATCGAAATACTATTTTCACGCTTCATTCACTTTTACTTCCTTCATTGTTCATAGATTCGAAATGGGCATATGAAGAACTTTAAGAAAATAGTTTTATTTAATGCGAAAAGTAATTTTATATTTTGAGGGAATAATCAATTATTTTTTTAAATTCAACTCAATAATTACAGTTCGTAATATGAGGTAGCTGATTTATATTGTCTGCAACGATATGATCTCAGTTAGTAAAAATATGTGAACTCAATTCAATAGGTGGTAATTAAGACTGGGAACTAAGTGGAACTTTCTTGTTCCCCTTTGTTTCTTTCATGATTTTGGTGTGATGTGGCTACTGAATTAGTAACTAAATTCTGAGTAACATGAGATCATTCTTTTCCATAAAAATGTGACAATTATCAGAGTAAAAAATATGCAAGTTTAAATAGAAATTTAACCCTCTTGAAGCTATAGATTTCATAATAATTTTATGGTCCTTTATTATTATTATTTTTGGTATCACCATCCACCACGATACGACGAATTATGATATGGTTTTCATGCGGTATTGTCTCCAAGTACTATGGCATATATAGCATCCATTACTCTTATTCTATCTCTCTCATTTGAATTCTGTGTTTTACATCTTGATCCTTGAAAAGTACCTGTAATAATACAATATCATGTCATCTCTTATGCTCACTTTTCCTTCGTACTTAAGCACATGTTATATTCCTAATTCAATATAATGAGTTGAAGCACATGTTATATTCCTAATTCAATATAATGAGTTGATTTCCCAAAAAAAGTCACTACCTTGTATATCAGTCACAGATTGAGATAAAGGTGAAGTTTTTCCTCTTCATAAATTTCTCATTTCGGTGTACAACGTTTTTCACTTTCCAAGTTGGGGGAAATGAAAACGGACATATCTTTACAAGAAAAATGATCAACTCTACAAAATTATGTTGGCTGAGCTAAGTTAGTCTTGTCTTTGGAAGCTAGCACCCATTGAAGGAAGAAGTGACACTTAGGAACAAATCTTCTCTGCAAGGAAAAGTAAGGGCACCCATTGGATGATCATAACCAAACTCTTCTTCAGCTTCGCTTAACAACTCTTGAAATGCAGGTTGATTCAAGTATGATATTGGGATGACAAATCTCTTCATTTCCTCTCCCACATACACTGCTAGATGACCCCTTGGAACTTCAACATATTTTGAAGAAGTCAAATTTTCAGCAAACAAAGACCTCTTGATTCCTGGTAGACGAAAACCCATTGTTCTTCTTAAGAAGAGAATAAGAAGTGTTTGAAAATTGATGCTTGAGAGCAATGTAAGAGATTTGTTTTGCTTGCTTCTGAGAGCGTAAAAGTATATCAGTATATATAGATGAATGGAAAAGGAAAGGTTATGTGGTAGGACTTAACTATTGGAAGACAAGAGCATTTAGAGATCACATGGTATTGTCTTAGAGCGAGGTCTTTCTCTGAAAACCAACAAGTTAGGATGACTTAAATGAAGAATGGACTAAAACCATTCGGCTAAGATATGAATGATGAAGCGTTAGTTAAGCGATGTAGTCCAAAGACATGAGCGAGAGGGATCACATGATACTGTTTCTATGTGTTTCTCAATGTCAAGAAGGATCAATTAAGGTGCTCAAAGCTTGATGTCTATCTAAAGGCTTTATGATTGTTAACTATGAGTTGGACTGATGAATGGTAAACCAAAAGAGGTGTCTCAAGCATGTGGACAACTCAAAATGACAACCATAGAATTCCTCAAATAGATATCAATTAAGCTTTTAACTTTTCAAGAGATTTTTCAATTGAACACAAAAACAGGATCATGTGAATTTTTCTCATCCATGTCTCTGGACTTGACTGCACCACATTTGTCTAACCAAGTCTCTCTTCATTTGGCTCGTCCTGACTTGTTGCTTTCTGAAAAATATCTTTAAGACACGCCCATGTGAACTCTAAGAGCCCTTGCATTGCCATCCATTAGGCCCTACCACCAAACGTCTCCATCAATTATTGAAGGAAAACAAATGCTTTCATCTGCATATACTCATACATGCAAGTATTTCATCAGAATCAACTCCACTCTACAACAATATCCTCAAGCATCAAAATTCAATCATTTATTATTCTCTTAAACACCAAAAATGGGTTTTCGTTTACCTGGAATCAGAAGGCTTTCATTTACTACAGAAGTAGCGTCTTCAAGATCAGGTGAAGTACCAAAGGGATATCTTGCGGTCTATGTTGGAGAGGAAATGAAGAGATTTGTGATCCAAATAACTTGCTTGAATCAACCTTCATTTCAAGAGTTATTAAGCCAAGCAGAGGAAGAGTATGGATATGATCATCCAATGGGAGCTCTCACTATTCCTTGCAGAGAAGAGGTCTTCCTAAACGTCACTTCTTTCTTCAATGGGTGATAGCTTGCAAAAACAGGATTAACTTATTAGATTAGTCCACACAATTTTGTAATTGGCTGGTAAAGATTTTTCTTTTCTTTTTCTTCCCATATGTGGGAAGTGAAAAATTGTCTATCTGAACGACAAGTTGACGAATATACATTTTTCAGTTTATCTCAACGAATCTTCTATATCAAAGGCATATTGTACATTTCAGTTTTGTTGACGATGAGTAGTGTTTTTATTATGTTGTAGGAAAATATAGAGAGGAAGAAAAAATGAATCAAGATTTCGCCCTGGGGTATCAACTTCATCTCAGGCTTCAACTTTCACTTTTATTTCCTAAGTCCCCGTTAATGGGCACTTAAGAAGAACTATAAAAACTGGCTATATTTGATATTTAAAATATTTTATATTTCCAGCAGCGACAATCTATTAATTTTTAATTTCAACTCAATAAATGTATTTTTAAAGATGGAACATAATTTATGTTTTTGTCTTCAATGTTATTTTCTCACCTCCTAAAAACAGTAACGCTGTGGTACATGGAATCCTTCAAATAAATCTCTTAAATGAGTTGGTTTGATAGTTGTAGGCACTGTTTTTTAACGTCGCGTGATCCTTGAAAAGTACCATTAAGAAAATATCATGTGATCTCTTACGGCATTTTTATATGAACGTTTTATGATGCTTCGGGTTCGGTGCATGGAGCTTTGTGCCCACCCCATTCATTCCATTAATTCCCATCTATATGGTAACTAATTGATTTTGGTGCATTGAAAAGCTGCTTTTTGAAGGCTTCCATTGCCCTTCTTCTACTTGTTTGAACTTTCTTGTTCCACTTTGTTTCTTTATAGATTTTGGTGCATTGTGGCCAGTAAATTATGGCTTGTTTACAATGGCAATGAGATCCTTCAAAAGTAATATTCAATCGTGATTTGCAATGTATGAGGGAAACATTTGAGAAAAGTTTTATCTCGACTTATATGAACATAGAAAAGTTTTATCTCGACTTATATGAACATACTTATGAATCATGATTCTAAACAAGCACATAGTAATCAAATTCCAAGTAATATGATTTTTTAAAAAAAAAATATATAACAAATTAAATATCAAAGTAATAATATATAAGCTAAGCTTAAATAGATATTTAACCCTTCTAGTTATATTTCATATTAATATTTTGGCCCATTCTGGTTTGTATTAGTTTGTATCAGTACTACGATAGGACGAATTATGATAGTCTTCACGCGGTCTTGTCTCGAAATACTTAGGAATATGTATAAGAAAGATATTGATTGAATTGTCTAGAAAGGATCTAATATTTTTTATCTCGATTTTTCAACAAGATAAGCATACAAATCCATTCTTAGCATTCATCACCTAAATAAAATGGTCAATTGATTTCCACAAAAACAAGAAGTACTATTCCTTGGACATCCGTAAAAGATTGAGATAAAGGTGAATTTTTTTCTCTTCATATATTTCTCATTTTAACTTGGTATACAACTTTTCACTTTCCATGTTGAGGGGAAAAAAGAGAAACAAAATCTTTACATAGCAAAAGGATCTAAGTCTACAAAACTCTGTTGACCAGTCCAAGTTAAATATTCTCTTTTCTTGCTCTAGCAGCCATTGAAGGAAGAAGTAACTTTTAGGAAGAAATCTTTTGTACAAGGGATAGTGAGAGCTCCGATTGGATGATCATACCCAAATTCTTCTTCAGCTTCACATAGCAAATCTTGAAACGAAGGTTGATTCAAGAATGATATGGGGATCACAAACCTCCTCATTTCCTCTCCGACATATATTGCAAGATATCCCTTTGGCACTTCACCAGATTTTGAAGAAGTCAATTTTGCAGAAAAGGAAGACCTCTTGATCCCGGGTATATGAAAACCCATTTTCTTCTTATACTGAAGAAGAGAATAAGAATTGTTTGAAAATTGATGCTTGAGAATACTGTGAGAGATTTGTGTTGGTTGCTTCTGAAAGCATGTAATTATATATCAGAATATATAGATGAATGGAAGAGGAACGGTTATGTGGTAGGACTTAGCTACTGGAAGACAAGAGCATTTATAGATCACATGGTATTGTCCTAGAGGTCTTTTTCAAAAAAACAAGTCAGGATGACCTAAATGAAGAATGGGCAAAAACCCATTTGGCTAAGATATGAATGATGAAGCGTTTGGTAAGCTATGCAGTCCGAAGAGATGGAGGATCACATGTTACTGTCTTAATGTCTGGAAGGATTCTCATAGCTTGATGTCTATCTAAAGGTTTTATAGCTGGCCGTTTCATTTCTTGACGTACATGATGCCTCGAGGTGTCCATATATAAGAGGTGTCTCAAGCTTGTCTAGAAATGACAACCACAAAACTCTTCAAATAAATGTAGTATTTATTAAGCTTATTTGAGCTGTTCAAATGATTCTTATTGAACACAAACAGAATCATGTGATTTTTCTCATCCATGTCTCTGAAGTTGACTGCACCGCACTTATCATCTAAACCCTTTATCAATATCACATGCCAACCAAACGGGTATCCAAGTCCTCTCTTCATTTGGTTCGTCCTTGCTTCTGGAAAATGACCTCTTAGACACAATCATGTGAACTCTAAGGACCCTTGTCCTCCAATAGGGATTATCAAATATAACATATCGCCCACCAATTATTGAAGGAAAACAAATGGTTCATCTATATATACTCATACGTTCATCTATATATACTCAAACTTGCAAGCATTTCAAAAGAAACCCAACTCACACCAATATCCACAAGCATCTAAATTCAACGACTTTCTTTTTCTCCTTCTCTTAAACACAAAAAATGGGTTTTCATTTACCTGGAATTAGAAGGGCTTCTTCATTCACTCCAAAAGTGGCTTCTTCAAGATCAAGGGAAGTACCAAAGGGGTACCTTGCGGTCTATATTGGAGATGAAATGAAGAGGTTTGTGATCCCAATATCATACTTGAATCACCCTTCATTTCAAGAGTTATTAAGCCAAGCGGAGGAAGAGTATGGATATGATCAGCCCATGGGTGCTCTCACTATTCCTTGAAGAGAAGATGTCTTCTTAAATATCACTTCTTCCTTCAATGGGTTCTAGCTTGCAAAGACAATATTAGCTTGTTAGATTAGTCAACACAATTTTGAAATTGGAGTAGTTTAGATCCTATTGCTTTGTAAATATTTTTGTTCTTTTTCTTCCCATACTTGGGAAGTGAAAAGTTGTTTTTCTGAATGAGAAGTTGATGAACAGATATATTCACGTAATCTCAACAAATCTTCAATATCAAACGCATATTGTAATTTTAGTTTTGGTGACGATGAGTTGTGTTTTTATTATGTTTTTGGAAAACAGAAAAAATATTGAATTTAAGATTTCGCTCTAGAGTATCAACTTCATCTACCTATCTTGATGCAAGTGGCTCCCTTGAGAAAAGATATCGTAGATACGATACACAGTTTTAGGCTTTGACTTTCACTTTCTTTTCCTCAGTCCCAATTAATGGGGCAATAAGAAGAATTTCGGGGAAAAAAAAAATCATTGTATTTTATACTTCAAATAATTTATATTTCCAGGGAAAATCTATTAATTTTTTATTTCAACTCAATAACTGTATTCTTTAAAGATGTAACATAATTTGTTCTTTTTCTTCAATATTATTTTCTCAATTAGTAAAAATAAGTGAACAAGTCCAATAGTTGGTAATAAGACTAGGAACTAAATTGAATTATTGTGGTCTAATTTCGTTTTCTCCTATAGATTTTGGTGCGTTGTGGCCTCTGAATTATGAGTAATATTCATGTTCTGAGTGTTAGCATGTGATCGTATTTTTCGACACAAATAAAATGCCAAATACCAAATAAAAAAGTTAAATTATTATTCAATCCTTGCAGCTAGATTTCCTATTAAATTTATGGTCCCTTTCCTTTTCGGTATCAATCACAGTTTGGCACAGCATCCATCAAAATCTCTTAAAAAGTGTTGGCTTGATAGTTGCATGGTCCGTCTTTTTTTCTTTTCTTTTTTTTTTTGATAAGATTGGGATACCTCAACTACCTCCTACTAGGGTATTACACCCGTTACAATCCTGACGGAGGATAACCTCAAGAGCCTCTGAAGGCTGATACACTTCATGGAACCCCCATCCCGATTCTAGTCCCTTTAATGCTAGAAAGTCAGCTGCTTTGTTCCGAGACCGAGGCACATGCAACACCTTAGTTTCCCACTCCATCCGCGAGTTGCTTCACCTCATCCAGAATGTCGAGTCACGGTGAGAACCTCCCCGTGCATGCAAAAGTAATGTAATACACTCCATAGAATCGATTCCAACCAAACCTTCCGAAAACCCATCGCCCAAGCGCTTTTGAGACCCAATAGGCAAGCCCACGCTTCAAGATCAACTCATCGCCCTTTCAATAGAGTGAAAGAATCCCCTAAGAAAGAAGCCGAAGAACTTCGAATGATCCCTCCACAGCTCCCTTTTTTTGTAGTTCTAGAATAGGCACCATCCACATTCACCTTTACCCAACCGCTTCGGATGCCAAAACCCACGACTAGTAGTAAGAGTAATGCCGTTAAGTGGCATACCCGCTAGACGATTATTCATACTATTCCTACTCTCCAACATCGCATCCGTGCTAGCAATGACGTTACTATTAGGGTGAATTGCTTCTCAAACACAAATAAGTTTCTCACTTCTAGATCCACCAAAGATAGTATAGTGAATCGGGATGCCCATTCCTTATTCGCATTGCTTCTACCACGATGTTCCACCATATCCATTCTAATAAAGGCTTGTTACGTAATGTGCGCCACTTGTCCGGGGCACCACTTTTCTCCATAAGGAACGTGAGTGCGTACAATCCCTAAATACATGAATAATATCTTCGCACCATGCACCACATAGGGCACAACTCTGGTCATTCGTCATTCTCCGTCTCATTCGATTTGCATTCGTGAGCAGGCACTTACAATCTAGCAGCCAAAGGAGCATCTTACACCTGTGTGGCGCTCGAACCTTCCAAATGCGCTCCCTTGTTGTATCCATGTTCCCTTTCCTTGTTAGAAACCACGTTATATGTCGATTTCACCGTGAATTCACCATGCCTCTCCCACTTCCATCGCACGCCGAGTGGATTAGTTGTACTCTCGATCCCCCCTTGAACTTTTCCCAAGTTCGCTTAATTCCTGTCCACACATTTGACATGGTCCGTCTTTTGATAAAGACAATATCATGTGATTTCTTATGACCATTGTCTTTTGATTCAGTTCACATATATTTTCATAAACTTTGATAATAATAACAGTGAAGACATTAACATATATAAATGATGTTTCCTCACCAGTCACATTTGGTTCTCTGGTGACTAGTCATCCATTCACTCCATTAATTCGCCGTGGAAATTCAGAATTGTAATATTATATCAAATAAAAATAATTTATCATTATTCTTCTGACAGGTTTGATTGAACTATATTTTTATAGGATTTTTCATGATTAAATAGGGGAATTTAGTATATTTCTTAGGTCATTATTGCATGCTTAACCACTAATTTGAGTTAGGGACACTTGTTTTGAATTAAATCTAATTAGGGGCAAAATGGTCATAATTTATTAATTGTTCATGCAAATGATTTATTAAACTTTTGATGCTAACCTTGCGCTTAATCTTGCATATTATAAGTGTTTAAAAAGAAAGTTGGATATTTTGCAAAATGTAAATTGGGGTTGAATTAATATTTTAAGAAATGAAGAAAATTACGTAAAAAGCCCCAAAAGTTCTGTAAATTGCAAATCTGTGAAGAAAAAGGGCCGAAAAGTACAAAGAAGGGCCAAAACGTTTTTGAAATTATAGTTTGACCCACAAAAGTTTTAAGTGTGCAATTTAGTCCCTCAGAAACTTTTGAATCTTTTCAGTTTAGTCCATGGTGCGTTTTGAACAAGGCTAGGTTAGTTTGACTGAAAAAAAAAAGTCTTCTTCTTCCTCACGAATACACCAAAGCTGAAGACCTTGGAGCATCGCGAAGAGCAGGGAGACAAGAGAGAGCTTATTCGATGAAGGAGAGAGCTTATTCAATGAAGAAGAGAGCTTGAGAGGAGAAGGAAAGAGACGAAGAGCCACCACTACTGTTGAGGACTTGCACCCTCCAAATCACACCTACCAGGTGTTGGCTTTCGAGTTTTGATGATAACAAGACTGAGTTGATTAAAGCCTTTTGTTGAAACGAAATTGTGTTTTTGAATCAGTAAATATTAACTACTACAAAAAACATAAAAAACGCCCTCACGCCCTTTTTCTAGGGACGCCTTAGGCGTAGTAAAAAAATTGGCGACGACAATTGTTAATAACTTAATCACTTCAAAACCAGTAAGTTGTTTTAACTAAAATGGAAGGAATTAATGCAAAAACAGTAATTTCTCAAGTAATTTTTGATTCACTGCCCTCTCGATCTAAAAAATCAACAAGCTCATTTCTTAAGAAATGTCCAATATTAAAATGAGAAGAGGAGGGCGTACGTGGGGAATTAAATGGTGTGCGAGGAGGAGAAGGGATAAATGAAATTAAAAAATTCATTTTTAGGCGACCTGAATTGGTATTCGTGTAGTCTAAAGTAAATTTTATGCGACCTAAATTGGTATTACTCAAGCAAAAAATCAAGTATTTTCCCGCTAAAGTCAATTTTCAAGAAAAATCCACAAATAATTCATTTAACTTAGTTACTTTTAAGAGGCGACTTCGAATTGATGTTACTAAAAAAATTAAAAAAAAAAACAAACCCACTTACTACGCCAAACAAATAAATTTTATTCTTAAAAAAAAAAGATAATGAGCAAGTAATTTGGAAAAAAGTCTCAAAAAATTTTTTAGGCGACCTAAATTGATATTTAGGTAGTCTAAAGTCTCAAAAATGATATCAATTTTCAAAAGTTTTTGGAGCCAATTATTTTAGGGCGACATTAATGCAATTCAGTTAAAAATCCGATTTAGCGACCGAATGCAGTAATTCAATTCAAGTCACCTAAATTAAATATTGGACCTGAATTCAATTCAGTCGCCTAAGGCTCATTTTCCTTTCATATATTTACAAGAATGCCACTATTTTTTACTTCCTATTTTTTAATAAGGACGTTTTTTAGGGTAGTAATATCCAATTTTTATAGTAGTGATATTAATTATGTTAATAACTTAATCACTCAAGTAAGTTGTTTTTCGTTACTCAAGTAATTTTGATTCACTCGCTCATTTCTTAAGAAATGTCCAATATTACTTTCTGGTATTACTCAAGCAACAAGTATTTTCCCGACTTTCAGTGTTACACAAGTTTTGGAAAACAATCACTTTTTTTAAGTTATTCGATATTATTTTCGGACATTACTCAAGTAATGAGTATTTGCTTCACAAGTAATTTGGTTACTTTTAGGCATTACTCGAGTAATACATATTTGGTTTGCAAGTATCTTGCTTACTTTCGTACGTTACTCAAGTAATGAGTATTTTCTCCGAATGTAACTTAGAAACTGTCGCTCATTTCAAAGTTGTTCGATATTACTTTTGGACATTACTCAAGTAACAATACAGTTTCGCAAGTAATGTCGTTTTTACTCTTTTTCAAGGAACCATTTCGATATTACTTTTGAAGCTTACTCAAGTAACAAATATATGCTTCGCAAGTAATGTCATTTTTACTCGTTTTCAAGGAACCATTTCGATATTACTTTTGAAGCTTACTCAAGTGACACATACTGGCTTCACAAGTAATGATATTACTTTCGAACATTACTCAAGTAACAAATACATGCTATGCAAGTAATATTGTTATAGAGGCTATTGTTTTAAACCATTTCGATAGTACTTTTGTCTTTTAATCAAGTAATATTTTTCTGCTCCACAAGTAATTTTGCAAACTCTTAGGAACTTCTATTTCTTTCAAATATCTTCAATATTGCTGATTGAACCATATTTTTACATGATTTTTGATAATTAAATTGGGATTTTTAATGTATTTTATCATAGTTATTGAGCTCAAAATGTCTTTCTTGTGATAAATTGGAATTAAGAGTAAATATATTAAATTAGGACTTAAAATGGCAAAATTATCAAAAAAATTATAATTACTCTTAATCATTGATTTTTATGAGAATATTTGATATTGGATTAATTATTTTGATTGTAGATGCTTGAAAAGATTAAACCCAATTTAAAAATGAAAGTTGAACTCAAGTTTTAAAAGTTTCAGTTTGGTCCCTACTACAGAACTTTTTAAGTGTGCACTTAGGTCCCTGAGGTTAAGCTATGCGTTTTGAATTGGCAATTAGGTTTTCTGATTCATTAAATGGCAGACCCGTGAAGCAAAAAGGGGGCCGACAGCTTTAATTCAGAACTAGCGCCGCGAGAACCATCTTCCATGGACCTTGACCACGCCATATCCATCGATTCCATCTTCCATGGATCTTGACCATCGCATTCATTCCTCCTCTCACCAGTGACGCAGATTCTCGGCCCAGGGGAATAATTAGCTAGGTTTCCACTCTTCCTGAAATCTGATATATCCAGGGAGTGCCGCAAATGAAGACAAAAAAGCAGAGGCTCGTGATTTAGAGAGTAAAGACGCCGTGAGCTTGGGATTCTTCTTCCTTCCTTCAATAACACCAACACCATCGTGAACCCAACGTCATCCTCTCCTTCATCATCGTCCATTCACCACCATTCCCTTCTCGGTGATTTTCCAGGGAAATAATTCCATTATTTCCAGCGAAGCTTGTTTTCATGACTGAGGTGCTTTCTGATTTTATTAGAGTTTATCGCATGGCTATGTGTGGCTAGAATCCTTACTTCTTGGTAATGGAGACTTTTGGCTTGAGCAACTGTACTTCAAAGGCTTCAAAAGGGAGTTATTTAATTCAATCTTTTTGCTTAGACCATTTATTTGATTTCCTTATTTAGGTTTATCATTATTTAATTGTGAGACTTGTATTACTGTTATGTATCCATGTGGATTGAATATTGTAGTTTTAATTGGATGATTATTTTGAGGTTTAAATTTCCAAATTACTTTATATGGTTGATGAAATTGTGCTTGCTATCATGTTGGTGATTAGTAATCATAGTTGATTTTAGCTTTTGAATGGTTCGTTAGAACATTCCAATTGAGAAAACAATTTACATCATCCCAATTTTAATTACACATTAAGTGGATTTTAACAATATCTCAAAAGGTAGTAGTTTCTTATGTTTGTAGGAGCTACTATTAATTGAGATTATTGATTCAAGTGTTACCTTGACGTTGTTCTTTAGACTTAATGAATTTTAACTCCCAAATATTTTTTAAAAGCAATGATAGCACCTTTCTTATTACCAAAAGAGCTATACTTCAATATTTTTCCAAAAATGTAGAGTTTTCATTTAATATGAAATAGACAAATATCATGTTCTCGACATTTCTTAAAATATTAGAATAAGAAAAGAATTTTAGACAGATTTAATATTACAACATCTAAAATAGAATCTTAAATTAAGAGATATACTTAAAATGAGTCTTTTTAAACACTTCAAAAAGACTCTCTTCCCAAATTATTATTTTGATCTACATTGATGAGTGAAAGATGAAAAAAAAAGTCTTGAGATATTCCGTGGAGGATGCTTTCGATTGGTTCTTCTTGTGTAATACTTTGATACTTTCAAGGATGTCCCGTTACTCCAAAGCATTATTCCAAGTATCAATATTAAGGGATAGGGTATACTCAAATAACACATTTGTGTTACTCAAAGATTTTAAAAATCAATATTTAAGGAACTTATGACTTACGTTTTTTCTCTAGGATATATCCATGTTGACCCTACTCCATCATTAATTCCTTTAATCCAAAGCATCTCTTCATAGTGAGAGTTTAGTTAGTAACAAGAAAGTATTTTCCAAAAATACCAAAAAAAAACAACAAAATTTATAAAACCTAATAATTTATATATTTTCATCTTCATCTTCATCTTCGATCTTTGTCTTCACATCTCTTGTCTCCCGTCTTCATCTTCGTCTCATTTTCAACATCATCGTCTGTATATCTTTTTTTCATGAATTCTAGTTTATATCCACGTATTCGAAATCAACAATTTATTGGCGGAAATTGGCACGACTTCGGGTTTTCCATAACCATGTTTTAGCACTTAGTTTATTTTTCCTTTTGCGAGGGGATAAGGCATGTCTAAATTGGCTCCTTGATGACGATCCATTTTATTTGGCTTGTGGGCAAGCTCATTTTTGAGAATACGATTGATTCTTAAATAATTTGTTGCTAGACTCTTCTTCCATTCTAAAAAAGCAAACATTCTTTTGATGTGCAAGTCGTGTTAAAAAGTAATAATCGAAATGTTTATGAATTAAAATCAATACAAGTTCTTGTCAATATCATTTTTTTGGATAATTATGGTTGAATTCAGAATGAGGGTGTTTAAGTCCTATAACTAATGATTATTTTAAAAGGGGCTGGTTATTGTGCTGATATGAATATTAATAGCAAATAACACAAATTTGTGTTGGCGTTGATCTTTAGACTTAATGAATTTTAACTCCCAAATATTTTTTTAAAAGCAATGATAGCACCTTCTTATTACCAAAAGCATCCATCATTAATTCCTTTTAATCCAAAGCATTCTTCACTATTTTCCAAAAATACCAAAAAGAACAGAATTGGTTTCTTTATATTTTTTTCATGAATTCTAGTTTAGAGAAAATCAATTTCAAAACCCCTTTTCTAACCATGTTTTTAGCACTTAGTTTATCTTAGGGAATTCAAAATAAATTGGCTCCTTGATAAAAGAACGATCCAGAGTTTTTTGCACCATAATATTCTTGTTACCCAAGTAATATTTTTCCGATAATCTTACTCAAGTAATAAATATACTCTTCGCAAATAATGTTGCTAGACTCTCTGCATTTTTGAAAACTTGAGATATTACTCAAGTAACATAATAATGTTACTCAAGTAATTTTAAATCGATATGAATATTACTCAAATAACACATTTGTGTTACTCAAGTAAGATTTTTCAAAATTCGATATAAATATTACTCAAGTATTCTCTTATGCTCAATCTCTGCTCTAATCATTATGGGTCATTATCTAACTACTCTTAATCACTCTCAAACTTATTTCAATTACTTCTAATCATCTTTTTGAGTGAACTTCAGTTGATTAATCTTGTTTAAATTGAGATTTGCCGAAAAGCTATCCAATGTGTCAGAAGCATTAAATGCATCTCATAACTGTTACACACCTGCCGGCCTCGCCCTTTCGGGTGGTGGGTAGTGTGATCCTTTACTTTTATTTAATTTAAGCTTATTTTTCCCAGGTTAATTTACGTCACACATTAGAGTATAAACAGCAGAGTACGCATCAGTTTGGACAATAACATACTGATAAAAATACGAAAAGATAAATTTTTTCTCGGAGGGATCAAAATATACATTCATCCGGATAATGGTGTCTGACAAGCCAAAGTAAAATAATACAATCATTCGGTAACCAAAATAAATAACCAAAAATAACAGTCACCAACGACCATCTCCACACTACTCCAACTCCGAAGCCTTACCTCTATCTCCCTGCTTCGATCTCGATGAACTGCCAGATGGCTTAAAAAGGGCTGAAATTCAAAATTTGATTTTGAATCTCAGAGTAACCATTAATCTCATATAAAATGTATAAATAATGCATGTAGAAAAACCATAAATAATTAAATACCACATAAATAAGTATTATATATTATAAGAGCTATTTAACTAATAGTTAGATATTTTAATGAAGCGTTAAATTAATTAATTATAACGAATATACTTTGACCTCTTTAAAATATCCATGTATTTAGTAGATTATTATATATCAATTTATAAATTAAATAAATTAGTTTGAAGAAATATATAAGATATTAGAGATAAAAAATGTATATAACTAGAATTGGATGAGAAAGCGAGATGTGACCGTGGAATTAACGCGGACCGGTTTCCTTTCTCTCCATGCTTATTGTAAAATTCATTTTCACCCAAAATTTGTTTCCTTTACCATCAATGACAACAATTTTCTTCACAACCAGAACAATTAAACTCTATTAGAATAAAATTCATTAACAATTTGGCCAAGAAAAATACTTTAACAAGAAAAGTAACGGAGTTTGTGTGTCTTAATTTATTAAAGCAAGTCGACAAATAGTCAGCAATATCAACTCGGAAGAACTCATCTTGGGCATACCCGTTTTGACAACTCCGGAGACCATTTTGGCAAACATCTAATATGGCTGGAGCTTTTTCAAACAAATAGAATCATTAGACCATGAAATTCCTTTGGATCCACATGTGGTTGGATAGCACATCTTCAATTGTAGAAATGAGTAACATCTTGCAGCCCGCATGATTGGCACCATATGGAATTGCTACCTTATCCAAGTTAAGCCCCTTATGGAGGTCAACATAGTACAATCAGAATTTTCTGCTCAATCTTTACCCTCTCAAGGAGTTCTTGGGCTCTTTTATATTCAGGTTTGTTAGTAAAAGTGAGCTCTAGTTGGCTTGATATCTCGTCTTAAATCTTTGTCACATCAGGTTTTTTGGTTACATCTACAGTTATCTCTTTGAATTTTTCTATTAACTCATCGAAGCAGAGTCTTTGATTTTGTCATCTGAGTCATAAACTCTGATCGATTAAGTGAGTGTTAGGATCAGCTAATGCCTCTATAACAATCCCCAAGACTGGCTTTCTCGATTCCAAAGCATCAAAAGGATTGAAATTAAACAAATGTAAAGCCATAATGGATTCTTCGTTCAGGTTTTTTATTGATCAGAGTAAGTTTGGGTTCTCCAACTTTCTTTGTTTTAGCCTTGATGGTGCGTGTTTCCCTAAAATTCAGATCATGAGAGAAGTACATTGAAAGTTATTTATCGGGTATGCATGTGGTATTAAGATTAGGTTTTTCTATCCAAAGTTTAATTATTTCAACTTTGAAGAAATTTAGATGTTGTGCAATCAAAAGGCACCAAATTAAAAACTTCCCAACTGAACCATGCCTTTAAATTATATACAGCATACAGCCAAGATAAAAGGGATGAAAAACAAGTCACCTGCAAAATCTCTCCCTTTGGGAGAAAAAAGAGGCATAAAAATATCCAAGATATGGACCTGAATGAAGCAAGAGTGAAGTCAGGAGATGAATGAAACCAGGATTTATAATACACCTAAGAAACTCCGAATATATAATATCCTTCAAGACTTAAGAAACTCCAAATTTTTATACAACGGCTTGAATGAAGCAAGAGTGAAATCAGGAGATGAATGAAACCAGGATTTATAATACACTAAACCAGGATTTTTATGTAATATCCTTCAGGATTTATACAACGGCTCAAAAAAACTTAAAAAAAAAAATTGAGTTATTTCCTACCCGAGGATCCCTATGAAATTAACTGAAAAGCTTGGTTTAGTGGGGGGCATTTGAATTTTTCTGGAGAAATTGAGTAGCATAATATTCTTTTACTAATCTTATCACTAGTGTAAAAAAGGGCTTTAAGACCGCCTCATTTAGAGCGGAGAACCGACACCCCGGTCTTAAAGGAATGACCGGTGGCAGTTCCGTAAATATAAAGAACTTCTTGCACCGGACCAATTTTTCACCGCTCTTAAAAACATTATTGAGACCGACTAAAAAACAACTATTCTTAAAAATTGAATTGAAATTTCAATTACTTTATAAATATATCTCATATAGCCGTACTTATATTTTACTCGGTAAAACATAATAAGGAACAATTTAAATATAAAAAGTCTAAATTTTTAAGACCGAACTTATCAAAAAGACGGTCTTAAAAGTTTTCTTTTAAGACCGGACATATGATACTTCCGATACGAAAAAAGTTCATTAATATTAAGACCGGCGTTTTACAAGGAACGGTCTTAAAGGTTAAACATTTAAGATCGGACTTTTAATATGACCGGATTAATGTAAATATTAAGATCGTCTCTTTTGCATCCGGTCTTAAAAATCCACGCAAGTTATACATTTCTTCGCGCGAAAGCTTTTGTTACTCTGTGGAGAACCTCTGTTCACGTTTCGAAACCCTTCCTGTTGCATTACCTCTCTTCCTCGCCCATGTACCATCAGCCCCTATTACTCTCTCATTTGCTCAGGCATTCCTCTCTTCCTGTCTTGAAAATGGACGGTGAAAACGATTCTATTCGTGTTCCGGCAACGCCGCCTCTGGTGTGGCGGGTGTGAGTGAGAACGAACCCTCTTCATCTCACAATGAGGCTCGTAATCGCCCGCATGCCGTGGTAGAAGAGGCACACGAATGATGGATGTGACCCTAAGTCGGACTTCGGTCAAAGCTCGAGATTCGCTTGATGGAAGGTTGGAACCCCGTCGGTCCTAATAAAAGCAAATATAATAGTTTTGTCGACTATCTAGCACGCAAAGAAGGTTAGCATCTTGACGGATGAGTGGAAAAGTGTGGACTCTAAGAATGTAAAGGATCCTATTTGGGAGACTATCCGGGTTACATACACTGTCCCCGATCGGAAGTTGAAAGACAAGACATTGTCTTATTGTGCTGATCGGTGGAGGAAGTTTAAGACCTTTCTCGCTAACACGTATATTTTCTCCGAGGTTCCATCTGCCAAACATCCTTGGGAAGTTTACACATTTATTGATGAACGAATTTGGCGACAATTTGTTCTTCTCGCGGACCACTCCCGAAGCTCGGTGAGTTTATATTTAGTTTTGTTTTCCCTTTTGTTTGCTTATTAACTTTGTGCGGATATGTGAATGTTATTGTGTTCATCTAATCCTGTTAGTTATATAATGGTTCGGTGTGTGAATAGAAGTATACATTTCCCCCGCCTTTGTCTATGCAAGTCTAATATGTAAACCCTGAAAAGGTAAAATACTGATGAGAAGGTATTAATTGTGTAATGGTTTGTCTTGCAAAGGAGGAAATGAATAGTCTTAAAAGGGGGAAACTTTATATACCCAATTGTTACTATCTAATGGGGATTCTGCTGATCCCACCGGATGCCTTAAAAATGATCAAGTTTGTATTATTCTGTAAGCATAATTCTCTTTTGTTTCTTAACCTATCTATTTAGCTAGCACTACAAAACATAGCTCCAATTTCTTCTACAATTCTACATCTTCCTTAAATAAAATGTTGAAACTTGATGAAGTGAAGAATTTGACTACTTGTTTGATTGACGTTCATATGAAGCGAAGTTCTCTAATTTCTGTTAGTGACATGCACGGCTGGAATTCATAATTAATAGATGTTTTCAATTCGATTCACGAGAAAAGAAGGGAACAAGCACAGGAGATAGGTAGAAAGAATGATTGCCCTCATAGGGCTTCTCGCGGTGGATATCAAAAGGCTGAAAAAGATTTGATGGCGGCCAAGCGGAAGAGATTGGATGATGAAGCAGAATCTGTTAGTTCTCTATGTGTTTTGATGATAATTAACAATTGTAAACATTCATTGAAGTTGGTCTTTGGCAAGTTGGAAAACTTACTGTCAAAGCCACACTCGAGTATTAGTTTCAATACTCGAGTATTGACTTGCGTAGAGTTGCTCAAAACCATTACACCAAGCAATACTCAAGTGTTGGACAAAACACTCGAGTATTGGACTTACAAGAGCACTCCAAGTTTTTCAACCCCGAGTCAAACTCGAATATTGATATGCATACTCAAGTATTGAACACACGAGACAATTTCAATGATGACTTTATCTTTCAATACTCAAGTATTCCATTGAATACTCAAGTATTGGCCATACGAGAGATATCAAGTTGTTCATCTTATGGACACTCGAGTGTTGGTTTTGCACACTCGAGTATTGGACTTTCACAAAGCTTTCATATTTGACATGTGTTTATGAATACTCAAGTATTCTTTTGAAAACTCAAGTATTGTATTGTCATCAATTTATCAAAGTTTTTAAGCACCTAGAATACTCGAGTATTGGTATCCACACTCGAGTATTGGATTTAAAAGACTACAAGTTTTATACATATATTGAATACTCAAGTATTCAATTCAATACTCAGTGTTGGCTTGGCAAAGATTTCACAAAGCTTTTCTAAAACAAATGCACACTCGAGTATTGAGTTGGAAACTCGAGTATTGGACTTACAGAGCTTTCATCTTTGACAACAATTTGAACACTCAAGTATTCATTTCAATACTCAAGTATTGACTTGAAAAAAAAACTTCACAAAGTTTTTCAAGATGAATGAATACTCGAGTATTGATTTGAAAACTCAAGTATTGGGCATACAGAAAGCTTTGCCCTTTGTCAATGACTTGAACACTCAAGTATTAAAGTCAATACTCAAGTAATGAGGTTTTTGAACTTAAACTTATTTTCATATCAAAAGTTCAAAACTCGAGTATTGATTTGGACACTCGAGTATTGACCTTACTTCAATGATAAGGTCCAAAGTCAAAACTCGATGATTCCTCTCTGGAAGAAGAATACTCAAGTATCGAATGAATACTCAAGTATTGACTTAAGTCCACAGTGACACACTCGAGTATTGATGAACATACTCGAGTATTGAACACTAAGTTTGAAAATCAAACTTGACAAATTTGTGAAATCTTCTTGTTTGAACTTAATACTTCCTATGATTAATCTCTAATGTTTCTAGATATGTTTAACCATTTTATTAGTGAGTTTCAGCCACATTAGAGAATGTACATTGGAGCATTGAAGCAAAAGCAAAAGTGATGTCAGAGCAATAAATGCACAACCCAGAAACTTGCATCCTTTTGGTTAATCCGTCTGCACACGGTTGCAAAGCATTAAAGAATGATTTCTACAACAAGAAACATAGTCTCCAACAGATTAATTTGCAGAGAGTCAACTCTGATCATTAGCCTAGCTGGATTAACAAAAGTTTAGAGAGAGAAAATGCCTAAACCACTTCCTTAACCTTGGCAGAACTTCTCCAACGGATCTATTAGGAAAGCAACGGTCATTTAATGATCTCTGAGTATAAATAGAGCTGCATTCAAGTCTTTCCAACAACTAACACATCTGAAAACGCACAAGCATTCAAGTTTCTCAACTACCTTTCTGTTTTCACTTGTATTCTGTCTTTTGACATTATAAACTTCAGTGATTATTCTTATCTACTCTTAGAGAGAGTTTCTACTTGAAAAACATTTATTGTAAAGAATCACAAGTTAGGGGACTTGGTGATTTGGGAGTTCATTGATTACAACTTGTAAGGGCGAGTGAGTTCTAGAGAGAGAACTACTCTTTGAGTACAGAGTGTGTAATTACTTGACATAGTGGAAATCCCAGAGTGCCTGGGGACTGGACGTAGGTCAAGGACTTAGACCGAACCAGTATAAATCTTTGTGTCTAGCTATTGTTCTCTACACCATCTGTTCACCCCTATTTTGTTGCACAAAAACAGAGCAAAAAGAAAAAGTTCCAAAATCCCCAATTCACCCCCCCTCTTGGTGATTTAGCTCCACCTTCAGAATCCAATCCTTCTGTGATACATGCTCCTCCATCGTCAATACGTCGCGAGGAGTTGTGGTTGCATATTCGGCAAAAGCCAAGCGGCGCCTACACAAGTGAACAAACTCGTCGAGTTGCTGAAAGAATTGTAAGTATCGTTATTGTTATTTTTTAGTTTCTAAACATGTTTCATTACTAAGCTTCTCGTTATCTGTGTCTTACAAGAAGATCTTAAAAAGAAAGAAGCGAGGGATCTTTTGTGTCGGACGGAGGAATGATGTTCGACCGTTGCGGCCGGAAAACCGGATCACCCAGGGTGTGTAAGGGGGATTGGAGGACGGGTAGGCATAAAGCAAGTCTTTGGTACATCCAAACGCCATAGACAAAGTATCGTTACCCGGGAGGAGATGGACCAAACGCTGGCTACTAAAGAAGCTTCAATGACTGCAATGTTTCAATCCCAGATGAGCGAGATGAGGGAGGAACTTAGTCAGATGAGGCTGCTTTTGAACAATCGTCCAGAGACTAGTGTTCCCTTCACACACTCACTCCGCAAATCGTGTGCGCAGAGCACTAGATGGAGCTGCATTGTTGGACGATCGGAGCAACCTTGTGACCTTTATGTGGAGGATCCCGATCATCATGATGGACGATTATTGGTTGCAAAAGGGACTGTTCACAACTTGGAATCAACCGTACACCACCAACAAATGCCCGATGATGAAGTCGAGTGTCGCTTGAAAAGTGATCATTAATGCACCGCTCCTCTCCAAACCGATGAGCCGAAGCTTGTGAGTGATGTCAAGGGAACCTTCATCCCTTGGCCGCAAAGCTTGTACATGTCTCTACTACTCCCCGAAGCTTCAACCCCTCCTCCTCAAGTTCCATCCCCTTGTCAAGCTCCATCCCCTCCTCAAGCTCTATCCCCATCGCTAAGTTGGTCTGTCACTGCCAAGGAAAAAATATCCGATATGATGAAGAGTGGATATTTTAAGGATAAATCGTGGCCTGCCAATGAAGTAGTAGGCGTCCCTCATCCTCAGCCCGTTCAAATTGATACCGTTGATGTTGAGTCCCTGCTGCTTCCTCGATAGGAGCTTACTGATGCAGTTGTTCAAATTTTTTTGAAGTAAGTATCTTCTGTCTATGAGTACATCATTTAAATGCATCGTTTAAACATACATACATATATACTAATTCCCTGATCGATGTCATTATTGTAGGTTCTTGCATCAAGATTTGGTTCAAAAGGGCAGGATCAACGATTTTGGATTCTTGTGCCCCGTCTATTCAAGTCAAACATCCATGAAGGAGAGACAGGCGTACATATCAAAGAGGTTGTGTGAAGTGAGAAGAAAGGTGTACTTGTTTCCATTCTTCCACAGGTATATATCAAAAATCTTGTCTGCAATTCACTTAATTCTGCTACATATATCACTTGAGTATAGTTTATCTCGTGAATTTTCAGCCACCACTGCGCTTGGTCCTCATGTGCATGGAGGAGCATGAAGTTATCTTCTTATGCTCCACTCACGGTGAGCCATTGCCTACGTTGGTGAAGACCATCAACGAGTAAGCATGTCATTTTGATTCTCTTGTCTCGAAATCTCTGCTGTGAATTTTCGGTGAATCATTGATAAATTTGTGATTTTGATGATAGTGCCATGAGGACCTTCCAAAGAATAGAAAAGAAAAGGTGTGGTACTCGGACAACCCCATATGGTACAAACCAGAGGTTGGTACAATATTTGTAGCACACTGCCTTGTGAACTTGGTCATTAAGCTATATATATATATGCTCTTATATATATTTCTTGTTCTTTTTAGACCCGTCGGCAACCACCGGCGTCCAACTTATGTGGCCAGTACATCATGAAACACATGTATGATATTACCACGCGAGGGGATACTAAATTAACTACAAAGGTAAATGTATTTGATGTTACATATTATGCAAGTTAATTCAATTTCTGGCTTACTGTTACAAATGAAATATGCACGCAAGTTAATTTAGTTGTTGTCTTTGATGTTACAGATGTTTGAATGCACTGCTCCCTTTTCTCATGATGAATTGGAGCACATACGCAATGTGTTTTGTGAATATCTGTATGGTCTAATCTTAGAGTCACAAAAAAGACAATAATTAATGTCCTAAATTCATTTGTAAGTATATTCTGTAGCAACAATAATCGATCTTCTATAATTTTGTTTATTTTTTTGAACAATTCATTTGTAAATATACATAGGCAATGTAAAATTCAATAAATAAATTTAGTTAATTTTTCGAACAATTTTCTTATGTCCATTTTGGGTTTCTGAATGTATTATTGGATGGTGGATATAGCTATTTAATTTAGTGTTTTAAATTTGAGACTTTTAGGACCGTACATTAACTGTATGTCTGGTCTTAAAGGTCCGCAAAGTCTTCGGTGTAAAAAGTATGAGACTTTTAGGACCGGACGTATTATAAAAGGTCGGTCTTAAAAGTCACTCTTAAAAGTCCGCTTAACTTTTAGGACCGTATTATTATAAATAATCGGTCTTAAAAGTCCTCTCGCTTTACAAGTCTCGCTTAACTTTTAGGACCGTATATTTTTATTTGTGCGATCTTAAAAGTCACTCACCTTTAAATACCTCTTTTCGGACAAATTAAATGGATAGGGTTGAAGACAACCGAGGTTCTCGCGTTACGCTCAAGCTAGGTCCTTCATTATCGTCGTTTTTACCTTTCCATGTGTGGAGCGACATTATCGGTGTCCCTTTTATTTTGTCTTTTTTCTTTTTGTCGAAAAAAAGAAGGAAGATAATGAAAAGGACACTTTGTTTCCAACATGGGGAGGTAAAACCGACGATAACGTGGTCCAACCTTGAGAAGAATAGTCACTTTGTTTGTTCTTATTTGAATAAGGTAAATGATCCTTTTTTTTGTATGTACTTAACCGTATTCTGAATTTCGTTGTTGATTTACACGAGGACAATGTTTTGTTTGTTTCTTTTTTGTCGTAAAAAGAAAGACGATAATGGAAAGGACAAGAGGCAATCGGATATGGAAACCAAAGCTGACAAAAAATGGTAGTGTTTTTAGGACCGTCGATTTACTAACTAAAAGTCTTCGTTCTTTTATTTTAGGTTTTTTAGTCTGCCATTATCCATCCTTCATAGTTGCTTTGTTTATTGCTTTCCGTGTTCGGATAATGGATAAAGTACTAAACTCGCACGAGAACAAAATTTAAAAATATTTTCTTTACTAATTTTTTACGCTGCCCTATAGAGGCGCGATTACAAAAAACAAAATAAAAAGCAACAAAAAAACTAATCCCTCTCGTAGTCGGAGAGGGAGGTGGCGTCGAGTCGTCGGAGTTGTCGGAGTCGTCTTCAGTAGGATCGTATTTCACGTCATTGGCGTGGAGTACCATGTTCAGCTTGTTGTTCATGGTATGAGCAAGCTGAACCAATTGGCCCAAGTGTCGATCGATTTGATCGACGCGGCCACTAAGATCGCACCAACTGCTTCACAGTCGGATTTGGAGGAGGCGGTGGCGGAGAGGGCTGAGGTTGAAGAGGAGGAGGAGGAAATGGAGGACTTGGGGGTAGAGGAGGCCGTGTAGAAGTGATGGAGAAGAATGTGAAGAAAGTACAAGTAACAACGGGTTCAAATAGAGAACCCATCCCAACAATGTGAAATGCCGGAAACTTTAATGAGGAGATGCATTGTTCATCGAATACGAGGAGACGCCTAGTTGGGAAGTTTATCTCGGAAGCCGAAGAGACTCGCATCATTCATTTGAACAAGGTGTGTAAGTACCGGGTAAAGGATAAAAGGTCGGTCTTAAAAGTAAGACTTTTAGGAACGTACGTATTATAAAAGATCGATCTTAAAACAAAAAAATAAATAATAGAATTTTATACCGCATACCTATAAGTACCGGGTTAATGATAAAAGGTCGGTCTTAAAAGTAATTTAGACTTTTAGGACCGGATATTTTAAAAAAGGTCGGTCTTAAAATAAAATGAATTGCAAAAATATTAAATAATGGAATTTTATACCAAGTACTTATAACTCCTTATTAATTCCTCACTACCTCGTAACTCCAAACTACGTACGTGGCTATCTGAGAATAGCTCTCTGCCTTTATTAAGTAACTCCTCATACCTTTCTGCCCCACCCAACTGCTCAAACCATGGTTAGATATAAGATCACCGCTCGTAGGGGTACTCTTACTCGTGATGCTCGTGCCTTTCGTCGATCGTTATACGGTGCGCCTCCTCCATCGAGACTGCATTCCATTGTGACAGAAGAGTCTCGGGTCGTTGAACCCATTGTTATTTCTTTGGATGATGAAGAGATTGCCACACCCCCTCCATCCTCGCTCCCCCTCTCCAACCAAGTTGGCCCCGGCGTGCCTCCCGCCGACCCTTCTCCTCTTTCCTCTAGTGATGCATTGTGGTGATGCAATGAAGACAGGACCTTGCTGATCTCCGACGGGAAATTAATGCTGTTCACGCCGAAATCGCCAAGGCTTTGGAGGATAATAAGCTTTAGGAGATGTTTAGTCAGATTCTTGTTTTTGATAATTTTCTTCTTGTTTTTCTTTTGTATTTTTTCTTGTGTACGTGCATATGCAAGTAATATATGTAATTAAAGAAACTCTAGTTTTCCTTTAATTTTTATTCATTCAGTTGCTACGCTCGCCAAATCCTTTTTTTGAATTTTAGGACCGGAGTATTATAAAACTTCGGTCTTAAAAAGTTTTATATATAGAACCGTCTACTTTTTGATAAACCGGTTTAATTGTCTCAATTTAGGTCCGGAGTATTATAAAACTCCGGTCTTAATAAAATCCAAAATATAAAACATGTCTCGCTCGTCGCGCGGAATATTAAATTTCCCTCTCTCGAACTTCTCTTGTCGCGCCTAAAGTGTTACTCGGGTTACGTCGCCACTTCGTCGCTTCGCGTTGCTCTCTCGACAATCACTTTCTCGGTTCCTTAGCTAAACGTCTATAGACCAAGCTGTAAGAGGTGTTTCGGTTATATAACTTTACGATTTTCCTGCTCATCGTTCTGGGGTTTTCATGGGTTGAACGAAATCGATGAAATGTTATTTTGGGTTTCTATGTTGTTAATGAATATTGTATTTTGAAGATTATATTTGCACTTTAGACCTACCCAACCGACCAAGAAATGTTTTTAGGTTACTCTTGCTGTCTGCAACATCAACGTTCGTGGCGGGAGAAGAAAGACTAAGCAAACGCATTTGAATTTATATGCTACAGTGAGTCCACAAGACCTTCATGCGATGCATTTAATTTCCTCGTCATGCATTTATTTTGGTTCTTGGATTCATTGCGATACATTTATGACCAAAAGTGATTCTTTGTTCTGCATTTAATGAGCAAGTTTATCCGGAAAAAAAGGAAAAAAAAGACATAACCGACATTTGAGCATATATATGTATGTTAAATCTTTCCGTCTATATATATAGGAATTCTACTATGGATCACAGTTGGATAAATGCTAAACAGACGAGTGTTGAATATCAGAATGAGGTGAGAGACTTTATAAAATTTGCTAAACAAAATGCCCATGATGAGGGTGGGAAGTTTTATTGCCCTTGTGTAAAATGTTTGAATGAGAGGCGACTAAGTCCTCGAAGTTATACACAAACATTTAATTTGTGAAGGAATTTGTAAGACTTATATAGTATGGGTATGGCATGGTGAAAAAATACCAAGTGGGTCTCAACATAGGGAAGTGGCCTTTGATGATAATGACACGGATATGGATGATCACATAGAGGACATTATCCGTGATGTAGGAGAAGAGGCTTTTCATCAATCACATGCATATGGTAATATGTGCGGTGATGCGAGACCCCTCTATACCGTGGGTGTAAAAAATACCAATTGTTGAATGTTGTATTGAAATTGGTAAGCTTGAAGACACGTCATGGATGGAGCGACGAGAGTTTTTCAGAAATGCTTGAGGCTTTTAAGGACATGCTTCCGGATGATAATGTGTTGCCGCATCGATACTATGATGCTAAGAAAATACTTTGTCCACTGGGGATGGAGTACAAAAAGATCCATGCATGCTCGAATGATTGCGTATTGTATAGAAAAGAGTTTGAAGAGGAGCAGAATTGTCCGCTATGTGAAACCCCAAGGTACAAGTCAAATAAGGGGCCTGCAAAAGTGTTGTGGTATCTTCCAATCATACCAAGGTTCAAGCGGTTGTTTGCGAATGAAAATGATGTAAAAAATTTGAGGTGGCATGCAGATGAGAGGATTTCTGATGGAAAGCTTCGACATCCGGTCGATTCTTCTCAATGGAAGAAAATCGATCAATTATTTCTGAACTTCGGTGAAGAATCTAGGAACCTTAGGCTTGCCCTTAGCATGAATGGCATGAATCCATATGGAAGTCTTAGCAGCATACACAGGTCATGGCCTGTACTACTGATTATTTACAACTTATCTCCAATGTTATGCAAGAAACAAAAGTACATCATGCTGTCTATGTTGATTTCGGGACCGAAACAACCCAGAAATGACATTGATGTTTACCTTCAACCCTTGATCGAAGACTTGAAGGAGTTGTGGGCAGAAGGTGTTGATGTTTTTGACTCTTTCAAGAAGGAGGTGTTTAAAATGCGAGCCATGATATTTTGTACTATAAACGACTTCCTAGCATATGGGAACTTGTCAGGGTATAGTGTAAAAGGCCATAAAGCATGTCCGGTTTGTGAAGAAGGCACACTCTACCATCAACTTCAACATGGAAGAAAGACGGTTTATCTTGGACATAGGAGATTTCTTAGACGGGGCCACCCATATGGTCGATTGAATAAAGCCTTTTTTGGTGGCCAAGAGTATGAAGATGCTCCGGTGGCATTGACTGGGGAGCAAGTTTATGAAAAGGTGAAAAATATCAATGTCGTCTTCGGTAAGACTGCAAAGAGTAGAAAAGAAACAAATATATGGAAAAAGAGATATGTATTCTTCAATCTTCCATATTGGTACAATCTTGATGTGAGACACGATATTGATGTCATGCATGTGGAGAAAAACGTATGTGATAGTATTGTCGGCACGCTTCTCAACATACAAGGTAGTTCCAAGGATGGTGTGAAGGCAAGATTGGATCTATAGCAATGGGAATACACGAAGAGTTACATCCAAGGCCGATGGGAAGAGAACTTATTGTCCCCCTAGGCTTCTCATACTTTGTCTAAGGATGAGAAACGAAGTTTTTGTGAGTGTTTACATGGCACAAAAGTTCCCACGGGGTATTCTTCAAATTTGAAGAGGCTTGTATCGATGAAGGACTTGAAATTAGTAGGCTAAAAGTCTCATGATTGTCATGTCTTGATGCAACAGCTACTCTCAATAGCTATTCGAGGCATCGCCGAATATGATCTTCGGTCGTTTTGACTAGACTTTGTGTCTTCTTCAATGCGCTTTGTAGTAAAGTTTTCAAGATTGAAAAGTTGGATGAATTGGAGAATGAAGGATATCTTATCTTGTGCCACCTTGATAAGCTTTTTGTTCCTACATTTTTTGACATCATGGTTCATCTAATTGTTCATCTAGTGAGGGAGATAAAGATGTGCGGCCCTATCCATTTACGGTGGATGTACCCAATTGAAAGATCTATGAAATTCCTAAAAGGGTACGTGAAGAACGCATACCGGCCAGAAGCATTGATTGTTCAAAAATATGTTTCTGAAGAAGCCATGGAATTTTGTTAAAATTATTTCGCCAAAGTAAGACATATTGGGCTTCCAAAACGTCAGCATGTTAATAGGGGTAGACGAGGGGCTTCTGTAAAGAGTGTGGATTCTGATGCATTGTCACAAGTCCACTTATACATCTTGAATAATGTCGATGAAGTTCAAGCTAGCATAGCTGCACATAAAGCAAAGTGTAAGGAAAGAAAATCATCGAATGACGAACAAAGGTTGATTAGGGAGCATAACAGAACTTTTGCAAAGCGGTTCAAACAAAAGGTCGAGGGAGAGGAATGTGTTTCGATACAATCAAATGGTTAGCAGGTGGTCCCGAGGTTGATGTCATAAGTTGGAATTCATATGTGATCAATGGTTATACATTTAACACGAAGTCCCTAGATGATACGAGCACGGTCGAACAAAGTGGTGTTATGTTAGAGGCTGAATCTATGCACTTCTCCGGTTCGAAAGACAAGAGCCCTTTATTGGCGGTCATGCCATATTATGGGGTTATTGAAGAGATTTGGGAGGTGGACTATGTGAAAATTAGATTTCCCATTTTCAAATGCAAGTGGGTTAATGTCAATAATGGTGTTCGGATCGATCGGCTAGGATTTACATTAGTCGATGTCAATGGTAGAAGTTTTGGAGATGAACTTTTATTATGGCGGACCGTGCAAAACAAGTGTTCTATATCACCGATCAAGAAAATAAAATGTGGTCTGTAGCTCTCCAAGGAAAGAGGGTCATTGATATTGATGAGGAAATGAATTCAAATTATGGTATTCCCGAGAGTACTCCTTTTCAAGGGGTCTACCGGACATGAACGAAGAAGATGAAGCGGATAATGAACCCGATAAAAAGTGATCATCAAGAAGGGATATGGGAAGATATCACTTTATAAAAGAGTCAATTCATAAGGTAATATTCATATGCAGATTTCTTTGAAGACTTTAAGGCTTTAACTATATATATTATATTCCTTCTATCTATGTTCATAGTTAATGTCACGACTATGAATTTTGTTCTTGTTTTATTTTTGTGGCGGGATCCGATCCAAAGGGGCATGTTATATAAGAGGATGTTATGTTGTTGGGTGGGGGAATCGATGAAGGCATTGTGAATATTATTTTGGGCGCATGTATGTTGTACTTGTAACTTATTGTATTTGTAAGTAAGTTATCTTATTGTATGAATTAATTTAGGTGTTGTAGTCATAGTAATCATTAATTAAGAGGCCAAATAGCTCATGGTGAATAATATTTGTATTCTTTTTCCAATTCAATTTATTCAAATAATTGTTCATAGCTTGTAGCTTAAAGTATCAACTTTTATGTCTTGGATTGGGTGGTGGATTTGTGTATATATATAATCGGGAAGAACAAAGGGGAAAAATTCAGGGAAAATTTAGACCGAAAATAATAAGTCGGTCTTAAATGTTCACTTGTTAAGACCGGATGTAATTATATGACCGGTCTTAAAGGTCGAGTTTTGATATTAAACCCGGTCTTAAAAGTTGGTCTTTTAAGACCGGTATATTTAGACGTCCTAGGTCTTAAATCAAAATCTTTAAGACCGGATGGATTTATCATCCACTCTTGAAAGTCGGTTTTTAAGACCGTGTATAATTAGTCATCTCGTCTTAGAAGCCACTATTTTTCGGACCGTATGTGTCTTGTCCGGTCTTATAATTCCGATCTTTTAAGAGCGGCCTATTTTTTGGCCGGTCTTAAAAGTTGAGCTTTAGGACCGAACAAAAAATATTTCGGCTTCATTTAGTACAACTTTTAAGACGCAAGTTTTTAAATGTCCGGTCTTAAAAGAGTTTCTTTAAGACCGGTTCGAGTTCGGTCTTAAATGGTAGACTTTTAATACCGACTGGAACAAGACCGGTCACGTGTCCGGTCTTACGACCCATCTTTTGTCCGGTCTTAAAAGCCTTTTTTGCACTAGTGTATTGTTGAACTTATTACTTGCTGATCCTTTAATCATGGATGTTAAGAGATTATTATGATTGTTTAAGGCTATTGGCTTAGTAACCCATTCTTATAAGACATTAACTTAAATAAAACTTCATAACATGATCTAAGTGTGGTGGTTACGGCTCTTTATTTAGGGATTTCATGAACAATGTTGTTCTCATTTAAGATGATGAATTTTATTTCTTTTGCTTGAGGACAAGCAAATGTTTAAGTGTGGGGGAGTTTGATATGTATATATTTGATAATTAAATAAGTATAGATTCTGGAATATATTGGATTGAATTTATTAATATTTTGTACTTATTTAATTATCTTTATGTACTTATCTATCTTTTAATTAAATATAGGATAAAATGATATTATAACAGAAAATCTATTGATAACCTATTTATTTGTGCGGGAGAGATATTATGTGATCTAAGAGATGAGAAAATATAGGAAAAGCAATAAGGGCAACAAATTAAATTGAAAATGATATAATATAATATATTATTATATTATTTATAATATAATATATTGTTATAATATATCAAATAGGCCATGGGAGATTAAAAAAGAATCAGAACGCACAAGACGCGAAAAGAAAGCACGAACCCTAAGCTATTAATATACATTAGAGGCAAGAAATTAGGTGTGTGTGCCGCGAGAATGAAAAAACGAGCAGTACAGAACACGAGCCGCAATTCGGACGCAGAGGAAGGAGCATTATATATTAAAGGAGAATCAGAATCACGGAGACACACGCAGACGGCATTGGAGAAAGAGGATCAAAGCACCATTGTGGAGGTCAACCTTCCCCAATCTCTGAAGAACGAGTCTGATTTTCATCTCTTTTATTATTTTGTTAACCTAGCCATGCTTGGCTAGTTTTCTTTTGTAGTTAGGGCAAGGATGAACCCTATGCGAATTTAAAGTAATTGGTTGGATTCTTTATTGATCGTTATTTTCTTGATTGAATGAATTATCTTTGGTTAAAGCTTTCTTAAAGATTGATCACCTTTTAGATTGTTCATAGGTTGGTGTATGACAATAGAGATGTTGGTGCATTTAACTAGAACCGTTAATTCATCATAGAGTTGCATGACCTAGACATAGGTTTACGAGTTTATGCGATCTCATAATTCGGTTTAAAAATATGATCTTTCCAAACAATACTAAGACATTAGGTTGTTTTCAAAGATTACGGACTAAGGTAGCATCAAGACATTGGGACTTAGTCTAACTTTAGAGAATTGATCGTCAATCATGGGAATAATAATCAATTAGGGATTCAATTCAAATACTTGGAGGAACATAGGGGGATTCTCATCCCTAGCTGCGTTTTTCTTAATTACTCATCTTTTCTAAACATTGTTCTTGAAATTCTTGATTTTGGATTCTTGTTCTTTATTTAATTCTTTAAATTCTGTTTGGTTATAACTCACCCCATATTACTCGATTCATCCAACTAAAGCGAAAATAGCAAATTAGTGATTGGAGTACTATTCCTCGTGGGACGATCTTTTTCTCACTACTTTATTATTTATAACGACCGGTGCACTTGCCGAAGTCGCTATCAAGTTTTTGGCGCCGTTGCCGGGGAATAGTTTTATTTCAACACTAAGATTATTATTGAAACTCTATATTGGATTTTTCTTTTGTTATTTTACTCTTTTATGCGAGGTACCACGACGTAAATTCGCTGCAGTTTGATCCTGAAATCGAAAAGACAGCAAGGAGAAACCGGAAACTTGCTAAACAGAGAAAAGGAAAGGTTGTTAGCTCTAGTACTAGGACTGAACTGGTTATAATGGCAGAAAATGGTGCAGATCCTCCCCGTCCTCCTCCAAAAAAGACCATGGGTGACTACATGACACTTAATCCTGCCAGGGCTGCAAGTAGCATTGTCAATCCTGCTGTGAATGCGAATAATTTTGAAATCAAGCCATCCCTCATAAGCTTGGTTCAACAAGGTTCTTTTAGTGGGAGTGATTTAAAGGATCCTAATCAGCATATTGAGACTTTTCTGCAGATTTGTGATACCATCAAGATGAATGGGGTTCCTGAAGATGCTCTTCATGTGAGACTGTTTCCTTTCTCTCTGATGGGGAAAGCAAGAGCTTGGCTTCGTTCTTGTCCTACTGGAAGTCTCTCCACTTGGGACATTATCACCACAAAGTTCCTTGAAATTTTTTTCCCTTCTTCTAAGTATACAAAGCGATGTCGATATTAGTTGCTTTACTCAAGGCAATGGGGAATCATTCTGTGAAGCTTGGGAAAGGTTTAAGGAGTTGCTTAGGAAGTGTCCACGACATGAGCTGCAAGACTATGATCAGGCGAGAATATTCTTCAATGGGATGCTTCCGTCTTCTAGGATGATGATTAACGCTGTAACAGGTGGTAAGCTGAAAAAAAGACTCCAGAAGAAGCATTGGAGTTGTTTGAGGCTATGGGGTCCCTTGAGAATGAAACTGTTACTCCACAACCAAAGAGGGGAGTTCTTCATCTAGACTCTTACAATACAATTTTGGCCCATAATGAGAACGTTTCCCAACAAAACAAGGTGATCCAACAGCAGTTAGCTGCCCTCACTAAATAGCTTGCCTCTTCTTAGGTCTCATCCATCACTTCTCAGCCTCCTTTGCTTTGTGATTTTTGCAAAGGGGAACACGCTAATGGAGATTGTAAAGTTGGTAGTACTGGAGAAACAGCTGAGGTTAATTACATGAGTAATCCTCCTAGGAATCAGTTTAATCCGTATAGCAATACGTACAATCCTGGCTGGAAATCTCACCCAAACTTTTCCTATAAACCCCAAGCAAAGACACCTCAAAGCAATTCCACCAAACCACCACCACCATTACTTGATCCGGAAAAGGCTTTGACACGCTTAACCCATACCAAAGACACCGAATACATACAAGGTTCGAAGCTTTCCGAATGAAACAAAGTCTTCTCTAAAATATCAGGAGGCTTCAATCCGAAACTTGGAGAATCAGATTGGTCAGTTATCAAAGCAAATAGCAGAGAGGAGCCAAGGGTCCTTCCTTAGTGATACTGTGGTCAATCCAAAGGAGCCTTGAAAAGGCCATATCTATAAGGAGTGGTATAGTGATTCAGCCAATTGAGAAATCTGTTCCGGTGAAGGAAAAATCTGAAAAAGGGGTGGAAGGACATGAAAAGGCTTTAGAAAAAGAGGAGAAAAAGGCTGAGAATGATGATGTGCAGCAGGTTCCAAAGGAGATAGCTACAAAGAAGTCTCCCACTCCTTCTTATGCAAAACCTCCTTACCCCCAAAGGTTAAAGCGGCGAGATTCGAAACAACAAGATGCCAGGTTCTTGGATATTTTTAAGAAACTGCAGATTAACATTCCTTTTGCAAAAGCTCTTGAAAATATGCCTAATTATACAGAGTTCATGAAAGATTTGCTTTCCAAGAAGCATAAGTTGCAAGAGGCCGAAACAAGTGGCATTGACTCGAAAGTAGTGCCATTATTCAAACAAAGTTGCCACCAAAGCTTAAAGATCCGGGCAGCTTTAGCATTCCTTGTGCAATAGGGAACGTCAATATGGGCAGAGCACTTTGTGATCTAGGAGCTAGTATAAATTTAATGCCCTTATCTGTTTCGAAAGCTCCCGGCATTAAAGAGATGAGGCCTACTATGATGTCGTTACAATTGGCGGATAGGTCCATTAAGAAGCCAGAAGGTGTCATTGAGGATGTGCTTGTGAAAGTGGACAAATTCATCTTCCCGGTAGATTTTGTGGTTCTTAACATGGAGGAAGATGCTGAACTTCCTTTGCTTTTGGGAAGACCCTTCTTGGCTATTGCTAGAGCGGTAATTGATGTAGCTGCAGGAAAAATGGAGTTCCAAATGAATAATGAGAAAGTCACTTATAATGTGTTTCAATCCATGAAATACTCAGCTGATAATAGTGACTACTTCAGAATTGATGTAGTTGATGAGGCCATTCATGAAGATCTTTTTCAAGAAGGTTCAGATGAGTCTATGGAGGATGATCTTGCGCAACTGTTACAAGTGGAAGAAGAGGTTTACGTAGATGAGAATTGATTTATAGGTTGAGGAGTCAAGAAGAAGGATTATGATGCGCCACTGTTCCTCTAAGGTGGAACTAAAGGAGCTCCCTTCTAATCTAAAGTATGCTTTTCTAGGGACGGATGACACTTATCTCATTATTATTAGTGCTGAGTTGTCACCTACCGATGAAGAGAAGTTGTTGAAAGTTTTGACTACCCACAAGACTGCAATAGGTTTAGGGTGGTCTATATCTGATTTAAAGGGGAATAGTCCTTCATTTTGCACTCATAAAATTCTTATGGAGGATGAATTGAAACCAGTAAGGCAGCCCCAGAGGAGACTTAACCCGACTATGAAGGAAGTGGTGAGAAAGGAGGTGGTGAAACTGTTAGATGCAGGTATGATTTATCCTATCTTTGATTCAAAGTGGGTTAGTCCAGCACAGGTAGTACCGAAGAAGGGTGGAATCACTGCAGTGCAGAATGAGAATAATGAATTGATACCCACTAGAACTGTTACGGGCTAGAGAATGTGTGTGGATTATAGGAGGTTGAATGATGCCACTCGCAAGGACCACTTTCCTTTGCCATTCATGGATCGGATGCTTGAGAGGCTTGCGGGTCTCTCTCTTATTATTTCTTAGATGGCTATTCTCGGTTACAATCAAATAGCAGTGGCTCCAGAGGATCAAGAGAAGATAGCTTTCACTTGTCCCTTTGGGATTTTTGCTTATAGACGGATGCCCTTCGGTCTTTGCAATGCCCCAGCTACTTTTCACAGGTGCATGTTGTCTATCTTCTTTGACATGACTGAGAGATTTATTGAGGCATTTATGGATGATTTCTCTATTTTTAGCACTTCGTATGATACTTGCTTGGCTAATTTGTCTTGTATGCTCCAAAGATGTCAAGAGAGTAACTTGGTGCTTAATTGGGAAAAGTGCCACTTTATGGTGAAAGATAGGATAGTCTTGGGTCATAGAATATCGATAAGGGGATAGAAGTGGATAGAGCCAAGATTATAATCATCAAAGACTTACCTCCTCCCACCAATGTGCGTAGCGTTCGCGATTTTTCTTGGTCACGCGGGTTTTTATCGGAGGTTTATCAAGGATTTTTCCAAGATAGCCAAACCACTTAGTCAGTTGTTGGTCAAAGATGAAGACTTTAACTTTAACAATAATTGCCTAGTGGCATTTAGCTTGTTGAAGGAAAGATTGACCACTGCACCTATTTTGACGGTGCCTGATTGGGAGTTACCGTTTGAGCTGATGTGTGATGCCAGTGACTATGCTATAGGGGCTGTGTTGGGGCAAAGGAAGAACAAGTTGTTGCATGTTATTTACTATGCGAGTAAAGTTCTGAATGAGGCACAACTGAACTATGCAACAACTTAGAAGGATATGCTTGCAATTATAAATGCATTAGATAAGTTTAGACAGTATTTGATTGGTTCCAAGGTGATTATTTTTACGGATCATGTTGCTCTAAAATACCTCTTGACTAAGCAAGACGCTAAGCCAAGGCTTCTCCGTTGGATGCTGTTACTCCAACAGTTTGATATTAAAATCAGAGACAAGAAAGGGGTGGAGAATGTGGTAGCCGGTCACTTATCTAGGATTCAGGTTAAGGAGTTGCAGGATGATTCAGAGATGGAGATTCGAGATGAATTGCCAAATGAGTATGTCTTGGCAATCAGCAAGTACTTTAGTTCACTGATATTGCTAATTATAAGGCAATTGGGATGATACCAGAGGGACTAACATGGCAGCAGAGGAAGAAGTTCATGCATGATGTTCGGCAGTATATCTGGGATGAGCCTTTCTTGTTTTTTAGGTGTGCGAGATGGAGTGCTCCGTACCGTATCCCGGAGGAAAACTCATAAGGTCCTCTCGGTATTGTCACGGTTCAGATTATGGTGGAATTTTGTTGGAGAATGCACTTTCTTTAAGGTATTACAAAGTGGTTTTTATTGGCCTGCACTGTACAAGGATGCTAGGAAGTTTGTGGAGCGTTGTGATCATTGCCAAATAACTGAGAATATCTCTAGGAGACATAAGATGCCCCTTAACAAAATTCTTATTATTGAGATATTTGATGTGTGGGGGATTGATTTATGGGGCCATTCCCAAGTTCTTTTAACAACAAGTACATTCTTGTAGCTGTGGACTATGTCTCAAAGTGGGTAGAGGCAACTGCTCTTCCCACTCATGAAGCTAAGGTGGTGGTATCTTTTCTCAAAAAGAATATATTCAACGGTTTGGGGTACCTAGGGCCATTATCGGTGACGAGAGGAACTCACTTTTGTAACCGCGGTTTCAATCGGTGGTTAGCAAATATGGTGTCACTCATCGTGTCACTACTCCGTATCACCCACAAACTAGTGGGCAAGTGGAGATGTCTAACAAGGAATTGAAGCAAATTCTAGAGAAGACTGTTGGGAAGTCAAGGAAGGATTGGTCTAAGAAGCTTGATGATGCTTTGTGGGCGTACCGAACGGCATTCAAAACTCCTATTAGCATGTCACCATTTCAGCTCTATATGGTAAGTCTTGCCACCTTCCAAAGAGCTTGAGCATAAGGCGCTTTGGGCAACTAAGTTGCTGAATTTTGATGCTAAATCTGTGATGAAAAGAGGTTACTTCGGTTGAACGAGCTTGATGAATTCAGAATTTTTGCATATGAGAGTGCTAGCCTCTATAAGGAAAGAACCAAGAGATGACATGACAGGAGGATTATTCCTAAAGAGTTTCATCCGGGATAGCAGGTACTACTTTATAATTCTCGTTTGAAACTTTTTCTAGGGAAATTGAAGTCTAGATGGTCAGGACCTTTTGTAGTCAAAGAAGTCATACCTTTTGGTGCAATTCCATTGCACCAATAGGTTCAGATGAAGCTTTTAAGGTGAATGGGCAGAAATTAAAGCCTTACCATGGTGGAGACATTGACAGAGGAAGAACCTCGTGGCATTGGAAGTTGAGAATTAAGGTGACATCCGTCTGCTCGGATGGTAAACAAGCGCGATTGGGAGGCAACCCAATAAGTTTTCCTTGCAATTATTATTATTATTTTTTCTCTTTCATTTTTCTAGTTTTAAAGATGATCACTCCTCTTGTGGCTGCCAAGTCTTCTTTGGGGCACTCTTTCCTCTCTTAAAATTTGAAATATCATGGATGGTACCGGATGAAGCACTCCACATCGAGTTAGAGACCTAAAACCAAAGGAGTACTAGTTCCTTTCCCTATATTGATTTTTACAACATTTAGGACAATGTTTGATTTAAGTGTGGGAGAGGGATATTATCTCTTTGGTAGTGCTTGTCCTTATCCAATTGAAAAGAATTCTTTTGATTTTTTTTTATTGTTTAAGATTGACCTTAACTTTGAGAATCCCCCATCTTAGAGAATATTATCAAGAAAAACAATAAAAAGGAAAAGAATGGTTCAATTAAACCTCTAAGCCTTGAATTTTTGTAGCAATCTTGAGATGAACTATGAGAATAGGGATTAGTTTGTAATATGATCAATAGATTATTAGTTTATGAATATTTTGCTACATGATTTTTTAGGAGATGAGATGATGACTTTCATTTGCTAAGCAAAAATTTTCGTTTAGGGAGATTTAAAAAAAAACAACTCCAATGACTTCTCTAGACCGCACTTAGTAACCGGTGCTGCATCACCCATGTGCAGGGTCGCGTCAAACGGTAAAGTCAAAGAGGGTTATGAGTTGGGCTAAAAGCCTCTTGAGGTGCCTGTTGGAGTAAAACCGGTGCTGCATCACCCATGTGCAGGGTCGCGTGAAAAGGGAACCTACAACGGCTCAAAAAAAATTAAAAAAAAAATTGAGTTATTTCCTACCCGAGGATCCCTATGAAATTAACTGAAAAGCTTGGTTTAGTGGGGGGCATTTGAATTTTTCTGGAGAAATTGAGTAGCATAATATTCTTTTACTAATTTTATTGTTGAACTTATTACTTGCCGATTCTTTAATCATGGATGTTAAGAGATTATTATGATTGTTTAAGGCTATTGGCTTAGTGACCCATTCTTATAAGACATTAACTTAAATAAAACTTCATAACATGATCTAAGTGTGGTGGTTACGGCTCTTTATTTAGGGATTTCATGAACAATGTTGTTCTCATTGAAGATGATGAATTTTATTTCTTTTGCTTGAGGACAAGCAAATGTTTAAGTGTGGGGGAGTTTGATAAGTGTATATTTGATAATTAAATAAGTATAGATTCTGAATATATTGGATTGAATTTATTAATATTTTGTACTTATTTAATTATCTTTATGTACTTGTCTATCTTTTAATTAAATATAGGATAAAATGATATTATAACAGAAAATCTATTGATAACCTATTTATTTGTGCGGGAGATATTATGTGATCTAAGAGATGAGAAAATATAGGAAAAGCAATAAGGGCAACAAATTAAATTGAAAATGATATAATATAATATATTATTATATTATTTATAATATAATATATTGTTATAATATATCAAATAGGCCATGGGAGATTAAAAAAGAATCAAAATGCACAAGACGCGAAAAGAAAGCACGAACCCTAAGCTATTAAATATACATTAGAGCAAGAAATTAGGTGTGTGTGCTGCGAGAACGAGAAAGCGAGCAGTACAGAGCATGAGCCGCAATTCGGACGCAGAGGAAGGGGCATTATATATTAAAGGAGAATCAAAATCACGGAGACACACGCAGACGACATTGGAGAAAGAGGATCAAAGCACCATTGTGGAGGTCAACCTTTCCCAATCTCTGAAGAACGAGTCTGATTTTCATCTCTTTTATTATTTTGTTAACCTAGCCATGCTTGGCTAGTTTTCTTTTGTAGTTAGGGCGAGGATGAACCCTATGCGAATTTAAAGTAATTGGTTGGATTCTTTATTGATCGTTATTTTCTTGATTGAATGAATTATCTTTGCTTAAAGCTTTCTTAAAGATTGATCACCTTTTAGATTGTTCATAGGTTGGTGTATGACAATAGAGATGTTGGTGCATTTAACTAGAACCGTTAATTCATCATAGAGTTGCATGACCTAGACATAGGTTTACGAGTTTATGCGATCTCATAATTCTTTTAAAAATATGATCTTTTCAAACAATACTAAGACATTAGGTTGTTTTCAAAGATTACGACTAAGGTAGCATCAAGACATTGGGACTTAGTCTAACTTTAGAGAATTGATCATCAATCATGGGAATAATAATCAATTAGGGATTCAATTCAAATACTTGGAGGAACATAGGGGGATTCTCATCCCTAGCTGCGTTTTTCTTAATTACTCATCTTTTCTAAACGTTGTTCTTGAAATTCTTGATTTTGGATTCTTGTTCTTTATTTAATTCTTTAAATTCTGTTTGGTTACAACTCACCCCATATTACTCGATTCATCCAACTAAAGCGAAAATAGCAAATTAGTGATTGGAGTACTATTCCTCGTGGGACGATCTTTTTCTCACTACTTTATTACTTATAACAACCGGTGTACTTGCCGAAGTCGCTATCACCAGACGTTTCTTGATATATTTGACCTTTATATTGTATCAATGTGTTCACCTCTGCCATTTACTCCCAATGATTTTACAGATTCCAACATGTATTAATTGCTTGATTTCCATAAGCACACATAGATAGAGTTGTGATTTACAATTTACTCATATTCCATAAATGTAACAATTGTTGTTAGAAGATTTGTGTGATGTTCTCATAAGCTATGTTGGTATCGACTTGAGTGCATATTGATAACTAAGATGGTATCGCACCCATGCTTATATAGGATTATAATATGGTACCAGACCCACCGGTATTATATACATGTCGAGAGTGAGGCTGCTCTTAGGTTCTCTTTGCCCCCTCAATGCATATTGAGAATGAGGTGGATGATGTTGTCTCACAAGTTGGGGAGGGCACTTGGGATGTTAGAGATGGTATCAAACTTGAGCGCGTATCAATAGTAGGGATGGTATCAAACACAAGGTACATGATAAACATGATTTCAGATCACATCAAACTCAAAAATGTGTATTTTGAGCAAGTTTGAGGGTGATGTCCCACATCAACTTGAAGGAGAACTTGTAGTTTTAGAGATGGTATCTGGCTTGAGTGCATATTGATAACTGAGATGGTATCAAACCCATGCTTATATATGATTTAAAATTTAGTATCAGAGCTATGCTTTCCAAAAAAAAAAATGGGGTTTAAAAATTGGACCTTAAGATAATTTATATTTTCTTCATTTTGTTACATGGACCAAATATTATACTTTTCCGAGATCTAATTTGGAAGTTACAGTGGCTCTAAATATAAGATCTATCATACATATTTATCAATTTTTTTCTCAAATTAGTCCTATTAATGTTCTTTCAACAATAATAAATAGGAGGAAGAGGATGAATTAAAATAAATGATTAGGGTGTTTTTATAAAAAATACATATCATATTAAATAACTATTAACTTTCTTAATTTAATCAAATTAGTTAATTAGGTCTCATGTTAAGAAATAAAAGAGTACTTTGTAGTAAAATGCACCAAGAAACTTCAACACACATGCGTCCAAGTCATATACAAGAAACTAAGCAAAATTACATAGGGCAGCTCACACATACTATAAGGCATACTCCTATGCAGGGGAAAAAGGAAGAAAACACATAGTAAGCCCCTTCAAACATATAATATCATGACAGATGGTTGACGCTTTTAAAAACCAACATTGAAATTTTTCTCATTATGCATGTAGTTGGAGAACACATCTTCAGTTGCAGAAGTGAGCAATATCTTGCAACCTGTGTTATCTGAACCATATAGAATTCCTACCTTACCCAAGTCAAACCCCTTATGGAGGTCACGGAGTATAATCAGAATTTTCTGCTCAATCTTCAACCTCTCAATTAGTTCATGAGCTCTTTTATCTTTGGATTTGTTATTAAAAAAGAGCCCTAGTTTCAGTCAGAACCGTGTCGAAGAGTTTGTCTCGATGGACTCTTTGACAAACTTTTTCAATTAGAACGTCTTTGAATTCATCATTTGAGCCATAAACCCTAATTAAGTGAGTATTAGGGCCAGCTAACGCCTCCATAACTTCCTCCAAGCAACTATGAAAAATATCAAAAGCATTGTAGTTGCACTCTCGCACCAAAGAACTTTGTGGGTCCAACAACACATTGTTGTTTTGCTTCCTTGGCAAAAGGGGTAACATACTTATTTCAATACTCTCAACTTGTCTCATGGTTCCTTTGTTCTTGTTCTCCATTCCGTTGCTGCAACTAATAATAAATTAACAATAACTCAAACTAGTTCTAAATTAACAATAACTAACAAAGGGAAATAAAAGAAACACTCCGTCCTATCAAGACATCTGGCCAAACTGACTCTTCGTCCCTTTAAAGTTAACAAGTTCTTGTTCGGTCGCTGGCCTACTAACACGATGTCTAATCCTCACAACTCCTCTCTTGGTTCTTTTGTTGTTATCCATTCCAGATTGCTGCAAGCCTAGTGATTCAGCTTCAGGGATAACACACAGTTCAATACTCTAACTTGTCTCTTGGTTCCTTTGTTCTTGTTCTCCATTCCAGATTGCTGCAAGCCTTGTGATTCAGCTGTAGGGGTAACACACAGTTCAATACTCTGAACTTGTCTCTTGGTTCCTTTGTTCTTATTCTCCATTCCAGATTGCTGCAAGCTTTGTGATTCAACTGTAGGGGTAACACACTGTTCAATACTCTCAACTTGTCTCTTGGTTCCTTTGTTCTTGTTCTCCATTCCAAATCGCTAAGCCTTTGTGATTCACCGGGTGGCAACTAAATTAACAATAACTCAAATTTGGAACTTGGCAAATTGGAAAGAATGTTGTGTTTATATTCATCTACAAACATTACATATATATACAAGATAATAGAGCCTCAATAGTAATGGCTCATAATGACTAATAATGACTATTAATGAAGATTGGCCCATAATGACTAATAATGACTACTAATGAATATTCCTAATTCCTACAAATCAAGGATTCCTATAAATCAAAATACAATTTGCTATGTAATCCCTGTCACCCCCCCACAAGCTGGAGCATGGATGTCTTGGATGCCCAGCTTGGACTTGAGTTCGTGAAACTGAGTAGGATGAAGTGGCTTTGTGAATATGTCGGCAAGTTGATCAGTAGACCGAACAGGTAGAAGACGAATCAGCTTGGCTTGAAGCTTTTCCCTTACCAAATGACAATCTAGCTCAATATGCTTGGTCCTCTCATGAAAAGTTGGATTGGCAACAATTTTAATGGCTGATTGATTATCACAGTAGAGTAAGGCAGGAGCAACATGAGAAATGTGAAAATCATTTAACAAATATATAAGCCATTGTATTTCACAAGTTGTAGATGATAAAGCTCGATATTCTACCTCTGAAGAAGATTTGGAAACAGTGGCCTGCTTCTTGGCTTTCCATGAAATTAAGGAAGAACCAAGAAAAATGGCAAAACCAGTAACTGAGTGACGAGTATCTAAACAACCAGCCCAATCAGAATCACTGAAACTTCTTAATTGTAAATCAGAGGAAGCAGAAAAGAAAATACCAACACCCGGAGAGGATTTGATATAGCGGAGTACATGGTGGGCAGCAGATAAATGAGTATCTCGAGGAGCAGACATGTACTGACTAAGTTGCTGAGTGACAAAACTCAGATCAGGCCGAGTAGTAGTGAGATATTGCAAGCCACCAATGAGCTTTCTATAAGGGAGGGGATCAAGTAAAAGAGTACCATGATCACTAGAGAGCTTGAGGTGAGGATCCATGAAAGTGGAGCTAAATCACCAAGATGGAGGTGAATTGGGGATTTTAAAATTCTTTTCGAAGTTCTTTGTTTATGGTTGCTGAAACAGAGTAAATGAGAGTATGAAGGAAGAAGAGCAAGACACACGAAATTTATACTTGGTTCGGTCTAATCTCTTGACCTATATCGTCTAGTCCCCGTCCTCTGGGATTTTCACTAACTCAATTGATTACACACTCGCAAACAAAGGATGTTCCTCAACCTAGGACACACTCCCCCTTACAAGTTGTAATCAATAACCCAACCTCAAAGTCCCTCTACTTTGAGATTCTTACAGAGAATGATTTACAAAAAATGAACTCTCTTTAGGAGTAGATAATGATAATCACTGAAGTACAATGTATCAAAGATACAAATCAAATATGTAAGCGTAAAAGGCTCAAAGCTTTGTATGCGTTTTTGTAACTTGCTTCTCTCGCTTCCGCACTTCAAATCTTCGGTATTTATATCCATTTGAAGTATGTGAACGTTACAAATCTGTTGGAGCTGAAATCCATTCGAAAATATAGCTGTTGGAGTTGTTCCAAACTCAAACTAGCTGTTGTGGTGTCTTGCTGAATGAATTCTTCAGTTAGGAGTGTTTTCAGAATAAAGCATTTGAATTTTGGCTCCTGGAATTTGTCACATAAGGCTGAGACTTGGCTTTAGTTGGTGAAGACTTTGTTGCTTGTGTTTGGTGAGAAATCTGCCCAACACTTCCAGTGTCTTCCATTGGTTTTTTGTCTTTGAGGATAATGTCAAAATAATTCAAATATCATTTGATTCAAATCCTCTAAAATCTCATGAACAAACTTGTTAAATCTAGTTAGTTAGAATGATAAGAAGTATATAAAACATTTAAGATCAATTCGCAGTTTAATCTTGAAGTATAAATCAAAATATGCAATTTGAAGTAAAACTGCGTTTTTCTGTCAGAAGATCAAAACTCAAGTTTTGACAATCAAAACTGGAGTTTTGAACTGTGTGTCACCAAAACTGGCGGTTTCAAAACTGAAAATCGAGTTTTCCTCTTCCGAGAGAGGTGCATCGCGATTTTGAGCTTCAGACCATGTTTTTGATGAAAACTCAAAACTCGAGTTTTCCTCCAAAACTCGAGTTTTGGACTTTTGTATATAAAATGTGAATTTAGTCCAAAACATCAAAACTGGCGGTTTTCATCAAAACTGGCAGTTTTCAATTATGAAAAACTTGGATGCTCTCGGCCTGACAAGAACTCGAGTTTTGCTTCCAAAACTCGAGTTTTCACTTCAAGATATGAAAACTCGAAAAATATGTGAACATAGCAAACCGCGTTTTCAACCAAAACTGCGGTGTTGCTCTTGTGAAAACTTCGATGCTCTCGCGACCAAAACTCGAGTTTTGCTTCCAGAACTCGAGTTTTCATTTGTTCAATGAAAACTTAATGAAAACCTGTGTAAAACGAAAACTGGAAGTTTTGACTCAAAAACTGGCGGTTTTCATATGTTGAAAATCATGTGCATGAGCAACACATGAAAACTCGAGTTTTGACCTCAAAACTCGAGTTTTGAACTATTTCACAAAATATGAGAAATTCTTTGAATAGTTCAAAACGCGGTGCATCATGAAAACTGGGGTTTTGAAACTTAGAAACTTCAAAGGCTCTCGGCCTAACCAAAACTCAAGTTTTGGCCCTCCAAAACTCGAGTTTTCATATGTTCACATGAAAACTCAAAACGCGGTTTTTGCCGAAACTGGCGCGGTTTGCCTTTGATCATATTTTTCCTCGAGACAAGCCAAAACTCAAGTTTTGACCCAAAACTCGAGTTTTCCCTTGACGATAAAGAATTCAATTTTTGCCGGAAAACTGAACAATTTGGCTTTCATGGTTTTACAATTGTTCCAATCATCATCAAAACACATTGAGAACTAACAATCCATTGGGCAAGAAGCAGGTTTGCAAGCCAAATATCCTATGTCTTCAAGTAATTCAAGGGCAAACTTTTTGTTGAGACAGAAAAATACCATTCTTAGATCTAGCAAGTTCAAGACTAAGAAAATAACGAAGTTCACCAAGATCCTTAATGGTAAATGCAGAATCCAAGCGCTGTTTAACCAAGTTAATTTCAACCAAATCATTCCCAGCAAGCACCACATCATCAACATAAACAAGAATGACAGTAAATGAAGTGTTTGATGCTTTGAAGAACAAGGAATGATCAGAAGAGATTGACAATAACCATAGGACGAAAGCGGAAAGCTTAGAATACCATTGATGGCTGGCCTGTTTTAAACCATAAAGAGACTTTTGCAATTTGCAAACAAGATTGGGAGCCGAGGTAGTATAACCATGAGGAAGGGCCATGTAAACCTCTTCATGCAAATCCCCATGTAAAAAGGCATTATTGACATCTAATTGATGTAAATGCCATTGTTTAGCAGCAGCAATGGACAATAATAAACGTAAAGAAGTCATCTTAGCTACTGGAGAAAATGTATCAAAATAGTCCACACCTTCGGTTTGAGTATAACCTTTAGCCACAAGTCTTGCTTTATACCTTTCAATAGTACCATCGGCCTTGAATTTGGTGCGGAAAACCCATTTACACCAACAGTCCTCTTAGGTGGTAAATGAGTAAGCACCCAGGTCTGATTTTGCTCAAGAGCCCGTATTTCAGTAGTCATGGCATCTCTCCAAAAGGAAAGTTTCACAGTTTGTTTGAAAGTGGAGGGATCAAGATTAGTAGTAACAGCATTAACAAAGGAATGATAAGAAGGAGAAAGAGAAGAATAAGAAAGAACAGAGGATAAAGGATAATGAGGACTACCTTTGCATGATGATTGGTTAGCAGAAGTAGTAAGGGCACAATGATAATCCTGCAGATATGAGGGAGGGTTATGTAATCTGGTTGACCGACGAAGGGGAGGATTGGCAGAAGACCGTGAAGAGGCAGAAGTAATGGAGGGAGAAGTGGCTGGACTTGTGATTCAGGAAGGGGGATTCAGGAAGAGGTAAAGACTGGGAAGGGGGATCAGAAATGTCCTCGAATAAAGGAGAGGGGGTTTGAGGTTCAGGCCAAGGGGTGGAAAGAGAAGTAATGTCACCATTTTGGAAGGGAAACACAAGTTCATGAAATATAACATCTCGAGATAAAAAGATTTGATGATTAGAAAGATTGAGCAATATAAAAGCTTTAGAGCCGTGAGGAAAGCCTAAGAAAATACATTTACGTGCACAAGGAGCAAATTTTGAACGATTGTGACTTAATGTGGATGCAAAACAAAGAGAACCAAAAACTTTGAACATAGAATAAGAAGGAGGAAGACCATATAATCATTCAAAAGGAGTGGAATTTTTAATAATGGGAGAAGGCAAACAATTTATGATGTGAGTGGCACGAAGAACCAAAAAGACCCGATAAGAAAGTGGAATGTGAGATTGAAAAAGAAGAGCTCGTGCAATATTTAAAATATGTTGGTGCTTACGTTCAACTATGTCATTTTGCTGTGGAGTAGCAACATAAGATTTTTGGTGAATAACACCATGAGAGGCAAAAACTGAGGCATAGCAAACTCAGCACCATTTTCAGAGCGCAAAATTTTAATGGCAGTGGAAAACTGAGTTTGAACAAGGGCAAAAAATTGTTTTATGTGAATTTGAGTTTCAGACTTAGTTTTCATTAAAAATAGCCAAGTAAAAAGAGAGTAATCATCAACAATTGTGAGAAAATAACGATGACCCTGAACAGAGGGAACCAAAAAGGGCCCCAAATGTCAACATGAATCAAATCGAAAATATTATGCATGAACTTGTGCTTACAGGGAAAGATAAACGTTTCTGTTTAGCAAAATGGCAAGCATCACAAGGAAATAAAGGGGATACAAAGAATATCTAAAAATTGCTTATGTAAAATTGAAAGAGTGGAGGCCGATGGATGACCCGAACGCAGATGCCAGAGAGCATTGTTGGTAAGAGGAGTAGAATTGGTGGAGAGAATCTGAGAAGAAGCATGGTTGGGAAACATATCTGCAGTGAGGATGTATAAGCCCTGAAAAAGTTTAGTTGAACTAATCATCAGCGAAGGAAGAGTTGACTGAATCTGGCAAACAGTGGAAGAAAAAGTTATGGAACAATTATGAGAATCATTAAACGAGAGACGGACAAGATATTAAAAGAAAAATGAGGTAAAAATAGAACATTATTCAGAATTAAAGATTGTGAAATGCGCACGGTGCGGAGAATTGAGCAATAGTTTTAGAACCAAATGGGAAAACTTACGAGACGGGAGGTATAGATGTGTACGATGCAAAAAGAGCTAAAGAACAACACACATGATCGGTTTCACCCGAATCAATGATCCATGATACGAGAGTTGAGAGGAGAAATTACCTTCAGGAGGAACCAAAAGTGAGGCTGACAAGTGATTGACCGAAGGTTGTGGTGGAGAGGACGAATCAAGAAGACTGAGTAGACGAGTGTATTGAGCAGCGGATAGGTGAGGAAAGACAGTAGCTGTAGAAGGTTAGGATGCGGGAGAAGAAGCCATAGCAGAGGGCGATTGAGCAAGACCAGAACCAGCACCTTGAGCAGAGAATTTATTCATCGTGTTGGAGGAACTGGATGACCGAGACTTCAAGCCAGGAGGAAAACCATGCTTCCGGTAGCATGTTTCCTCAGTGTGGCGAGACTTGCCACAATAGGAGCAAAGCTTCGGTTTGGAACCAGAAGAAGGAAACCGCGGAGCCTTAGACATTAAAACAGCCGAATCAGTCAAGCCAACTGGAATATGAAGCTCACGCTCATGTTGAGTCACCAACGAGAATACACGAGTGATCTGAGGAAGAGGATCAAGAAGCATAATTTGAGATTTGATGGAGGCATACGGTTCATTCAAACCTTTCAAAAACCTGATTATCCGATCCTCATCCCGATGAAGATGGGCATTTCCAATCGATCCACAAGCTTGCAAGGCTTCAAAGGGCGAATGTTGGACATTTCATCCCAGAGAATCTTCAGACGAGTGAAATAGTCACTCACAGATGAAGGACCTTGCCGGAGGTTACATATCTCTTCTTGGAGATTTGCTATACGAAACAAATCTGACTGAGAAAATCTTGATCGGAGGTCATTCCATATTTCACGGGCTGAATCAAACCACAAGACACTCTTGGCAATAGTTGGAGAGAGAGAACGTGTAAGCCGACCGGACCGTGATTATTGCATCGTTCCCAAATTGGGAAGGAGGAAGCCGTTGATGGAGGAGAGGGAATGGAACCATCGACGAATTGAATCTTATTAGGAGGAAGCCGTTGATGGAGGAGAGGGAATGGAACCATCGACGAACTGAAGCTTATTCTTTGAAAGAAGAGCGAACGCATAGCTCGGCCCAACTATGGTAATTAGGACCATCAAGAGGAGGAGAGACGAGGATAAGTGCGGATTCTCGTTGGGGTGTATATAAAGGGAGACGCCAAATCGGCGATGGAAGGAGAAGCAGTGAAGGTGATTTATCTCGTGGCGGAAGCAAGACAACGTCGGAGTTGGACGCCATGGTAGGTGGAGAAGAGAGGTTAAACCTAAAAAAATGTGTAGAGAAAAAAAATTCAAATAGGACACAACCAGAGCTCTGGTACCATGTAACTTGGCAAATTGGAAAGAATGTTGTGTTTATATTCATATACAAACATTACATATATATACAAGATAATAGGCCTCAATAGTAATGGCTCATAATGACTATTAATGAAGATTGGCCCATAATGACGAATAATGACTATTAATGAAGATTGGCCCATAATGACTAATAATGACTATTAATGAAGATTGGCCCATAATGACTAATAATGACTATTAATGAATATTCCTAATTCCTACAAATCAGGGATTCCTATAAATCAAAATAGTATTTGCTATGTAATCCCTGTCAAAATTAGCATGCTATAGTAGAGAAGGCAACAAAAGAAAGACTCCACCCTATCAAGACTGCATGGTTGTTTTTTTTCCTTCGAATAAATTATTCGTGGTCCCATGTTTTCTTGTTCATCCAGGAACTTCAAATAAAGGACTTTGTAACGAGACACGTACCTCATTCCCAGCATATATATATATATATATATTGTCAGTTATGCCTTCTTATCGGTTATTGAATTCAAAGATGCTGACATCATAAATTTGAATGAAATTTTTAATTTCATCTAATCAGGTCATGAAAACAAATTTCCTCGTTATCAATCTCCTCTAAAAAATTTCCTTTTTTTTGTTTCTATGCATTCTCGGCTTGGCCAATTTTGTGTTTTTGAACAATATTAAATCGAGAAACTATGTAAGAATTGTTTATCGCCCTAGCTAGTCCACTCGACAATGGAATAACGGCTTTTGAGTTTATTTTTTTCAAGGGAAACCTAGTTAAAAATAGGTTAAAGTATCCGTTTGGTCCTTTATGTTTGCTTCAGGTATTCATTTAGTCCCTTAAGTTTGTAAAATGCTCGTTTGGTCCTTAAAGTTAACACCGTTAAAGCGACTTAATGGAAAATACTAACTCGGCAATTTTAAACGATGATTTGTGCACTTAAATGCCGACAAAGCAAGCTTACATGTTATTTTTTTAATAAATTAATATTTTAAATCCTATAAATTGAAATTTAATTAAGCAAACTTTGGGTATATGTTCTTCGTCGAGGCATTTAAGTGCACGATCATCGTTTAAAATTTCAATTTATAGGATTTAAAATATTAGCTTATTAAAAAAGTACCATGTAAGCTTGCTTTGTCAGCATTTAAGTGCACATTCATTGTTTAAAATTGTTGAGTTATTATTTTCCATTAAGTCTGCTTAACGGTGTTAACTCTAAAGGACCAAACGAGCACTTTACAAACTTAAGGGACTAAATGGATACCTGAAGCAAACATAAAGGACCAAACGGGTACTTTAAAGTCTGCGTATGCGTCTTTTTCTAAATTGTCTCTCCGTCTGAATGTCTCCAGCGTCTAGGTTAGGTTAATTAATAATAGGAAGAGAGGGTTTTGGGTACCAACTTGGGCCCAATAAAATTCAAGTAGCCCAATAAAATTTCACCATTGGATTCCTTTTAGCTATCCTGAAAAACTATTTCTGCTATCATAAAAATAGTTTGAGAAGCTCATAGCTCACTATGATTTGTCTCTTAGATGTTATTCTCACGACTTATGCTGAAAATTTAGGGTATGAGTAAGTTTTAAGGGCAAAATTTTGTCTATTCAAAGTATAATTATTTCAACTTGAAGAAATTTATATGTGGGGCAATGAAAAGGCAAAAATCAAAGATTTCTTGTGGGAAGGATGCGTTTAAATTAAATACACCATACAGCCAATTAGCCCAAATAAAAGGAATGAAAATGATCGACCAAATAGAGAAGTACTTTTTTACGGGAGAGATCAATCAAAAGATTCAAAGGACTGTTGTTTAAGAGTTGAGGAAACTTGAAAGTAACCTCGGCTTTACAAACTTGTTCCCTTATAGAGAATAAGATGGGGAGAAAGATACCGTAAATTGACTTAAATGAAGATAGAGGGAAGGATGAATGAAGTCTCATTCATATCATTGTCGATACTCGGCTACATCATATCAATACAACTAACACACACACACGCACATTAGAAATATATATAAAGTCTCATCACCACAAAAAAATCAAAATCAATTCAATAATAACAAAACACGTACATATAAGAGCCTGAAATAATTGAATCTTCTACCTTGCAATGGCTATACAGGCAATGGCGGATTTAGGGGGGCTAGGGGTGGCCCCCGCCCCCCTAATTTTTTTTTAAAATATATATAACAGGGGACTTGTTTTTCTAATTAGATGTTGGGCTAGATTGAATGGTGCTTCATATGCCGCAAGGAAACCGGCAAGTGGCAATCTTTAAACACAAGAGTAGATATTGGACTTTCTCGGATTAGCTAGTCCTATTTCTCCATATTAAGACTCCTTCTCTTGTTTTTGCAATTACTCTTTCTTATTTAGTTCATACCCTGTGGGTAACCTATCTTTTCCATTATTGGGGAAGCTTGTACCTATTTTTCAGTTTCTACAAAGAACTACTAAAAGATTTTTCTAAGACCAATTTCTTGATGATTCTTTGATTAGATATATTGAAAAAGAAATTGTTTTCAGTTTTAACACGGATTCAATTATAAAATAGTTTAACAATATGAAAATATGTAGAGCAAGAGTCAAGTGAAGTGATCTTAATTTATACAATATATTTCTTTCAATTTTTTGTATATTAGGTTTGTATTATATTTCAAATATTTTTATTTATGATATATTCCCTCTGGTCTTAAATATAACACAAAATTTGTGGTACAAATTGCATGAAAAAATTTGTCTTAGATTTAGAACCGGAGGTAGTAGTATTTTTTATTTTCGCCCCCCGTCATTAAACTTCCTGGCTCCGCCCCTATGTACAGGGAAGGATGGTAGGGCAAAACTTTAAGCCTAAAAACTCCGCAAGTGCACGGGCCATACCAAGTAATAAAGTGATAAGAAAAGTATCGTTCCCACGAGGACTTAGTATCACAAACTTCATTGAGCATTGATTTCACAATTTCGTATAAGTTGAGAAAACCAAATTAAATTTAATTTAGAGAAAAGAAATTAAAACTAGAATTAAAACAAACTAACCACACACTAATGAACGAGCAACCTAGTGTAATACCCTAAAAATCTCACTTATTATAAATGTCACATTTTGACAAATAATACCTATTAAAAATAGGTGAATATGTGGTCTCAAATTTTGAGATGTGTTTATTTTATTTTCTAGGTAATTTTTCCTTAGGATTGGAACAAAAAAAAAAACCAATGATTTAATAAATTTTTTAGGCATCATAAAATACCATAAAATATAATAAATACCATATTAAGCCATGGTCCATGTAGCATTTAAAAAGAGCAAGAAAGTGTTATGAAAATACCTAAATCAATTTAGAGAAATCAATGATAATTAATGATCGACTAAGTCTTCATTAAAGTAAATAAATTGCACATGGCTTCATAATTAATCAAAGGACCTTAAACACCAATTGTTATAATTTATTAGGAGACTAAATTTTCTAATACCCTATAATTATCACACTAATACCTAAGCTCATATTTAGTTCATAAAAAAGTCATAAAGAAATATCAAAGTACTAAGACCAATTAAGAAGCGATTATCAACAAATAATGGGCGAATAAAATTGCAACAATTAGAATAGAGGCACTAAATTTAATAGCAAAATTAAATAAGCATAATTAAGGGTTTATGACCCTAATTAAGAACCAATGGCAAATAAGGATTAAGATTAGCATAAGAAGAGTCTCTAAAGGCCATAATTAAGTTAGAGACCAATCATAATTAGTAATGGAGGGCTAAGATTAAATTTAATTAAGCTAAAACCAAAGGCCTTAATTTAGCCTCATAAAGCCAAATCCTTGTGAAATTGGATTAGCCAATGATAAATCAAGAAAATGTTCTTAATCCTCATAAAATTAATTGGACCAATAAGAGATTAATACAAATTGAAGGTTTGGATTAAATCTAGTAAAGTTGAATCCTAAGACTTAAATTAACTCTCATAAAACACAATCCATGTGAACCAAAATTAACCAATGAGAGATTTTCCTCTAAATACTATAAGATAAATAAAACACAAATTGAAAATAAATTAAGGGAAGGGGGGGACGGTTTTTCAATAGGAAAGGGAGAAGAGAAATCAAATAAAGCACATGCAAGGATGAGTCACAAGCAAAACATTAATGCAAGAAGACTTTGGGGGCAAAATGGAAGAGGATAAGATGAGGTGTGTGTGTGTATGTGTAAGAGAGAGTGTTGTGCATGTGTGTGTGTGTAGTATGAAGAGAAAAGGAAGAGTCAAAGCATTAGCCAATAGGAAATTAGATAATTAAATAATTAGGATAATCCAAGAAACTAATTCTAGACATAAACAAATGAAAATTCATACAAACTAAATTGTATCTTGAGATCCATTAATCGTAGATTAAATGTAAGAAGAGATTATGAACAAGCATAAATCAAGCTTGAGAATGAACCCAACCAAAGCCATTTCCTTAATTTTGCAAATTGATATCAAATGAGAAAAGTAGGTGATTATGGTCTCTAAATGAAGCTAAGGCCTTCAAGATTTCAAAACCAATGAGAAAATATGGATAAAAATTCATTAGGATCCTCAAATAAATTCTTTCCTAGTGATTCTAACTAGTGGTATGCAAGAAGGAAGGAATTGATAGCTTAATTATGAAGCTAAAACACATGGCAATTTTGGAAGAGGATAGGGTGATTCATAAAGTAATGGAAGAGGCTAGAAGGGGGTGTGTGTATGGCTAGGATTTGTGCTCCCAATTACACTAGATCCAATGGTTCATGTTCAAGATGAAAAGGGTGAATAGTGCCATAAAGTTTTACTATAAATAGGGGCTTGGGGTCTTCATTATTCTTCACCAATTCACAAGGTATTAACCATAGTTGAGAGAGTAAGGAGAAGTGTGAAGAGCTTCTTGAAGGAGTAGCAAGGTTCTTGGTAAGTTCCCTAACTCTAGCTTTGAGTTCTTTAGTTTTTAGTCTTTAAATTCTTAGATAGAAGTAGCTTAGGTCTTAAAATTGCTAGAGTAATTTTATTTACAATTTTTTATGGTCAAAATTGGCTTTATCTTGAAAAATTGCTGAGGGAGGTTGTATAGCAAAATTTCTGAAAGAAAATCATCAAAGTAACGAAGTTCGCGAAATTTCATCGGTTTCGGAATTTCTGGAGGCAGTGATGAAAACGCCAGAATTTCATAATGAAACTATGATCAAAGATTCTGAGAAAATTCATGGTTAAATTAGACATATAGGGATTTTTAAATATGTCAAGAACATGTTAAAATGATTTTTGTACAGTGAGATAAAAATCGTCAAAGTCAGGCTACGAATTTCTGGACAAATTCTGGGCAGAGACTCCAAACTTTAAACCTGGGAATGATACGTAGAATCTGGGAAAATTTGATTATTTTTACTTAAAAATAGACATCCTGAGGGTTCCAGGGAATTTTACGGATCCTCGTTTCGATTTTTCTAGAGTTAGTTATGATTTTTCAAAATTAGACAGAAATCTGCCAAATTGGCACCAACGTTGTTCTACGAATTTTGAGGAAATAAGGTGAAAAATAAATACAACAAGGGTAAAAAGGTCATTAGGGACTAGGATATCTTCTAGGATATTATTTGTAAATTAATAAATGCGATATTACCATTACAGGATAAACGTGATCACCATCCGACCAATGACGTACCGAAATCGCCGACGAAGGTACGGACGCGTCTTCGTAACACTAACTCGATGCTTATTGTATACTTGTATGTGATAGATATATTCATAGACTGTGACTCTGTTCTTTAAAAAAAAGAATTGATCATACACATACAGCTTTATATGGGTTATGGTCATGATAACGCTTTAAGTTTTCCTAGCGCTGAGGACACGGAAGTACACCGTGGCACCGGTGAATAGTGCGTACTAGAGATAATGAACATATGCAAAGGGTGTGTACCGTTATCTCGTTATGAGTTTTTATATTGTTTATTGCTGTAATGTCACGAATATCTGTCATACATATCTGTACATAAGCATGAGGTTAACTGTTACACGAGGTTCAATGGGTATTGAACCTCGCTCTTACCATAGCTTCGTTTCGGTGAACAAGACCGAAGACGGGGTAAGCAGATATAGGAACAGTGGAGGAAGCCCTTTTTGATTTGTACTCAATGACGATGACATTTGAAAAATTTTGTAGCGCTGTTAACGGCCAACACATACATTATAGTGGTTACTTATCGCTTACTTTTCAATACTATTTACTTCCGATGCTCAACTCTGATCAAGATACCGTGAAAACACTTTCAAAAATTGGGATGTTACACCTAGAGTCACCAATCCCTTATTTGTTTCCTAGATTTTATCCCCACTAAATCAACTTTGACTTAACTTAATCAGCTAATCTAGAGTATTAATGTTTATAAGTGCCTGTCGGTCCACTTATACACCTACCTCAAATAATTATGCAATGTCTCACAAATTAATTAAGGTACAATTCAAATCGGGCTCACTCTAATTTGACTATGCGGAGCTTCTAGGTATATGTCTATCCTAGACGCAAATTAGATTAAAACCTAACTTCACGTTAAATTTAAACCTAATTCCACATTATTTATTCCCAAGGTCAATTTAGGATTCCCTCTTTCAAGTCCAACCCTAAATCCCCATAACATTCTCAATGGTGGCCACTCACTAAGAAATAGCAATAAACACAGGATTAAATAAACTGGAATAAAATTAAGCAAAACCAATCTGTGGGAATAATATCTAAAACCCAAACAAGTTCATAGGTCCTCTAGGTTGCAAAACCAACTAGCCACACATGGCTTTATTCAAATCCATAACAAAAAGAAAAGAATTTAGGTTCAAAGAATAAAGAGAGAGAAGGGGAAAGAAAGATTCTCCGTCGCCTCCACAGTCCTTCCGTCCTTCCGTGGAGATGATGAAGAGAACTGAAACGCTCAGCCTCTACTCCTCTGCTTCCTTCCTCCTTCTTGTCTCTGCCTCCCTATTTATATTTTAGGTCTTGGGTCACTGATTCTCCTTTTCTTATTACAGAGATATCTCATATCTTGTAATTTACTCCACCGATCACGCAATTGATTTTGTTTCTATTTTTCTTGTGTGAGACCATTGAATTTGGCTGATTGCATATCCTCTTAATTGCTTTTTCTACTTCTTTCAAAATCAGCTAATATTTCCTGCACAATAAAAATAGGATATGAGTATATTTTATGTTGATTTATTCTTTGATCCTAATTTGATGCAATGATGGAAAAGTTCATAAAAGATAATTAAATAGGTATATAATATTAATAACTCCAACTAATTCTCATAAAATATACACCTATTTAATCATAAAATATATACTTATCAAACACCCCCACACTTAAACATTTGCTTGTCCTCAAGCAAAAGAAATAAAATTCATTATCTGAAAAAAAAAACATTGCCTATGAAATTCCTAAACAGAGAGTAAAAAACCACCACACTTGGATCATATCATCAATTTTTTTTTAAAGTTAATGTCTCACTAAGCCAATAGAGTTATAACAATCTCTTAACATCTCATGATCAAAAGATCGGCAAGCAATAAGTGCAACAATAAGATTAGTACATGGATATTATGCTACTTAACTCTAGAAAAATTCAAATGCCCCGCAAAACCAAGCTTTTCATTTAATTCACTAAGGATTCTCGGTAGGAAAGAACTTATTTTGTCTTCTTTTTTTATTCCTTTCCTTTTCTTTTTTTTTTTTTTTTTTTTTTTTTCTTGAGCCGTTGTAGGTCCCCTTTTGACGCGACCGCACATGGGTGATGCAAAGCACCGGTTACTCGCTTACTCCAACAGGCACCTCAAGAGGCTTTTAGCCCAACTCATAACACTCTTTGACCTTACCGTTTGACGCGAGTGCCAACATTGGTGATGAAGTGCCCCCGGTTACTAAGGGAGGTCTAGAGAAGTCATTGGAGTTGTTTTTTTTTTTTTTTTTGTCATTTCCCTACACAAAAGTTTTACTTAGTCGGCAAAGGTCATCATCTAATTTTCTAAAGAAATCATGTAGCAAAATATCCATGAACTAATAATCTGTTGCTCACATTACAAACTAATCCCTATTCTCATAGTCCATCTCAAGATTGCAAAAAAAAAAAAAAAAAAAAAAAAAAAAAAAAAAAAAAAAAAAAACTCAAGGCTTAGAGACTTGGTTAACTTTTTTTTTAAAATTTTTTGGCTTGATAATATTCTCTAAGATGGGGAAAGCTCAAAATTAAGGTCATTCCTCAACAATACAAAAATCTCAAATAAAAAAAAAAAAAAAAATCTTTTCAATTGCATAAGGACAAGCATAACCAAAGAAATTATATCTCTCCCCCACACTTAAATCAAACATTGTCCTCAATGTTACAAAAATATAAAGAGGGAAAGGAACTAGTACTCCCCTGGTTTAGGCCTCTAACTCTGATGTGGAGTGCTAAAGCAAGACCTTGCAGCAACAATAGGAGTAATCTTCTTCAAACCTGAATAAAACTGAAAGAAAGAAAACAAGAAAAAATAATAATAAAATATGCAAGCAAAACCCTTGAGTTGCCTCCCAAGAAGCGCTAAATTTATAGTCTTCAGCCAGACTTCTCAAAACAAACCACTAATCATAAGTATCAAACACCATAATTACCTTGTCTTCATTTCTTTTCAAGCAACAAGGTATCAACACAAAAATTGATCGTTCAAGTTAATTACTTGTACTTCCTTAATCATAGACAATCTTGGATTACAAGCAATCACTAAATTCAAATAAGGCACAAAATGCATATCCTTGAAAATAAATATAGGCACTTCCAAGAATTTAGAGCATCCAATAAAATCAACATGACTCTCATCAGTAAGAGTCAATACTTTAAGAGGAGGGTCATGAACAACAACAATTGGGAGATCTACATCAATTTGATCACCAACATCACAATCCTTAGGCTCTACAAATTGAACCTCTTCTAGACACCCTTTATTCTCATCTAAATCAATTTCATGCCCACAATCACTTTCTACATTATCCACAATCTCATATAATTCCACACCTTCAGCTTCCTCACAATAATCATTATCAGCATAAGAAGTGGTCATCAAGCTTAAGGAATTATCTGGCTCTATAGTCTCAAGAGTTGAAAAAATTTGACTCGCATATACCTTCATATTTTGAACACTTAAGTCAATGCTAGCGAGAATCTCCCTTTGCTCTCTCCTAATCTCCCTTTGCTCTCTACTAGATCTCTCTGATGCTTCCACACACTCCTCAACTAATCTTTCCAAATTAGATTTTTCCCTGTACTCAATGGTGTGTTCTTCAATAAGTGGATAAGAGTAAAAAGGAGGGGTATTTTCATGAGAACAATAGACATGTGGATCCCTAAAATTTTGTTGCTCAAAACCTTCACTAGGACAAAATGAGTTATCAAAATAGGTTTGGTTCCCGTGAAATCATCTCTCACAAATTGACTAGTTGTAATATGTGGACAATGCTCAAATAAATGATTCCCTCCACAATAAACACAAGACATGCAAACATATTGAGAAGAATCAAAATATGGAATACAACCATCATTTATGCTCCTTTTATGTTGCCTACGTTCATTCAAATAATTTAAAATAGCAATCAATCCATCTTGTATAGAAGACGAAGAATTCATCTCGTTCTCAATATTAAGACCAGTTGGTTGCCAATTGAAATCCATTTTTTTAATTAATTTTTTTTTCTAAAAAATAAAATAAAATATTTAAAAACTCAAACTCAAAACTACTAATGCTCATTCAATTCCAACCAAGACAGTTGTGGCACACAAGTCCCCAAGAATCCGGCGCCAAAAACTTGGTAGGGCAAAACTTTAAGCCTAAAAACTCCACAAGTGCACGGGCCGTATCAAGTAATAAAGTGATAAGAAAAGTATCGTTCCCACGAGGACTTAGTATCACAAACTTCAGTTGAGCATTGATTTCACAATTTCGTTTAAGTTGAGAAAACCAAATTAAATTTAATTTAGAGAAAAGAAATTAAAACTAGAATTAAAACAAACTAACCACACACTAATGAACGAGCAACCTAGAGTCACCGATCCCTTATTTGTTTCCTAGATTTTATCCCCACTAAATCAACTTTGACTTAACTTAATCAGCCAATCTAGAGTATTAATGTTTATAAGTGCCTGTCGGTCCACTTATACACCTAGCTCAAATAATTATGCAATGTCTCACAAATTAATTAAGGTGCAATTCAAATCGGGCTCACTCTAATTTGACTATGCGGAGCTTCTAGGTATATGTCTATCCTAGCAAAAATTAGATTAAAACCTAACTTCACGTTAAATTTAAACCTAATTCCACATTATTTATTCCCAATGTCAATTTAGGATTCCCTCTTTCAAGTCCAACCCTAAATCCCCATAACATGCTCAATGGTGGCCACTCACTAAGAAATAGCAATAAACACAGGATTAAATAAACTGGAATAAAATTAAGCAAAACCAATCATGGGAATAATATCTAAAACCCAAACAAGTTCATAGGTCCTCTAGGTTGCAAAACCAACTAGCCACACATGGCTTTATTCAAATCCATAACAAAAAGAAAAGAATTTAGGTTCAAAGAATAAAGAGAGAGAGGGGAAAGAAAGATTCTCCGTCGCCCACAATCCTTCCGTGGAGATGATGAAGAGAACTGAAACGCTCAAATCTCTACTCCTCCGCTTCCTTCCTCCTTCTTGTCTCTCGCCTCCCTATTTATATTTTAGGTCTTGGGTCACCGATTCTCCTTTTCTTATTACGAGATATCTCATATCTTGTAATTTACTCCACCAGATCACGCAATTGATTTTGTTTCTATTTTTCTTGTGTGAGACCATTGAATTTGGCTGATTGCATATCCTCTTAATTGCTTTTTCTACTTCTTTCAAAATCAGCTAATATTTCCTGCACAATAAAAATAGGATATGAGTAGATTTTATGTTGATTTATTCTTTGATCCTAATTTGATGCAATGATTGAAAAGTTCATAAAAGATAATTAAATAGGTATATAATATTAATAACTCCAACTAATTCTCATAAAATATACACCTATTTAATCATAAAATATATACTTATCAAAGGATCATTTTACTTTCCATGATATATGGTCTTTAACTTTCTGATGATCCAACACTTTGATTAAAGTAAAATTGGAAGCCAATCACATAATTTTACGTTGTTATAACTGTGTATGGGTCTTAATTTATGGCAGCTATTAATTTCAACTAACAGGGACCCATCTTGTGTAAATAATAAACAAAATGATATTAATAATATGAGAAAGATAATTATACAACTCCCGAAGTACATGGACTATTGTTGTCAATCTCGCTCGTGAGTTGATTCTCTCGAATTTACTATTTTTACATTTTTAAATTAAAAAATCATGTCGAGTTACTTGTAAACTCATGCCATTTGTAAATTCAATTTAACTTGCTAGTTTACACACCAAATTTATCGTTTTTATATTTCTAACTTACAGAATCATATTGACTCATTCATAAACTCATGTTAACTTTTCTCGATTTGATCATTCTATTTGACTTTATATATGAATCATAAAAAATTATGAATATTTATGGATTTAATATCAATTATTTGGATTCAAAAGATATTTAAATCAATTTGTTGTCATTTTTATATTTTAATTTTTTAATTGTATATCATTAATATCTGTTTAATGATAAAACTAAACTCTTATAAGGTTAGAATTTAAGTAAACGATACGAATTTACGTCACTATCACGAGTTTGTTTAAAAAAAGAAAGTTATTGAGAAGGGTGCTATGGTACTAGATATTCTTGAAAAGGTCTTCAACATGAGGTGTATATGTCCTCCCAAACAATATACTACCTCTACTTAATGTAAGAGCTAGTTTAAGGGTTGGATTTATTCCTAAATATGAGACATCAATCCACTTTGTCCCCTCATATATATTTATCATTTTCTTGTAAACTATTCTTACTGATTGCACATGTCAAAGGAATTTGGATCAAGGGGAAGTTTCAATGCAAATAATTTAAGAGGTTATTGTAGGAAAATCAACACAAATTTTTTACAAAAAACTAATTTAACTAATTTCCTTATTTTATTCAAGTTAATCAAGTATATCTTATATTAAGGATGGGGGGAAATAGATTTTTTTTTTTTTTAATGGAGATTATATCTTGTCATTCATGATGAAGTTCCATTAATTGTCTTTTGCTTGTAATGCAGTGTAGAACACAAGCGATGCGACAAACAGCAAAAAGAGCAAATATACATTTATACAACATACTCCCTCCTGTCAATCCTATTTATAATGTATATAATATTTTATTAGATTTAAAAGGAAAACCTTAAAGTTCATTAACTAGATCTAAAAACTTAATGAGTTTTCAACTTAGCTATAGATACTCTAAATAAGCAACCATCACTTCAATGACATACATCAATTAATGGGTTTAGAAAGTTAAACTTATTGTATCAAAAATAATCGATGGATACCTTATAATTACGACTAAAAAAAAAAAAAATCATTTCTCTCTATCTTAAAAATGAGACGAGAGAGCATAGATAAGGAAAGTCTAGCAAAAGTTTAAAGCTTTTATCCATGAAGAGAATCATCCGTGAGTGAAACTTGGGTATACATGTGTTTGGATAGCACATCTTTATCTATAGAAGTGAGCAATATCTTACAGCCCTTATGATGATCTGAGTCACATGGAATTCCTACCATACTCAAGTCAAGTCCCTTATCCAGGTCACAAAGTACGATGAGAATATTATTCTCCTTCTTGATCATATGAATCAATTATTTGGCTCTTTTATCTTCATATATATTTTTAAAAGTAAAGCCTAGTTGACGAGCAATATCCTCTTGGAAGCAAAATATATTTGATATTGTTAAGGGAGCCAGAAACTCCAATTGAGTGAGTATTAGGATTAGCTAATGCCTCCATAACTTCCTCCAGAATTGGCATCCTCAAATCCAAAGTATCAAAAGCATGGAAATTGCTAGAAAATTCCTGCTTTATGCTGGATGATGCTCTGGATTGAGGCTCTGAATCATCTTTGTTCTGTTTCTCCTCTTAGGATTGAAACTTGTGTTTGTGGGATTCGTTTGAAGTAAGATAATGACGAAGAAGACGATGCGAAATAACGGCGAGGACAATAATTCCGGAAATCGCCACAACGGACCGCAACATTTTTAATCCTTTATTGAAACTCAAGACATGAGAGAATCTAATTTATTCAGAGAACAAAATAGAAATACAGTAAGGTAGAGGTAGCTTTCTCAAGGAGATTCTTTGAGAAGAATAAAAAGATTGCTGTTTATAGGTGTTGAAGAAATTAGGTTCCTTCTTATCGGAGTCCGATAAGAAGTTAGAGAGTTTTGATCAGAAGTTAGTTGGTGATGGTTATTATATATGCCTTGTTTTATTGATTGGGTAAATCTGTGGTTACATTTTATTCGGGCGAAGATGGTGGAACTGGAGAGTGGAAAGGTTCAAAGAAAGCAATAAGGGACAAAGCAAGCAAAAAAAAAATCCAGTCAAATAAATAAAACAAATACTGCTTGTAACATCCCGCTTTTTGAACACACATGTACTGTTGCTTTTTCTTGAATGAAGTAAAATTCCCTTTCTCTATTTTAATTCCCTTTTCCCTCCACTTGGAATTCCGGTGAAAATGCGCACTTCTTAATTCACAAATTCCATTAATCAGCAAGTACAGAGAAGGATCATACGCACACATACTCCATTATCATTATTTTATTCTGCAACTTGTTGTGCAGACAAGCACGCACCCACTCCTTATTTCTTTATTAATACTCACCCAAACACTTCACCATTCCCTTCAATTCTCTTTTTCTCTTCGGTCCAACAGAACTTTTTCAGCAACCCATGTTCATTTCTTCTTTCAACGTATGCCTACCCATGCCCCACTATTCTTTAATTAATTTATTCTGCAAATTAAGTGTGACACCCTAAAAATCGAGATGTGATAGGCACGGAATATGAGAAAGCCCACATCCCTAAAGCCCTAAACATATGAAACATTTCATACTAGATCTATATACATGTTTGTAACACCTAATATAATGACACTGATTATAATTCATTTTACAAAAATTATTGGCTTTCTAAAGAAATTTCTTTAGAGTCTCCTCTGAGAGTAAGACCTTAGGAAAATTCTACAACTACTTGATATTGTCAAGGGGACTCCAAAAATCAGAAAATTTTACAAATCAACAATACCTATAAAGATACCAAGAGACAGAAAGAGTATAAGAGATCTTAATTTAATTCTCTAGCACACAAGGAGAAGATATTACTTTTCCATATTCTATTTCACTACAGCCTTTAGAGGGATCAGATATGCTTGCAAAGAAGCATAAAATGGCGCACATAATGCATTATATAATACTCCAAGGAAGACTTAAAAGGAACCCCAGCAGCTAAAGCCCACGTCTCATTATCACATAATATAGGATTTTGGGTTTACCATCTGAAAATGAAGTTAATCATACAACCTCCTACCCCCTTTTTAATTCACATAAAAATACGACAACTAGTAGAATTATCGTTTATAAAAATTGTAATGGGACGTTATTCACTCACAAATATTTTTGGCCTCAGATAGTGCAGCTGGTCGTGTTCATCTTGGTGATTATTAAGATCAATTTGGCTAGACAGAAGTGAAGCGTCGTTCGAACAGTTCCTAATTCAATGTAAAGACTCAAGCTCTTTTGTACATGTCGGTAAATCTCGTTTAGATGCTCCACGTAGTCTATAGGCAGGATCCCTATCTTCCTTGGTATTTTGGAATATATGTATGTGTATATGTTGTGGTGGAGCGGAGCTCCTAATGCTGTATATGAATTTAAAATGGCTTAAGCATGTTTAGGATCATTGAACTAGTTTTGAAGGTTTTAATGGTATTGTGAGTAGTATTTAAGATTCATTTATAAGTTTAAGGTTTAAGGCTTTAAGCAATGTAAGTCTTACTAACATTTCGTGTCAGTCGCCCCCTAAATTTTCAGTGCATGACATTAAGCAGGCGCACACACCACTACTCGTTCTTCTATTTCTCTTTAGACACTTCGCTTTCTCTTTTCTTCATGGGTAGGAGCAGAAATGCAGATTGCACTTCACCTTTTTCTGGTATTCATCAGCGCATAAGAGGAGACATCCCATGTTTCATCTATTTCCCATGTAAACAACATTCCCGTTGCAGCATTTTTCGGACAGCACCCATTTATGACAACATATTTCTCTTTTCAGTCAATAAGCATGCCATTCGATCAGCTCATTCATTCCTTCATGTGACAGCAAACTCGTACTCCTCTCAAAACTGAACACCTCACACATATTCCTCTCAAGTTTCGGACACCTCATACATCCTTACACTCTCTTTCACGTCAGATATTTATTCGCCCACTCCTTTCATTCTATTCATTCAGTTCTGATTTTAACGCGAAAATGAGAGTATGAGAGAGGGAGGACGAGACAGAAACAGAAATGAGAATGAAAGAGTGAAATTTGACACTTAGAAAAAAATAGAGAGTGAGAAGCTAAGAGGGAGACGTGAAGGCGTGGTAGACAGAGACAGAGAACACAAACGCTGAGAAGGAGAGAGTACCGAGCACTACTTCATTTCTGGTTTATCCACTCGGCCATTCAAGTAGGCGTAGAGAAACGAAGGCGGATTCACATGCAAACTTAAGTTTCAGACAAGGTAATAATGCATTTTTTTTTTTTTTTTTACAAAACATGCATCAAAGGAACCCCGAAGAAAGCAATGGTAAATTGCGCTTTTGGACTTGTAAATCACGCTTTTGGACTTGTAAATCGTGCTTTTGGACTTGTAATAATGCATTTTTTTTTTTTTTTACAAAACATGCATCAAAGGAACCCTGAAGAAAGCAATGGTAATTTGCGCTTTTGGACTTGTAAATCACGCTTTTGGACTTGTAATAATGCTTTTTTTTTGTTTTACAAAACATGCATCAAAGGAACCCTGAAGAAAGCAATGGTTAATTGTATTTTTGGACTTGTAAATCACGCTTTTGGACTTGTAAATCGCGCTTTTGGACTTGTAATAATGCTTTTTTTTTTTTTTTTTTTTACAAAACATGCATCAAAGGAACCCTGAAGAAAGCAATGGTAATTTGCGCTTTTGGACTTGTAAATCGCGCTTTTGGACTTGTAATAATGCATTTTTTTTTTTTTTTTTTTTACAAAACATGCATCAAAGGAACCCTGAAGAAAGCACTGGTAATTTGCGCTTTTGGACTTGTAATTTGCGTTTTTGGACTTGTAATAATGCTTTTTTTTTTTTTTTTTTTTACAAAATATGCATCAAAGGAACCCCGAAGAAAGCAATGGTTAATTGTATTTTTGGACTTGTAAATCACACTTTTGGACTTGTAAATCGCGCTTTTGGACTTGTAATAATGCATATTTTATTTTTTTTTTTTTTACAAAACATGCATCAAAGGAACCCCGAAGAAAGCAATGGTAATTTGCGCTTTTGGACTTGTAAATCGCGCTTTTGGACTTGTAAATACCATTGAAAAAATGTTAAGAAGAATATATATATTTATTAGTGTATATATATAATAAGAGAAGCAAGTAGCCCAACCGGGTTGGGCTACTTGGATTTGAGTGGGGGTTCGAACCCCACCCCCCATTTGCAATCCATTGTTTTGATTTTTGTCAAAACACACCACCCGCCCAAAAAAAAAAAAAAAAAAAAAAAAAAAAAAAAAAAAAAAAACCCTCCCACGGTGGCCGGTGGCGGTCGCCGGCAGTGGTGGCCGCCAGCGGTGGGGCCCACCGGGGGTATTTCCTTTTTTTTTTTAATTATTTAGAACTAAGGGCAAAATGGTCATTTGGCGCGAATTCGCAAAACCCTTAAAGGTCCTTGTCACCTCTAAGTCTTTTTGCAAATTCGACGGACTTCTGGGGGTTTTACAAATTCATTTGGTATTTAAATGGAATTTTCCCTAAAATAAATGTGAAGCTGTTATAAAAATAAATAAATCTAACATGAAACTCTTAAACATGTTATATTAATGTTGGAGTTAAGGTGAAACTCTGTCATTAAATTATTTTTTCAACAACAAGCCAGCACTCAATACGTTAAAGTAAAAGTAAAATTATAACTCAACGACCAACGTGGAGAATAAAAATTTGATGTGAATAAAGATTTGAGATTATGGGCAAAAAATTATTTTGATATTCTAATCGCAACAAATTAATATTTTGATTTTACTAGGTGTCTGTTTGGATTAGTGGAAAAAATTGATTATTCCAATATAATTTATGGTATACGGTACATTTGTGAGAAGAGTTTTATCTCGAATGTGTTCTTCAACTCTAGCCCAAACCACCGTTGATTTTCATGGACAAAAAAAAAGTGTTGATTTCATTTATTGTTCTTAAATTTTCAAATTTTGAATTTGATTTCATTGGTGATACTTATGGCATGATTGTCATAATTTTTCATTTATTACGAGAGGGATCGTGTGATTTTGATAAAAATCTCATTAATTATTTCAATTGAGAGATTATCGGAGATAGGTCCTGGGAGATTCTACTTGCTTATCCGAGTCAAAGTAAAAAGCCTAAACTATATATAACGGCTTTCATCTGTGAGATTCCTTCTTCTGTGTCGAGTGTCGACAACCATGAAGAAAATAGAGATCAATGGCGCAGCACCATACCTTCACGATGAGATCATCATCTGCATTCTCAGTCGGCTTCCGGTGAAATCCCTAATGCGATTTCAATGTGTCTGCAAACATTGGAAAAATCTCTTCAAGAACCCATCTTTTATAGCGGATCACCTCCACCACAGTCATCAAAACCCTTCTTTAATTATCTCCCGGGTATTCGAATGTAATATTCAGCGGTTACTTTTGATCGATTGCGAGATGCAATTCCGATATACCCAGAAGGAACCTCCTCCGTTCGATTCCTCGCCGCGCTACTGGTCCTTTCACATCATTGGTTCCAGCAATGGCTTGCTCTGTTTAGAAATCTGGAAGTCTTATGGATTTCCTCCTTCGCTTTTAGTATGGAATCCTGTGACTAGAGACCTCAGAGAGGTTCCTGAATCCAGAATTAATGGGTATGGTTGTAAGTTAGGGTTTGGGTTTAGTCCCGTGGTAAATGATTACAAGATTGTGGCAATCAATTCCCGTAATAATCGTCGAGTTTGTGGAGTTTGTGTCTATTCATTAAGTAGAAATTCATGGAAAGAAATAGAATTTGGAAACTTAAAGGATGTAACTTGTCACGGGTTAAAGGTCTCTGCTAATGGAGCTATCTTTATTGATGGGTTAACTTGGGAGAAGGAGAAGGTGATAGTTTCATTTGACATAGCAATGGAAGTGTTTACTTTGATACCATGGCCTCCATTATCGGGTACTGATCCTAGTTCTAGCTTAACAGTGTATGAGGACAAACTTGCCTTACTTACTGTGGGTGAAATCGGACGACGCTCTTCAAACGTCAATTTATGGGTGATGGAGGAAGACATCTCTTCACCTGTTAAGAGATGGACTTGGATTAAGACATTCACTAGCGGCATTTATCCTTGGAAATTTGTTCTTGGGACCATATGGAGGAATGAAATTGTCCTTTCTAGAAAAAGGAACTATGTAGATAGTCTATATTTGTTCAATGTTAGTACTAATGAATTGAAGACATTTGCCCTTCGCCATAGAACTCCTCCTAATTTTTTGAGTTATGTGGAAAGCCTCGTACCAATACATTGAAGAATCTTGATTTTAAAGGTTCATTATTTTATTGCAGATTTGCTTTTGTTTAAACATTTTTTTGTAGAAATTAATCCATCGCATTTTAGTTCTTTATGTACCTGCAAGGTTTGATGCCATTGATTAGTGGCTTTAAAAGGTTATGAGATCTTTCCATACTATAAATGTTTTCAGTTTTTCTGAAACGGTTATCAAAAGACTTATTAAGAGCACGTTATCGTAGCATGCCAGTTCAAAGTCAATAACCAGCCATTGACAACAAGGTTCATTGGAGAAAGTGAATAGATATGACTTTATGCCTATCTATTTGGAAGTCGCTTTTTCAGTTTTTTTAGAAAGTATGCTTATTATGTATAATCTTGATAGCCTCTCTTCTCTGTCTCTGTACAATGACAAAGAGGTTTCTTTTCAAATTTCTTTGCAATAGAAATAATATTATTTACTGCATTGCTGTACATACAGTTCAATTAATAGCTGATGCACTACTTTGTTTCAGGGCATTCATGTGGTAAAAGTTACTTAGACCCTTGTTGAGAACTTTTCGTGTAAAATCTCTTGCTGCATTTAATTGAATCTGTTTTATATGCTTGAGAGAGCTATTTATCTATCATTATAATTTCTTTTCCTTTCACTATTTCTAATTGATGATTCTCACTCGTCTGGTATGTGCACAACCTGAACATATAACACATTTTCCGTATTTGAATTGGAGCATTATTTGATCGGTGGATTAGCCTAAGACTGTGATTAGCATAGGTGAAGCCCATTGATCGAAGAGTTGTGCGTCCTGTGAAGGATCACACTTCAAAATCAACCTGAATATGTATTGTGATTGATTTCTATATGTTTATTGCATAAGCATAAAATGGGTGACATAGTAAACCACTCAAATTCCCTAGAGAAACATAAGAATCTAGAAAATAGTAAAAATTTAAAATCAGTCACTAGAGGGATGCTGTCAATCCTAGAAACGACGACCTATGTATCAAGGGGCTTGTTTGTGTATTATGAGTTTGTCTGTAGACAACGACGATTGAAGCAAGTTATCAGATTTGTAATCTGCAAATGACTTTAGGGGCAGTAGGTTGCATACCATTAAGGATGATTAAGATGGAAAAATCCTATAGTCCAGTCAATCTGATGTCACATAATAGTGTGATGGTGTTGAGCGAACATTTCTCAACTTTTCCTTTATAAAATCACCTCAATAAGTAGAGGTCGTGGATTCAATTCCTTTTGAAACCTTAAGCTGTTAATGTCTACCACTCTGTTTTAAAGGGAAAAAAAAAAAAAAATTGAGTTTGCAGATGATGAAGATGATCTCAGAGAGTCCATTTAGACCTATATGGTGGGATTTGGATCAGCAATGCTCAATGCTTACATGTTGCCATTAGTTTAATGCCCTCAAGAGACGTTATCTATAAATATCACGTTGAGTATGGATTAATCTTTGCTCAATAAGATGTTGTAGATTCAATTTCATTTGAAAGCAATTAAGCTGTTAAATGTTTTTGGGTATTGAGTTGTAATGGTAAATTGGATTAATCTTTGCTTTATTTCTTTTACCTATCCATTTTGGCTTTCTAAGATAGATATATCCAATATTATTTAATTGCTTGCGGATGGATTATTTGGGACTTTTTATATCCTATCATATTTTAATCGTTGCTCGAAGATTTCCCGTATATACGTGAATTTGCCAAGCACAAACCAATATAATTCAAATAATTCTATCAAGAGAGTATGATTTGTATTGTAGTAATAAGTAATGGATTGCTAATGTAATATTCTAACCCCAGCCACCGTTGCAACACAAAAACATGTTAAAAGGCCAATGAAAATAAATGTGAAGGTTTTATAAATGTCAGAGGTCCACAACGCCATATGGTCAAAAAAACTAGCAGAAGTACAGTGAGACAAAAAGTACGACCCATAAGTCAAAATAAATTACTGTACGACGAATTTAACAGAAGTACTACCTCCGATCCTAATTATAAGAGCTAGCTAGTTGACTTTTTTTGGAGAGATTAAGGAAGCTAAATAAGTTACTTAGTCATTTCATATGTTGTGTATTCTTAAATCATATATTAGTTTATTAGTTAAACTAATTAGTTTGAAGAAAAAATAAAAATAAAAATACTCTAAAATAATTTAATTAGCTTCCTTAATCGCCTTCAAAAAAGTCAAGTAGCTCTTATAATTAAGACCGGAGAGAGTAATATTTTAGGGTCCTTTTAAAATTATCTGAAGTATTTTTGCATTCAAAATTTGTTTATGGTGTCGACTCTTTTAAAAAGATAGAGTTAAGTAGCAAATTTATCTCGAAAGAACACGCGTCCGAGCAATTTTGCCTTGAAAGTTTTTTTTTTTTTTTTTTTTTGCTCAATGTAGACTGAAAGTATAAAACGTAGCAATCTTGTCATTTTCCGTTAAAAATTTAAAGGTGAACGTTAGTTTTTTAAAGAAAAGGCAAGATTGCTATGTTTTTAAACTTCCGGCTAGATTGAGCGAAAAAAAAAAAAACTTCTAGGGCAAAATTGCTCCTGCGCTTCTATTTCCGGAACAAATTTGCTACTTAACCAAAAAAAAAAAAAAAAAAAAAAAAAAAAAGGTGTTTTTGTTATATTAAAGAGACATATTTCCCATGCATTGCACAGGTTGATTACTCTGTTATGATTAAAATCCATCCGAACATTAATTAAATGATTAATTTATTGTTTAATCTAAGGGTTTTCTTTTTTATATTACATGTAAATGTTATCATTTCACTCAAATTTTTTGTGTTTTATTTTAATCGTATTAACAGTAAAAGGCGTATGAACAGTAAAAAGCAAGCCTATGAATAGTGTTACGGACCGGCCCAAAAGCCTCCAAGTCCACAGCAAGGCCCAAGCGGAAGGCGTAATCCGCCAATCATGGCAGGAGAGCCGTAAATCCCGCTAGGCGGGATTCGCCCAATCATATCAATCCACCGAGATACCCGTCCCATTTAGGAAGTATCTCGATATCCGCCCCCTTAATGACACGTCACATTAATGGGATATCGTCCAATATCCGCCCCATTAATGGCCCCCATTAATGGCGTGCCTCGGATATCGCACCGTACGCCTCTATAAATATAGAAGGCGGTAACAAGGTGCACACACTCTAAACCTAGACTATTTACATACAGTCTCACCGTGCACACACAAGACACCCCTTTGTCGTGTACGGTGATCCCACGCTCTCCCGGTTATCTCCTTCATAGATACCCGGAGTGTCTCGCCGATACATCCAAGATCAATCTACCAGCCCCGGCCGGACATCCGTGTTCTATACCGTAACATTGGCGCCGACCGTGGGGACCATAAATTTCTATCCCCGTGACCATCAATGGCTCACACCCGGAAGCCACACGCAAAACCAAGCAATTGGACCGGCCAAACGAGGAAAGCATGGTACCCCCAAATCAACCTCGAGCGGCCCGAGTCGACCTCGACCCGACGACGGCCACGTACCCATGATCGACCATCCCGAGGAAAACTCCGGAAGGATACGTTACCGACTCGAAACCACCTCGCCTTCCCTCGACAAATCTTTGCATGAAGAATCCCCAAAAGACCAGCCCCTGACAGACCCGATTCCGGACGATCGTGTACTAGACACCGACGTCCGCATACTAAGGAGAACCCAAGAGGCGATGATTCGTAGATTCGAAAACAAGGAAAAGTTCGATCACCTCCAAAGGCGGGAGGATTTTCATGCTCGGAACAAATGATAGAGGAAAAGCTTGAAAACCTTTTTCAACGCGGAATCCCGAAAAGCCCACGTAAGAGGAAGGAGGTTGTACGCCTGGATAGCAATAGTCCGCGTACCAGCCCAGAAACGAATCAACATCCCCGTGGTAGGAAAGAGGGGGACGGCAGGAGGGAGCGAGACCGCCAACCAACCCCAAAAGGCACAAAGAGGCACCTTTGCGGATCCGGGATAGGGAAGGCCGGAGGCGAGCGGACCACCATGACGACGATAGGGAACCGGAGAACCGAGATCGTGAACACGACTGACGAACTACACGAGGCGATCACTACGCCTCGACACGAGGATCGCCGCGGCATAAGATGAAATACTTGGCCGGCGCGGGTGGGACTCCATTCTCACGAGCTACGGCCACGGCTCCTTACCCGAAGAATTTTGACCTAGCCGACCTCCCCAATATGATGGGACCCAGATCCACGTCATCACCTCGAGTTATTTGAAAAGTTAATGTGGTAAGATCAATAGAAGGTCCGGTGATACTAAGACTCTTCTCGGCCACGCTAATCGGGCCGGCCCACAAATGGTTGAGTTCGCTACCCAATAATTCCATTCGGAATTTTGAAGACCTTGGTCGTAAGTTTGAATTACACTTTGCCACCAAAGAAGAAACAACCGAAATCTCAATTCACGCCGAGTAAAGTGAAGCAAAAGAAGGGCGAAACATTGCGAAGTATCCGGATCGGTTCGTAGATACGGCAATACAGTACGGTCCTTATCCGAAGAGGTCCATGTGCACCGCCTCGTCAACGGGACCGACCCGATGACGCGCCCGGCCCGACATCTATGCAAGAATCGAGTATATTCCTTGACGGAATTCTATACTGAAGCGAAGAAATATCTAGACGTCGAGCAAATGGAAATCGCCAATGCAGATGAGCCGGAGAAGGCAAGGAATTCATCACCTGAAAGGAGGGATCTGACCGACAAACACAAGGCGGAACCTCGTAGACGTGGCAGAGAGAGCCCCGGACTGAGCGAACGGACAATAAGGGGAAGTACGGAAACTATACCCCTGAATGTCCCGCGATCCCAAATTGGAAGGAGGTCGCGTTAGACCGAGATGAGGAAGGTGACCAAGCCAAAGCCTCTCGTAAACCGGTCCAATACTGGGCCGGGGAAGTTTTGCAGCTTCCACGATCGTTCCGGTCACACCACCGACGAATGCTACGAACTCGGGATGCTATTGAAAAATTTGTAAGGGAAGGAAACTACGCCAATACGTCATCAAAACTCAAGGGAAATCGGCAAGCGGAATGGTAGCCGCCAAGCGGAGTCCAGCCATGAACGCTTCGGATTCGAGAAGAAGCGGAGAACCGGCCCTCCGAGGGCTACCCGGACGCCGATCTCCAATGCACCGGGATCAGCCGGCTTCGGAGGAGGTGGAGATACAATAAGTCGCCGCAAGAAATACCCGCGAGAGGTGTTAATGGTAAAAGAGGTGCCGAGGTTCAAGGGCACGTCGTCAAAACCGAAACCACCCTTGGTCTTCACCGACGAGGAGCTCAAGGAGGTTATTCCGGCCACCAAGACGGATTGGTCATCACCGGATCGTCGTAACCGCTCGGTCAAACGGATATTTGTCGACGCAGTAGTTCGGCCGACATAATAAGCCGGGATGCATACCGTAGAATGCACCTCGATGTCGAAGACCTAAAGCCATGCAAATCTACCCTCATCGGGTTCAATGGAGAGCGTTCCTTCCCAAAAGGATATGTTGACCTCGGGACCGACCTTGGGAACTAAGGAAGCCTTCAAATCGACGGGTGAGGTTTGTAGTGGCATTTCCGCTCCCCTTATAACATTATACCGGGCCGACCCACTATACACGGTTGGGATATGCCGGCATCCACCAAGCACCGTAAATTGAAAATGATCAATGATCGAATCGATGGTTGAAGTGTCCTAGGTGACCGTAAAGCGTCGCGCGCAGTGTTACTTCAAGCCCTCCGTGTAGAGGAGGAAAAGACGTCATCCCCGCCACGGCTCCAAACCAACGAGGTAATGACTAATGACGTAAAAGAGGGGCGACCCGGCAATCGGTCAACATGGTAGAACTGGACCTCCGTGAACCGTAAAACCCACGCCCCGAGCCGGAAGGAGAGTTGGAGGAATTAATCCTCGGGACGGATCCCTCCAAGACAACTAAAATCGGCGGGAGATGGACGCAGATCAAAGCAAGGCCGATCAAATTTTTAAGGCAAAACCAGGACGTCTTCGCTGGACGTCGCCCGAAATACCCGGATCGACCCACACTTTTGCTTGTCACAAGTTAGCCATATGGCCGGGTCGAAACCAAAGGGCACGTAAGAGAGGAATATCTCGACGACGATGTGCGAAAGCCCTTGAGAGTCACATTGAAGAGCTCCTTGCTGCCGGGTTCATAAGAGAAATACAATACACGACTGGCTCTCTAACGTGGTCATGGTGTTAAAACCAACCGGTAAATGGAGGGTGTGCACCGACTACACCAATCTGAACAAAGCATGCCCGAAAGACTCCTTTCCCATGCCCAGCATTGACCAGCCTAGTGGATAACTCGGCCGATACCAACCGCTTTCTTTCATGGATGCCTACTCCGGATACAATCGATCGCTATGCACCCCGACGATCAAGAGAGAACCGCCTTCATGACCGATAAGGCGAACTATTGCTACAACGTCATGCCATTTGGATTGAAGAATGCCGAGCTACATACCAACGCATGATGAATCGAGTCTTTGACGATCAAATCGGTCGTAATGTGGAGGTATATATAGACGACATGATAGTGAAGTCAAAACATCCGGAGCAAAGACATCCGGACCTAGAGCAGACGCGTTTGACAAATTAAGAAAATACCGCATCGTTGAACCCGCCAAATGTGCGTTCGGGTGCCCGCCGGCAAGTTTTTGGGTTTTATGTTGACCAACCGAGGGATTGAGGCCAATCCGACAAATGCAAGGCCGTGTTAGACATGCAGCCCCCAACTCCAAGAAGGAAGTGCAGAATCGACAGTCGCTTGGCGGCCCGACAAGATTCCTACCGAGGTCACCGAGAAAGCTCTACCTTTCTTTAAACTATTGAAGAAAGAAACCCAGGAGGATGGAATACGGACCGCGAGACGGCCTTTGAAGAAATCAAGAAATGCTTGGCAACCCCGCCGGTACTAACGGCCGGAGCAGGGGAGACCTTGTTCCTATACCTCTCGGTAGGGGATGAAGCGGTAAGCGCCGCCTTGGTAAGAGAAACCGAGGCCTGGACAGACACCCATCTACTTTGTGAGCAAGGCGTTACAAAACGCCGAGCTCGATATCAAAAGCCGGAGAAAATGGCATTCGCATTACATCGACCACGGCAAGAAGGCGACTTTCGCCCATACTTCCGGACATCGGATTGTGGTCCGGACCAATCAGCCGATCCGGCAGATTTTGCACAAACCGGATTTGGCTGGACGTATGACGAGCTGGGCGATTGAATTATCTGAATTCGACATCACCTTTGAGGCACGGCAGGCGATCAAATCACGCATTGGCGGACTTCATCATGGAATTGACTCGGTTATGACCGACAACGACTTCGGAGGGTATTTGTGGACGGATCTTCCAACCCAAAAGGCAAATGGAAAGCAGAGTCATTGTCGAAAGCCCCGAGGGAATCGCTACGAACATTCTCTCCAACTGGAATTCCCGACCTCTAACAATCAAGCCGAATACGAGGCCCTCTTGGCGGGATCGGCTCAAGCAAAAGAAAGCGAGCCGAGCGGATTAAGGTGTTCACCGACTCCCAACTCGTCGCCGCCGTATTGAAGGCAAAATTATCAAGCGAAAGGCCCCTTGTTGGCCAAGTACTTGAATAAAGCAAAAGAGGTAATGACGGAATTCGAAGAAGTCGTTGTCTCTCACATCCCGCGAGAAGAGAATACCCGGCCGACATCCTCTCCAAACTCGCAAGCACCAAAGGTCCGGAGTCAAAGAACAAATCATCCAACGAATTTGGCCGAGCCCACGTGCATTATGACTATCTCGTCCGGATCGGACCGGGAGAAAACCAATTGAAGATTACCCGAAAAGAGGTATCATTCCCACGACTCTACCGAAGCAAAAAAGCTGATCGAGAAACCGCCATCTACGCTATGGTCGATGACCGCCTATACCGGAAAGGACTACACGCCCAATGATGCGATGCCTCGGCGAGTCCGAATCCGTACGTACGACCGAAATACATGAGGGATGCAACGGCCAACACATGGGCGGCAAGGCTTTGGCCAGAAGGCATTGCGCGCGGGCTATTATTGGCCCACCATGATGCATGACGCCATGGAGGCCGCCAAGCGGTGTGACAGTTGCCAGAAACACGGCGGGATCTTATGGCCGCCGCCTACAGAGTTAAAAGGGATGCCGGCTCCCTGGCCCTTCTATAAGTGGGGAATGGATATTCTGGGACCATTTAAACCTAAGCACCGGACAGCTCAAATGGCTCATTGTCGCGTTGACTACTTTACCAAATGGATTGAAGCGGAAGCATTGACTACAATCACGTCGTCCGGATTATGAAATTCGTTCGTCACAATATCTTCGCTCGGTTCGGGATACCTCGCTGAAGTCGTCACGACAATGGAACCCGGTTCACGGACCAAAGATTCCAGGCCTTAATGTCCAATCTCGACATCAAACAACACTTCTCCTCCGTCGAACATCCGCGGTCTAATGGCTGTGCCGAGTCCGCCAATAAGATCATTCTCGACGGATTGAAGAAACGCATGTTCAAGGCCGACTCTAGTTGGACCGAACAACTCCACGTTGTTTTATGGGGCTACGGACGAGTGTCCAGACCTCTACCCAGAAACTCCCTTCCGGCCGACATATGGATGCGAAGCAATGATTCCGTGGAAATCGTGGCAGCCATCGTGGAGGAAAATCGGAGCGGAGAGGAGGACCGGCATCAAATGACGACGCCTTAAGGACAGATCTGGACTCGATAGATGAGATCCGAGTCACAGCTCATTGCCGGAACTTGCCGCCAGCGCTTACTCGCGGCCAAATATAATCGCAAGGTTCGGCCACGATCCTTCAACCGGGGTAACTTGGTACTTCGGAGGGCCGATATAGGGAACAAGAACTCCCGAGACGGAAAACCGGCAAAAACCGGGAGGGACCGTATCGTGTCAAAGAAAAGCTTGACGCCGGGGCATATGTTCTCGAAACTTTGGCAAGAAAGCCGGTTAAAAGGACATGGAACGCCGATAAGTTGAAAATCTACTACAAATAGCCCAAGACGGCGGCTCGGTCATTTCTTACTTTCTTTCATGTTTTTTGCAATTGATTTCCAACTTTCCCTTGCTTTGCATTTGAATAATTTATGACCATTTGTACGCTCTTTAGAGCTGCTTTATTTAATGAAGGAATACCTCAAAGAGAAGGCGCCAACGTGCACGATTTTTCGCTTAAGCTTAATGCCGAGGCCACCAAGCCCTAAGCGAACCCGACTTCGAGGTACTTATACCCGGCCGAAACGAAAAACATCTAGATGTATGACACCGCCGTTGTACTCCGACGCGCATTGGTAAGAGCTCGGCGAAAACGCCATACGTGGCCTTCGCGAAATTGACGCGTCAACGCTCGCCCGACTTAAGAAAGCGGACTCCCATCTCGACCCGATCGTCAAAATGTCGATCGAAGGTATCGACACCTCGGTCGGCATGTGGAAGCCTCGCACTTAAGTCGGTTCCTATCATCTTTTCCTAGCCATTTAAGCCGGGATGAGGCAAATGCGGTTAAGTCAACACCCCCAGAGGGTAAGACATACAACCCTGTCCCAATCTCCCACACCGCAGTGTTGGTCGAGTACACGACTCGTATTTAATGCAGTCAACAAATTTCAAACAATGGAATTTAAGAAATTGGCGGAAGGGCGAATAAATAAATTCCTCTACAAGTCATATAAAGTTACGGCACAAAAGCCGGAAATCAACAAAATACAAAGGCACAAACGCCCACCAACAACAAAAAGTAAACTCAACTAGAAGGACCGGCCTCAGGAGCATCCTTCGTCGCCTCACTCTCCGCATCCAACTCTCCCCTCTTGATCCGGACGCATGGGCGTAAGGAGGCCGATACGAAACTAACACTCCATCTTCCACGAAGGCACGAAAGTCGTAGCCCTCCAAGTTAAGCTCCGTCTTCGGATTCAAAAGTCGGATCTGCTCCGCATTCTCAAAGCGGTCGGCGGTGGCCCGCTTTAACAAATGTCGGACTCTAAGCGCTCCCGCTGCGATACGGCCAGAGCCTCCTCGACGGCTTTAACCTTATCAAACAACGTATCACGCTGTTTGTGAAGGGCCTTCACCACGTCCATACTCTCGCTCAGCGCTTTTTGGGCCCGGACATTCGTAGGGGCGACTTCTCCGCCCCTTCTCGCGCCCTCGTTGCATATCGACTCCACCTTAACGAATGCCTCCTTGGCGGATCCCGTTCCGGCCCCAGGGCAAAGATCCCGCTCCTCCTCCATAAGACGCAGCTTGGCCTCAGCATCGGCTAAAGCCTTTTTACGGATGCCGCCTCGGCCCGGTGCCTTCTCGGTTGGCCTCAACCTCGGCCCTAGCCGCTTTCGCCGCCCTGTTCTCCGTGATCGCCCGAATGTACTTTTCCCTTACAATCATATAGGCCTCAGAAACCTATGGATTTACACAAGTACCGTTCGCGGCTTGTACTTCCTCGGACTAGGAGGGGACGGGGCTCGGTTATCCATGAATTCCGGGGAGGAACGCTACATCCAGCTCCTTGGTCACCCCCTTTTCAAAAACAAAACTCCGAGGAAGCATGGAAGAAGGACGTAAGGGCACAGCTTGAAGGAGGAGGAGGAGGCGGAGCGGCGAAGACGCCGGAAGAACCGAGGCGTAAGAACGGTCGCGGCCCCGCAGCTGCGGCTTCACCCTCCGAGCCGACAACCCGCTTCCCCTTGGAAATTGCTTGGAACCCTTGCACCGAGGGGATGCGGAGGGCGCAGATGGAGTCGATTCCTCGGCCCGGAGACCCCGGCCTTCTTAGCCACAATAGGGGCATCGGCCTCGGCGCGGAAGTCTTGACAAGTGCGGCCCATTTTCGAGATCGACTACTCGAAGATGCGGCGGCCGGATTTACTTTTTTTCAAATAACCGGGAAGGGCCTTCATATCTTGAGCTGAAAAGAACAGTAAAGGGAAATCAAGCAATGAGCACAAAAGTACGGCCGCAATATACGTAACATAAAGAAACATGTCAAAAAAACAAAAGGACTCCTACAAGTCGAGGAATTGGCCTAGATCCCTCCCCCGGATATGAAAAAGGCCGCGCTCGAATGCCATAATGCTCCACGAAAGCATCCAACCCGGGGGACGTGAGGGGCCATCTCGGGTAGGAGGTCATCTTGCGAGATCCGGAAGGACGAGGGGCTGGCCTTATGATGATTCTCCACCCAATATAAAGGGAAGCGCCATACTACGTCGGCAGCCTCGACCCCCTTTAAAAACCAAGCCGGCTACTGTGCACGGCGACAACCTTGAAAAAACGCACTCTTAAACCGCTTAAAAGACTCGGAGAAGGGCTTCATAAGCTTCCGGTCGGGATTAACGCGGAGAGACACCAGCCCCTTCAACTTGTCACCTTCCTTCGGAGAGCCGGGGGTAAAAGGGCCAAAATAATAAAAGAAAAGGTTGGTCGAGCAGGGGATTGGAACCGGGTAGGAGCGACACAATTGCTCGAACGCTACAAGGTAAGCCCACCCGTTCGGATGAAGTTGAGACGGGGCCAGTCTCAGGTGCATCAGGGCAAGCATTTGAAAATGGGTAAAAGGAAAGCGGACGCCAACCCGCGTAAGATAATCCCGGTAAAAATAAAAGAAATTTGGACTGCCTACTTCCCGCTCAGCACAAACAGGCTCATCGGCCTCCCGGACAACGCACCCCTCCATGTCGGGTAGGTCCATGCGGGCAATATCCTCGTCCGACATAATGGACCGGGTCTTCAAGACCTCGTGGGACACCCAGGGATACCTACGACACAGGGCCTCGAGTGGACTAGAAGAATCCGATGTCTCGGCCTCGGCCTTTTTCTTTGAAGGCAAAGATTTCGGAGCCATTAACCTATATGCAACATAAAAGGAAATTAGCAGAGTTGGAAATACCTGGAAAAATAGGATTAGAAGGCAAAACAGACGGCGGACTCGGACGAAAGGGCACGCCGGAAGGGGGACCCAAAGGACGCCGATGCCGACAAGATCCAATAATCGAGGTAGCTCTGAAGTCTTCGCCATGCGCGATGTGAAATGAACTCTCAGCCAAGCAGTCCCAACAGGGGCCGAGATAATCACTAGGATAAGGGTCCAAACTTGCAGGGGATGGACCCTCATAGAAACTGATTGGTTGGGCCATCAAGGCAGGAGCACTAGAACCGATAAAAGAACCTACCCCGGCCCCGGAAAGGTGAAAAGGTAGGAACGGTGTTTGCCGGAATTCGAACCATGGAAGGTGACAAAGCTCTAGCAGATATGGGTTGAGGCCCAATTCGCCCGTAAGAACCATTCCCACCTCGACGAAGAGGTGCTAACCTCTCTTGTTTCCGGAGCTCGGTTCCAAGAACCCAAGAAGAAGCTCTCGGGTAACGAGCGCGAAGAAACTCCTCTTCCTCAGGGGTGAGCGTTGTTCTGACTCTGACTCTAAGGAAAGGTCTATGTCTATCCATCAAAAGAGGAACTAGAACCGAAGGACTGCAGACTTCACGTCAAAGGGAAGGAGCATATAGAGCAGAATACGTAAACTAATCTTAAAAGAAAGCTCGAAGGCCGGAGAATGGGAAAAAAAGAGGAAAACCGTAGATTATCTAAACAAGACGAAGTATGCCGTAAAAGAGTAAAGGCAAGGACGGAAAATACCTGAGTAGAAACGAAGAGGATGACTTGAATGACCAAATTGTAGGACAATGGAGTTCTCACGGGAAAGAAACTCGGAGCAAGTTCACTACAAGATTGTATGCGTGAAATAGTGAAAAACGCAAATATAAAACAAAAACTCGCGAAGAAGGAGAGGGAACGCCGGGGGCATTTCGGTCTTTGAACATGGACACGATGGGAAATGCACGACATGATGAAGGAGCATTAAATGCGCACACAAATCGGCACACGGAACGGCGCGACGTATGCAGACCCTTTCCAATCGACACGCCAGGTGTGAAAGACACAATGATGGCGCTACGGAAAGAAGGCCAAACGGTTTACCCGCGAACAAGGACTTACCATTTAAATCCGAGGCCGCTTAATGTGCCCCGGTCCGGAACGGCCCAAGGCACCATCCAGGGCGACATCACAGAGGTAAGTCAGGCATAAGGAGCCGGGCGGCCAAAGCATAGGCCCCGACACACGCCGGACCGGGAGTATCACACACCTCGGCCGTCCAACAACATGAACAATAAGCCGGGGCAACTGTTACGGACCGGCCCAAAAGCCTCCAAGTCCATAGCAAGGCCCAAGCGGAAGGCGAATCCGCCAATCATGGCAGGAGAGCCGAAAATCCCGGCTTTAGCAGATTCGCCCAATCATATCAATCCACCGAGATACCCGTCCCATTTAGAAGTATCTCGATATCCGCCCCCTTAATGACACGTCACATTAATGGGATATCGTCCAATATCCGCCCATTAATGGCCCCCATTAATGGCGTGCCTCGATATCGCACTGTACGCCTCTATAAATATAGAAGGCGGGTAACAAGGTGCACACACTCTAAACCTAGACTATTTACATACGGTCTCACCGTGCACACACAAGACCCCTTTGTCGTGTACGGTGATCCCACGCTCTCCGGTTATCTCCTTCATAGATACCTGTGTCCGCCGATACATCCAAGATCAATCTACTGGCCCCTGGGACATCTCGTGTTCTATACCGGAACAAATAGGAAAAACAATCAAATCATATGAACAAGAAATGGCGGAATAGATTTTATAAATATATATGTAGATTGATATAAAATGAGAAATTTGTAAATTAAAAAAAAAAAAAAAAACTATAGTGGCATTATTTATGAATAGTAAATAATATGATTATTTTTCAAACTTCATAGAATATATGATATATGGATATTATAGTAAATAATAATAGAGAATAATACTCATTGGTTAGTTAGATGAGAGAGGAACTCATTAGTTAGTTAGATGAGAGAGGAGTGGCTATGGCATGACCACCGTGAGAGTGAGAGTATATATATGATGTACTGGGTCCTTCCATTTTGGTGAATGAATTAGCATATTTTCCTTTTTAGTTGTATCAAAGGTATGAGCCATTTCTCTGGCCATGACGATGCCTCCGCCGCCGGAGATGCGATCCCAGGACCACCTGGGTGAGCTCGAGCTTCAGCTTGAGACAATCAATTCCACCGTCCAAACACATTTCGCCCAAAGTTCTCAGGAAATCACCGATCTCAGGAAGACAACGACGCGACTGGAAGAACTCTTGAGGCTGTTCGAACAGCGCCTCTCCTCACCACCCACCGTCGACTCTTCCTCACCACCCAACTCTGCTACCGGGAAGCAGATGCTCGGCGCTACTGGCAATGGCGATGGAGGTTCGAGCTCCATTATACACTCGCGCATTCCGACATTTGGAACCTTCCAAGAACAACACTATCATCCGCCCCCTCCACCGCACTCTGTTCCCTACTTCATTCCTACCAAACAGAGCCGTGTGGAATTTCCACAGTTCGACGGAACTGATTTCCGCGGCTGGGTTTACCGTTGCAATCGTTTTAAAGTCGATGGCACTCCGTCCAACCAATCAGATCCGACTCCTAAGCATTCATCTCGAAGGCCATGCTTTGCGGCCGGCATCAAACCTTCATGCGGCATTGAGCTTTCACCGATATCCGCTAGGAGGATTATTTCACACAGATGGAGGAGAAATTCACTGATATACGCGAAGAGCACCCACTGATTGCTCTCAAAAAGCTTCAACAAGGAGATGAACTGGTTGTCGACTATGAACGCAAGTTCGACAAGTTGCTCTTGGAGGTCGACGTTCCTAAATCCATTGCTGTGAATCTCTTTATCGGTGGCCCCTATTCAGATATCCACTAGTTTGTCCTGAATTTTTCCCCACCGTCTTTGGCTAGTACGACGTGCTTGGCCAGGTTGCAAGAAGCGACAATTCGAACGCTCCATGAACACACCCCTGTTCGTGATCATCGACTCTCATTGCTGGGTTCTTCCCGTCGTGCGTCGAACTCAGGCTTACATTTTTTTACAGTGTTGGGCTCTCCGACTGGGCCAGCCCTGTCTCATTTTTCGGATCCTCCAAAGCCTCAGCTCCAATTACCCAAACCCGATACCACGGCGTTCTCTTTGGGCTCCAACTCAACTCCCTCTTCCACGCCTTCTTCTGTGTCAATTTCAAAACCTACACGCCAACTGACTAGGCATGAAATGGATGACCGGTGTCGGCAAGGTCTGTGCTACTGGTGCCCTATGAAATACTCCTTTGGTCACCAGTGTCAAGATTCTCAGGTCTACATGCTCCTCGTCGATGATGACGACGACTACTTTGAGGATGCGCTGGGCACCACTGCAGGGGTGGTCGACGGTAGTGTTCACGCCATGGAGGGCTCTCTCAATCCTTCCACCCTCAAAGTCCTCACTCGAATCAAGAATCCAGACTCACCCTCCACCTGACGATGCTACATGGGCGGACCTTGCTATCATTCAACACCAGTTTCTTCAATTCTCTCTTGATTGCTGCTAAAATCCTTGTGGACAAGGATTCTTTTTAGGGGAGGAGTAATGATATATGGATATTATAGTAAATAATAATAGAGAATAATACTCATTAGTTAGTTAGATGAGAGAGAAACTCATTAGTCGGCTAGATGAGAGAGGAGTGGCTATGGCATGACCACCGTGAGAGTGAGTATATATATGATGTACTCGGGTCCTTCCATTTTGGTGAATGAATTAGCATATTTTCCTTTTTAGTTGTATCAATATAAGGAAGTTGGCTAAGCAATTTTTGTGTTTATCAATTTTCCTTCGCTTAAAAACGTTCTCAATAACTAGGGTATTCACTTTCGTCTTCTTCAATATGTAGCAAAGTGGTTGTCGTTGCTTCTATGGATGACGAAAATCATGGAGGCAACAAAAGTGATCTTCTCGTTTCCTTTGTTTTGAGTGGCATGTCATTGTTTCTATGGACGACGAAAATCATGTGATCTTCTATTTTCTTCTCGTTTTACCCCTAAAAAATAGGGGATTTGCTTTGTCTTGAAATAAATGCTTCATCATCAAATTCGAATTTGATGCAAGCAAATCGATATCAAATTTGAATTTAATTATCTTGTTCTTTTCCTTAATATATTAAAATTTAAATATAAATTTGTTAATTTAAATCCAAATACAGTAAATAACCTATTATTATAAAGCTCTTTGAATCAAGTTTTTAATGAAATAATACCCATTCCAAAAATTTTATAATTTTAAACTTAGGATCAAATTAGTAAACAAAGCTAAAAAAAATTGAGCTTTGATGATTTAAATAAAATAGAAAATATTTAGAACAATCTAAATAAGAATAAAGGATTTCTCCAAATCACTAAAAATAAGTTATCTTCGGTAACCTCCAAAACTACGTCGTTTTGAATTAATAACCGAGTGTTTTCATAATTTTGCACTCTTCATTAATTCACCTAAAATTATAAGCACACCCTTTATTAATTTAAAACGACGTAGTTTTAGGGGTCACCTAAGATAACTTATCTCCGATGGACTTGGAGAAATACTTTTCCCATTAAATAATTATGTATTCCTAATATTTCTCTAACTCTCAGATATTATCCGTTACCCTCATAACTATTGGTGATCTATCAAATGTCTAAATCTACCATTATGTCTATTTTGAATATTTATATTTATTTGTTTAAATTTAATTTTTTTAATTTCTAACAATATATTGTTATATTTATTTTTAATCTTCGTTATAGTTGGAATCAATTGATTCGTTACTGCGATTCAAAGCTGAGGCATTCACTTCCATTTATGGAAAAAAATACATTTTTTATTTTTATTTTGAATTAATTACTTCTAAGAGTAAAAGATGTATTTTTTGATTCTTTCCTAATTGTCACCCATTTACTCCACCATTTTCTTCCTACCAAACAACTTTATATTTCCTCATCTTTCAAAATCTTCTCTCCCCTTTTTTCCCTCCTTAAATCTTCGTCATACCAAACGTAGTCTTAGTTGTTGCAAGGTCTTTACTTGAGTTTGAAAGTAACTCTTTGAATTACCCATTTGGATCCTAGATGGATGATTTAGTGGATGTGTCTTTTTTATTATTATTTAAAAAAAGTAAAACCTCAATTTATTTTGTTTTCTAAATTTATATTTTTTTCCTTCAAACTATCTCACTAAGTGAGTAGGTTAAAGGAGAGTTTTTATTAATGAGGCAGTTTCTAAAGTAATGAAAATGATTAAAAATGATGTTTTAGAAAAGGAAGAATCACATATAAAGACGATTGAAATACTTAAATTCTAATTTAAGCTACTAAACTTAACAAATTATTAATTAGGTTATGTGACACAATTAGGTATTTAGAATTTGGGAGAAATTACCTCTATATCCCTTAATTATTAAACAAAAAAAAAAAAATGGAGATACATTGTATAGGTGCTAGGTAAGAACCCTAACGGCGAAAAATTCATTGGAGGCCTCAATACCATCGTAAAATCAAGAAAGAAGGCTACAATAAGTTGGTTATAATTTTAAATCTTCATTCTTTAATCTCTTTTAGTTAATATATGTATTGAAGGTACTACAACATATTAGTACAATATTTTTGTGATCAACATAATTAGATGATCTCATAAATTTCATTGGGGATCGAACGATAAGACGCATTTGAATGAGCTAGAATCTTAGCAATTTTTATCTAGCCCCTTTTCAGAGTTCGTCCTTAGGTTTATAACCTTAAAAATACAAGTTTCATACTTGCCCTCCTTTGAAGTATTGTATTTGAATGAAAGCTCGCCATGTTTCGTGAATAGTGTACCTGGGTTGATTCTTGAGCTTGACAAGATAGTGCTCACAATGAGTCCAAAAATGATCATTGGTGGTTGACCTTTCCCGCAACGCAGTTATGGTAAATTGTATTATCCTATTTGCAAACAACTGATTGAAGTTTTCGTCATATGAATCGATATCGGCATTTTTAATTCAAAAGATGTAATAGATGTGCTTTTATTATTTGATCGACACACTTTGGAGAAAATACTCGAGTATTCTACCTTTTCTTAGGGTAAAAAGGAATGCAGTATTAGGGGATGGCTTTGATAAATCAAAGTTTGAATGGATGATTGTGTATTCATAAACTAAATAGCAGGAGGTCATGTGTTAATTTTTGATACACTAGTGGAAGCAAAACTCTGGATGGGATTGGATTATTTTATGTTTTAATGGTGATGAGATAATGTTTTATGCAATTTCAAAGGGTAACAACTCTTATCCAGAAACTCAATTCACACGTTTAAGTATCCTGCCTATTAAAATTGGTAGATATTTTTTAAGGTTATTGTAAAGATGGCTATTCTTTTGACCGTTAGGGATCGAACGATGGATGAGGATCGGAAAGTCTCCCACTTGGTTCGGAAAGCGATCATGCCATGATTTTGATAGTTTTGATCACGTAGAAGGGATTTGATTGTCACAGGGACACTAGAGATAATAGAGGATACGGAGCTGGAGGGAATGCAACTTGGGAATTTACAGTGGAAATTTACTCAACCTAAGGATGCTACTTGGGAAGATCTTCCTATTATTCAATAGCAATTTCCTGACTTTTCCACTACTGCCAATCCTACCCATACAAGGATTCCTTTTTCTTTTTTTTTTTGGGGGAGTATTGATATATGGATTCTCCGATTGGGGCTTTCTAGTAAATAAATAGTGAGAATGTGATATCGATCAAAGTTAGTTAGAAGAGAGAAATATCGGTGACGTGGTTTCGCATAGGGTATATATATGTGTGCTATACCAATTTGCAATTAGTGCATGAATTTAGTCGGTTTCTTTTTTTTTTTTTGGGGGGGGCTGAAGATGATATTTGATAGTTTCATTTACATAGCAAAGTGTTTGCATTGATACAAATGCCTAATTCATTTTCTAGACTTAGTGTGTATGATGACCAACTTGTCACTTTCTCACAATAGGATTGGAGACTTTCCAAACTATGTATATTCTTTTATTGATCTTTGGGTTTTTGAGGAGAGTATAGGAGCATCGAGGAAAAGACGGAGTTGGACTAAGAAATGTACTTGCAGTCCCTACCCATGGACGTTAGATCTTGGAGTCACTACTAGAAAATGCCTAATTTGCGACGGAATTTGTGAGGGAAAAAATTCCGTCGCAAATTGGGGTAAATTTGTGAGGGAAATAAGTTTCCCTCGCAAAATGATCAATTTTGCGAGGGAAAAAATCCCCAAAAAACACCCATTTTGCGAGGGAAAAAATTCCCGCAAAAAGCACCCATTTCCTCGCGAAAAAAATTACCTCGTGAAAAAACCCATTTTATCGAAATTTTTTTATAAAAAGCACCCATTTTACGAGGGAAAAAAATTCCCTTGCAAAAAGGCGCTTTTGCGAGGGTAGGTTCCCTCGCAAAAATAAAAACCTAAATCCCTGGCCGTCCCCTTCAAATTCTGTAATCACTCTCATTCGTGCCAAATACTCGATCTCTTTCTCTTCTCGACGTCGCTCACAGCCCAGTCTCGGCGTCGCCCACCGTGCCTCTCGACATCGCCCTCTGTTTCTTCTTCTCCATCAGCTGAGCAATTTCCTGTTGGTACGACTCCTTCTCTGTGTTTTCCTTAGGTTAAAAATATACAAGTTCATTCTTGTTTTCCCCCAATTTCTTGATTTCAGTTCCAAAATTTGCATGTCTCGTAATTAATTAATCCCAGGGCTTGTTGTCTATGGGAACCGAACTCGAAGATACCGAGGATTCACGCATACAGCGCTATTCAAGCACTTATATTCTTACAACTTTGCTTCCGCCTACACAGTGTGAATGGAATGAAGGCTATTATATATTGACTGGTTTTTTAATTATAGATATATATCTCTGTTCTTAGATTAATTAGCCTGCACAAAATAAGGAAGACGATTGCAAATTCAATAACACACAATGAAGTTTTTGTGGGGAATCTAAACTTATCGTCATTGAATATTATGTGGAAGTTATGGGAGGAGGTTTGTTCTCCCATTTATTTTAATTTGATGGCCGTTCTTAATATGGATATGTGTGGTTTAAGAGCAGGACTGTATATGGTAATTAAGATTGGTTGGGCGCTAGATCAACTTAATTAACTCAGGTTTCATGTTTGTACTTTGTAATGTTCTCACGTGTCGGAGTAAATGCCAATCTTTTTTGTGTGGGGGTAAAAGGTTTGTGCAGTCCATATGTTTGTTGGGTGTATCTGGATGCTGTTGTTATTTTGCTCTATATTTCCATAAGATTGGCCTCTCATAACCACTCAATTGACAAAATGGTTGGGGGACTTTTGGGTCTTGATATCTTGGTATGGAATTTTTTTATAATGTTTGAACATTTGTTTTCTCGATTACTTTGGTTCTCTATGAATATGACTTATGAAGCATTAAAACTTTCCCGTTTTCTTTTTCCTTGGATATCAATTGGCGCTTGGGATGAAAGATGCTATTCCGCATATGGCAATGGTCTCAACTAACTAGTCTCGATGACTTACCTTCTCCAAGAGATTTTTCTCGCAGCTTTGTCAATTGGAAACAGAAAATTGTTGTGAGACTTGTCTTGTTTGAATCGACTCTATCCATTCTTATGTGAAATTAATCAATATAATGATTTGGGTTTGATTCAATGTGAAACAGGTATGGTGGATGGGATGGAAAAAAAGTGGTTGTCTGATGTGTATTCTTGGACACATATTTTCCTTTAACTTCTAAAATTTCTCTCTTAAATTTTAAAAATTTTCTATTTAATGATAAAAATATCTCTTATGTCTATGCTAGTATCACTTGAATGGACAGAAATGACAATCACTACAACATTGCCACCCCTAGATGTGGGCATACCGCCACAATGGTTGAAAAGAGATTGCTTGTTTATGGTGGCGAGGGTGAAGTGGCGTAGGTCCTTTCCATATATGAACTGAGTTCATTGAGTGAATTTTTTTCCTACCCAATTTCCCCGACAATTAGTCTTAACTTAACTATCATCACCATATTTATATTATGTAGTGTGCTTTATCATGTCATTGTTTCCTTATTTTGTTCCACACTACTCAGATGTTGCTTCTACTTACTCTTTCTGAATTTATTTTGCTAATTAGTGATTTGCTATATCAAACTTGCATGTATAGGCCAATACACATTAATTGTATGGCCTGTACTATTTCGTTAGTTATCACATAAATCAAGGATTTAGTTTTGTTCTGAACTTGTCTTGTTGAATAGCAACAGGTACACATATAAGAAATGAGAGGAAAATCTATATTCTCATGTAAGGCATTCTCCTCCATAATGTCTTGACTTGTATATATAATGGGTTCTACTTTTTTACTTGTATATATAATGGGTTCTACTTTTTCCCTCACAAAATTTTTATATTTTTTTTAAAAAATAAATTGAATTTTGCAAGGGAAACATTTTCCCCTCGCAAATTCTGAAATTTTGCGAGGGAAGAAGATTCCCTCGCAAAATTTTCAAATTTTGCGAGGGAAAAAAATTTCCCTCGCAAATTCCAGGATTTGCAAGGAAAAGGTATTCCCGCAAATTTCTGAATTTGCGAGGGAAAAAGGCATTTTTGCGACGGAGCATTGATTTGCGAGGGCGCTTTTTGCGACGGAACTTTTTCCGCCGCAAATCAGCTTTGCGACGGAAAATGACTTTTTTGCGAGGGAATTTTTCCACCGCAAAGAACAGTTTTTTTTGTAGTGAGTCATATGGAGGAATGAAATTGCCTGTTGCTTATGGGAGCCCTAGGCTTGTTAGTGAGACTAAACGTGAAATCGAGAATGATGAACCAAAAGTTCGCCTATTTTTGTTCAATATCACTTGCTAATGAATTTAAGACGATTGCTATCCCTCGAGGTGGCCATCAACATGGTGTTTTCAATTATGTGGAAAGCCTTCTAACAATTGGGAACAACCATATTAAAGAACCTTGATCCTAAAGGTAAATTGTTAGAATACAGATTTCCTTTGGTTTAGTTATTTTTGTTGGAAAAGAAATCCAAATGTCTCTTGCTTTATGTGGCCTATCAATATCCACCACCTTTTTTCCCATGCTTTTGCGTATTGATTGTTTGATTTCCTTTAGTGATACACATTTACGGTTATAATTTGCAATTTACTCTCATATCAAACAACAAATATAAGGTTAGTTAGCGCTTTTTTCTGCTCTCTTTTTGGAATCTCCAATAATTTTGCTCTGCAAGATTTCTCGTTCTCTGTCGCCATAAACTTAAAGCACAGTCATATTAACTTTGATTCTCAGCTTCTGATTTAGATTTCGCCGTCGAGCACAATGAAGCCGCAGTTAGTGGCTGGCAACCAGCCATATCTTGCTGATGAAATCATCACAGATATTCTCAAATGACTTCCGGTAAAATCCCTAATCCCATTTCAAAGCGTGTGCAAACCTTGGAAAAATCTCATCAAGTCGGCGTTGTTCATCACTGAACACCTCCACTACTCTACTCATCAAAATTCTTGTCTTCTTTTGAAATATGGAAATTTCTCTTCTCAGCCTTTGCACCTGCGTTTGCTCGATTGGGAGATGCAAATCCATCAAATTCTCCATTCGTTGACTTTCACTAGGCTCATCGGTTCCATCAATGGCTTGCTCTGTCTTTATCCTTTGGTTTTGTGGAATCCTGCTACCATGGAGGTTAGACAGCTGCCTTTGCCCAGAGAACAATATGATCCATGTAGAAGCTCAACAAGATTTGGGTACAGGCCAATAGTTAATGATTACAAGATAGTTAGAATTTATTCTAATTTTAAGCCTGATGGTTATACACTAATTGGGGAGGAAATCTATTTGTGAAGCATAGACTCATGGAAGGATGTCGATCTTGGGGTTTTATAGGGCGTAAAATTGGATCTTTATCTTGTTAATAATGTCTCTGCAAATGGAAGCATATTTTGGCGCGGGCTAAATTCAGATACTATAGTTTCATATGACATAGCAACAGAAGTGTTTACATTGATACCACTTTCTACCATACCACTTTCTACCACACTTACTGTGTATGATGACAAACTTGCTTTAGTCTCTATAGAGAATAAATGGATTGAATTGTGGGTGTTGGAGAAGGGTATCGATTCTTCATCAGAGACATGGAGTTGGATTAAGAAGCAAACCGAAAGATGTCCCTAGGATTCCTTGTTATGGTGGACTATTTGGAGGAATCACCGAACTTTCTACGGTCATTATTTGCCAATCCACGATGTAGCTCTATATTTGTTCAAAATCCCTACTAATGAGATGAAGGTGGGTTTGATTCCCGAAGTTGATGGCGATCAACCTCATTATATTTTTAATTACGTGGAAAGTCTTGTACCACTTAGACAACATCCACATTGAACAATCTTAATTTTACGTGTTTATTTTTTTAATTTAAATTCAGGTTTACTTTTGTTTACATATGACTCTATATTAGTGTGACATCCCAAAATTTGGATTTGGGAATTAAAAGTATGATATGAGATAAATTATGGAAAATTGACCTTAGTTATTTTAAAATTAATTATTTGGGATTTAAGGCATTTTTTTTCCTTGTAAAATTAAGGATAAATAGATGGGAATAAATTTTAGCCTAAATATTTTGGAGATATTATTCTATGGCCTAAAGTAATTAATTGAGGAAGAAAAATCCTTAAATGGAATTAAGGATTAATTTCTAAGGCCTAACTATGTTTGCAATTAAATTAGTGTAAGATTAAAATTGCAAACAAGAGCAAAGTTGGGAGTCAAATGGTATTTTTAGTGAGTGGGCCCCACACTCCCCTCTTCCATTTTTAATGTTTGACACCTAGTGTTCTTCCCTCTCCCACAAGACACGTACACACTCACACCTCACTTCCCTTTTGATTTGTCTACCACCTATACACAACACACTCCCATCTCTTCAATTTCCCGTACGGCAAAACCCCCCTCCTCCATCTAATATTAATTCCCTTTCTCTTTTTCTCCATTCTCTCCTTCCATTCCATTGTTTTTCAGTGTCCCCATTCCCTCTCTCCCGTAAACTCCCTCTCCTTCACCTAACACAAAACTAGCGCGCACACATTCAGATTACACAAACACCATTCCTCCCTTAATATTCATTCCTTCATTCCCTTATTTCTCCACACCAAATTCAGATGGCAGTCAGCATATACTCCTTCACTCCCTTTTTGTTCAGTCAGAAATGAATAGAAAGAGAGCCCGAGAGAGGTGAGATATCGAAAGGAAGAAGGGAAGCCAACCATATATCGCATGCAGACTGAGATTTCAATGAAGGTAAGCCTTCTAATCCTATTCTCAAACCCATTTCGACAGATGAGTGAGGATTTTGAGAGAAATTGCTGCTGAGAAATTCCTGATTCTGATAAGAGACTATGTTACCTTGCAAGAAGAGGTTGTAGATATGATTTCTTCACATGCATGTCAAATTTGAAGCATAATGGGAGTCATGCATGTCGATTTTAAATTGGTTTTTGGGTTCCTTTGGCTCAGTAAACATGCTTAAAGGCTGTGCATGTCTGATATATGTGCCTTGAGTCTGGTTTTCAAGAGCTATAAGTCAGAAAATAAAATTGCATGTGTTGTTTTCTCAACTCTGCAACATGATGTAAAAATAGGGCATATTGTGCATGGCGTTTTCAAAATTTAGAGGTTGATTTTTGATCTGAAATTTTTACAGGAGAAATTAAAATTCTTAAGGTTTAAATTAAGCTTTGGTTCACCTAAAACGGAGGTCTACAACTCCAGTTATGATTTTTCGAAGTTGAGCTAAAACAACTGGAAATTTCTGGTATGCTTCAGGAACAGAAAAATGGCGTTGATTTTCGAACTGACTAAACTAAATCATTGAAATGTGAAATTTTCCAGTTAAATAGTAGACACATAGAGGTTTAATTTGATAGGTAATTCGTCGAAATCCGATAAGTATTGAAGGAGTTATGGTTTCTCAAAGTTCGGTCAGAAAATCTGAAGAATTTCTGGACATGGTTTATGTTTTGAATTATGGGAATTTTTCTCAGCCATAAATCAACATGGTGAATTTCTTGCTTGTAACATAAAAAAGAAAGTATTTCTGGAATTTGATTTTTGATTTGTTCTTCCATGGCCAACCCCGTCGGGTTTTTTTTTTTTTTTAAAGTAGTAAGGCGACCTGAATTTAAATTCAGGTCGTCTTACATTAGGCGACCTGAATTTAATTCAGGTTGCCTTGTCTAATGTAAGACGACCTGAATTTAATTCAGGTCGTCTTATGTAAGACGACTTGAATTAAATTCAGGTCGCCAAAAGTATTTCTTTTTACTACGCCTCACGAGACGTCCCTAAAAAAAAAGGACGTTATATGGGTCAAATTTAGGACGTTTTTTATGTTTTTTGTAGTAGTGTTTTATTGGAAAAGGAATCCAAATTTGTTTAGATCATTATGTATCTATAAGGTTTGATGCCGTTTAGAGATGTTATTTAGAAGAATGAATGCAGATATTCAATGACCGATATCTCTTGTTTTATGTGGCCTATCAATATGCACCACCTTTTTTCCCATGTTTTTGCGTATGGATTGCTTGATTTCCTTTAATGATACACATTTACTGTTTGATTTGCAATTTACTCTCATATCAAACAACAAAATCTATAACTGTTGTTAGAAGATCATTGGATGATTGATTCATGTACATATATGCATTTGCGTGTGCGCGTGCATCTTCTGGGGATATGATTGTAGAAACCTCTGGACTTGGACCTTATTGGCTGTGAATTGGTTGTGGCGTGTGCGCACACTCAGATAGCTTCAACGCAGTTGGAGGTGAGATGAACTTTCCTGTAGTTTCTGTAACATCCTGAATTCTAGGCTTAAAGAGTTGAAGAATTGAGCCTGTTTGAATCAGCTTTAAAAAAAAGACTTTTTTTGGCATTACTTTTTAAAAAAACTACTTTAATTAGAAGTCAAAGTTGGTCATATTTTACAATATCCTCCACCTTGCTTTGCAAACTCTAAAGCTTTGTTTGGGAGTTTGGAAGAAGGGGAAGGAAAAGGATGCAAGCGATGAGCCACACTTGTACCTCTGGGTGCAAGTGCACCCATAAAATTTTCGCTAAATATATATTTTTAGCCGTAATATGTTAGTGTTAGTGGGTCCACAAGGTTCGCTGGTAAAAATCTTGATTCTTGAGTAAGAGGTCAGCGGTTCGAACACGTCTGGTCCCTTTTCCATTCTTTTTGTTTTCCTTTGATACATCTCTGCATGCGTCCTTCATCAAACATCAATTCCCATGGATTTGAATCATCCCTTTTCCATTCTTATCTTTTTTTTCCCTTGATATGTCTCTCGTGTCCTTCATGCGTCCTTCATCAAACATCAATTCCCATTGATTTTGAAACACCCCACTGCTCGAGCCTAGAACATAGTGGCATTTTCACCTATTATGAATTATGATGTACTATTTAATAAAAATTTAAACCACTGAGTTAGGTTTGTTCCTGAAAATAAAAGCCCTTTTTATAAAGAGAGTTCAAAATAATATTAAAGTTCAAATGGGCTTTTCTAATACATTTAAAACTTTTGAAAACATTCTATCAAATGGTTCAAACTTGTCATTAAAATTGCATCATACTTAAAACCTTGTCAAAATTCATCGAGTTTTTCCTTATTTCTCCAATTAGTCTAATGCTCTACTAAATCGTTCACCATAACTTGGGCTTGTTATATACATGCCCGCACCTGCAAAGAATCGTTAGTAACATATATATATATATATATATATATATATATAGTCTTAAGTACTTCTATGATAGTATGTATCTAATTAATATATACATCCCCAAGAGCCACATACGGCTATCACAAAATAATATCTAAGACAAAAGGAAACAAGAAAATTCATAGACAAAAATGAAACTAAATGTTTCATCGGCTTCCTCTTCACCACCTTCTCTTCAAAATCAGGCAATTACAACGCCCTTGCCTCTTCCTCCTTGCTTACTAGCTAGCCCCCGTCCCGATTCAAGGAAGGCTCGGGATTCGATGAATGAATCCCTAAGTAACAGTGTTAATCTCAAATTCTAGCATATGCAATACATGTAAATTCACCAAACGAGTAGTCCACACAAAGATATAAAGCATTCAAATTCAAGTTCAAGTTCAAATTCAAACAACAAGTATTACATACCAAGTATAATGCAGCTTGTAATACAAGTGTTCATTCAAAGATTTCAAATACCTTGCGCAAGGAAATTCATTTTCACAATTCAATACCAATTCAATGAATGCACTAGGCCCCGCCTAGCCACCGGGAAGTTAGCCCCATGGTCGGCCCTTCCGCTCAATCGAGCCACGAGTGGTCTTTGCCATATAGGCGGACATACAAATATGGCATATACAAATGAGTTGGCTCCCATCCTCTTCCCTTCCCATCCTCTTCCTATCCTCTTCTTCATCTTAACCGTTAGATTGAAATATCAATGGTTCAGATTTAATCTCTTATAAAAATATTAATAAAAAATTAAAATATTAATAAAATATTTAAAATAATATTTTTATAAAAGATTAAATCTGAACGGTTGAGATTTCGATCCAACGGTTAAAAATAAAGAAGAGGATGGGAAGAGGATGGGAAGGAAGAGGATGGAAGCCAAATCCTATACAAACATATATAGCTATGCAAAGAATGTGAGATTAAAGTTACTACCTGTTGGTCTTACCGACAAAAACCCCTTCCACCAGATTCTTAACACTACTCTTGTCAGGCACGGGCGATTCTCAGGTCCTATAATTTAACATTTATACAGTGATGGGTCATTAACCAATCCAAACATAATTATAAATTCAACTCCTCTAGACCCACCCCAAAAATACTTGTCTTTTAATATCCTTATGACTAGGGATGTATACTCATTGAGACTAATTAACTAGATACTATTCACTATGGACAATTATCATCTCAACCATTTAACCTTTCATTTTAACCAAAGAAACCTTTACTTTAAAGGTTCAACATAATTAACAACTTATGTGACTTTTTAGACTTATCAAAAATTCAGTCTCCAACTTTTCTCGAGAATTTGAAAAATTCACAACTCGACCGATATAACTTCAAATGAAGTGATTCCAATTTCTACTTAAACCTTGATAAGTCTATTTTCATAAATTAAAGTCACCAAGTTGATTTATGGCTAAGAAAAATTTCCAAAATTCCAATAATAAACAATGTCCAGAAATTCTTCAGATTTTCTGACCAAACTTTGAGAAACCATAACTCCTTCAATACTTATCGGATTTCGACGAATTACCTATCGAATAAAACCTCGATGTGTCTAATATTTAAATGGAAAATTTCACATTTTAATCATTTTGTTTAGTCAGTTCGAAATCCAACGCCATTTTACTGTTCTTGAAGCATACCAGAAATTTTCAGTTTTTTTAGCTCAACTTTGAAAAATCATAACTGGAGTTGTAGGCCTCCGTTTTAGGTGAACCAAAGCTTATTTTAAACCTTAAGAAATTTATTTTCTCCTGTAAAAATTTCAGATAAAAAATCAACCTTAATCTCACAAAAACGTGAGGCACAAGAGACTCTCTTTTTGGACTAAAATTCAGTGGGAGGTAAAACAGCTTGCATGCTCTTTTTGTGGCTCAATCCTTCATGAAATCAGAACCTAGATGCATATATCAGACATGCAAGGAGTCTCTCTTTCACCACTATATTCTTTGTCTACCCTTCATCCTAGTCTCATGGAACTTTTGAATCCTTAATAATCACATGCAAAAAGATGAAAGGTGAAATTGCAACTCACCTTGTTCTTCCTTGCTCCCTCTTGGTTGACCTTTGAGATGAGTAGAATGATGATGATGAAGATCACTGTGGAGTTAAGAAGAGGATTGGGGTCACAGTGGAAGAAGGAGGAGGTTACGGTGGTGATTGAGAAGAAAGGGTTGAAGATTGTTGAAGTTTTGGAGTAGAAAGGGTGGACGGTTGGTGTAGAGGAAAGGAGAGAACTTTGGAGTAAGGAGATGGGGGGCTGCTGAATTGAAATGAGGAAAGAAGAGTGAGTGTGTTATTTGTGTGTGTGTGTTAACGTGAGCTGAGGTGAGAAAAAGGAAAAATGCAGATAGTGAAGTGTGTGTGCATCTGGTGTTTAATTAAAAGGAGGGAGGAATGGATAGGACACGTGCTAGGCATGCAGGAAGGAGAAAGGAATGTGTTAAGTGTGTATATCACATGGGTCTGGTGGTGCGTTTGAGCTGTCAAAGAAAGAATGAGGGAGGGGTGAGGTGGCGGTAATTTAATGAAAGAAGAGTGATCATTTGTTGGGTTGGTAAAAACAGCGTATGGGAAGATTGAGTTGGTTATTAAAGTGTTTGTGTGTGCTAAGTATATTGGGCTGGTGTAAATGGTTGTGCGTTTTGGGCCAAATAATTATTTGATTTCACGACGGTATATGGGCTGGAAGGAGTTGATGCATGGAGGAGTATGTACTTGTGGATGTTTGTGAGCGTATGCGCTGAAACCGAAGGTGGGAGGGATAATTGAAAATTATATGATTATGTTGGTGTGTTGAATTTTTAAGGGTGGTGTGCTTTGCTTGTATGTTCTAAACTCATGAAAAATATGCCTTTTATTCCTAAAGTAAATTCTAAACTTCATTAAGGCTTAATTTTTTTTTTCCATAATTAATCCCAAATCCTATTTAATTCTCAATTCCCAAACTTTGGGATGTCACAGATTTGAACCATCCCTTTTCCATTCTTATCTTTTTTTCCCTTGATATGTTTCTGTGACCTTCATCAAATATCGATTCCCATTGATGCTATTTTCTTTTAAATAATTTTATATACATTCTTAAATTAAAAACACCAGTAGAGAAGTCATAAAAATAACAGCAACACCGATAATAAATTTTAAATTAAATACATTTATCATATATAATTTCATTCTTAATTATAAATGAATCCTAAAAGTAAAAAATAGGATATTACAAAAGTTGTTGAGCTCATGGGAGTATCACTTTGTTGCGCGATCTATTCCATATTTCTTAAGAAGTTCTCACAGTATTTGGTTTGGAAAATAAATATTTCATTCTTCTTTTGCTTGATTCGAAGTTCTAAGAAGAAATTTAATTCTCCTATTGTAGACATTTTAAACTCACCTTGTATGATCTTAAAGAACTCTTGACACATTTATGTTAAATGTGATATATTTGATAAAATTGATGATGAAGATATAATGCAATATTTTTAAGGAATGAAGAATTGAAAAATGCTTTTGTAATCGTTCATTGTAATAGTTTAGTTGACTCTTGATTATTATTTTTCTATGTTAAGTTCAAGTTTTTTTTTTATTGTTTATATTCTTTTATTTTTTAATGCATTTAAAATTTTCCTTTAAGAAAAAAAAAAAAAAGGGCGCCGCCCCCAAACCCCGAATTACACCACTAATTGTGGGGCCCATAAACCTTAAATCCCGGCTCCGCCACTATATGCAAAGAGAATGGAGGAGAGGGGATGGAAGGGAAATGAAGAATATTTCTTCCCCTTGTTTGGGAGTTAAAAAAATAGTAAGGGAGGAAGATGGAAGATTAATGAGTTACTTTTACCATTTTGTCCTTTTCTTTAATAACTAATATAATTATTATACGTGCAAATAAATTTAAATTTAAATTTTCTAATAATATTATTTATGTAATTTTTGTATTCAAAAAATTATTTATGTGGTGGCGGTGGTGGCGGTGAATGAGGGTAAAAAAGTAATTAATCTATTTTCCTCTTAAAAACCCCATATTGGGGGAACTTTATTTTTTAGAAGGAAGAGGGTTTTTGGGGATTTGAAAAAATCCCCGATTTTCTCCCTTCTTATTTTTAAAACTTACAAACGAGAGAAAGGACTACCAAAACCCTCCTTCCCTTTCCTTTTCCTCCAAAATAGAACTCTCAAACAGACCCTAAAGGTTCTTTCAATGACACTCCTCAACTTTGAATGATGATAATTGAAGATTTCATTTTGTGATCTTAAAAGTTAAGGTCAATTTAAATTGAGGAAGATGATATTTTGTATCTCTATACAAAACAATAAGATTTGGGTAGTCATTATATTAATTCAGACATATAATTATGCATGCATGCTCTTAATTAGTTGTAAATAAGATAGGCCAATAAAACAGGGTAGGAAAAAACAGATCTAGCACTGCATAAAAAACAGATATTCAAAAAGCGTGTGTCCTAAAATTTCTCTTAAAAGAAGCCAGCTAGCTAATCCACCCCTCGCACAGTACAGTATAAAACAGTGTCTAGTTTTGGATTAATAACATTAATACAGAAAGAAACACAATTAAATTTTTAGCTTAGAAGATGCATTCATACATAAAGTCTCACCAGCATGTACAGTGCAAGCTTGTTAGAGGCATTTTATTTGCGAAAGCAAATCATAACAGAATCAAGTATTGTCAAAGGCAATTTATCCTGAAGACACCCGGTGGCTAACTGGAACAGATCAGAATGGAAGCAAAACTTAGATCATTTCATTACAACACAAGCCCCCAACCCATTGAGCTTCTCAACGATAGAATCAACTTCCTCCCCTGTCACGCAAGGTTACATGATTCTAAATACCAGTATCTTATTTTGTATTCCCAAAGAAAGAAAATACAGCACATAGCCCTATATGCTTTTAGAAGTGTTACAGTCTTTAACTACAACATTTGATCCCAATGAAGTTGGCATTTTCCTATGAATTCAGATGTCTTATTTTATTGGCATCACTCCTTAATATAAACGACAACTTACAGCTCGCCAAGGTACAGCAGAGAAAGGCAAAATAATGATGGTCTTTAAACATGCTCTTCCACAAGTAGCAAAACTCCCAACCACCAATGATGAGAAAAGAAACAAAACAAAAAAGAAGAAGGAAATATTAGATCCCCGCAGGCTAACTTGGTGTCTTGCACCAATATATTAAATTAACAAAATTATGGAGGAATAATAAAAATATGCAGTGTATCAAGCTGACAAGCTGTTACTCTGGCAATATAACTCATTCGATTAAATCATATTAAATAAACAAAGGCATGGAAACCTGATACAACGTTGGGAAAAGATGGGAACGAAACAATATTCTGCTCTACAGTTATACAACCGGGACCCAAACAGCTACCTCAATGCTACGTTTCTGATCATTAACTACTCCTTTTATATATCCTTTATTTTCTCAGCTAAAAATCCCATGACCGGGACCCAAACATCTACTACATGTCAAGACCTAAATCCCATGTCCATGTCTTTGTAACAGAAACAGCAAAAATCGACTCTCAATTCCCAAAGGGTTTTTTAAAATTCCTGTGCCCATTTCTCGGCCAGGACGTAAATCACAAAAAATACTAGAAATAGATTGAAAATGCTCAATGAATGAAAACAAGTAGCGTGAAATTTCAAAGTAATACGGCAAGGTGGTAGATTTGAGGTTAACCTGTAAAAGAGGAGAAGGAGGAGGAAATATCGCCGAAAGGAGAAAGGAGAACGAGATGCGGCAAATACGATGGAGCGAAGGAGAGGGAGTATATATGGCGCCAAGGCTGGAACAAAAAGTTACCCGCATTGGTTGTCATTTTGTGGAAAATCAAATTGCCGGTCTTTAAATTTTTTCATTCTTTGTCTTCCCTCGCACTTACTGTTTTTCAAGCTTCAAATTGAAGTTAACAAAAAAAAAAAAAGGAGAAGAAGAATAATTTTAGATTTTTTTTATTACTTTTGCTTTTTCCTAAACCATTCATCCAAACCTATAAATTAATTAAAAAAATAAATTTATTTAAAAAAATAATAATAAAAAAAAAGCTCATCCAAACCGACACTTAGTGGCGAACAACTGTAATTTTAGATAATCATGGTTTAATTATATAGATAAATGATAACAAATCATCGTCAAGATCTATCATATATCCATTGTGTATCATACGATACCCTAATACATAATCTAATTAGTTTATATGATTCATCTTCCACATTTAGCTTTTCCCTTAAATTTTCTTACTTAACTTATAAAATGATATGTAATCTAAACTTATCAATGAGTATTTTAGGGAGATTAGTCCATATTTATTATAATTAAATAATTTATTTAGCTTAATAAACAGAATAATGATAGAAAATCATTATAGATATATTTTCATATTCATGGTTATGAATATGATATTTCAAATTTTGAATAATTTTAAATTAATTATTTTGGTAGAATAATATCAAATATAAGGTTGGTTAGCGCTTTCTTCTGCTCTTTCTTTTGGAATCCCCAATAATTTCGGTCTACAAGATTTCTTGTTCTCAGTCGCCATAAACTTAAAGCACAGTCATATAACTTTGATTCTCAGCTTCTGATTTAGATTTCGCCGTCGAGTACAATGAAGCCGCAGTTAGTGGCTGGCAACCAGCCATATCTTGCTGAAGAAATCATCGCAGATATTCTCAAACAACTTCCGGTAAAAACCCGAATCCGATTTCAAAGCGTGTGCAAACCTTGGAAAAATCTCATCAAGTCGGCGTTGTTCATCACTGAACACCTCCACCACTCTACTCATCAAAATTCTTGTCTTCTTTTGAAATATGGAAATTTCTCTTCTCAGTCTTTGCACCTGCGTTTGCTCGATTGGGAGATGCAAATCCATGAAATTCTCCATTCGAGGGCTTTCACTAGGCTCATCGGTTCCATCAATGGCTTGCTCTGTCTTTATCCTTTCGTTTTGTGGAATCCTGCTACCAGGGAGGTTAGACAGCTGCCTTTGCCCACAGAACAATATGATCCATGTAGAAGAACAACAGGATTTGGGTACAGTCCAATAGTTAATGATTACAAGATAGTTAGAATTTATTCTAATTTTAAGCCTGATGGTTATACACTAATTGGGGCGGAAATCTATTCGTTAAGCAGACTCATGGAAGGATGTTGATCTTGGGGTTTTACAGGGCGTAAAATTGGATCTTTATCTTGTTAATAATGTCTCTGCAAATGGAAGCATATTTTGGCGCGGGCTAAATTCAGATGCTATAGTTTCATATGACATAGCAACAGAAGTGTTTACATTGATACCACTTTCTACCACACCACTTTCTACCATACTTACTGTGTATGATGACAAACTTGCTTTAGTCTCTATAAAGAATAAATGGATTGAATTGTGGGTGTTGGAGAAGGGTATCGATTCTTCATCAGAGACATGGAGTTGGATTAAGAAGCATACCGAAAGATGTCCCTCGGATTCCTTGTTATGGTGGACTATTTGGAGGAATCACCGAACTTTCTACGGTCATTATTTGCCAATCCACGATTTAGCTCTATATTTGTTCAAAATCCCTACTAATGAGATGAAGGTGGGTTTGATTCCCGAAGTTGATGGCGATCAACCTCATTATATTTTTAATTACGCGGAAAGTCTTGTACCACTTAGACAACATCCACATTGAACAATCTTAATTTTACGTGTTTATTTTTTAAATTTAAATTCAGGTTTACTTTTGTTTACATATGACTCTATATTAGTTTAGTTTGGATGAGTATATACTTACCAGGTTTGATACTCTTTCGAGATGTTATTTTGAATGACATATCTAGACATTCAATAATGGATGTTTCTTGATTCTTAATATAGGTTGTTCACCTCTATCACTCCTCCGGGCACTATCAACTGTTAATTGCTTGACTTCCGTTAGTTACGGTGTTACACCCACACGCATAGAATTGAGAATATCATTGAATATCAATATTTTTTGTCCGAGTTATTACTCATATGTCAAACAACCATAAAGGTGACTCTTGAGAAGATCATTGAATGATTCTTCTAACTTCAGGCTGTTTGTAATTTGACATGTGACCTATAATTTAAACCCTGGGCTTCGTAACGATGATGCATATTCAAGGATTAGTGTCTAGTATAAATTGTCTAAGAAACACAAACGTTCAGCCTGTTGTTTGCTGACTTATTATTTTTCTTTTTGGGGGAGGATTTTAGTAAACCCTAACAAATTTTATTTAAAATAAGGATTAAGATATTGTGAAATTATACCGTATTATTTAGGGACTAAAAAATTATGGTTTGATAGTAAATGATGAAAATGTCATTCCTTCATTTTTTTCATAGATGAATTTATAAGTACACATGTACATTTTAAGCTATCCGACAATAATAAAAAGACAAGTATACGTGTATATAAAAAATTTATAATTTGGTACAAAAATTACTGAGCAATCCTGGGTGAATTTACAAAAATAATAATTAACCAGATATAGAATATTTTAAATTTGTTTTTTACATATTTAATCAACCAACTGTGGAATATAGGCTCAAAAATTCTTATCTACATTTTAAAAATGAAATTTCTTCTCACCGGCCTGTTTGGTTTAGTGATGATATATTAAATAAGCAATGGTTTAGTGATGGGAGATTAAATAAGCAAGTTTGAGCCAAAATAAGCTAAGTGATTATAATGATCAAGTAATGGGTTTAGAAAGTTAAACTTATTGTATAAAAAATAATCAATGGATACCTTATAATTACGACTACAAAAAAAAAAAAAAAAATCATTTCTCTCTATCTTAAAAATTAGATGAGGGAGCAAATGATAAGGAAACTCTAACAAAAGTTTAAAGCTTTTATCCATGAAGAGAATCATCCGTGAGTGAAACTTGGGTATGCATGTGTTTGGATAGCACATCTTTATCTATAGAAGTGAGCAATATCTTACAGCCTTTATGATGATCTGAGCCACATGGAATTCCTACCATACTCAAGTCAAGTCCTTTATCCAGGTCACAAAGTACGATGAGAATATTATTCTCCTTCTTGATCATATGAATCAATTCTTTGGCTCTTTTATCTTCATATATATTTTTAAAAGTAAAGCCTAGTTGACGAGCAATATCCTCTTGAATCGTCCACACATCAGGATATTTGGTCACAGTTGTTGTCACAACTATACCAAACAGTTCCTCTCTCTGAACTCTTTCGCAAACTCTTGGAAGCAAAATATATTTGATATTGTTAAGGGAGCCAGAAACTCCAATTGAATGAGTATTAGGATTAGCTAATGCCTCCATAACTTCCTCCAGAATTGGCTTTCTCAAATCCAAAGTATCAAAAGCATTGAAATTGCTAGAAAATCCCTGCTTTATGCTGGATGATGCTCTGGGTTGAGGCTCTGAATCATCTTTGTTCTGTTTCTCCTCTTTGGATTGAAGCTTGTGTTTGTGGGTTTCGCTTGAAGTAAGATAATGACGAAGACGACGATGCGAAATAACGGCGAGGCCAATAATTCCGGAAATCGCTACAACGGACCGCAACATTTTTAAAAAGATTGCTGTTTATAGGTGTTGAAGAAATTAGGTTCCTTTTTATGGGAGTCCAATAAGAAGTAACAGAGTTTGGATCAGAAGTTAGTTGGTGATGGTTATTATATATGCCTTGTTTTATTGATTGGGTAAATCTGTGGTTACATTTTATTCGGGCGAAGATGGTGGAACTGGAGAGTGGAAAGGTTCAAAGAAAGCAATAAGGGACAAAGCAAGCGAAAAAAAAAAATCCAGTAAAATAAATAAAACAAATACTGCTCTTATTCTTAATAAAAGAATTGTTTATCTAATTTGAGGAGATTAAGAAATATAAATAAATTACTTAATTATAACATATAACAAATTTTTTTAAAATACTTATTTGTAACATGTAATGTGATAGGATATTATCACTATCAATTTTGGTCATTACCACATATATAAGTATGGTTTGGTTAAATCAATTAGCCCTCTTATCTTTAATGTAAAACTTAATTAACTAATTTGAGTATATTAATGTTGTTAGTTGATCTCCTTAGTTCTCTTTCTCCCTCTCTCATGTTTAGGGAATATCAATAAGGTTAATTTAAAAATATGAAATTGGTTTTATATTTAAAGATTGGGAGATAACAATTTTGAGCAAGACAAAATAAAAAAGAAAATTTCTATGTTTAGTAGACTTTTCATTTACAAAGTAGATTGCCACCTAACATATGAATGAGTCTTTTATGATCTCCTTTTTATAGTTCAATTCTAATTATCTCTTTTTTATTATAAAAATATATTTGTCTCATTTACTCCTTTTTATCAATTTTTATGATCAAACAAATATATTCTTTTATCATTTTCATTCACCTCAAACATATAAATTAGTTTTACGAAAAAAATTATTTTGTTTATCAATTTCAATTCCCTTTCACTTTATTATACCAAAACAAGACAACTAAAAAACTTTGCTTCCAAGTCTTTATAGAAAAAGCTAACAGGTAACAAATATACATAATCCTATGGAGCTAAAAAAAAAAAAGTGAACACAAATATATGTCATGTTTTGAGAATTATTTCCTAACCAAGGTATGCTAATATTATCCCTTATCCCTTGGTTTCTATTTGTTTTTTTATGATGTATTTTATATTAAAATTTTCAATGTGGAAAAAAGAATCATTTATGAAAGGCATCATGTGATTTTAAGCAGTATGATTGATTTCAATCTCATTGGTTTTAAGAATAGTTTTATTCCATTCAAGTTGGTGACCTGTGCATGATTCTCGAGTATTGTTACTCCCAGGTTTTGATATGAACATCTCGGTCTTTATATGAGCTTCCGAACAATTGGACTGGAAGCAAATTGCATTTAATATTTGACTTCGGAATTGAATTTCAGTCCGTGCCATCCCTATTCGATTTCCTAGTCCAGTAACAGTTTGAGTGCGCTTCGCGATAATTCATCGGAAAAGATCCAAGTTTTGATTTTGGTTTCAAAATAAAGTTTTTGTTTCCGGATTCCGTCCTTTAGAAATGTCCGAATATTTTGCCTTACTATGTTGATTGTTCATAGTGTCGAAAACACACTAAGAAACAAACATATTAGACAAATTTGGTGAAATTGTTGTGTATGTTGTATTTTCTTTGATTTTCTGAGCAGGCCGCCATTAAAATCACTGGGAACGAAGCTCGTAATTGCCAAAAAAAACAAAACGCCATCTGACACTGCAGGTGGCAGCGGGTCTTCATCCGGGTTGCACTAGATCAGGGTCCCCGCTTCCTGGATAACAAAATCCTGATCACGCAAGACGAGGTTGCCATACTAATATATGATTGGTCCAGCGGAATGTGGCGCTGGATTCCCTTAAGAGGTCTAGGGTTCGAGTTGCGGTAAAACCACTTGTAATCCACCTTGTATGGAGCTACCACTATTGGAAGGGTCGTCCTTGCCACTGTAGAACCCAAAGCGGTTGGACACTTGCCACCATTTTTGTAATATTCCAGAAATATATGAAAAAGAAAATTAGAATTAAATGATTAATTGAGTGTAGAATGTAATGATCCAAGGAATTTGAGAATTTTTAAGATCAACAATGATTAATTAATTGATCACATAAGTTAAAAAAAAAAAAAAAAAAGAGTAAAAATATTTTTTTTTTTTTTAAAGAATGGTTATGGTACTGAAATTAGAATGTAATGATTATTTTTCGGTTGATCGATAATTTAATTATTTGTTTTAATATGTTTTAAAAGTGAATGGTAGTCTAGTGGAAATTGTGTTGCTTCTTCTCATGTTTGTGTTTTGGATTAAAATTAACCCTCTATCATAAGGGTAATTTTATTTGAGATTACCATAAAGCCTTCTTTAAATTAATAAAAATAATCATAATAAATAAATATATAAAAAACAATATATAAAGCCCCACCTATATATCCTTTGATTTCTCCTCTCCTGTTCAGCTTTGCCGCCTCTTCTTTCTGGAGACTTCTAAAAGCCATTCGGTTCCTTATTTCCATTGCTCTTCTCCCCTTATTTTTCTTGTTCGCTGGGGGTGGTGTGGATGCGTATCGTTGTTGCCGTTATGGGTGCCAAAATCCCAATATTTTTTCTCCCCTTCATCTTTTGTTTTGTGTGTTGTGGGAGTCAGCCTTCAACTTCTTGATTCTACATCATCAAAACTTATCTTTGCGTCTCAGTTCTACTGCCGTGGAAATAGGGACGGAGAGAGACTCTTGGGGCAGTTCGAATCTCTCCTCCTCCTTTCTTGGTGTTGCTGATCATTCTTTTGGTTGCTGTTATGTGCGCTGGGGTTTCACGTTTTCCCCTGTTCTGTGACATTGTTGTGAGTGTGTGGGCAGATCACATCTTCACTTTTTCATTTGTGCGTTTCTTGAGCTGGGTATGTATGAAAAGCTTCTTCTCCTTTGATTTCCAGAATTCTTCAACGTATAGATGAATGAGTGAAGAATATCCTTTTCCCTTCTTTAAATCGTTGCTATTTGTGTTTTAGAAAGGATGTCTATTCCTCTAATTGGCAAATTGTTTGAGTTGCATAAGGCTTCGGTAATTATTTAGATTAGATCTGCAGTTATAATATTTGAAATGTGGGATTGTAATTTTTTTTTTTTTTTTAAAAAAAAGATTATTCTTGAAGCTTCTAAAATGGAGTGCTCATAGGGTGTTCGATAAAATGCTTGAGAGGAGAATTTAAACCTAAAATGGTGAAAATGTTATAAACTAAATCGTGGAATCGAGGAAACTTTAGTAGATTATGTGGATGTTTGAAACTCTATGCTTTCTACCATGTGAATTTAGTTTTTTTTTTTTTTTTTTTTTTTTTTTTTTTTTTTTTTTTTTTTTTTTTTTTTTTGCTTTACAAGTCAATTTGAATGCCTACAAAGTGTTTGATAGATTATGTGATTGAAGAAACTGATTTATTGTAGCACATAATATGATGAACAATTTGAAGATTGATGCATACAAGGTGTTGGATATAACGTGTTGAAGTTAAGGGAATTGATTTTCCTACTTAAACTTTGTAAGGCGTGAACCACATTTTATGAATGATTTATTTTCGCTTGATGGAGTGGTAGTTATAAGTGCAAGAATATATATACATATATTATTCTTAACAATTGGTTTTTAAATGGATCATGGAGCTTAAGATTGTGTACTGATTAAAAAAAAAAGAAACTAAGGAAAAGATTATAATTCTAAGGAGTTATGATGCATTTGATTGAATGTGATGCTATAAAAATTTTGTATAAAAATTATGATTGGAGCATTAATGTTTTTGCTTTCGGAGCATCAGGGAATTGTGGATTGATTATAATTCGGAGCTGAGTAAATTGGAGTAAGTTACAAATTTGAAGGGTAGCAGGTGAGTAAATAGCGTCCCATTGATATATTTACTACTTAATATTTTTATTTAGTTACAGCAACTCTTTAGTACGATTCCATTAAGAAGTATTCGTCATATTTATTTTAGTTCTCCATTGATATTGAAATGAGTAAATAGTAAGAGTTTATATCAAGTTCATTTGTTTCTCTTCGTAGTTTATAACGAACTTTCAATACTATATCTTCAAAGTAAGCTTGTTGCAATTATATACTTTGCTTATTGATACTTAAATGTTTAACAAGATAAGGATTTTATCTAGTGATATATATATATATATATATATATATTAATATTACTTTTCCTCTCTATTTGTAATGAATATTTGTGCTTGGAATATGGAGTGATCCTGATATGATATTTATAAATTCTTGGGCTATATTTTATAATGTGAATTACTTAGCTACAAACTATTGTCATTTGTGTCTGAAGGTGTCTGAAGAATTCTTGTGAACTTTCATGCTGGGTATTTTATTATGCAATATCCTTCTCAAGTTTTATTCCTAAAGGAAAAGTTTGATTTATTTTGGGAAAACTTACCCCAAGCATGCTTGAAAACGTTTTTGAGAGGACTCGAATACGAGCGGTTACTAACAAAGATGCTTCGTTAGTCCTTGGTGCACCATGGTTAACCTCGAGCTCGCTTGATATTCGTGGGATTTGTTCTCACGCTTGTTATTCGTAGGTCTTGTACCTGCGCTTGTTTCGTAGCCTCGTGCTACGCTTGTTTCGTGGCCTTGTGCTACGCTTGATTGGTTACTTACCCTCGTGGACTGTGTGTCCACGCTTGTTTTCGTGGCTTCTATGCCACGCTTGGTTATTTTCCCTCGTGGACTGTGTGTCCATGCTTGTTATTCCGTTCTGTTGAAGTCCTACAAAAAGATGGAATTTGAGAATTATCGTTTTAAACTGACATTATGAAGCGAAATGTTTTCTTACTTATTGGGATCATTTGTTAAACAAGATATTTTATGTAGCTTAATTTTTATTTATGATTTTATACTATAGAAGTTGAAATTTATTACCATGTTATTATTCGAAGTTAAATGGATTTAAATCATTTTCCTTTAGTATATCATTAGATTCCATTAATGGAACGTTATTCACCGGAAATATTTTTGCCCTCAGATAGTGCAGTTGGACATGTTCGCCTTGGTGATCACTAAGGTCAATTTGGCTACATTGAAGTGAAGCGTCATTCGAACAATTCCTAATTCAATGTAAATCTTCAAGCTCTTTGTACATGTTGATAAATCTTGTTTAGGTGCTCCACGTAGCCTATAGGCAGGATCCCTATCTTCCCTTATATTTTGGAATATACGTATGTGTATATGTTATGGTAGAGCGGAGCTCCTATTGCTGTTATGAAAATTCAGGTCATTATTGAATTTTTGGGAAGTCAAATTTATAGGGGAGACTTTACCCAAAATTTCTAAAGAGATTTAATATTTTGTTTATATGAGGTATGCTACTGTGTATGAACTTAAAATGGTCTAAGCATGCTTAGGATTATTGTATTAGTTTTGAAATTGTTAATGATATTGTCGTATTATTTAATATTTATGTATAAGTTTAAGGCTTAAGAAATGTGAGTTTATCCACATTTCGTGCGGTCACCCCTAAATTTTTTTAGGGCGTGACAATTTTCTTATAAAAAAAAAAAAAAAAAAAAAACGACGTTGCCATCTTATAACCTCAATGAATGATATGTCTATGATAGGAACCAGTTATGCTACCTATCCCATCAACCTGTCTAATTTGGATTGTCTAAACGAGATCGAACGGTCATAATTTTTTTTCTTAAAAAATTATTTTAATGGATAAAGAATCTAAAATAAAAATAATATCTGAAATAATATTTTTTCAAAAAATATTTTTTTCGTTTAAAAAAGCATATTTTAAAAAATATCAAGTCTAAACTACCTAGATCTCATCTAGATGGTTCGAATTAGATAGATTGATGGTACATTGGTACCTACCAGTTCCCTTCTTCATACCGTCTAGTCGGAGAAGAAAAGGGATAACAAAATAAATGTGTTTTTTTTTTTTATTGTAATTTGTAATTTATATAATTCTTTAATGAGAAGGGTATTTGGTAATTTCAAACATGTTGGTATAAAATAAAATCACCCCGGGCCTCAGAGAGAATTTGAACCCAACACTTGTAAAAAACATTACAATCAAAAAATGACCACTAATGCCAGCCAGCTACATATTTCTCTTTGTTATCAAACAACAATATTTGTCAAAAATATTAATCAGCATTTATTTAATTTCAGTTTCAATTTAATTTTATCTGTGTGCTTTCTACCTCATAATATGGCTATGTGCAATTGTGATTCAGCTTCTCCGTATTGAAAAAAAAAAAAAAAAAAAAGTGAAGTACACATAAACAACCCTAATATCAAGGATTACAATAATTAAATCAAATCATTAAGGATTTGATTGGGTTAGGCTATAATCAAGGAAAATATAAAATATTATAATCAAAATCTAATTATTAGAAATTAATTAAGATAAACTCAATATATTGGGCTTGGACGCTCATATATATATATATATATATATTCTTTATTATTATTATTATTATTATCATTATTATTTAAAGAGATAGGTTATTCTGCCTACTCCTATTTTACCTACCTCTGCCTACTCATCTCAATGCCGTTAGATTATGATCTCATCCAATTTAAGGGATAAAATAAATCTTTTACCCTTCCTCTCTCTCTCTCTCCCCTCCGTACGAAGTCGCTCCCTTTCCCTCTCTCCGTTCGTTTCTCTCCACTCCATTTGCCCTAAATGTTGCTGTCGGCCTTAAGGACTTACGTTCACCATCAAGTTTTTCATTTTTTCTTGGCTCACATGTTCTCTGTTCTTTGCTCGGTCTGTTTGCTCAGATTCAGGGTTGTGATTTCAGCGTCTCCATGATGTCATCGCACGTTAATGCCGTCGGCCTTCCGGAGGTGAGGTTCTGATTTCAGTTTTCTTTTCTCACTCTTTGAGTCTCTGTTCTCTGGTTTTGTTTTTCTTGTCTCAACTCTAAAGCGGATGGTGAGGTTCTGAGGAATATTCCAGTCCTGATTTTAGGGAGACCACAATGAGACAGAGGCGATTCAGCCGTTGAATTTGCACAAAGCCATCACAAATGGGAAGCATCTTCTGTGGTTCAAAGAATGGAGAGAGCAGGCAGCGTTCACTGCTAATTTACAAAGGGCTTTTCGACATTATGCCTGGAGAAATATTCCGCCGGGACTCCATGCTATCATGCTTCGTTGCACTTGCAAGTTAGCAAAAGCAGTTGCTGCAGGCACTATTTTGGCTACTAGACCAGTATATTTTTTCCGACTATAAGATGTTCTCTCTTATTCTATTATGAGAATCTATTGCACGGCATAGTTTCAGGAATAAGATCCTCTCTTGGCTTTGTTCTCTCTTATTCTTCCCTACATGTTGATGATTGAATCATATGCACATTTTCTTGCACCTATTTGTCATTTTTCAAATTTAAGAAGACTTTGAAAGATTTTACTCCGTGCACTATATCCTAAGCTTGTAGAATTTTTGCTTGAGTGAAATTGGAAGAGATGATGGATTGGCTTACCATTGGTAGTATATTGCTACCATGTGGGGTCATTGCAACTGAGTGGCGAGGATCAATGGATTGTTGCTTATAATACGGCTATAGTACACTCAATATATTTGCTGAAAAATTGAAGGATAGAGATTGATGCGTGTGATACAGGGATCTAATACTTAAGAATGAATAATTCAAAACGCTAGTGAATCTGTAGACAACTGTTCATGTGATTTATTTCGTTGAAGAACCATATATTTTGTATTTTTAATCTTGTGATGACAAGTCTAGAGTGAAGATTGTGTAGTTCTTTGCTTCATCTTCTGCACATATGAGAGAACTGTATGGTGAAGTAATTTCTTCATAATCTGGATCTGGATTAGCTTAGAATTATCTAGACTATTGTCTAAACAATGCATGGGATTTTGTCTCTCCAATTATGTTCTGTTGGCATTAGAAAGAACCTGTAAAAGTATAGAATTCTTACACCTACTTTTTTAAGTCAATGGAAATCAATTTCAAGTAACAGCAAAGGGCAATCAAATATTTGAGACCAATTGTTAACCATGTGTTTCCCTTGCCTTTTCATAGGACCATTCTTTTGAATCTACTACCACTAAAGGCTATTGGACAAAATCGACCATTATAGTTTTTGGCCTATACTCTATTGCACATTCATGTGTTTCAACGTCCAATAGTAGTACTATTTTACATGTCAATTTTTGATTTAGGCAGTAATAAACTGAAGTGCTCATGTATGCTTCATTGTTCTACCAGGTGAGAAGGAAACTTGTTGAAGATTGGCTACCAGTCCTAGTTGTATGCAAAGATAATGTTGCACCAACGTTACCCATTAACAAATCATTGGAAGAAACATTTCTGAGAATAATCTCCACATTGCCCATGTCAGATGCTCAAGAACTGTTGCAGCAGTGCCTTGGCTTCTCAACCCGAAATGTTGAAGATTGTCCTCACTTGGTGACTGTAACCGTAATTTGACAGCTGGATTGTGAATATTGTATTATCTTATTTCTATATCACGACTCTAATATAATAAACAGAAAATTGTTTATTTTTTGTTGTAGGCTACAAATATGCTTCTTTAGGTCTTTGGGTTAGCTTTTGGTTACAGGAATCACTTGTAATTTTTCTTTAATTCAATGTATCTATCTCGTAGTAATCATCCCAGGCTTGTAACAGAGCAATTGCCATATCAATGAAATTGATTATTTTCTTTCAATAATTGTATTCTTTAAAAAAAAAAAAAAATACCATATCAAAAGCACAAAATCTCCAACCACAAGTCTCTTGGCACTAACAAATGTTCATGACAGTAATTCAAAATTTTATAAATAAAGAACTTAATAACATTGGGATGCATGAAAATGATTATATACTTGTGCTTGGGATGCATGAAAGCACTATAAGAAAACAAGAGAGATTTTCTGAACCAAAAATATATTAAGATTGAAGTGAATCTAAATGGCATATGTTTTACATGTAAGTCGTAGAAACAACCACTGAAGAGCAGGGGAACTATACACATCTTTGGCAAAGCAGAACCTAGAAATCATTCGATATCACCAAAAAAGAAATGTAGTCATTCACATCCATATACTAAGAGGAGTCTTTTGTCTGGATTCCCAAAGAATCACTTTCACATTCCTGTGGCATAAGCCGCCTCCTCTTTGCATCCTGTTCCTCACAAAATTTATCAGTCATCTGGACATCGCCTGTGACCTGTTGCTCTTCAACTACACAAGAGCTTGATGCAAGTTAAGATCTCCATCCTGTTCCCCACAAAATTCATCAGTCATCTGGACAGAACTGTACGATTGAGAAGCTGAGGCACTGCTGCAACAGTTCTTGAACATCTGACATGGGCAATGTGGAGATTATTCTTAGAAATGTTTAGACAATAGTCTAGATAATTCTAAGTCAATCTAGATCCAGATCATGAAGAAATTTCTTCACTGTACAGTTCTCACCATATGTGCAGAAGATGAAGCAAAGAAGTACACAATCTTCACAACTCTGGACTTGTCATCACAAGAATAAAAATACAAGATATGTGGTTCTCCAACGAAATAAATCACATGAACAGTTGCCTACAGATTCAATGCAAAATAAAAAACAAAGGAACATATATGAGCTACTAGTGGGTAAAATCAAATATGCAAGAGTTGAAACTCACACACAAAACCATATCCAAGTAATATCAATTACACGGACGTAAAACAACAACTTAGCATAATTCAATTTATTCCATTCAAATTGAAATTCTGTTTGCAATGTTTCAAAAGCAGCATCGGACTTCCAGCAAGATGATTAAAAGGTTTATACCAAATCTATTAATAAGGCAAAGCTCACTCCTAGCACTCAAATATGATAACCAACACATGTGCACAATTCATATAAAAACGATTAGCATTGTAATCGTCCATAAATCACGAGATTATTTGTGTATATACCTCTAATGTTTAATCTAGAACTCAAGAGTAGTGTAGGGTTTTAGAAGAGGAAGAGGCAATACCTGTGAGCGGAGAAGATTCTGATAGAAATTAGGTAGTAAAGTTAGGGTTAGAAGTCTGTAAAAGAAATTGGTTAGCTGAAAAAAAATCAAATGGAAAAGAAAATGATGAGAGGGAAGCCGTTGCAATATCGCACCACCAGCGGAGAGGAAAAGAGAGCGACTTCGTACGGAAGGGGGGGTAAAAGGTTTATTTTATCCCTTAAATCTATGCCGTTGGATGGGATCATGATCTAACGGTATTGAGATGGGTAGGCACAGGTAGGTAAAATAGGAGTAGGCAGAATAACCTATCCCAATATGATATTAGTAAATATATGAATTCAAGCTTACTTACAAACTAATGATCAATGGATTTATTAGAGTATTAGTAAATGTATAATATAATATAAGTATATAATGTATTAGATAAAAAAAAAAAATAGCCTAGCCCAATCGGGCCCAATTTTTTCGGGTGGCTTCTTTTTGGGATGAGCAAGACGATTTTTCATCGGGCTTAGGCAAGCGTATTGGGCTCTTGGACTTTATGAACACCCCTAGTAATGGATATGTAATTTAATAGTCTAACGCAGTAGCCACCATTGCAACACACGTTAAAAGGCCAATTAAAATAAACGTGAAGCTGTTATAAAAATAAATAAATCAACGTGAAGCTCTTAAACAAGTTATATTAATGTTGGAGTTAAGGCGAAACTCTGTCATTAAATTATTTTTTCAACAGCAAGCCAGCACTCAATACCTTAAAGTAAAAGTAAAATTATAACTCAACGACCAACGTGGAGAATAAAAATTTGATGTGAATAAAGATTTGAGATTATGGGCAAAAAATTATTTTGATATTCTAATCGCAACAAATTAATATTTTGATTTTATGAGCTCGTGTCTGTTTGGATTAGTGGAAGAAGTTGATTATTCCAACGTAATTTATGGTATACAGGTACATTTGTGAGAAGAGTTTTATCTCAAACATGTTCTTCAACTCTAGCCCAAACCATCGTTGATTTTCGTGGACAAAAAAAAAAAAAAAAAAAGGTGTTGATTTCATTTATTGTTCTTCGATTTTCAAATTTTGAATTTGATTTCATTGGTGATACTTATGGCATGATTGTCATAATTTTTCATTTATTACGGGAGGAATTATGTGATTTTGAAAAAATCTCATTAATTATTTCAATTGAGAGATTATCGAGATAGGTCATGGGAGCTCCTGCTTGCTTATGCGAGTCAAAGTAAAAAGCCTAAACTATATATAACGGCTTTCATCTGTGAGATTCCTTCTTCTGTGTCGACAACCATGAAGAAAATAGAGATCAATGGCGCAGCACCATACCTTCACGATGAGATCATCATCTGCATTCTCAGTCGGCTTCCGGTGAAATCCCTAATGCGATTTCAATGTGTCTGCAAACATTGGAAAAATCTCTTCAAGAACCCATCTTTTATAGCGGATCACCTCCACCACAGTCATCAAAACCCTTCTTTAATTATCTCCCGGCTATTCGAATGTAATATTCAGCGGTTACTTTTGATCGATTGCGAGATGCAATTCCGATATATCCAGAAGGCACCTCCTCCGTTCGATTCCTCGCCGCGCTACTGGTCCTTTCACATCATTGGTTCCAGCAATGGCTTGCTCTGTTTAGAAATCTGGAAGTCTTATATATTTCCTCCTTCGCTTTTAGTATGGAATCCTGTGACTAGAGACCTCAGAGAGGTTCCTGAATCCAGAATTAATGGGTATGGTTGTAAGTTAGGGTTTGGGTTTAGTCCCGTGGTAAATGATTACAAGATTGTGGCAATCAATTCCCGTAATAATCGTCGGGTTTGTGGAGTTTGTGTCTATTCATTAAGTAGAAATTCATGGAAAGAAATAGAATTTGGAAACTTAAAGGATGTAACTTGTCACGGGTTAAAGGTCTCTGCTAATGGAGCTATCTTTATTGATGGGTTAACTTGGGAGAAGGAGAAGGTGATAGTTTCATTTGACATAGCAATGGAAGTGTTTACTTTGATACCATGGCCTCCATTATCGGGTACTAATGCTAGTTCTGGCTTAACAGTGTATGAGGACAAACTTGCCTTACTTACTGTGGGTGAAATCGGACGACGCTCTTCAAACGTCAATTTATGGGTGATGGAGGAAGACATCTCTTCACCTGTTAAGAGATGGAATTGGATTAAGAAATTCACTAGCGGCATTTATCCTTGGAAATTTGTTCTTGGGACCATATGGAGGAATGAAATTGTCCTTTCTAGAAAAAGGAGCTATGTAGATAGTCTATATTTGTTCAATGTTAGTACTAATGAATTGAAGACATTTGCCCTTCGCCATAGAACTCCTCCTAATTTTTTGAGTTATGTGGAAAGCCTCGTACCAATTGTCAACATCCACAACATTGAAGAATCTTGATTTTAAAGGTTCATTATTTTATTGCAGATTTGCTTTTGTTTAAACATTTTTTTTGTAGAAATTAATCCATCGCATTTTAGTTCTTTATGTACCTGCAAGGTTTGATGCCATTGATTAGTGGCTTTAAAAGGTTATGAGATCTTTCCATACTATAAATGTTTTCAGTTTTTCTGAAACGGTTATCAAAAGACTTACTAAGAGCACGTTATCGTAGCATGCCAGTTCAAAGTCAATAACCAGCCATTGACAACAAGGTTCATTGGAGAAAGTGAATAGATATGACTTTATGCCTATCTATTTGGAAGTCGCTTTTTCAGTTTTTTTAGAAAGTATGCTTATTATGTATAATCTTGATAGCCTCTCTTCTCTGTCTCTGTACAATGACAAAGAGGTTTCTTTTCAAATTTCTTTTCAATAGAAATAATATTATTTACTGCATTGCTGTACATACAGTTCAATTAATAGCTGATGCACTACTTTGTTTCAGGGCATTCATGTGGTAAAAGTTACTTAGACCCTTGTTGAGAACTTTTTGTGTAAAATCTCTTGCTGCATTTAATTGAATCTGTTTTATATGCTTGAGAGAGCTATTTATCTATCATTATAATTTCTTTTCCTTTCACTATTTCTAATTGATGATTCTCACTCGTCTGGTATGTGCACAACCTGAACATATAACACATTTTCCGTATTTGAATTGGAGCATTATTTGATCGGTGGATTAGCCTAAGACTGTGATTAGCATAGGCGAAGCCCATTGATCGAAGAGTTGTGCGTCCTGTGAAGGATCACACTTCAAAATCAACCTGAATATGTATTGTGATTGATTTCTATATGTTTATTGCATAAGCATAAAGTGAGTGACATAGTAAACCACTCAAATTCCCTAGAGAAACCTAAGAATCTAGAAAATAGTAAAAATTTAAAATCAGTCACTAGAGGGATGCTGTCAATCGTAGAAACGACGACCTATGTATCAAGGGGCTTGTTTGTGTATTATGAGTTTGTCTGTAGACAACGAAGATTGAAGCAAGTTATCAGATTTGTAATCTGCAAATGACTTTAGGGGCAGTAGGTTGCATACCATTAAGGATGATTAAGATGGAAAAATCCTATAGTCCAGTCAATCTGATGTCACATGATAGTGTGATGGTGTTGAGCGAACATTTCTCAACTTTTCCTTTATAAAATCACCTCAATAAGTAGAGGTCATGGATTCAATTCCTTTTGAAACCTTAAGCTGTTAATGTCCACCACTCTATTTTAAAGAGAAAAAAATTGAGTTTGCAGATGATGAAGATGATCTCAGAGAGTCCATTTAGACCTATATGGTGGGATTTGGATCAGCAATGCTCAATGCTTACATGTTGCCATTAGTTTAATGCCCTCAAGAGACGTTATCTATAAATATCACGTTGAGTATGGATTAATCTTTGCTCAATAAGATGTTGTAGATTCAATTTCATTTGAAAGCAATTAAGCTGTTAAATGTTTTTGGGTATTGAGTTGTAATGGTAAATTGGATTAATCTTTGCTTTATTTATTTTACCTATCCATTTTGGCTTTCAAATACAGATATATCCAATATTATTTAATTGCTTGCGGATGGATTATTTGGGACTTTTTATGTCCTATCAGATTTTAATCTTTGTTCGAAGATTTCCTGTATATACGTGAATTTGCCAAGCACAAACCAATATAATTCAAATAATTCTATCAAGAGAGTATAATTTGTATTGTACTAATAAGCAATGGATTGCTAATATAATATTCTAACCCCAGCCACCGTTGCAACACCGTTAAAAGGCCAATGAAAATAAATGTGAAGGTTTTATAGATGGGAATTACTGTATGACGAATTTAACAGAAATAATATTCTAAGTATTTTTGCATCCAAAATTTGTTTATGGTGTCAGTACTCTTTTGAAAAAGATAGGGTTAAGTAGTAAATTTGCTTGGAAGACCACGCCCAAGAGCAATTTTTTCCTGGAAGTTTTTTTTGACTCAATATAGACCCGAAAATATAAAAACGTAGCAATCTTGTCATTTTTTATTAAAAAGTTAATGGTCAATGTCTAACGATCTAGGGCAAAATTGCTCATCGACGTGTACTTTCGGGATAAATTTGCTACTTAACCCAAAAAGATAAAAGGGTGTTTTTGCTAGATTAACGAGATATATTTCCCATGCATTGCACGGGTTGATTACTCTGTTATGATTAAAATCCATCCGAACAGTAATTAAATGATTAATTTATTGTCTAATCTAAGGGTTTTCTTTTTTTTATATTACATGTAAATGTTATCATTTCACTCAAATTTTTTGTGTTTTATTTTAATCGTACTAACAGTAAAAGGCTTTATGAACAGTAAAAAGCAAGCCTATGAATAGTAAAAACAATAAAATCATATGAACAGTAAATAGCTTATGAACAATAAATGGTGGAATAGATTATATAAATATGTAGATTATATTGATATAAAATGATAAATTTGAAAAAAAAACAAAACTATACTCGCATTATTTATGAATAGTAAATAATATGATTATTTTTCAAACTTCATAGAATATAAGGAAGTTGGCTAAGCAATTTTTGTGTTTATTAATTTTCCTACTCTTAAAATACATTCTCAATAACTAGGGTATTCACTTTCGTCTTCTTCAATATGTAGAAAAGTGGTTGTCGTTGTTTCTATAGACGACGAAAATCATGGAGCCAACAAAAGTGATCTTCTATTTCTTTTTGAGTGGTTGACGTTGTTTCTATGGACGACAAAATCATGGAGGCAACAAAAGTGATTTTCTATTTCCTCTATTTTACCCCTAAAAACAGGGGATTTGTTTTCGTCATCAAATTCGAATTTGATGCAAGCAAATCGTATCAAATTTGAATTTAATTATCTTGTTCTTTTCCTTAATATATTAAAATTTAAATATAAATTTGTTAATTTAAATCCAAATACAGTAAATAACCTATTATTATAAAGTTCTTTGAATCAAGTTTTTAATGAAATAATACCCATTCCAAAAAAAAAAATTAAAATTTTAAAGTTAGGATCAAATTAGTAAACAAAGCTCAAAAAATTTGAGCTTTAATGATTTAAATAAAATAGAAAATATTTAAAACAATTTAAATAATTATGTATTTCTAATATTTCTCCAACTCTCGATATTATCTGTTACCCCATAACTATTGGTGAATCTAAATCTACCATTATATTTATTTTGAATATTTATATTTATTTGTTTAAATTTAAATTTTTAAAATTTTTAACAATATATTGTTATATATATATATATATATATATTAAATCTTCTTTACGACTGGAATCAATTGATTTGTTACTGCGATTCAACCAAAGGCCTTGTAGCCCAATGGTATTGGTACTCCCCAATTAGTGGGAGGTTTGGGTTCCATTCCACTCGTTGTAATTCAGTCATTAGTGCATGCCGCCTTGTAATTCAAAAAAGCGAGGCATTCATCTTCCATTTATGAAAAAAATACATTTTTCCTTTTCATTTTGAATTAATTACTTTTAAGAGTAAAAGATATATTTTTTTTATTCTTTCCTAACTGTCACCCACTCACTCCTCCATTTTTTTCCTACCAAACAACTCATCTTCCCTCATCCCTGAAAATCTTCTCTTCCCTTCCTTTCCCTCCTTAAATCTTCCTCATACCAAACAGGCTCTTAGTTGTTGCAAGGTCTTTACTTGAGTTTGAAAGTAACTCTTTGAATTACCAATTTGGATCCTAGATGGTTGATTTAGGGTCTATTTGGTTTGGTTCGACGGAAGGGAGGGGAGGGGATTTTAATATTACCTTGTTTGGATTGATCATAAGGAAGTGGAGGGAGGGATTTTAATGGTACCTTGTTTTGTTTAGGAGGGGAGTGGAGAGAAATTTTTTTCACATTGACAGCTTTACCCTTATATTAAAGTAATCAGGTTTTGATTTCCCAAAATTTTCCAATTATTTGAAGAGATGCACAAGATTATAAGAGTGTACCAATTTTTCTAATTCATTCATACTTTCCAACACAATTAATAAAGAAAAATGCTTTTTATTTGTAAACGTCCCCCATCCATACACAAGACATGGTTAACAACTAACTTGTAACACCAGCATACCTTGCCTACTTTTACCCTCTCATGGTGTGGAGAATCTTCTTTTTCTTCGGTGAGAGACGAGTTCAATCTGGGAAGGTCTCTAATAGCGGATGAATCTTGATGGCAAGCGTCAGACATTAACAATTGTAGCATTCGCGATCAAACTCCCAAACCACTAATAGAGTTATGTAATTAATTTCTGGAAAAAAAAAAACTTCTAGCAATTAGCAGCGTACCTTGGGCTACTCCCTTCGAGTAAGAACAATGAAGCGGAGTTTGCAGGGGAGGCAATCTTGAAGAGCATTCGATTCTTGGAAGAGACGCTCCAACCTCCTTTCATTCAACCTTGGACAGAAGCGATGATGGCGGATAACACTGTGCTCTCCTGTTAGGCTTGATGCAGACTACAACGGAGTGGACGGTGACGGTGAGAATTGTTCTCTGCGGCGGCAGATGCACAGTGGTGAGGAGGGAGGGATTTTAAGAATAATAGAAAAATTCTAGGGGCATCTTAGTCCAACGAGGGGAGGGGCTAAAATCCCTCCATCCTCCCTCCTCCCCTTTGATCCCTCAAACCATACAGAGCCTTAGTGGATGTTTTTTAAAATAAAAAATAAAACCTCAATTTATTTTGTTTTCTAAATTTATATTTTTTTCTTCAAACTATCTCACTAAGTGAGTAGGTTAAAGGAGAGTTTTTGTTAATGGGCCAGTTTCTAAAGTAATGAAAATGATTTAAAACGATGCTTTAGAAAAGGGAGAATCATATATAAAGATGGTTGAAATACCTAAATTAGATGGTTACTAAACTTAACAAATTATTAATTAGGTTATGTGACACAATTAGAGATTTAGAATTTGAAAGAAATTACCTCTATATCCCGTAGTTATTAAACAAAAAACAAAATTGGAGATACATTGTTTATGTGCTAGGTAAGAACCCTAGCGGCGAAAAATTAATTGGAGGCCTCAATACTATCGAAAATTGGTAAAGAAGGCTACATAAGTTGGTTATAATTTTAAATCTTCATTCTTTAATCTCTTTTAGTTAATATATGTACTTGAAGGTATTACAACATATCAATGCAATATTTTAGTGATAAGGTACTACAACATATTAGTACAATATTTTAGTGATCAACATAATTAGATGATCTCATAAATTTCATTGGGGATCAAACGATAAGACACATTTGAATGAGCTAGAATCTTAGAAATTTTTATCTAGCCCCTTTTCAATTTTTTTCGTTAGGTTTATAATCTTAGAATACAAGTTTCATCCTTGCCTTCCTTTGAAGTAGTGTATTTGAATGAAAGCTCGCCATGTTTTGGGAATAGTGTATTTGGGTTGATTCTTGAGCTTGACTGTTTATAGTGCTCACACTGAGTCCAAAAGTGATCATTGGTGGTTAACCTTTCCCAGAATAGAGTTGTGGTAAATTGTATTATCCTATTTGCCAACAATTGATTGAAGTTTTCCTCATATGAATCGATATCGCTTTTTTAATTCAAAAGATGTAGTAGATGTGCTTTTATTATTTGATCAACACATTGGAGAAAATACTTAAGGATTCTACCTTTTCTAATGGTAAAAAGGAATGCAGTATCAGGTAGGAGTGAGCAAGTGACCCGTGACCCGTGACCCGCCTGACAGCATGTGACCCATGAAATTTTCCCCATTTTAAACCCACCCAAATTGGACCCGTAACGGGTAATGGGCTACCCGTACCTATTTATATTAAACAAGCAGGAGACGGGTTAGCCACCGGGGCACCCGTACCCCCGTTTACCTCGTATATTAAGATAAGTGAGAGTGTGAGAAACTGGACTCTACTCTAGCTTTTACGTCAAAAATATCATATCAGACAAGTCAAATGTCTAGACTCTTTGACCAATAAAAAAATAACTAGACTCTAGACATGAAAAGACATAAGACCAGTCCTCCACTTTTGACAAAAGAAAAAGAAAAAGAAAAAGTACCCTACTTACTCCTTGCACGACATGACCTTCCCTTCCCATTTCCTAATTCTTTGAGACCTAAACCGGTAAAAGGGTGTCGGGTAGAAACCTCCGGTCCCTCCCCAACACCGCCTCTCGGGCGGGTTTCCTCTTGTCTCACCGGAGTCCTGGTATTGCTCGGACTCTAGCCAACTCTCGGCCTGTAGCCTTCAACCTGACCGCGAGCCAGCGTCCCCTCGTCACCCAATGGTCATCTCGATCTCGACATTGTCTCTTGCCCTCAACATCGCCGAAGTAGCCACGACCTCTTCCACTCGCCCTCGACCTCTCCCTCTCCCTCTCGACCTCAACCTCTAAGTCTCCGCCTCAACTTAGTTTATGGCGGCAAAAGTACTCATGGATGATTAATATGGAGGTATACGCACTACTACAAAAAAGGGTAACTACTTCCCTAAAAGACTTCCTTATTTTTAAAAAGGATGTTAAAAGTGATCGTAGTGGCATTTTTGTAAAATAAATACTGATATTATCAAATTTTGCGTCCTAAAACCAGTTTAAGATCGTTTAAAATAAATAAAGGCGTCCTACAATAAATTCAGGAGGCTTAAATTAAAATTTTTTCTGCCAAAAATTAATGTTTTAGCGCGCCTTGGCGCCATTTCACAAATTTTTTGGCGCTAGCATCAGAAGAATGATGAGGAATTAATTTTTTATTTGTTTAATAAGTTTTAAGGCGTCCTGATAGAAGATCAGGACGCTTTTAAATAATTAAAGGCGCCCTGATTCAACATCAGGACGCCTTAAAAGCATTAAAGGCGCCCTGAGTCAACTTCAGGACGCCTTTAATGTTATTAAAGGCGCTAGGCGCCCTGATTGTACTTCAGGACGCCTTTAATTCTTTTAAGGCGCCCTGAATATGATTTCAGGACGCCTTTATTGCAAAATAAACCCTATTTTGCACATGCGTATCCCTCATTCTCGCTTCATTCGATTCCCTCAACCCTACCTTCTTCTCTCGATCATTTGTGCGCCGTTTCCTCCTCCGTGTCTTCGGGCCTTCGCGATAGTCGACCGCACTCTCCTACCTCGTTCTCATCTCGAGCCCTCAACCCTTCCTCTCACATTTGCGCCGTTTGTGCGCCGCCGTCTCTTCCCATCGCGACGGTCCCCGTCGGTGTGCGTGGGTCTCGTTCTCTCTTTTCGTCTTGCTCTCCTCAGGTGGTGTTCTCCGTCGCCTCTTCACGGTGGCCGTTGTTCTCACATTGTGCGCTCTCATTGGGTAAGTCCATCGGTCCACCCCATTCTTCTAACTACGTACTGATGTGTTGATGTTGATTATTTGGGCGTTGAAAACATTGGAAATTTCATATGTGATGACACTTTTTTAGTTAGGGATTATAGGGACTTATTATTCATATTTGATATTGAAAATCAAATTTTTGAGATTGGCCCTTGCTTTCATGATATTAAAAATCTGTTTTGGTTGATTTCTTTTGCTGGGATTTTGGCATGTATAGACCATGAGTTGCTAAAAACTCTCATTTAGGATTACTTTTCTCCATTGTATGAATTCAAACTACTAGATATGAAATTGAAAATCAAATGGTTGATTTTTTTAGCTGGGATTTTGGTATGTATAGACCATGAGTGGCTAAAAACTCTCATTTAGGATTACTTTTCTCCATTGTATGAGATTGGCCCTTGCTTTCATGATATTGAAAATCAAATGGTTGATTTTTTTGCTGGGATTTTGGCATGTATAGACCATGAGTGGCTAAAAACTCTCATTTAGGATTGCTTTTCTCCATTGTATGAATTGAAACTACTAGATTATCTTGGTTTTGTCGGTTGATGAGTATATAAGTTGATTTTTCTTTGTGCTCAATGCTATGTTGTACTTGATCACCACATGATTAGAGTAGTTTAATTGGAAGATGCTTGAGAGAGCCGTTTTAATTGTAGAAATTAAGAAAAATCTTGTTAGTGATTAAATGGATGGTTTGTTGTTAGAATAGAAATATATCTAACAACCTAGCATAGTATATTGAAGGATTTCTTTGGAAATATGGTTTTCATTAATTATAAACAGGACATTTAATAATTTTAATGAAAATGAAAAATCAGTCTTAACTTGAGAGAGTTTAGTTAATGATTTTAGAACCTTTGACTATCATGAATGATTTCTTGTAATCCTTGATACGTATGCCTTAGGTTACCGAATGCATGATTAAGTGAGCAAAACAAGAAATTATTAGTTTTTCTTTGCCCCATTCCGTGTGATGATTTGTTTGTGATGATCTTGTATATTGTAGGAAATGCTAAGGTGTTGATTTGATTCATTGAGCCAGCAAGGCAATGTGTGATTGTGGTCTATTCTCTTCTCTCCCGTGAGTCCCCTCTCCCCTCTACACTTGTCTAGCTCTCTTCCTTCCTCCGAGGCTTCTCAGGCTCCAACTCCGGTTCTTCATCCACGGTCCACCTCTGTTCCTTCAACTCCGGCGATTTCGAACCAGCTGATCGAGCGACGAGCGATTGTGGTTTGTCTCTCCTTTTCTATTTCGATTTTACCAATTTTTGTAGATCTCGTGTCTCTCTTATCCCGTAAATGTAATGTATAGCCTCGACTTGTTCCTTTTCCTCCCAAATCAGAATCAAATTCCCTCTTCCCATAATCCCATCGCCCATGTGCTCGACTTTGACTTGTACAGGCTTTGGTGATGATGATTTCTTCGTTTATTTCTGTTTTAAATTGTTTACTGTGTTACTATCTAGTTATTTATGCATCTATGTTAATCCTTTAAATGCACGTGCAAATAGTTTTTGCCCAAGATCCAGAATTTAAAGGTAGACAAGTAGTTACTTTCCACAACTAGAGAGACTTCATATTCTTCCGGCATCATCGGTATGTATCCACAAGACTTGAATCATTAATCCACATTTATATGTTTATGAATTTTCTTTCTTTCAATATTGTTGTGCTCGGCTTTGCTTTCTTTATGTTTTGTTGGTTTCTGATCTGTACTCGTAATTTTAATTTTTACAATTTCCCATATTGGTAGGGTTCTTTGTATGTTATTTTGATTAGCATAATGCCGTAAGAGCATAGTCTATCAATTTCAGCCCTTTTTTGCATTTTATAGTGTAGTTACTCAACCCTCTATCAATTCTATTTTGTAATGATGAAATTGATGCATTTAATGGATGATATTGTTCTGAATCACCTTGAATTAAGCCGAAATTGTTTGTTGTTGAAAATTTGGGATGCATTACTTTTAAGGGGAAATGCTGCCGAAATTTTTTTAAAAGATAGAGAAAAAAGCATGTCGTTTCTGTTTTCTGTTATATAAACTTGAGTGTTGGTGGAAATATCGTAGGTGGTATTAAAATGGGGCATAGTTGGATGAATGCTTTGAGAACTAGTGAAGAATATGAGAATGGGGTGGAAGAGTTTATTGAATTTGCTAGAAGGAATGTGGCTACAAAAAAAGGGATGTATTATTGTCCATGTGTTAATTGCTTAAATGGGGTTCGACGGGATATTCCTACTATAAGGGATCACCTAATTTGTGATGGAATAAACCTTCGATACACAACGTGGATATGGCATGGTGAGGAGGTAATAAGTACCAAAGTGTGTCGGACGAAAATGAAGTTGAGGAAGATGATGATGGAATGGAGAGAATGATTCATGATGTTGAGGTCGAATCTTTTGCACAACCGCATGAATATGATAGCGTGCGAGTGATGCGAGACACCGTTGTTCCCTGGGTGTACTAAGTATACACGGTTGATCGGGACCTTACATTTGATCAACTTAAAGGCAACTTGTGGGTGGACCGATAGTAGTTTCACGTCCCCGCTTCAATTGTTGTGTGATATGTTGCCGTGACGATAATGTACTTCCAAATCGTATGTATGAGGCCAAGAAAATCTTGTCTTCGATGGGTATGGAGTATAAAAAGATACACAGTTGCCCTAATGACTGCATATTGTACAAAAATGAGTATGAAGGCTTGAGTAATTGTCCGAAGTGTAAAACTTCACGATACAAAGTGAAGAAAGGTGGTGGTTCCGAGATGATGAGACAACAAAAAGGGAACCCGTGAAGGCATTGTGGTATCTTCCAATAATACCGCGGTTTAAGCGTCTCTTTACTAGTGAAGCCACGGCGAAGCGCTTGAGATGGCATTCGATGAGAGAATATCCGATGGAAAATATCTCCGACCCACCGACTCTCTCGCAATGGAAGAAAATAGATGAAATGTTCCCTCAATTTGGCAAAATGAGCCAAGAAATCTTCGTCTGGGCTTTGTACAGATGGCTTCAATCCGTATCGGACTCTTAACAAGACCTGAGTGCATGGCCGATTCTCCTTGTAATATACAACTTACCTCCCGGCTATGTATGAAACGCAAGTATGTGATGCTCTCTATGATGATTTCTCGGACCAAAACAGCCCGGAACAATATCGATGTGTACTTGGCGCCCTTGGTTGAGGATTTGAAGAAATTGTGGGAGGAAGGCGTAGATGTGTTTGATGCATATAAGAAGGAGTCCTTCAAGATGCGTGCAATGATTTTTACCACGATAAATGACTTTCCCGCATATGGAAATTTGTTAGGATACAGTGTCAAGGGTCATAAAGCATGTCCAATATGTGAAGCGCAGACACAAACTTCCATCAACTAAAACACGGAAAAAAATGGTCTATCTCGGTCACGAGGTTTCTTGATCGGTTCCACCCATATCGTAAGTTAAGAAAGCGTTTCAACGGCTTACCGGAGCATAGAACGGCTCCAAAGGCATTAACCGGAGAGGATGTTTATAGTCGGGTGAAACATATTAATATCATATTGGGTAAGCGGCGAAAGATTGTGGGTGAGAAGAATATATGGAAGAAGAGATCAATTTTCTTTGATCTTCCATATTGGCGTAGTCTTGATGTGAGACACAAGCCTTGATGTGATGCATGTGGAGAAAAACGTTTGTGATAGTCTTGTCGTACTCTTTTGCACATACCAGAAAGACTAAGGATGGAATTAGTGCGAGACTAGACATGGTTGATATGGGAATAAGAGAACGGTTACATCCACAAGTAAAAGAAGATGGTAAGAAGGCATATATGGAGCCAAAGAGCCCATACACTATCAAAAGCCGAGAAAAAAGTTTGTGTGGGTGTTTATATGACATTAAGGTTCCACAAGGATATTATTCAAATTTGAGAAGGTGTGTTTCAATGGACGATCTGAAGTTAGTGGGGATGAAGTCCCATGATTATCATGTGCCGATGCAACAACTATTGCCCGTATCTATTAGGGGCATTATGAAAGATGAAGTGCGAACCACTATAACAAAATTGTGTATTTTCTTTAATGCTATCTCGTAACAAAGTCATTGACATTGAAAAGTTGGATGAATTGGAAAATGAGGGTTATATTATTTTGTCTCAACTAGAGATGCATTTTCCTCCCGCATTTTTCGATATAATGGTGCACCCGATAGTGCACTTGGTAAGGGAGGTCGCTCATGGGTCCAAATTTACCTAAGGTGGATGTACCCTTTCGAGCGATACATGAAGATCTTAAAAGGGTATTCTAAAAATCCTTATCGCCCTAAGCCTCAATAGTTGAGAGATATGTAGTTGAAGAGGCTATGGACTTTTGTAAAGATTATCTATCGTGGACGATGATACGATCTCGATGACAAGGGGATAACCGAGGGAACTCGAGGAATCAAACTGAAGAATAAGGGTCGTGAAGAGGTGTTGCAAGCACACCGTACATCTTGAATAATTGGAAGAAGTTCAACCATACATTGATGATCACGAAAGAGTTTGAAGAATAAGAATCCAAGGAAGAATGACATGCAAATAGCTCATGAGCAAAAGAAGACGTTCATAAAGTGGTTTGAGGAGAAGGTATCGCACGAGACCGAGTGTCGGATACAATCGAGTGGTTGGCCTGGGGGCCTTCTTTTCAGTCATCACTTGGCAAGGTTATGAAATAAACGGGTATACCTTCTACACAAAAGGCCAAGACGACGAAGTTCAAAGGCAAAATAGTGGGGTGATGGTTGAAGCTGAATCCATGCACTTTGCGAGTACGAAAGACAAAAACCCGGTATTAGCATCAATGGCTTATTATGGAGTTATTGAAGAAATATGGGAGATGAGTTACAACAAGTTCAAAGTTGCTCTATTGAAATGTGAGTGGGTTAGCAATAATGCTTTTGTAATAGATCCACAATTTGGAGTTGTCTCGCTTGATCTTCATAGAGTTGGTCATAGAGATGAGCCGTTCATTCTAGCAAGCCAGGCAAAACAAGTGTTTTATGTTACGTACCACGCAAATAAAAAAATGTCCATTGTACTTCAAAGTAAAAACAGAAGTATGGTGAAGAATCCTTCGACCTTGAAGATACACCCCTTTCACAACAAATCCCCCTACAACGCGTGATGTGGAATTGGTAGATGATGAAGAAGATGCTGCAAGAAAAGATCATTGTGAAGGAATATGGGAAACCATATAAAGTAAGATCTTAAGTTATGAAATAGTAATATGTCATAACTTAAGATGGTTTAACATTTTAGTTTATTTTATTAATCTGTTTACTATTTAATAACCTATCTAACATTGATTTGTCCTTGATGAACAGAACATGTCTAGCTCTAGCTCGATGAGTCGAGGTGAGAGAGGTGGCGAGCCCGTTGTGAGAAGGGGTAGAGGTTGCACACGATGAGTGCACTAGTGGCCCGTCGTGATTCAAAAAAAAAAGAGGCCGCATGTGGACTTTGATGACAAGTTGAATCCAATTGGCCCGGAGGAAGACAATTTCATTAGCTATGTAGGCTATTTGGCTCGAAGCAAAGTTCGCATTGTGATCTCTCGCTTGGAAGTTCGTTCCGAAGAAAACGGCGGTTGATTTGGGCACAACTTTTGGTTCGTCACTTTCAATATATTTGCATTTGTATCATTTGGCTTGTTACTTGAAATTTAATTATCTTTCCTTTTACCTTGCAAAAACGTACGACGTCCCTAACACTAAGGAAATGGAAAAACATTGGATGTGGGAAGTTCGTATACGTTGGAAAGACTTCAAGAATAAGCCGACTAAAAAGTTTGTTCGAGGGCAAAGGAGGAACGAGGATCCATGTCGAAATATCCTTATATTTCTCCGCAGGACTCGGAGGGAGTTTGTGGCGTCACGGCAAAATCCGAGTTTATTGTAAAATTAAAATTTCTTTCATTTCATATCATTTCATTTATTTCACAACTTAGTTTTAATTGTTTTTGTGTCATAGGAAATGAGTCAAGCCAATAAAGAGAGACAAGCGGCAAATAAGTAACCGCATTGTATGTCTCGTGGTGGGTACAAGAAAGCCGGAACGGAGAATGATGGAAGAGCAGTTAGAGAGAATGAAGGAAGCTTCGAATCCGATCCTTCCACCGTTGTCCAGCCCCCTCGAACCTCCTCCTCGTCACAAGAAATGGAAAGTCATGAGGATGAGGGGCGACACATACATAAATGCAGATGTTGCCGAGGTTGCCTCCAAGATTGTAAGTAGTTAAATTAGACGTTTTAAATAGCCTCGCTTTTTTCATATTATAGGGTTTAGTTGTTATTTATGAAACATCTTATGATACAGATGCACTTGAGGAGCAGAGTTCCCAAGGTTCATTTACGCCGGTTCACGGATGGACATTTTGTCAACGGCGATTGGGAAGCCGGATTACCCTGACAACATTCGAGGGGAGCCTAGGGGAGTTACAGCCGCAAAATATTTTGGACGGCGTTCACGGTTCTATGACGATAAAAACCCTAGTCCTCGCCTTGTAGCCAAAATTCGGGCGGGATTATTTGATGAAATCATGCAACAAGTACGATCCGAAGTGAAAACCATGATGGATTCGAGGGACAATACGGAACATACAACTCGTGAATCCCCGGCCTTCCCCAGCCAGAAAAGAGAGTTTTCACCCTCCGGATGTTGATCTCGGCGAACCTTCTCACACGCCACGAGAGGACAACCTTGCACTCTCTATTTGGATGTCCCACACCGGCGTATTGTTGCCGATGCTCTTATTTACACGGATCACACCATCCACCATAATATTGAAATTCCAAAAGACCTACGTAGGTGACCGTGAAATGTGTTCGAGAGGGGGAAGACAAAACATACATCCCGATTCAAGATGACGAGGTTCCCGATTTAGGCCGGCCATAGGATCGTTCATCCTTTGGCCGAATCATCTTATTCAGATGGCGGCGGCGACACCTCCAATGGTAGGAAATACATTACTAGAACTTGCTTTTCATTGGTAACTCACTCATAATATGTTTGTTTATGTTTTCATAGAATGAAGTGGATGAGGGCAAATTTCCACACTTAGCACCGCTGCGATCCATGTACAAGGACATTAGCTATCTCTCCTTCAAGATGCAACCTGGCATTGTCGGCGTAGACAAGACCTATGAGTTTACAAATTGACCAAAAAGATCTTGTCGAATTTTTGCATATGGAGGATTTAGATTTAGTCGTTCTTGAAGCTCGATAATGTAAGTTTTTTCCCCCTTTGATTATTGCATTGATCTTTTTTGTTTGCTATACTTAACAACGTTTATCATTTTATTTCGATCATAGTGTCTCACGACATACGACATATGCGTCCGAAAAGGCCGAAAGGATTTGTATGGATTCTTAAGTCCAATAAACACGCCGCGGCTTGCAGTGTGTTAACCAAAAGGACGCTTTATGTTGGTGCTACAATTGTCCAAATAAGATGATCGTTGTTATCTAGCCCCAATACTTGAAGGGTACGTAATTTAGTTGTCTATTTAAGATTTTTAAGAATAAATTCCTTTCTTATCTTAATTAATATTATAATGTGTTTGTTGTAGTGGTCATTGGACCCCGTGTGTTGTTTGTCCCTCCAAGAACGCATGTTATTGGTTTGATCCCTTAAGAGGTGGCAAGCCGAACGATGAAATCAAATCTATGTTTGCCAAGTAAGTAAATTTTTGTCTAAATCATTGATTCTTCATTTATATGATCTGTTTTCATGTCTCATTAATTTCCATTTTAATGTAGTGCATTCGGGCGGCTAGATCGATTCTTTGGAGCACCAGAGCGGACCGAAGTGGTTTTATCCGAAAGTAAGTAGTTTCAATTCAAGATATTTCATTGACACAATGGTAGCTTTCGATATGCCTTTATCCGTTTTAACAATTTTCTTTTGATTTATAGTGCCCAAAACAACCAGGGAACTCTGAGTGCGGATACTTCGTTATGTTTTATATGCATACCATCGTTACGGGCAGACGTACTACAAGTTTTCAAAACGTACGTGATCGCTCTCTGTTTCTCAAATGATAATATTTTTTGTTCTACTTGAGTTAATTATTTTATTCGCTTCATTGGTTTAACTTATACGTTGTTTTCCAATTTATAGCTTTTTGATAGTCTCGGATCCGTGCTCGGAGGAAGAGATTGATACTGATTCGAGACGCTTTGGCTGCAAATTTTCTTCAACGCATATAGATATGTACATCATGTGTTGCCTTGTTCGCCTTTAATAGTCTTGGTTTCGTGGAATTGGTAACTCGATTTGTAAATAGCCTCGAAAATTAAATCATATCAATCATTTAGAGTTTTGTTGTTGTTGTGATCTTTGTTCGTATTGGAATTGAAACTCGGAGTCGAAAGTTGAATTTTTGGTCAGTTTAAGTAATAGTTTGTTGTTGTTGTTGGTCACTTGCTATTGTTGCTGTTGTTGGTCTTGCTGGTTGCCAAGTGCTTTTTGGTCTAAACTGATCTATCTTATTGAGTCTTAAATGTTTTGGTCACTTAGCTTGCTGTTGTTTGTTTGTTGCTGTTGTTGGTCTTGCTGGCTGCCAAGTGCCTTGTTGTTGTTGTTGGTCTTGCTAGTTGCCAAGTGCGTTTTGGTCTAAACTGATCTATCTTATTGGGTCTTAAAAGTTTTGGTCACTTAGCTTGTTTGTTGTTTGTTTGTTGTTTGTTGTTGGTTTTTGCATCTCATATATATGCATTTTCTGGTTGCCAAGTGCCTTGTTGTTGTTGTTGGTCTTCTTGGTTGCCAAAGTGCCTTGTTTTGTTGTTGGTTTTTGATGTTGTTGCTTTGTTCTTTGTCGTTGTTGGTCTTATTTGCATTGTTCTATTGCACAGTTTCAGTTTTATATCAATGCAAAAGGGGGACATTTTTTTAAAAAAATTATAATATAAGGCGTCCTGATTTCAAATCAGGACGCCCAAAGTGTAGAGTCAGGGCGCCTTTTTTACCAAAAAGGCGTCCCGTTTTGATTGTAGGACGCCCTAAAAAAGGCGTCCTAAATGAATTGTATGACGCCTAAAAAAGGCGTCCTGTTTTTAACATAGGACGCCCTAAAAAAGGCGTCCTATATCTATTGTAGGACGCCCTAAAAAAGGCGTCCTATATCTATTGTGGGACGCCCTAAAAAAGGCGTCCTATTTTTAACGTAGGACGCCTTATAGACTATTTTTTCAACTACCCCTAGTCAGACGTCCTTCACAAAAAGGACGTTAATTGCCTCTAATTCAGGACGTTTTTGACGTTTTTTGTAGTAGTGACGCATATTTTAATCAAACAGGTTCCCTGGAGCCGTTTGACTGTACTCGTTTAACCCGTCCTGTTTTTATATGGGTTCATCCCCGGGTACAAGGTTCCCTATACCCGTGGAATATAAACGAGCAGGCGATAGGTTACCCCTCGGGGTAGCCCCACCCGCTCGTTGCTCACCCCTAGTATTAGGGGATGGCTTTGATAAATCAAAGTTTGAATGGATGATTGTGTATTCATAAACAAAATAGTAGGAGGTCTTGTGTTAATTTTTGATACAGTAGTGAAAGCAAAACTCTGAATGTGATTGTGTTATTTTATGTTTTAATGGTGATGAGATAATCTTTTATGCAATTTCAAAGCGTAACAACTCTTATCTAGAAACTCAATTCACACCTTTGATCATCTTGTCGATTAAAATTGGGAGATATTTTTTAAGGTTATTGTAAAGATGGCTATTCTTTTGATTGCTAGGGATCGAACGATGGATGAGGATCGGGAAGTCTCTCGCTTGGTTCAGAAGCAATCCGACCATGATTTTGATAGTCTTGATCACAGAAAGGGGTTTGATTGTTATAGGGACACTAGAGATAATAGAGGATACGGAGCTGGAGGGGATGCTACTTGGGAATTTACAGTGGAAATTTACTCAACCTGAGGATGCTACTTGGGAAGATCTTCCTATTATTCAACAGCAATTTACTAGAAATCCTTGTGGACAAGGATTCTTTTTTTTTGGGGGGAGTATTGATATATGCATTCTCTAATATGGGCTTTCTAGTAAATAAATGGTGGGAATATGATATCAAATCAAAGTTAGTTAGAAGAGAGAGAATATCGTGACGTGGTTAGTTAGCACAGGGTATATAACATCCCAAATTTTAGGATTTGGAGTTTTAAATATTATATAGAAATTATTGTGAAATTTGACTAAAATAATTATGAAGATAAATATTGGAAAATTAAGGAATTATTTTTCCTTGAGAAATTTACAAGAAAAGAACAAATTCAAGGAATATTTGTAAAGGATAATTTTTGGCATAAATATTTTAGAAATAATATTTCAAGGCCTAAAGGAATTTAATTAAGAAGAAAAAATCCGTAAATGAAATTAAGAAGGAATTACTAACATTTATTCACTTATTTCCCATGTGCAAGTCATTTGCCCTTATAAGTAGAATTATTTGGATATAAGCATTTGGACCCATATACTATATCATTTCCACATAACTCAAGGTCCATAGTATTTTTGGCTCATATGCTCCGTTGCATACAGAATAGTGTCATTTGGCCCAAACAATATGACTAACTAAACCTATACAAAGCCCATTTCTCCATTAACCATTTAACTCATATTCAGCTGCAACGAAAATAAAAATAAAAGGAAACACGTAAACCAGCTTCCAAGCAAAATGACAAATCACGGAAAATCCAAATTTGCGTAAAACCGGTGGAAATCTCAAATAAGTATTATGAAGAGTGCGAAGATCGATGGCCTTATCTCTAGCGTCGGCTGGCCATTTCCTTTAGACCCTCCTCCATGCTTCTCGAACTCAACGTTAATATCCAGCCGTGTTTTCTCCCTCTCGACCGTTAGTCTCGTTCTTGAACTAAACCCCGATTTAGAATATATCAATGCTCTTTGCTCTTCTTTACCATTATGTTGCCTAAGCCAAAACCAAGAGAGAACAAGAGAGTGAGAGTCGACGAAGGAGGAGAGACAGAAAGGTCCAAGCCGTGGTTCATCTTTCCTTTGCACTTAGCTTCAAAAATAGGGGTATTCATTCTCCTTGAAGGCCACGTCGAGCAAGCCCGAGACTCTAGGTAATCATTGGGTCTCTCTTCTTTCTTGTTTTCATGATTCCCAACATGAGTTTTAGAGCATGAAACCGTAGAAAATGAAGCCATGAGTTTGCTTTGCAAAAAGAAACCGAAAACAAATGGGGCTGTTAGCATCTATTTTCATCTCTCGAGTTGTTTCACTACACACTTAGGAAAATAGGAGTGGTTTTGTTATATATATATATATACAGGGGCGGACCCAAAAAATTACTGAAGGGGAGGCAGCATTGGTGGGGAAGATTTGGGGGTTCGGGGGCAGTGCCCCCGAATTAATTTTTTTTTAGAGAAAAGTTATAAATACATTAAAAAATAAAAGAATATAAACAAGAAAAGAAAAAAATTCATGAAATCAAGTGAACATTGATGATGTAATAAGAGAGACAATTATTTTACAAATATGTCATTTAGAAAAACAAGGCTAAGTGCGCTTACATAAATTACAATGAAGGGTGGGCACTCAATAAGTTCAAGTACATATATTTTAATAACAAAAATATATTACAATAAAAATAATTACAATATTATCATTCTAGGCCTTATTTTTTGAAATTCCATCATAATTGACTTATTATCAATGCTATCAAATACATTTTTTTTAATATAAGGCATTGAACAATCATTCGTCCCTCATCTAATTATGAAATGCAGTCTTAATGTATTAAGGATGGACAATCATTCAAATATGTGTGTGTGTATATATATATTTATTATTATTATTTTTTAAAGAAAATCCTAAATTCAAGGGGGTACTTGCCCCCTTATGTATAAGGTAGGTCCGCCTATGTATATGTATATATAACGAAGCCTAAGAAAAGAATATAAGGTTGCTACATGTGGAATAAAAAGAAAGGAAGCCTTGCCGTTGAATGTTTGTGTGTATGAAACACTACACAACTTAATATATATGAAACCAAATACTGATATATATAACCGCATCGGGTAAAAACAAAAGTGGATGGAAACATGTGCTGCATATATAAATAAAAGTTGATATATATATAGTTTGCTGCACTTTTCGCTGCACATATAAACATTGGGAAAAATACACACACACACATATATATATATATGTATATATATATATATGTTCACTGCTCTTGTAATGAGAAAGAAAAACTCCTTGTTTTGTGTATGTGTGTATATACAACATAGCTTTGGGGAAATATAAGGAGCTTTCACCACTGTCATGTGTGTGTATATACACACACGTTCTTAGACCGAAATATATATGTGGTTTTCATGCTTATATATATATATATATATATATATATATATATAAATACATACATATCTTTGCATATAGGGAGACTCACAGTTAGATATATATTTACATAAGGAACCAAAACCTTGAGAAGTTGTTGCTTGAAACTCTGTACATGGAAAACAAAATAGCTTGTATATGGTGTTAGATATATATATTAAAAGAGAACGGAAAGGTTTTTGTGGTTGAATTGCATGTGAAAAGAGAAAAAAAAAAACGCTTATATATACACAACACACACACACTAATTCATGTGCATTTGGAAAATAATAGGAAAATCACTAGTGCAAAAAAAGGCTTTAAGACCGCCTCATTTAGAGCGGACAACGGACACCCCGGTCTTAAAGGAATGACCGTGCAGTTCCGTAAATATAAAGAACTTCTTGCACCGGACCAATTTTTCACCGCTCTTAAAATCATTATTGAGACCGACTAAAATACCACCGGTCTTAAAAATTGAACTGAAATTTCAATTACTTTCTAAATATATCTCATATAGCCGTACTTATATTTTCTCGCGGTAAAACATAATAAGGAAAAATTTAAATATAAAAAGTCTAAAGTTTTAAGACCGAACTTACCAACAAGACGGTCTTAAAAGTTTTCTTTCAAGACCGGACATATGATACTTGCGGTACGAAAAGTTCATTAATATTAAGACCGGCGTTTTAAAAGGAACGGTCTTAAAGGTTAAACTTTTAAGATCGGACGTTTAATATGACCGAGATTAATGTAAATATTAAGACCGTCTCTTTTTCATCCGGTCTTAAAAATCCAAGCAAGTTATACATTTCTTCGCGCGAAAGCTTTTGTTACTCGTGGAGAACCTCTTCGCGTTCCGAAACCCTTCCCGTTGCATTACCTCTCTTCCTCGCCCACGTACCATCAGCCCCCGTTACTCTCTCATTTGCTTAGGCATTCCTCTCTTCCCCGTCTCGAAAATGGACGGTGAAAACGAATCTATTCGTGTTCCGCAACGCCATTCTCGGTGTGACCGGGTGTGAGTGAGAACGAACCCTCTTCATCTCACAATGAGGCTCGTAATCGCCCGCACGCCGTGGTAGAAAAGACACACGAATGATGGAAGTGACCCTAAGTCGGACTTCTGGGTCAAAGCTCGAGATTCAGTTTGATGCAAGGTTGGAACCTGTCGATCCTAATAAAAGCAAATATAATAGTTTTGTCGGCTGTCTAGCATGCAGCAAGGTTAGCATCTTGATAGATGAGTGGAAAAGTGTGGACTATAAGAATGTAAAGGATCCTATTTGGGAGACTATCCTGTGTTACATACACTCGTCCCCGATCAAGTCGAAGTTGAAAGACAAGACATTGTCTTATTGTGCTGATCGGTGGAGGAAGTTTAAGACCTTTCTCGCTAACACGTATATTTTCTCCGATGTTCCGCCCGCCAAACATCCTTGGGAAGTTTACACATTTATTGATGAACGAATTTGGCGACAATTTGTTCTTCAAGGACCACTCTGAAGCTCGGTGAGTATATATTTAGTTTTGTTTTCCCTTTTGTTTGCTTATTAACCCTGTGCGGATATGTGAATGTTATTGTGTTCATCTAATCCCGTTAGTTATATAATAGTTCGGTGTGTGAATAGAAGTATACATTTCCCCCTTTGTCTATGCAAGTCTGATATGTCAACCCTGAAAAGGTAAATTACTGATGAGAAGGTATTAATTGTGTAATGGTTTGTCTTGCAAAGGAGGAAATGAATAGTCTTAAAAGGGGGAAACTTTATATACCCAATTGTTACTATCTAATGGGGACTACCGATCCCACCGGATGCCTTAAAAAGGATCAAGTTTGTATTATTCGTAAGCCTTTGTCTATGCAAGTCCGATATGTCAACCCCGAAAAGGTAAATTACTGATGAGAAGGTATTAATTGTGTAATGGTTTGTCTTATGCAAAGGAGGAAATGATCGAATAGTCTTAAAAGGGGGAAACTTTATATACCCAATTGTTACTATCTAATGGGGACTGCTGATCCCACTGGATGCCTTAAAAAGGATCAAGTTTGTATTATTCTGTAAGCATAATTCTCTTTTGTTTCTTAACCTATCTATCTAGCTAGCACTACAAAACATAGCTCCAATTTCTTCTACAATTCTACATCTTCCTTAAATAAAATGTTGAAACTTGATGAAGTGAAGAATTTGACTACTTTGTTTGATTGACGTTCATATGAAGCGAAGTTCTCTAATTTCATTAGTGACATGCATGGCCGGAATTCATAATTAATAGATGTTTTCTATCCCGATTCACGAAAAGAAGGGAACAAGCACAGGAGATAGGTAGAAAGAATGATTGCCCTCATAGGGCTTCTCGCGGCGGATATCAAAAGGCCGAAAAAGATTTGATGGTCGCCAGCGGAAGAGATTGGATGATGAAGCGTAATCCAATCCTTCGTGATACATGCTCCTCCATCTCCAATACGTCGCGAGGAGTTGTGGTTGCATATTTGGCAAAAGCCAAGCGGCGCCTACACAAGTGAACAAACTCGTCTAGTTGCTTGAAAGAATTGTAAGTATCGTTATTGTTATTTTTTAGTTACTAAACATGTTTCATTACTAAGCTTCTCGTTATCGTATCTTACAGAAGATCTTAAAAACAAAGAAGCGAGAGAGATCTTTTGTGTCGGACGGGAGGAATGATGTTCGGCCGTTGCGGCCGGAAAACCGGATCACCCGGGCGTGTAAGGGGGATTGGAGGACGGGTAGGCATAAAGCAAGTCTTTGGTACATCCAAACGCCATAGACAAAGTATGGTTACCCGGAGGAGATGGACCGGACGTTGGCTGCTAATAAAGCTTCAATGACGCAATGTTTCAATCCGAGATGAGCCGGATGAAGGAGGAACTGAGTCGGTGAGGCTGCTTTTGAGCAATCGTCCGGAGACCGGTGTTCCCTTCACACTCACTGCAACCGTGTGCGCGAGCACTAGAGGAGCTGCATTGATGGAGAGTCGAGCAACCTTGTGACCTTTATGTGGAGCATCCCGATCATCATGATGGACGATTATTGGTTGCAAAAGGGACTGTTCACAACTTGGGATCAACCGTACACCACCAACAAATGCCCGATGATGAAGTCGGGTGTCGCTTGAAAAGGTGATCATTGATGCACACTCCCTCCAAACCGATGAGCCGAAGCTTGTGAGTGATGTCAAGGAACCTTCATCCCTTGGCCGGTGAAGCTTGTACATGTCTCTACTCGCTCCGAAGCTTCAACCCCTCCTCCTCAAGTTCCATCCCCGTCGGGCTCCATCCCCTCCTCAAGCTCTATCCCCTATCATCAAGTTGGTTGCCAGGGAAAAAATATCCGATCTAATGAAAAGTGGATATTTTAAGGATAAATCGTGGCTTTGTCGATGAAGTAGTAGGTGTCCCTCATCCTATGCCCGTTCAAGTTGACACCGTTGATGTTGAGTCCTCGCTTTGCTTCCTCGACGGAGCTTACGATGCGCTTGTTCAACTTTTTATGAAGTAAGTATCTTCGTCTATGAGTACATCATTTAAATGCATCGTTTAGACATACATACATATATATATTTCCCGATCGATGTCATTATGGTAGGTTCTTGCATCATGAATTGGTTCAAAGGTGCGGGATCAACGATTTTGGATTCTTGTGCCCCGTCTATTCAAGTCAAACAACCATGGAGCGAGACAGGAGTACATATCAAAGAGGTTGTGCTCAGTGATCAGAAAGTTGTACTTTTTGCCATTCTTCCACAGGTACATATCAAAAATCTTGTCCGCAATTCACTTAATTCTGCTACATATATATATCACTGAGTATAGTTTACTGATGTGAATTTTCAGCCGCCACTGGCAGTTGGTCGTCATGTGCATGAAGGAGCATAAAGTTATCTTCTTATGCTCCACTCACACTGAGCCATTGGCTATGTTGGTGCAGACCGTCAACGAGTAAGCATGTCATTTTGATTCCCTTGTCGACATCTCTGCTTTGTGAATTTTAAGTGAATCATTGATAAATTTGTGATTTTGATGATAGTGCCATGAGGACCTTCCAAAGACTAGAAAAGAAAAGGCGTGCTACTCGACAAAGACCCCATATGGTACAAACCGAGGTTGGTACAATATTTAATTTGTAGCACACCGCCTTGTGAACTTGGTCACCGAGCTATATATATGCTCTTATATATATTTCTTGTTCTTTTTAGACCCGTCGGCAACCACCGCGTCCAACTTATGTGGCCGATCGTCATGAAACACATGTATGATATTACAAGGCGAGGGGATACTAAATTAACTCGCAAAGGTAAATGTATTTGATGTTACATATTATGCAAGTTAATTCAGTTTAAAACTGCTTACTTTACAAATGAAATATGCACGCAAGTTAATTCGATTCTTGTCTTTGATGTTACGATGTTTCAATGCAAAACTCCCTTTCCCGATGATGAACTGGAGCACATACGCAATGTGTTTTGTGAATATCTCGTATGGTCGATCTTAGAGTCACAAAAAGGACAATAATTAATGTCCTAAATTCATTTGTAACTATAATCTGTAGCAACAATAATCGTTCTTCCGTAAATTTGTTTATTTTTTTGAACAATTCATTTGTAAATATACATAGGCAATGTAAAATTCAATACATAAATGTAGTTAATTTTTCGAACAATTTTCTTGTGTCCATTTTGGGTTTCTTAATGTATTATTGGATGGTGGATATAGCTATTTAATTTAGTGTTTGAAATCTGAGACTTTTAGGACCGTTCATTAACATCATGTCCGGTCTTAAAGGTCCACAAAATCTTCGGTCCTAAAGTATGAGACTTTTAGGACCGTATATTTCTCTAGTGTCCGCTCCTAAAAACTTAAAAACTTCATGAACTTTTAGGTCCGACGTATTATAGAAGATCGGTCTTAAAAAGTCGCCCGCCTAACTTTTAGGACCGTACGTTTTTATTTATGCGATCTTAAAAGTCAATTTTAAATACATCTTTTCAGACAAATTAAATGGATAAATTTGAAGACAACCGAGGTTACGCGATCTGCTCAAGCTAGGTCCTTCATTATCATCGTTGTTACCTCTCCATGTGTAGAAAGCGGCATTATCGGTGTCCCTTTTATTTTGTCTTTTGTCTTTTTGTCGGAAAAAGAAGGAAGATAATGAAAAGGACACTTTGTTTCTAACATGGGGAGGTAAAACCGACGACAACGAAGGTCCAACCTTGAGACGAATAGTCACTTTTTTTTGTTCTTATCCGAATAAGGTAAAAGCTCCTTTTTTTACGTATGTTCTTAACTCGTATTACGTGAATTTCTGTTGTTGGATTTACACGAGGACAATGTTTTGTTTGTTTCCTTTTTGTCGGAAAAAGAAAGACGATAATGAAAAGGACAAGAGGCAATCGGATATGGAAACCAAAGCCGACAAAAATGGCGTGTTTTTAGGACCGTCGATTTACTAACTAAAGTCTTCATTCTTTTAATTTAGGTTTTTTAGTCTCGCCATTATCCGTCCTTCATAGTTGCCTTGTTTATTGCTTTCCGGTTCGGATAATGGGCTAAACTCGCACGAGAACAAAAATTAAAAATATTTTATTTTCTAAGTATCCCGACTTTTAGGACCGTATATTTATTTAGTGTCCGCTCCTAAAAGCTTAAAAGATACATGAACTTTTAGGTCCTGGACGTATTATAAAAGGTCGGTCTTAAAAGTCCCCCACTTAACTTTTAGGACCGCATGTTGTTATTTGTGCGATCTTAAAAGTAATTCCCCTTTAAATACTCCTTTTCAGACAAATTAAATGGTTAGGGTTGAAGACAACCGAGGTTCTGGCGTTCTGCTCAAGCTAGGTCCTTCTTTATCATCGTTTTTACCTTTCCATGTGTAGAGGCAGCATTATCGTTGTCCCTTTTATTTTGTCTTTTGTCTTTTTGTCGGAAAAAGAAGGAAGATAATGAAAAGGACACTTTGTTTCTCACATGGGGAGGTAAAACCGACGTCAACGAAGGTCCAACCTTGAGAAGATTAGTCACTTTGTTTGTTCTTGTCCGAATAAGGTAAAAGCTCCTTTTTTTTGTATGTTCTTAACTCGTATTCTGCGAATTTCTGTTGTTGGATTTACACGAGGACATTGTTTTGTTTGTTTCCTTTTTGTCGGAAAAAGAAAGACGATAATGAAAAGGACAAGAGGCAATCGGATATGGAAACCAAAGCCGACAAAAATGGCGGTGTTTTTAGGACCGTCGATTTACTAACTAAAGTCTTCGTTCTTTTATTTTAGGTTTTTTAGTCTCGCCATTATCCGTCCTTCATAGTTGCCTTGTTTATTGCTTTCCGTGTTCGATAATGGGCTAAACTCGCACGAGAACAAAAATTAAAAATATTTTATATACTAATTTTTTTACGCTGCCCTATAGGGCGGCGATCACAAAAAAAAAAAAAAAAAATAAAAAAGCAACAAAAAAAAACTAATCCCTCTCGTAGTCGGAAAGGGAGGGGCGTCGGAGTCGTCGGAGTTGTCGGAGTCGTCTTCGCGGGATCGTAGTTCATGTCATTGGCGTGGAGTACCATGTTCAGCTTGTTGTTCATGGTATGAGCAAGCTGAACCAATTAGCCCAAACGTCGATCGATTTGATCGACGCGGGCCACCAGTGACTGCACCAACTGCTTCACAGTCGGATTTGGAGGAGGCGGTGGCGGAGTGGGCTGAGGTTGAAGAGGAGGAGGAGGAAACGGAGGACCTGGGGGAGCAGCCATTAGAGTGGGGGCTGAGGTTGAAGAGGAGGAGGATGAAACGGAGGACCCGGGGGAGAAGAATGTGAAGAAAGTACGGTAACAACGGGTTTAAATAGAGAACCCGTCCCGAACAATGTGAAACGCCGGAAGCTTTAACGAGGAGACGCATTGTTCATCGAATACGAGGAGACGCCTAGTTGGGAAGTTTATCTCGGAAGCCGAAGAGACTCGCATCATTCATTTGAACGGTGTGTAAGTACGGGTAAATGATAAAAGGTCGGTCTTAAAGGTAAGACTTTTAGGACCGGACTTACTATAAACGATCGGTCTTAAAAAATTAAAAAATAGAATTTTATACCGCACACCTATGAGTACCGGGTTAATGATAAAAGGTCGGTCTTAAAATAAAATGAATTGCAAAAATATTAAATAATGGAATTTTATACCGCGTACCTATAACTCCTTATTAATTCCTCACTACCTCGTAACTCCAAACTACGTACGTGGCTATCGAGAATAGCTCTACGCCTCTATTAATTAACTCCTCATACCTCTCTGCCACAACTGCTCAAACCATGGTTAGATACAAGAGAACCGCTCGTAGGGGTGCTCTTAGTCGTGATGCTCGTGCCTTCCGTCGATCGTTATACGGTGCGCCTCCTCCATCGAGAGTCCGTCCTATTGTGACGAAGAGTCTCGGGTCGTTGGACCCATTGTTATTTCTTCGGATGATGAAGAGATTGCGACACCCCTCCATCCTGCTCCCCCTCGCCAACCAGTTGGCCCCAGCATGCCTCCCGCTGACCCCTCTCCTCTTTCCTCTAGTGATGCATTATGGCTGATGCAACGAAGACAGGAACTTGCTGATCTCCGGCGGGAAATTAATGTCTTTCACGCCGAAATCGCCAAGGCTTTGGAGGATAATAAGCTTTAGGAGATGTTTAGTCGATTCTTGTTTTTGATAATTTTCTGCTTGTTTTTGTTTTGTATTTTTTCTTGTGTACGTGCATATGCAAGTAATATATGTAATTAAAGAAACTCCAGTTTTCCTTTAATTTTTATTCATTCGATTCTTTGCTCGCCAAATCCTTTTTCGAAATCAAAAAATAATTTTAGGACCGGAGTATTATAAAACGGCGGTCTTAAAAGGTTGTATATATAGAACCGTGTTCTTTTAATGAACCGGTTTAATTGTCTCAATTTAGGTCCGGAGGATTATAAAAGTCCGGTCTTAATAAAATCCCAAATATAAAACATGTCTCGCTACGTCGCGGAATATTAAATTTCCCTCTCGAACTTCTCTTGTCGCGCCTAAAGTGTAACTCGGGTTACCCGTCGCCACTTCGTCGCCGGTTCGCGTTGTACCTCTCGACAATCACTTTACGGTTCCTTAGCTAAACGTCTATAGACCAAGCTGTAAGAGGTGTTTCGGTTATATAACTTTATGATTTTCCCCGCTCATCGTTCGGGTTTTTCCTGGGTTGAGCGAAATCGATCAAATGTTCTTGTGGGTTTATGTGTTGTTAATGGATATTGTATTTTGAAGATTATAATTGCATTTTAGACCTACCCAACTGACCAATAAATGTTTTTAGGGTACTCTTTCTGTCTGCAACATCAACGTTCGTGGCGGGAGAAGAAAGACTAAGCAAACGCATTTGAATTTATATGATACAGGTGAGTCCACAAGACCTTCACGCGATGCATTTAATTTCCTCGTCATGCATTTATTTTGGTTCTTGGATTCTCTGCGATACATTTATGACCAAAAGTTATTCTTCATTCTGCATTTAATGAGCAAGTTTATCCGAAAAAAAAAGAAAAAAAAAAAAAAAAAGACATAACCGACATTTGAGCATATATATGTATGTTAAATCTTTCCGTCTATATATATAGGAATTCTACTATGGATCACGGTTGGATAAATGCTAAACGGACAAGTGTTGAATATCAAAATGGGGTGAGGGACTTTATAAAATTTGCTAAACAAAATGGCCATGCTTGAGGGTGGGAAGTTTTATTGCCCTTGTGTAAAATGTTTGAATGAGAGGCGACTAAGTCCCGAAGTTATACACACACATTTAATTTGTGAAGGAATTTGTAAGACTTATACAAGTATGGGTATGGCATGGTGAAAAAATACCAAGTGGGTCTCAACATAGGGAAGTGGCCTTTGATGATAATGACACGGATATGGATGATCACATAGAGGACATTATCCGTGATGTAGGAGAAGAGGCTTTTCATCAATCACATGCATATGGTAATATGTGCGGATGCGAGACCCCTCTATACCGTGGGTGTAAAAAATACCAATTGTTGAATGCCGTATTGAAATTGGTAAGCTTGAAGGCACGTCATGGATGGAGCGACAAGAGTTTTTCGAAATGCTTGAGGCTTTTAAGGACATGCTTCCGGATGATAATGTGTTGCCGCATCGATACTATGATGCTAAGAAAATACTTTGTCCACTGGGGATGGAGTACAAAAAGATCCATGCATGCCCGAATGATTGCGTGTTGTATAGAAAAGAGTTTGAAGAGGAGCGAGTTGTCCGAAATGTGAAACCCCAAGGTACAAGTCAAATAAGGGGCCGGCAAAAGTGTTGTGGTATCTTCCAATCATACCAAGGTTCAAGCGGTTGTTTGCGAATGAAAATGATGCAAAAAATTTGAGGTGGCATGCGATGAGAGGATTTCGATGGAAAGCTTCGACATCCGGCCGATTCTTCTCAATGGAAGAAAATCGATCAATTATTTCCGAACTTCGGCGAAGAACCTAGGAACCTTAGGCTTGCCCTTAGCACGGATGGCATGAATCCATATGGAAGCCTTAGCAGATACATAGTTCATGGCCTGTACTGCGATTATTTACAACTTATCTCCAATGTTATGCATGAAACGAAAGTACATCATGTCTGTCTATGTTGATTTCGGACCGAAACAACCAGGAAATGACATTGATGTTTACCTTCACCCTTGATCGAAGACTTGAAGGAGTTGTGGGTAGAAGGTGTTGATGTTTTTGACTCTTTCAAGAAGGAGGTGTTTAAAATGCGAGCCATGATATTTTGTACTATAAACGACTTCCCAAAGATATGGGAACTTGTCGAGGTATAGTGTAAAAGGCCATAAAGCATGTCCGGTTTGTGAAGAAGGCACACGCTACCATCAACTTCAACATGGAAGAAAGACGGTTTACCTTGGACATAGGAGATTTCTTAGACGGGGCCACCCATATCGTCGATTGAAGAAAGCCTTTTTTGGTGGCCAAGAGTATGAAGATGCTCCGATGGCATTGACTGGGGAGCAAGTTTATGAAAAGGTGAAAAATATCAATGTCGTATTCGGTAAGACGCAAAGTGTACAAAAGAAACAAATATATGGAAAAAGAGATCTGTATTCTTCGATCTTCCATATTGGCACAATCTTGATGTGAGACACGTATTGATGTCATGCATGTGGAGAAAAACGTATGTGATAGTATTGTCGGCACGCTTCTCAACATACAAGGTAGTTCCAAGGATGGTGTGAAGGCAAGATTGGATCTGATAGCAATGGGAATACGCGAAGAGTTACATCCAAGGCCGATGGGAAGAGAACTTATTGTCCCCCGACTTCTCATACTTTGTCTAAGGATGAGAAACGAAGTTTTGTGAGTGTTTACATGGCACAAAAGTCCCACGGGGTATTCTTCAAATTTTAAGAGGCTTGTATCGATGAAGGACTTGAAATTAGTAGGCCAAAAGTCTCATGATTGTCATGTCTTGATGCAACACTACTCCCAATAGCTATTCGAGGCATCGCCGAATATGATCTTCAGGTCGTTTTGACTAGACTTTGTGTCTTCTTCAATACGATTTGTCGTAAAGTTTTCGAGATTGAAAAGTTGGATGAATTGGAGAATGAAGGATATCTTATCTTGTGCCACCTTGAGAAGCTTTTTGTTCCTACATTTTTTGACATCATGGTTCATCTAATTGTTCATCTAGTGAGGGAGATAAAGATGTGCGGCCCTATCCATTTACGGTGGATGTACCCAATTGAAAGATCTATGAAATTCCTAAAAGGGTACGTGAAGAACGCATACCGGCCGAAGCATCGATTGTTCGAAATATGTTTCGAAGAAGCCATGGAATTTTGTCAAGATTATTTGGCCAAAGTAAGACATATTGGGCTTCCAAAACGTCAGCATGCTGATGGGGGTAGAGAAGGGCTTCCGTAAAGAGTGTGGATCCTGATGAATTGTCACTAGTCCACTTGTACATCTTGAATAACGTCGATGAAGTTCAAGCCAGCATAGCTGCACATAAAGCAATACCGTAAGGAAAGAAAATCATCGAATGATCCGAACAAAGGTTGATTAGGGAGCATAACGAACTTTTGCAAACTGGTTCAAACAAAAGGTCGAGGGAGAGGAATGTGTTTCGATACAATCAAATGGTTAGCGGTGGTCCGAGGTTGATGTCATAAGTTGGAATTCGTATGTGATCAATGGTTATACATTTTACACGAAGTCCCTAGATGATACGAGCACGTCCGGAAACGGTGGTGTTATGTTAGAGGCTGAATCTATGCACTTCTCCGGTTCGAAAGACAAGAGCCCTTTATTGGCGGTCATGCCATATTATGGGGTTATTCAAGAGATTTGGGAGGTGGACTATGTGAAAATTAGATTTCCCATTTTCAAATGCAAGTGGGTTAATGTCAATAATGGTGTTCGGATCGATCGGCTAGGATTTACATTAGTCGATGTCAATGGTAGAAGTTTTGGAGATGAACCTTTTATTATGGCGAGACCAGGCAAAACAAGTGTTCTATATCACCGATCAAGAAAATAAAATGTGGTCGTAGCTCTCCAAGGAAAGAGGGTCATTGATATTGATGAGGAAATGAATTCAAATTATGGTATTCCCGAGAGTATTCCTTTTTCAAGGGGTCTACCGGACATGAACGAAGAAGATGAAGCGGATAATGAACCCGGCATAAGAAGTGATCATCAAGAAGGGATATGGGAAGATATCACTTTATAAAAGAGTCAATTCATAAGGTAATATTCATATGCAGATTTCTTTGAAGACTTTAATTAAGGCTTTAACTATATATATTAAATTCCTTCTATCTATGTTCATAGTTAATGTCAACGACTATGAATTTTGTTCTTGTTTTATTTTTGTGGCGGATCCGATCCAAATGGGCATGTTATATAAGAGGATGTTACGTTGTTGGGTGGGGGAATCGGATGAAGGCATGGTGAATATTATTTTGGGCGCATGTATGTTGTACTTGTAACTTATTGTATTTGTAAGTAAGTTATCTTATTGTATGAATTAATTTAGGTGTTGTAGTCATAGTAATCATTAATTAAGGGGCCAAATAGCTCATGGTGAATAATATTTGTATTCTTTTTCCAATTCAATTTATTCAAATAATTGTTCATAGTTTGTAGCTTAAAATATCGACTTTTATGTCTTGGATTGGGTGGTGGATTTATGTATATATATATATATATAATCAGGAAGAACAGCAGGGAAAAATTCGGGAAAATTTAGACCGGAAATAATAACCCGGTTTTAAATGTTCACTTGTTAAGACCGGATGTAATTATATGACCGGTCTTAAAGGTCAGGACACTTTTGAGTTTTGATATTAAACCCGGTCTTAAAAGTTGGTCTTTTAAGACCGGTATATTTAGAAGTCCGGTCTTAAATAAAAATCTTTAAGACCGGATGTATTTATCATCCACTCTTGAAAGTCGGTCTTTTAAGACCGTATGTGTCTTGTCCGGTCTTATAATTACGATCTTTTAAGAGCGGCCTATTATTTGACCGGTCTTAAAAGTCGAGCTTTAGGACCGAACAAAAATTATTTCGGCTTCATTTAGTACAACTTTTTAAGACCTAAGTTTTTAAATGTCCGGTCTTAAAAGAGTTTCTTTAAGACCGGTTCGAGTCCGGTCTTAAATGGTAGACTTTTAATACCGGCTGGAACAAGACCGGTCGCATATCCGGTCTTACGACCCCCCTTTTGTCCGGTCTTAAAAGCCTTTTTTCCACTAGTGAATGTTGATGGTTAGAAAACCATGAGAAACATTATATGTAATGCATTAAAGCATTATTTATATGATGATGGGTATTTATAAACTCCTAATTTAAAGTGTTAAGATAGCCTCGGGAGTTTAAATTAATTATAGTAAAATAATAATAATAATAAATAATATAATAGTAAATTGGCAAAATTGGGTTAGGAATAAAAATGACAAATAAGACCCAAAATATATATTTTGGCCTTCAAAAATTAAAATGGACCTTGGAGGGTTGGTATAGGCCCAATAGCCTTATACTAAGCCTAGTGCCATGACATTGGAGATTGTGAAGAGTTTGGGCAAATAATAACCCATTATCTGTAAATGTATATTTATACGACACGATAGTTGCCAAAACAATTAAACAAACGTGAAACCAATAGAAGATTTTGAAGCGGTCAAGTAGTAACCTTAAACCTCATATACTCCGTGTAACTTGTGTATGTATGTTTTACCATGTATATTTCATACATTTGGTTATCATTTATTTCCAAGCGCTATGGAACCGGAACATGTTGTGTACAATAAGGGCTTTGATGTGTGATGTGCTTGGTGGTATGTACTGTGTACTATTAGGACCACTGCGATCAGGCTTTGTGTGCTATTAAAACTGCTAGTTCCGGATTGGTCAGTGTGCCTTCTTGTGTGCATGATATTGAATGATATGTGGTTTGTGTTTTTATTCATGGTTTTCTTACATGCAATGTATATACATTTTAGGGAAAATTATAATGAAGGGCCTAGAGGAAAAAATATTTATGGAGAAGGACCATAAAAATTGTAATAATTTAGAAGGACCAAATATAAAAATATAAAATTAAAAGTACTTGAAATGCCCCTAACAAAATATTTTGCATTTCATCCAACATTCCCTTCCCCATTCTATTTTTAAAACTAATACAAAATTCTAAGTTTCATTAAATTAAAAAATAGTTTTCTCAATTTTCATTTTTCACAACTTGAATATATATTTATGAAAAAAATTACTCATTCTACAATTTGTAAAAATTATAATTTTTTAAAATAAAAAAATTAATTAAAAATAAAATTATATAATTTTAATAAAAGTCAAGGTCTTTTATAATTTTCCATATATGTTAAACCTAGAAAATTTGTATGATTTTTTTTTTTTTTTTAGAAGCAATTTATGTGGGTTAAGAAATTCAAGTAATGTTAATAAAAACTAAAAAAAAAGAATGAAGGACCTAGAGAAAAAGATATTTATGGAGAAGGATCATAAAAATTGTAATTTTTTAGAAGGACTAAATATAAAATTAAGAGTACTAAAATGCCCCTACAAAATATTTTGCAATCCCTCCTATATTCTCTTCCCCATTCTATTTTTAAAACTAATACAAAATTTTAAGTTTCATTAGATTAAAAAATATTTTTCACAATTTTCATTTTCACAACTTGAATATATATCTATGAAAAAAATATGCATTCTTCAATTTTTAAAAATTATGATCTTTTTAAATCAATAAAAATTTTAATTAAAATAGAATTATAAAATTTTAATAAAAGTTAAGGTCTTTTATAATTTATCATAAATGTTAAACCAAGAAAGCTTGCGATTTATTTTTGTTTTAGAGGCAATTTATGTGGGTTAAAAAATTTATGTAATGTTAATAAAATTTAAAAAAAAATCTAATTAACCTATTATATCCTAAAAAAATATGAAATAAGCTTAGTTTTAATTTTTATAAAAAGAGCTTAATTGATATTGTCCTTAATAATATAAATCGGAAAACTTGATGATATAAATTAGTGAAAAATAAAAATTAAGAAAAATATAAGTTTAACAGTTGTTAATTAAATAATATATTAAAAATAAAAATATATATATGATATATCATGATGGGCATTTTCAGTTTTAATTTTATTTATTTTTTTAATTATGAATAAAAGAGAAAATCTATTAAAATTTATCAAGAGGTTTGATTAGGAGAAATTTAAAAAAGAAAAACATGATACATTATGAGGTTTGATTAGGTGCAATTTGGTAATTTAAAATTTATATTATTTTGTTTGATCCTTCTAAGTAATTACAATTTTCATGGTCCTTTATAATAAATATTATTTTCTCTAGGTCCTTTATTTTAATTTTCCCTTAACCTATTATATCCTAAAAAAATATGAAATAAGTTTAGTTTTATTTTTATTAAAAGAGCTACATTGATATCAAGGTTGATAATATAAATCGGGCAACTTGATGATATAAATTGGTAAAAAATTAAAATTAAAAAAATATGAGTTTAACCATTGTTAATTAAATAATATCTTGAAAATAAAAAATATATATGATTATATCATGATGGGCAGTTTTAATTTTACTTATTTTTTAATTATAAATACAAGAGATAATATAGAAAGTTTGATTAGGGCAATTTAGTAATTTTAAATTTATATTATAATGTTCGGTCCTTTTAAATAATTACAATTTTTATGGTCCTTTATAATAAATATTATTTTCTTTAAGTCCTTTATTTTAATTTCCCCTACATTTTATATGAGATTAACGGTTACTCTAGGATTCAATTTTGAACAACGGTCTCATTTAAGCCCTCGGCGTTACATCTAGGTCTAAGCCGGGAGACTGAGGTAAGACGGTGGAGCAGGATTAGGTTTTACGATGGTGGTTATCGGAGACTTATTTTGGATATTTTGGTGTCCCGGATGACTGTATTATAATTTTTTTGGGTATCATTATTCGGGATAACTCACTACAAGAAAAATCAATTTTTGCTACGGAAAAATTCCGTAGCAAAATAAACTTTTTCCGTATCAAAATGGATTTGCTACGGAATTTGCTACAGAATTTGTCTGTAGCAAAAAATCGCGTAGCAATTGCGACGGAAAAGGAAAAATCCGTCGTAAATTTTGTGACGGAAATCCCTATCCGTCGCAATTTTCTACGGAAAATATTTCCATAGCAAATTTTTTAATTTTCTACGAGAAAATTTTTTCGTCGCAATTGTTAAGGAATTTGTTTTAAAGTAGCAAATTTGAAAATTTGCTACGGAAATGTTTTCCATAGCAAATTCAAAAATTTTCTCAAATTTGCTACGGAATTATTTTTACGTAGCAAAACTAATCAATTTAAAAAAAAAATTATAGAAAAGTGAATACAAAAAGTAGTGTATCATGGATATAATAACAATTATAAAGAGTTTATATAGAGAAAACAAAAAATATATAATAATGGTGCAAAGAGAAAATACTAAAAAGTAGTCTAAACAAGAGCGTTGTGATCATCATCACCACCAGCATGATCATCAACACCAGGAGCCGACCCCGAACCCTTGTCTTTCATTAGGGACCTGATTTGAAGCCGCATCTGCTTCATCATCTCCGCTTCTTTGAGTAATGTCGCTGCAAAGATCATCTCTCGTTCTGAATCATCTCTTTGCCTCATCATCTCTTGTTCTGGATCATCTGCTGCCTCTTCATCTCCTGTTCTTGAGTCAGCTGCTGCCTCGTCATCTCTTGTTCCTGAGTCATCTGTGTTGCTTGCTCCTGCACCAAATCCTTCATCTTCTTCAGCTCATCTGCAAAAACATTATAAAGTACATTTATTATTTGGACATCATTTGAATGGACAAGAGAATGGAAATTATCAATATCAAATGTATTACATTTACCTGAAGAAACACCTTCAGTGCTGGATGAGAAGCACTTTGTTTGCTTCAGTCGGCTGGCAGAGGCACCGTATCCAAAGACTCTCCATTTCTTGTTAAATCCGCCTGTAGCCTCAAAGAACAGACTCTAGTTATTGGACTAAGAGGAGGATGCGAGGTCAGTCCCACACTGCGAGTCTCGCTCCTGCGACAGCTTCTGAAAGGTTTCCTACAAGGACAAAAATACATAACAAATAAGACATGTAAAATGAAATAAATATAGTGGTGCATAAAACAAGTAATAAAGGCAATAAATGTCTAACCGCTACTTGCTGCGCCCTTAGGTTAATCCATTGCCTCTCACTCCCTTCAGACTGTCGGGAATGGGTCCGCTCAAAGGTAGCCCACTCAATCAATCCTGCAGGAACTTCCCCAGACTCTACCTGCAAACGCAAATGATGACCTTAATTAATTACTTTAAAATACAAAATATTGAATACCTAAATAGAAAATAAGGTGTGCTTACAACTTTTCGTCGATGCTCACTAATTGAAATGGAGCCATCAATATATGACGGTCCTTCCATTTTGGCCCCATTTTCCTTATTTTTCGCACTTGTGTTATGGAACTTCTCATTAGTGGCCCAATTGTCAAATAATTCGTCTACATTCTGCTGTGGAATCCAATCTTTCTTGCCTCTTGACTTTCTCAATGAATAAAGCTTTTAAGACAACCACCGGCTTGCCCTGTGGTTATAAGCTTTTTTCAGATCTTAATGATGTCCAGGCAACGTCATATGCTTATCCTGAAAATCAATAACGAACAATTACTGCTCCAAATTTTAAAACTACTTAATTAATAACCATAAAACAAATAACTTACTAAGAACTCATCGAACCAAACATCTCAATTGGCCTTAGGAATGTCTGTCCACTTGGCCCAAGGTTGATTGTAGTTACGGAATAATTGGGCCGAGATGAAATCCCCCACCTGATTATGAGGCACAAATCTGAAGACAGAGGACATCATGCAAATATTAGCATACAACCTAATTAGAGAAGAAAATTGTAACATTACTCGGTAATTTGGCATGACTTACGTGTTGCCGTCGGACGGATCCAAAGCTTCCCCCGTCGAAGGATCATTTGCGCCCCCATATTGGTGTATCGGAGGAACTACCTTCTTCCCTGACGTGGCTCTAAGGCGACGCAGTGTGCTAAGGAAGGAATGTGAAATATTGAAGATGTTTGTACATAGATGGTTACAGGAAACTAAACATATGTAAATCAATCAGAAATGGTAAAGTAAACATGTTGTCCCCTTTGCTGTGGATCAGTGGGGGTAGACGGTGACGACGACATATAAAGCGACGGTGAAGATGACAAATAACCCGACGGTGAAGATGACATATCAAATGGTGGAACCTTTGGGGATCCGCTGAGCCCTCTACCTCCATAGGGAGCAGATGGCGTCGCCCTACCCCCTCTTATACGAAGGGGTCGAGCTTGACCACTACCACATCCACTACCTGAACGTCCTCCTGGATGCTCCATCTCTGAACACTTATAGATATAATGTCAAAAAATATTTAAAAAAAAGATATTTGGTTAATATTACAGTAGCAAAGTAACAAAGTATGTAGTATAACAGATCGTCAGAAACAAAGAACTAACACAAATCAACCGGACGATTCCTGTTCGTCGACCGGTTGCACGTCTTCCTCTGAAGTCTCATAGTCGTCGAACTCAGATTCACTATCAAAGTAAATCACTTCGTCCTCATCGTCTGATTCCTCATCGTCAATTTGTATAGGAATCAATTCTAAATCCGCAATAGAATTAAAGAGAATGCTTGGTACTTCGTCGTCGAAGATGTTTATGGGCAGTACATGTTCCACATCAGCTTGGAACGGTTCAGCCATACCGTCATTTGATTCCGGCTCTTTTGACTTTGGTATAATATTTCGTGCTTTGGTTTTAATAACTCTCATCCACCCTTGGCAGGATGTGGGGTATGATGTATAATAAACTTGTTCTGCTTGTTGAGCAAGGATGAATAGGTCATAACCAACCATATATCTCCTTGTCCAGTGGATCTCAATATTTCCATGTTTGTCCACTTTTGTCCCACGTGAACTGTTATCAAACCACTCACATTTAAAAAGGGCAACCACCTTGTCCCACGAGTAACTCAGTTGAATTATGTCAAGTAACTTCCCGTAGTAGTCAGTCTCCAACCCGCCAACTTGGTCACCTCGATAACATACACAGTAATTGCAACATAGTGTACCAACGTCCGTGTCAACAGCTTGAAAACCGATACCCATTGATTATATATTTGTTGCATCGGGTAACACTAATTGCAGCTCCATAAGATAAACTCCACACAACTTCATTGGGATCTGATCGATTTTTCACGAAATATTGACGAAACCATTTTGGAAACTCAGAGTTCGTGTATTGATCAACTTGGGACACCGACATTGAAGGATTTTCCGATCGGACCCAATTAGAGAAGAAACTATAACAAAGAACTCAAGTTAATACTTTAATACTTACCATAATAGTAAAAAGAAAAAAAAATCTTACTTTAGGTACTGGGCGGCCACTTCACAGTTGTTTAGAATGTACCACTCCGCTACTTGCTTATCTCTTCCGTTAAGAGTTGACCTCCAACGTTTTCCCACGGCTCGCCCTGGAAAATTAAATATTGATTTTTGATCCCTCGTATCACCGACATCATCGTTGCGACGTACCCCTCTCCATCTTGTCATCATTTCAGGGGGATAATAGTATGACGCAAATTTTGCGGCCTCTTCGACTAGATATGCTTCAGGGATAGATCCTTCAACGTACCTTGGATTTTTGATCTTTTTCTTTAGTGTGCGTAAAAACCTACAATGGACAATGAGAGGGTATTTATAAACTAAAGTATCATGTCAGTCAATTAATAAATGTGCGAAAGAAATATATATATTACCTTTCAAACGGATACATCCACCTATATTGTTGTGGCTCTCCTACCCTTGCTTCGTAGGCCAAGTGAACAGGCAAGTGTTCCATTAAGTCAAACATGCTAGGAGGAAACACCATCTCATCTGAATCGGCATAGCATTATTGGCATGCTCGTCTCCGTGTGCCGTAACTTTTCAACATTAAGCTCGAAGCACAGATTTCTCTAAAGAACATGGAAAATTCATTCAGAATAGACCATATATGATTCGGTAGTGCTTTGAAGGCCCACGACAACAATCTCTGGAAAAAAACATGACAATCATGACCCTTCATCTTGCTCAACTTCCCTTCATACATGTCGACACATCTTTTCAAGTTTGATGCATAACCGTCCGGGAGTTTCAAATCTTTAACCCATTGCAACAATTCTAAATTCTGCTCTTTATTGAATGTGTACGGCGCTTTAGGTTTGGAAATTCGTCTCGTGCCATTCTCCACCAAATGCAAAGCGAGGCCTTTTGCAAATCGCTTCTATGTCTAGTCTTGCGTTGACTGTGTCCTTCATCTTGCCCTTGGTGTCCATCACGGTGTACAAAATATTGCAAAACACATTCCTCTCAATATGCATGACATCGAGGTTGTGTCTTAACAATTGATCTTTCCAATATGGTAGTTCCTAGAAGATGCTGCGTTTGTTCCAATGATGATCAATGCCATATCCCCCAGGTTCGCTCGAAGCAGCCCCCTCTTCGACACTTTGAATGTACTTGACCCTATTCCATATTTATTGGCCACTTAAACGACAAGGTTGATCTGCTCGTTTGACAACATTTCGAGTGAAGTCTTTTCTATTTCTCCTAAACGGATGATCGGGGGGTAGGAATCGCCGGTGCTGTCAAACCAACGAGACTTTGTGATCAGTTCCAAGCTAAAACCCATGTTCTATTCAAGACATAACGGGCATGCAAGCTTTCCCGACGTTTTCCAGCCACTCAACATCCCATATGTAGGGAAATCATTTATCGTCCACATTAAGGCAGCACGCATTGTGAAATTCTGGCTCAATGATATATCATACGTTAGAACCCCTTCACTCCACAACATCTTCAACTCATCTATCAAAGGCCTGAGGTATACATGTATCTTCTTTTTTGGGTTGGATGGCCCAGGGATTAACGCATTAAGAAACAAAAACTCTCTTCTCATGCACATAGAAGGTGGGAGGTTGGACGGTGTCACAATGACAAGCCAACAGGAATAATTCCTGCCCGTATTGTCAAAAGGAGCGAACTCATCCGAAGATAGACCAAGATGGACATTATGGGGATCCATAGCAAAGAAAGAATTCGCCTCGTCAAATTTACGACAAGCTTCGGCATCGAATGGATGCGTCACAAAGTTTTCATCCCTGTGATGCTCCCGGTGCCATCTCATGTGAGCAACTGTTTGTTCTGATGCATACAATCTCTGAACTATGGGCACAAGAGGAAAGTACCACATCTTGCTTAATGCTTGACGGGGTCATTTTCCTTCCTTTCTCCACAACTTTATATCTGTCATGTCCACAGAATTTACAATTGGTCAACTCAAAGATCATCCTTGTAATACAACATACATCCTCGAGGGCAGAGAATGGACTTTTTCACATCCAAGCCCAAGCTCTTTCACCTTTTTTTTTTTTTTGCTTGGTAAAAATCCTTCGGCAAATTATTGTCTTTGGGAACAACCTTACTTATGATCTGCATCATTTCGTTGTAATTTCTCCGACTCATATGGTGATCGAGTCTTCAAACTTAGTGTTGCTAGGGTAGCCGATAGCGATGAATATTCACTATTTTCAAAGTGTTCGCAACCTTCCCATAATGGACGTTGCGCTTTTTGAAGCATTTTATAGAACCTATCGGCTTCCGGATGGGGATCCTCTTCCATGTACGATGGTTGACTATGTGTATCGATCTCCTCTCCCATGTATGACGGTTCAGCATGAGTAACGGGATCGAAATATTGGTCGATCGACGGTCCCACAGCACCCATAACCAACTGCTCATATTGATTAAGGTTGACTCGATGACTACTGTCCCCGTAATAACCACTTGGTGTCTGTTGGATTTCGCCATGACATTCCCAACACTCATAATCCTTCATGAATCCCTTTTTACACAAACGGATTTTGACCGTCTCCAAATCTTGAAATCTTAAACACCTACATTTGACACACGGACACGTGATCTCCCTACTTGAATTAGGTGAATGTGCCAAAGCAAATTTGATGAACTCTTTCAAACCCGCCAAGAATGCTTGAGTTAGTTGTCTTCTCTCAGTTAGACGATTGTACATCCAACTTCTATCATGGTTGCCTTCCATACTTCCTAGCTAGTTCGGTTACTAACCTAATTAACATCTCAACATGCCACAAATATATAAAAGTACACACATCTTCTTTCTACTTTACGTTAAACATAGGTTCAAATAAAAAAGGTAAATGAGATTTTTTTTAAAACAAAATTAATAGTAATTTTTATTACTCAACTAGCTAATTTTTGTAATAAATACAAATTTCATTATTCCCTAAACTCACATCTTCTTTCTACATTACATTAAAGATAGGTTCAAATAAAAAAATGTAAATGAGATATGTTTTAAACAAAATTAATAGTAATTTTTATAAGACATTAACTCAACTCACATCTTCTTTCTAATTTAACTAATTTCTTTAATAAATACAAATTTCATTATTCACTAAACTCACATCTTCTTTGAACTTTACGTTAATTAATTCATTCTCATATCCCTCAATATCACTTTATAATTTGTTTCTAAATTATCCATCTTTATTTTATAACTTGTTAAGGATAATTTTTTTTAAAAAAATTTAAAGTACTTTTTATAATAGTTTAAATGAACTAGTTAATTTTATTAATTTTTCTAATACATAAAAATTTCATTATTCCTTAAAGTCACACATTCCTCCTATTTTACATTAATTAATTAATTCTCTTATCCCTAAACATCACTTCTTAACACTTCACTTTTCTCATTTCAACACCTTCTTATTTATAGACTTATATATCATTACCCACTAATACAAAATCATAATTTTAACACACAATTTTTTCATTATAGAAAATAGACTATAAAAAATAATGCAACATTAATATTCTCACTAATACTCACAAATCAACATGAAGAACCAATAATGAACAATTTAATCAACATTAAAGAAATAATTAGGACAAGCATTTGAATTAATATTTCTTTGATATTTGTAAACCAAATAAACTAGAGTTAAATATGTGTGTATACTAAAATATAGATAAAATTAGAAAGATATTTTAATTTTAAAATTGAACTAATAGGATTTAATATTTTTCTTGATTATAAAATGAAGCAAATGAATATAAATCAAATTGTGAATCAATAAATTGAAAATCAAAAGAAACTTTGAAAACCAAATGTTATGCGTCTTTCATATAATATATATATATATATATATATATATTCATGTAGAACATAAGCATATCGTACAAGGAAATAAACGAATTAAAAGATAAGACAAAAAAATTATGATTAAACACAAGATCATGCCCCATAAACTCAAGAAATTGAAGATTCATATGTTTCTTCCAATTGGCACTTGGCACCATATTCATAATGCAGATTAAAGCAACAATAGTAAATACATAATTCCTAAAGCTTAAAATTATATATATAAAACCAACCCGGAAGACGAGGGAGACCGGAAGAGGAAAGTGACTGGATGGAGGAAGAGACCGGAAGGCCGAACAAAGGACTACGTGGGCGCGCCGCGCATGACCGGAAGGAGGGGCCGAGACCCGTGGCGACATGGTGGAGATGGGGGAGGGTAGCAACGGCATCGGGAGGGAAGAAAAACGCGAGAGGAGAGTGAGAATGGGGAGGCCAAGAGGCCATTTAAAGGAATTTACGACGGATATGAATATCCATCGCAATTTGCGACGGATATTCAAATCCGTCGCAAAGTGGCGGACATTTGAGTATGCCCGGTTGCGACGGATCTTGAGATCGTCGCAACCGGCAAACTCAAATGTCCGCCAGATTGCCAACATTTGCGACGGATCTCGGATCTGTCACAAATTTGCGACGGATCAAACTGGCGGACAAAAAGTCCGCCAGACTCCCGGCTTTTGCGACAGGCAACGTGTCCGTCGCAAGGTTTGCGACAGACACATTATCCGTCGCAAGCTTTGCGACGGAAAAATTATCCGTCGCAAAGTTTGCGACGGATTTTTTGTTCCGTCGCAATTTTTTTTTACAATGATTTAATTTGCCGTCGCAATTTATGTTTTTTCTAGTAGTGACTATATATTTGATCCCTTCGGAAATTTACCTTTACGTATTATATCTTACCAATATATTGTTGTCCAAACTGGTGTATGCTCTGCTGCTAATACTCTTAAGAATGACTTAAATTAACATGGAAAATAATTTTAAATTGAATAAAAGTAAAGGATTACACTACCCGCCACCCGAAAGGGTGAGGCCGAAAGGGGATGTAACGGGATATATACGTGTGTACTGTACCAATTTGCAATTCGTGCATGAATTTAGTCAGTTTCTCTTTTCTACAATATCACAAGGTGTGGAAGGGGGGGCTGAAGATGATACTTGATAGTTTCATTTGACATAGCAATGGAAGTGTTTGCATTGATACAAATGCCTAATTCATTTTCTAAGCTATCAATGCCTAATTCATTTTCTAAACTTAGTGTGTATGATGACCAACTTGTTGTACTTTCGACAATAGGATTGGAGACTTTCCAAACTATGTATATTCTTTTATTGATCTGTGGGTTCTTGAGGAGAGTACGGGAGCATCGAGGAAAAGACAGTTGGACTAAGAGATGTACATGCGTGCACGCCCATGGACGTTAGATCTTGGAGTCATATGGAGGAATGAAATTGCTGTTTTGCTTTTGGGAGTCCTAGTCTTGTTAGTGAGACTAAATGTGAAATCGGGAATGATGAACCAAAAGTTGGCCTATATTTGTTCAACATCACTACTAATGAATTTAAGACGATTGCTATCCCTGGAGGTGGCCATCAATGTGGTTTTTTCAATTATGTGGAAAGCCTTGTAACAATTGGCAACAATCACATTGAAGAACCTTGATCTTGACGGTAAATTGTTAGAATACATATTTCCTTTGGTTTATTTATTTTTGTTGGAAAACGAATCCAAATGTCTCTTGCTTTATGTGGCCTATCAATATGCACCACCTTTTTTCCCATGCTTTTGCGTATAGATTGTTTGATTTCCTTTAGTGATACACATTTACGGTTATAATTTGCAATTTACTCTCACATCAAACAACAAAAACTATAAGCATGTTGTTAGAAGATCATTGGATGATTGATTTATGTACATATATGCATGTACGTGTGCGCATGCATCCTCTGGGGATATGATTGCGAAACCTCTAGACTTGGACCTTATTGGCATGTGAATTGGTTATGGCGTGTGCGCACACGATAGCTTCAACGCGTTGAGGTGAGCCGAACTTTCCCGTAGTTTGTCACATCACGAATTCTAGGCTTAAGAGTTGAAGAATTGACCGCATTTGAACGGCTTTTAAAAAAGGACTTTTTTGCATTACTTTTTTTAAAAAATTACTTTAATTAGAAGTCAAAGTTGGTCATATTTTGCAATATCCTCCACCTTGCTTTGCAAACTCTAAGGCTTTGTTTGGGAGTTTGGAAGGAAGGAGAAGGAAAGGAATGCAAGGAGAATGGAGGGGAAGGGATGGCAGGGAAATGGATGATATTTCCTCCCCTTGTTTAGGAGTTAAAAAAACAGTAAGGGAGGAAGATGGAGGATTAATGAGTTATTTTTACCATTTTATCCTTTTTTTTTTAATAATTAATATCATTATTATACTTTACAAATAAATTTGAATTTAAATTTTCTAAAAAAATTATTTATGTAATTTTTATATTCAAAAAATTATTTATGTGTTGGCGGCGGTGGAGCGAGGGTGGTGGTGGTGGGCGGTGGTGGCGACGGTGGTGGGGCGGTGGTGGCGGCGGTGGTGGTGGGGGCGGTGGTGGTTGGGCGTAGTGGTGGTGGGGGCGATGGTGGTGGCGGTGGTGGTGGTGGTGGGGCGTGGTGGCGCGGCGGGTGGTCGTGGGGTGGTGGTGGTGGGGTGGCGGAGGTGGAGCGATGGCGGCGGTGGTGGTGGGGTGGCGATGGTGGGGTGGTGGTGGTGGTGGTGAACGAGGGTAAAGAAGTAATTAACGTATTTTCTCTCTTAAAATCCCCCATATTGGGGGAACTTTATTTTTTAGAAGGAGGGTTTTAGGGGATATGTAAAAATCCCCCAATTCCCTCCCCTCCTATTTTTAAAACTTGCAAACAAGGGAAGGGACTACCAAAACCCTCCCTTCCCTTTCCTTTCCCTCCAAAATGAAACTCTCAAACATAGCATAAAGGTTCTTTCAATGACACTCCTTAACTTTGAATGATGATAATTGAAGAGTTCATTTTGTGATCTTAAAAGCTAGGGCCAATCTGAATTGAGGAAGATGATATCTCGTATTTCTATACAAAACAATAAGATTATATTAATTCAGACATATAATTATGCATGCATGCTCTTAATTAGTTGTAAATAAGATAGGCCAATAAAACAGGGTAGGAAAAAACAGATCTAGCACTGCATAAAAAACAGATATTCAAAAAGCATGTGTCCTAAAATTTCTCTCAAAAGAAGCCAGCTAGCTAATCCACCCCTCGCACAGTACAGTATAAAACAGTGTCTAGTTTTGGATTAATAACATTAATACAGAAACAAACACAATGTAAATTTTTAGCTTAGAAGATGCATTCATACATAAAGTCTCACCAGCATGTACAGTGCAAGCTTGTTAGAGGCATTTTATTTGCGAAAGCAAATCATAACAGAATCAAGTATTGCCAAAGGCAATTTATCCTGAAGAGACCCGGTGGCTAACTGGAACAGATCAGGATGGAAGCAAAACTTAGATCATTTCAGTACAACACAAGCCCCCAACCCCTTGAGCTTCTCAACGATAGAATCAACTTCCTCCCCTGTCACGCAAGGTTACATGATTCTAAATACCAGTATCTTATTTTGTATTCCCAAAGAAAGAAAATACAGCACATAGCCCTATATGCTTTTAGAAGTGCTACAGTCTTTAACTACAACATTTGATCTCAATGAAGTTGGCATTTTCCTATGAATTCAGATGCCTTATTTTATTGGCATCACTCCTTAATATAAAGGACAACTTACAGCTCGCCAAGGTACAGCAGAGAAAGGCAAAATAATGATGGTCTTTAAACATGCTAGGCCACAAGTAGCAAAACTCCCAACCACCAATGATGAGAAAAGAAACAAAACAAAAAAGAAGAAGGAAATATTAGATCCCCGCGGGCTAACTTGGTGTCTTGCACCAATATATTAAATTAACAAAATTATGGAGGAATAATAAAAATATGCAGTGTATCAAGTTGACAAGCTGTTACTCTGGCAATATAACTCATTCGACTAAATCATATTAAATAAACAAAGGCATGGAAACCTGATACAACGTTGGGAAAAGATATTCTGCTCTACAGTTATACAACCGGGACCCAAACAGCTACCTCAATGCTACGTTTCTGATCATTAACCACTCCTTTTATATATCCTTTATTTTCTCAGCTAAAAATCCCATGACCGGGACCCAAACATCTACTACATGTCAAGACCTAAATCCCATGTCCATGTCTTTGTAACAGAAATAGCAAAAATCGATTCTCAATTCCCAAAGGGTTTTTAAAAATTCCTGCGACCATTTCTCGGCCAGGACGTAAATCACAAAAAATACTAGAAATAGATTGAAAATGCTCAATGAATGAAAAAGAGGAGAAGGAGGAGGAAATATCGCCGAAAGGAGAACGAGATGCGGCAAATACGATGGAGCGAAGGAGAGGGAGTATATATGGCGCCAAGGCTGGAACAAAAAGTTACCGGCATTGGTTGTCATTTTGTGGAAAATCAAATTGCCGGTCTTTAATTTTTTTCATTCTTTGTCTTCCCTCGCACTTACTTTTTTTCAAGCTTCAAATTGAAGTTAACAAAAAAAAAAAAAAAAAAAGGAGAAGAAGAATAACTTTGGATTTTTTTTATTACTTTTGCTTTTTCTAAACCATTCATCCAAACCTATAAATTAATTAAAAAAATAACATTATTTTTTAAAAAAATTAATAAAAAAAAAGCTCATCAAACTGACACTTAGTGGCGAACAACTGTGATTTTAGATAATCATGGTTTAATTATATAGATAAATGATAACAAATCATCGTCAAGATCTATCATATATCCATTGTGTATCATACGGTACCCTAATACATAATCTAATTAGTTTATATGATTCATCTTCCACATTTAGCTTTTCCCTTAAATTTTCTTACTTAACTTATAAAATGATATGTAATCTAAACTTATCAATGAGTATTTTAGGGAGATTAGTCCATATTTATTATAATTAAATAATTTATTTAGCTTAATAAACAGAATAATGATAGAAAATCATTATAGATATATTTTCATATTCATGGTTATGAATATGATATTTCAAATTTTGAATAATTTTAAATTAATTATTTTGGTAGAATAATATCAAATATAAGGTTGGTTAGCGCTTTCTTCTGCTCTTTCTTTTGGAATCCCCAATAATTTCGGTCTGCAAGATTTCTTGTTCTCAGTCGCCATAAACTTAAAGCACAGTCATATAACTTTGATTCTCAGCTTCTGATTTAGATTTCGCCGTCGAGTACAATGAAGCCGCAGTTAGTGGCTGGCAACCAGCCATATCTTGCTGAAGAAATCATCACAGATATTCTCAAACGACTTCCGGTAAAAACCCTAATCCGATTTCAAAGCGTGTGCAAACCTTGGAAAAATCTCATCAAGTCGGCGTTGTTCATCACTGAACACCTCCACTACTCTACTCATCAAAATTCTTGTCTTCTTTTGAGATATGGAAATTTCTCTTCTCAGACTTTGCACCTGCGTTTGCTCGATTGGGAGATGCAAATCCATGAAATTCTTCATTCGAGGGCTTTCACTAGGCTCATCGGTTCCATCAATGGCTTGCTCTGTCTTTATCCTTTCGTTTTGTGGAATCCTGCTACCAGGGAGGTTAGACAGCTGCCTTTGCCCACAGAACAATATGATCCATGTAGAAGAACAACAGGATTTGGGTACAGTCCAATAGTTAATGATTACAAGATAGTTAGAATTTATTCTAATTTTAAGCGTGATGGTTATACACTAACTGGGGCAGAAATCTATTCGTTAAGCACAGACTCATGGAAGGATGTTGATCTTGGGGTTTTACAGGGTGTAAAATTGGATCTTTATCTTGTTAATAATGTCTCTGCAAATGGAAGCATATTTTGGCGCGGGCTAAATTCAGATGCTATAGTTTCATATGACATAGCAACAGAAGTGTTTAAATTGATACCATTTTCTACCATACCACTTTCTACCATACTTACTGTGTATGATGACAAACTTGCTTTAGTCTCTATAAAGAATAAATGGATTGAATTGTGGGTGTTGGAGAAGGGTATCGATTCTTCATCAGAGACATGGAGTTGGATTAAGAAGCACACCGAAAGATGTCCCTCGGATTCCTTGTTATGGTGGACTATTTGGAGGAATCACCGAACTTTCTACGGTCATTATTTGCCAATCCACGATTTAGCTCTATATTTGTTCAAAATCCCTACTAATGAGATGAAGGTGGGTTTGATTCCCGAAGTTGATGGCGATCAACCTCATTATATTTTTAATTACGCGGAAAGTCTTGTATCACTTAGACAACATCCACATTGAACAATCTTAATTTTACGTGTTTATTTTTTTAATTTAAATTCAGGTTTACTTTTGTTTACATATGACTCTATATTAGTTTAGTTTGGATGAGTATATACTTACCAGGTTTGATACTCTTTCGAGATGTTATTTTGAATGACATATCTAGACATTCAATAATGGATGTTTCTTGATTCTTAATATAGGTTGTTCATCTCTATCACTCCTCTGGGCACTATCAACTGTTAATTGCTTGACTTCCGTTAGTTACAGTGTTACACCCGCACGCATAGAATTGAGAAGATCATTGAATGTTGACTCTTGAGAAGATCATTGAATGATTCTTCTAACTTCAGGCTGTTTGTAATTTGACACGTGACCTATAATTTAAACCCTGTGCTTCGTAACGATGATGCATATTGAAGGATTAGTGTCTAATATAAACTGTTTAAGAAACACAAACGTTCAGCCTGTTGTTTGCTGACTTATTATTTTTCTTTTTGGGGGAGGATTTTAGTAAACCCTAACAAATTTTATTTAAAATAAGGATTAAGATATTGTGAAATTATACCGTATTATTTAGGGACTAAAAAATTATGGTTTGATAGTAAATGATGAAAATGTCATTCCTTCATTTTTTTCATAGATGAATTTATAAGTGCATATGTACATTTTAAGCTATCCGACAATAATAAAAAGACAAGTATACGTGTATATAAAAAATTTATAATTTGGTACAAAAATTACTGAGCAATCCTGGGTGAATTTACAAGAATGTATACGTATTTTAACAACTAACAATGATAAAATGACATGTATTCATATAAAAATTCAGAAATTATAATTTACATTAAAATAGCTTATACAAAAATTATGGTCATGAAACATGCTCCTCCACAAAATTCTCATTCAACTAACGGCAATATAAGTTCGGTTCGCACTTTCTTATGCTAGTATTTGATATTCGATCGATCGCCGTTGTTTTCCTCTACCACGGGAGATTAGCTTAAAAGTTAAATATTATCTTTATAACAGCATACATTATATATGTATTTAAAAATTTAATTAACTCCGCAAAAAAATAATAATTAACCAGGTATAGAATATTTACAATTTGTTTTTCACATATTTAATCAACCAACTGTAGATATAGGCTCAAAAATTCTTATGTACATTTTAAAAATGAAATTTCTTCTCGCCGCCTATTTGGTTTAGTGATGAGATATTAAATAAGCCATGGTTTAGTGAAGGGAGATTAAATAAGCAATGGTTTAGTGATGGGAGATTAAATAAGCATGCTTGAGCCAAAATAAGTGATTATAATGAACTCTATAAATCATGCCTTGCTGATTTTTATTTTTTATTTTTTAAAAAAATAGACTTTTTTTTTTTTTATTGCTTTTTTAAAAAGTACTTTAATTAGAAGTCAAAGCTAATCATATTTTGTAATATCCTCCACCTTGTTTTGCAAGCTGCAAAGGTTCTTTCAATGACACTCCTTAAACTTGAATGATGATAATTGAAGAGTTCATTTTGTGATCTAAAAGCTAGACCAATTTGAATTGAGGAGGATGATATCTTGTATTTCTATACAAAACAATAAGATTTAGGTAGTCATTATATTAATTCAGACATATAATTATGCATGCTTGCTCTTAATTAGATGTAAATAAGATAGGCCAATCAAACAGAGTAGCAAGAAACAGATCTTGCACTGCATAAAAAACAGATATTCAAAAAGCATGTGTCCTAAAATTTCTCTTAAAGGAAGCCAACTAGCAAATCCACCCCTCGCACAGTATAAAACAGTGTCTAGTTTTGGATTAATAACATTAATACAGAAACAAACACAATGTAAATTTTTAGCTTAGAAGATGCATTCATACCTGAATAAAGTCTCACCAGCATGTTTGTGTAACAGAAACAGTAAAATTCCTGCACCCAGTTCTCGGCCAGGACGTAAATCACAAAAATACTAGAAATAGATCAAAAATGCTCGATGAGTGGAAACAAATAGCCAATCATCGTGAAATTTCAAAATAATACGGCAAGGTGGTCAATTTGAGGTTTACCTATAAGAGAGGGGAGGAAGAAATATTGGAAAGGAGAACACGATGGCGTGAAGGAGAGGGAGTATAAACGGCGCAAAAGCTGGAAGAAAAAGTTACAGAGGTATTGGTTGTTATTTTGTGGAATATCGAATTGTCGTTCTTTAATTTTTTATATTCTTTCTCTCCTTTTGCACCTACCTTTTTTTAAAAGCTTCAAATTGAAGCTAAAAAAACAATAAGAATTTTGGGCTTTTTTATTACTTTTGCTTTTTCTTAAAGCATTCATCCAAACCTATAAATTAATAAGAAAAAAAAGCACTTTATTTTTTAAAAAAGGATTTTTTTTTTAATTAAAAAAAAAAAGCTCATACAAACGGACACTTAATTAGTGGCGAACAACTGTGATTTTAGATAATTATGATTTAATTATATAGATAAATGATAATAGTCCTCCAATTTTGATGGAAGGATCTATCATATACCCATTTGTCTATCGTAACCTAATATCTAAATCTAATTAGTTTTTATGATTTTTCTTCCACATTTAGCTTTCCCCTCAAATTTTCTTACTTAACTTATAAACTGATATGTAATCTAAAGTGTTTTTTTGTTGATAAAGTTATCAATGAGTATTTTAGGGAGATCAATCCATATTTGTTATAATTAAATAATTTATTTAGTTTAATAAACAGAATAATGATAGGAAATCATTATAGATGTATTTTCATATTCATAGTTATGAATATGATATTTCAAATTTTGAATAATTTTAAATTAATTATTTTGGTAGAATAATATCAAATATATGCTTGGTTAGCGCTTTCTTCTGCTCTTTTTTTAGAATCCCCAGTATTTTCGCTCTGTAAGATTTCTGGTTCTCCATCGCCATAAACTAAAGGAATCGGTTACGGACGAGCTCGATACCCCAGATCTGATTTTTTTACTTTCTTATTTTTTATAAAAATAATTTTAATGGGTAGAAAGTCTAAAATAAAGATAATCTCTCAACTAATATTTTTTCAAAAAAATGATTTTTTCATATAGAAAAAATAAAAATAAAAAAATAAAAATAAAAAAAAGATGCGGTAGTCCAGGATCTGGATCTGAGCCGCCCTTTGGACAAGCAGGAAACCAAATCCATAAACTAAAAGCACAGTCATATAACTTTGATTTTCAGCTTCTGATTTAGATTTCTCCGTAAGCACAATGAAGCCGCAGTTAGTGGCTGGTAACCGGCCATATCTTGCTAAGAAATCATCACAGATATTCTCAAACGACTTCCGGTAAAATCCCCAATCCGATTTCAAAGCGTGTGCAAACATTGGAAAAATCTCATCAAGTCGGCGTTGTTCATCACTGAACACCTCCACTACTCTACTCATCAAAATTCTTGTCTGCTTTTGAAATATAAAAATTTCTCTTCTCAGCCTTTGCAACTGCGTTTGCTCGATTGGGAGATGCAAATCCATCAAATTCACCATTCGACGACTTTCACTTGGGTCATCGGTTCAATCAATGGCTTGCTCTGTCTTTATCCTTTCGTTTTGTGGAATCCTGCTACCAGGGAGGTTAGACAGCTGTCTTTGCCCAGAGAACGACATAATCCATGGAGAAGCACAACAGGATTTGGGTACAGTCCAATAGTTAATGATTACAAGATAGTTAGAATTTATTCTAATTATAAGCGTGATGGTTATACACTAATTGGGGCGGAAGTCTATTCCTTAAGCATAGATCACTCATGGAAGGATGTTGATCTTGGGGTTTTACTGGGTGAAAAATTGGTTCTTTCTCGTGTTAATGATGTCTCTGCAAATGGAAGCATATTTTGGCTCGGGCTAAATGCTGATGGTATAGTTTCATATGACATAGCAACATAAATGTTTACGTTGATACCATTCTCTGCACCACCTTCTACCTTACTTACTGTGTATGATGACAAACTTGCTTTAGTCTCTTTAAACCATAAATGGATTGAATTGTGGGTGTTGGAGAAGGGTATTGATTCTTCATCAGAGACATGGAGTTGGATTAAGAAGCATACCGAAAGATGTCCCTGGGATTCCTTGTTATGGTGGACTATTTGGAGGAATCACCTAATTGTCTACGGTGGTTATTCGCCATTCCACGGAGGTGTAGTCACTCATGATTTAGCTCTATCTTTGTTCAAAATCCCTACTAGTGAGATGAAGGTGGGTTTGATTCCCAACGTTGATGGCAATCGACCTTATTATGTTTTTCATTACGTGGAAAGTCTTGTACCACTGATACAACCACATTGAACAATCTTAATTCTACGGGTTTATTTTTTAATTTAAATTCAGATTTGCTTTTGTTTACATATGATTTTATATTCGTTTAGTTTGGATGAGTATATACTTACCAAGTTTGATACTGTTTAGAGATGTTATTTTGAATGACAAATCTAGACATTCAATAATGGATGTTTCTTGATTTTTAATATAGGTTGTTCACCTCTATTACTCCTCTGGGCACTATCAACTATTAATTGCTTAACTTCCGTTAGTTACAGTGTTACAGCCACACACATAGAAGTATCAATATTTTTTGTCCGAGTAAAAGCAATTATTACTCATATGTCAAACAATCATAAATGTGACTCGTGATGAGAAGATCATTGAAGGATTCTTCTAACTTCAGTCTGTTGGTAATTTGACAAGTGACCTATAATTTAAACCCTAGGCTTCCTAACGGTAATGCATATTGTAGGATTAGTGTCTAGCTAGTATAAATTGTTTAAGAAACACAAAAGTTCAGCCTGTTGTTTGTTGACTTATTTTTAGTAAACCCTAACTGATTTTATTTAAAATAAGGATTCATATATTGTGATAGTAAATGATGAAAATGTCGTTCCTTCGTTTTTTCATAGATGAATTTATAAGTGCACATGCACATTTTAAATTATACTTTTAGTCTTTTAAGTTTACATAAGGTATACTTTTAATCCCTCAATTTATAAGGTATACTTTTAGTCCTATAATTCTAATACCATTAATTTTGCTAACAGAAAATGCAAACTCAGTGTGTAACATGTAAATTTAAGTGATGATTGTGTAATTAAATGCTATTAGGCTTAAATTTAAAATATGGTTAAATTGAAGAATGTATAAAATTTGTGTGATTAAATACTATTAGTCATCACTTGAGTTCGTTGAGGCAACATTTTCCGTTAGCAACATTAACGGTGTTATAATTTTAGAACCGAAAGTATACTTTATGAAGTTAAGGACTAAAAGTATAGCTTATGTAAAACTTAAAGGACTAAAAATATACTTTAGTCTAAAAAGTTTTATAAGTTGGTACAAAAATTATTGAGCAATCCTGGGTGAATTTACAAGAACATATACATATTTTATCAACTAACAATGATAAAATGAACTATATTCATATATAAATTCAGAAATTATAACTTACATTAAAATAACTGATGCAAGAATTTACAAGTTCTCATAAATAAATTTTCAAATGCATAATAAAATGCAGTTATAGATTCTCATATGTAGAATGGCATTTGAGTCATTTACCATCAAAGTATATTTTCAATTTAGTCCTTTAACAATTTTAGTTTATCCCTTCTTCAATGGCTGGCAATTTTATTTTTATTTTATAACTATTTGAAGATGTTGGCCCAAAATTCTGATTCAACAAACGGCAATATAAGCTCGGTCCGCCGTTTCTTAGGCTAGTATTTGAAATCCCATCGATTTCGGTTGTTTTCCACTGCGAGATCTCTTCTTCTCTGTGGGGAACTAAAAGCATAGTTATATAGTTCTGATTCTCAGGGTTTAAATAATATTACATCAATTTTTATAAATATAATATTTAAAAATCCACTTAAATATTATATATATATATATATATATATATATATGTGTGTGTGTGTGTAATACCCTAAAATTCTTATTTATCATAAATACTATATTTTGGTAAATAACACATGATAATTAAAGGAGAGTATGTTGTCTCTAAATTTTGGAAGATTATTAGTTAGATTTTTGGGCAATTTTCCCTTGAAATTAAATCAATCAAGGGTCAATTTTAATATTTCATATTTAGGGATCATAAAATACCCTAAGATTATCACAATTAAGCATAGTCTTAATTTATTCATAGAAAATAATTTAATGACACAAAAATACTTGTACCAATTAGAGAGAAAATTTGCCAAAAATTAATGGACAATGAATTTGCAATAATTAAAGTAATTGTATTAGATGTTCATAATTAATTAAATCAACTAATTAAGAATATTAATTGAGATTAATTATGGAGGGCTAAGATTAAACCTCATAAAGCTAAATCCTAAGGCCTTAATTCAATTTCATAAAGTGGAATCCTTGTGAAGTAAAATCCACCAATGAGAAAAGAGTTGTGTGTGTGTGCAAATGTTGTGAGGGTTGAGTCTAGTGTGTGTGTGAGAGAGAAAAAAATTAAAGCAATTTGATAAAGTTTGAAATCTTAGAGTAAATTGGATAATGGTTTGAAATCCATTAAATATCGATGTACACAAGAAAAACTCAAAACAACAAATAAAGTGAGAATTTATACAAATTTAAATAGTTGTGAAGAAGTAGGAACCCTGGAGAAAATATAAGGACTTATCTTGAACCCACATAATTTAACCTCGAAAGTAAGCCTAGTAAAGGCTATTTTTGCAAACGTTGAAGAATAAGCTTAGTACAACTAGGGGAATCTAATTAGACCATAAATGTCTGGATATCCAACTACTAATCAAAAAACATACTCAAATTTAAAAGTATTAGTGATTGATCGAGGCAACCAAAAATGAATTTCGTTAAAGTAAAACCGAAGACTCAGTTGGAAGAAACTTACACATGAAGATGTACTTTACTTCTTGAAGAAGTAAGAAAAAGATGATGGAAGAGAGAGAAAGGGGAGAGAGGAGTGTGAAGTCAGTTTTGAGTAGGTGTAAGGGTGAGATTTAAACTTCTCAACTAAGTTTAATCCAAGGGTTAAAAATGAAAGAAAGATGTTAGATAGTTAACCCTCAAAATGGCTATAAATAGGGAGGTAATGTCTTCATATTTTCTCACCAATTCACAAGCATACACTACAAAAAAATAACTTTTGGTGGTGACTTTTTGGCGACCTTAAATGTCACCACTAAAAGTCTACTTTCGATGGCAACAAAAGAGTCGCCGATTTTCAAGATATCGACTTTTATATGTCGCCACTAAAAATGTCTTTCAGTGGCGACTTAATATCGCCGCGGAAAGCCTTATTTGTAAATTTTTCGGGCACTATGTCGGCCAGCGGCTCTTATTCCCATTTTCATTCATTCATTTCAATCAAACACTCCCTCTCTCCCAAATTCATTTCGCCTAAACATCTCTAGAAGCAAAGGTGCAATACCCGGATAATTATCTATCTCGAATACTATATTTTAGCAAATAATACCTATTTGGAAATAGGTGAATATGTGGTTTTAAAACCTTGTAGGATACTTATTCTATTGTTTAGGGAAATTTCTAATGAAATTAGAGGGATTAAAGTGTCAAAATCCCTAAATGCAATTATGGGCCATGAAATGCCCTGAAAATATTATGATAAATCCCAAGAGGCAATAAAATATTTATTAAAAATTAGAAAGTATGTTGTCTCTAATTTTAGGAATTTTTGGGATTATTTCCCTTGAAAAATAATGAGGCAAAATTAAATATAATTTTGGGGAGCATAAATTGCCCTATGATTTTTAATATTTTACATGAAGCATAAAATACCAATATCAGTAAAATAGTTGTGAGATAATGATTAATCCTAATTAAGAAAATTATCAACAATTAGAAAGTGATTAGTTAAGTAATTAATGGCTAATTGATTAAGCCTCGAACAAGAGAATATTTAAGGTAGATTATGGAAAATCCTTTAATTAAGTGTTTATGGCTAATATTAGCATAAAGTGTGCTTGCTAATCAATTAGAAAAGATTAAGAAAAATTGGTGAGATTAAGAACACGAAAACCCTAAATCCTAAAAGATGGCTAATCATGGGATTAAGGCTCTAATTAAGCTTCTAGCTAATTTAGATAAATTAAAGAAAAAATATTAATAATAAAGGGAAGAGAAAACCAAAATTTGAGTGTGAAAAGGGTTGTGGGTTTTTCAAAGATAATATCATGATATTTTGTTAATTAAATAATAATATAATTAAGATATTTGTGGAAGAACCAGTTGGATAAATGAGAACCGATAGAAATTAAATCCTATCTAGAAAACCATGAACTAAGTTTCTTAGGTCAGGACATATTACAAACAAGTGAATTTTTGTCCAGAAGTTGGTGTTAGCGGAAGTCATTTCCGTAACCGCGAAGCGAATAAGGGATCAGATGAAAAGATATTTTGTAAACAAAGGGCAGATAAGAAAAGTAAGAACCAATGGAAAATAAATCGTAACTTGAAATCCTTGAACTAAGTAGAAAACAACTGGACATATTATGAACCAGGTGGATTTTTGTCTCGAATTTAGCATTACCCGTAATTTACGTAGACAGAAGCGGCGTCTGTCTGAAAATGTTCAACGAACAACGGAATACCCTTAATGGGATCAAAAATTTAGTTAACTCAGATATTTCCAAAGAGGAAGAATAGAACTTCAAGGTGTGTTCCGGATTTTTGAGATTTTCTAAGATTACGCGATTAGAACACCGATCAGGGGATTTTATCGGGTAAATGCATAAAGTAAGGGGACATTTTTGTGGTGGAGAGAAGAGGAAAATGAGTGATGTTCATAAGGCCACATCTTCATCATCTTAGCCCTTGATGCAAAAGTTGATCCAAGGGTTGAGATCCATGGAAATTCTCTATAAATAGGCAACCCCTCTTCACTTCATTCCTCACCAATTCACAAAGGAATCCTAGAGAGATTAGAGATAAGTGAGAGCAAGGAGGAGCTCTGGGAAAGAAGTAGCAAAGTCTTGGGTAAGTTCTTCGGTCCCTAGTCTTAAGCTTTGGTAGTTCCTTCGGTAGTTATAGTAGAAATGCTATATTAATCTTTAATCTTCCAAGTTAGTTTAGATATCATGTTTTAGGGATAAATATGATATTTATTTCAAAAATATATTGGAGATGGAGATATGTCAAAATTTTGGAAGATTAGAGTTAAAATAACGAAGTTCTGGTGAAATTCCGCCAATTAGGAGAGTTAGGGGCAAAATGGTAATTTGTACCTAAAATGCCTATTATGATGTTGGGCCTTGATAATATGATATTATCCTTATAGGATATCTGTAATCACGTCACATTTGTTGTACCGTCAAAAAGTACCGTTTTCCGTCAACGAAGGTACGTTCGCGTACTATAACACTAACTCTGATGTTTATTGTATGCGTACATGTGCTATGTGTATGGTATGTTTATGTGAGGTAGTTGATAGCTCTGTGGTATGTACAATGTACTGTTATTATGCTTGCTGGGTGTTGGGATACGTTTGCTAGGTACGAAAGGCTTGGTGCGAAATGCTAAGTGCGAAACGATTGCTAGGTGCGAAACGTATGCTAAGTGCGACATATCTCGCCCGGGGCGTGTGTCTTTGTTGGGATAAGCTTGTTTGTATGCTCATATACTGTCTATGTTGTATATATAAACATGAGGTTAACCGTTACCCGAGGTTCAATGGGCATTGAACCTCGCCTCTTGACATAGCGTCGGGATCGGAGGACCGAGGATCGAGGAGAAAGGCAAGCGACGCATAGGGACTCAGTGAAGACTTTCTTCTTTTGTTATTTACTTTTGAAAACACTCGGTATGACGTACCTCTACTGTAAACAGCCAGACTTACGGCATTTTGAATATAAATATCAGTTACTCAATCGCTCCGATGCTCTACTCTGATAAAAAAAATAATATATATCTTGCTTTTGAAAATGGGATGTTACAAAAGGCAGAGACAAGATTGAAAGATGGAGAGACGGAGGAAGACGAAGAGAGCGCGAGAGGAGCAGAGGTGTTGAATTTCACACTCATTTCGAATAACAGCCCCTTCTCCCACACTTCTCATTCAGTTCGGTCTTTCACAAAATCATAGAAGGCGAAAGTGAGTTGAGTCCGGGGGGTGGAGTCGGCGATCAAGAAGGGAAGAGGAAGAAGGAGGACACCGATTAAAAGCTTGGATTTGGGTTTAGGTAAGCTTCTTCATTCCCTTGCCATCTCGATTTTCGGTCGTTGCTACTCTTGTTTGGGTTAAAGGAAATAGCAGAAAATTGATTAAATGAGATGGGAAACCGATTAAGTAGATTGTGTTGCACGCGATTTGGTTTTTTTGTTAGGTGATTTTTGGATTCCAATTTTCCCTTTCTCTCGCGTGTCATTGCTCTGTGATTGCCGAATCGGGGTTCATTTTTCTGGGGTATAGATGTTAGTTTATGAATAACTTTGAAGCCCAGGGATTCTTTTTTGATCTGGTTTACTGATTTGGTGCTCTTGTGCCGTTGGGTTTCAGTTCTGAATCAATGGGTATGAGCTTGATATATATATATATTGTATGAAGATGAATGATAGTTGAATCTGAAATTGAAGGCAGAAATTTAAGACAAATACCACTATTTGAGATGTTTAAGTGAGGAATTAGGGTTCTGAATTATTTATTTCACCTAATCCTCGTGTAGAAGCTCTTGAGATGTGCTCAAGGGAAATAGTATTAAATTTCATGAATTTTCCCTTTTCCTGTTCGGTTAGTCACTGTTCTGATATGTAGGAGTTGGATTTTGCTTAATCTAATGCTTTCAATGTGTTTAGAAGAGATTTTTGTGTAGGATAAGCGCCTAACATTCACAATTTGAATCCTAAAAGGTCTGGTTAGTTTTGCCCCCACTCGTATTGAAAATATTTACACACTATTCTGTTTTATGTTTAAATTCTTCAAAACTGAGTTTACCTCTAGTACAAGAAGTGACCTTTAGACTCCTCCCCCTTCTAGAAAACAAAGCTTTTCCTTGGGGAATAGAATTGCCTTCTTTTAGTATGATGATGGAAAGCATGGATTATTATGACGCTTGTTGCCTTGGGGAATAGAACTACTTGTGCTTTAATGTATCAAATTTTCTTTTTATGAGTGGAAAGTTGGTAATTAAAATATGAAATTGATCCTTTCTTCCTTTTATTCAAATTCAAACAGCTTTTTGCAACATAGGAATCCATGTCTGGTTCATTATCTTTTATGCATGTTAAATTTTCAACAATTTTTGTTTCATGCATAGTAATTAAGTCTGTGTTTATGTATAGACTCGGGATTTCTTAGGACACTGGATTCTAGCATCAAGCGCAACACTGCAGTTATTAAGAAAGTGAAGCAGATCAATGAAGAGCAGCGAAGCACTGATGGATGAGTTACGAAGTGTCAACTTAAGCAAATTTGTCACCGAAGCTGTGGCAGCTATATGCGAAGCTAAGCTTAGATCATCGGATATACAGGCAGCGGTTCAAGTGGTTGCTTTGCATTTTTCTTTCTTCTCATCATTTTCTTTTGGGCATCCTGCATTGCTTTAACCGAGTCATGTTTGGTTTCTTGTTTGTACATATTAGAAATGATTTCCTAGTAAAATGGAGGTTCTTTGTTTAATTCTAGTTAACATTTTAAGGGACAGTAATTTTGCATGTACCTTGTTTAGATTGTTGCACAAATCTATGATAAGTATTCTAAATCCTCCAATGGTACAAAATTTAAACTTTGAAGTGGCAGATAAGTATTCATGTGTTTTCTTCAGCTGTCATCTAGCTTGCTGAATCCCATGATTATAGGGATTGATTAAATCCCAGATTAAGCAGGAATCCCATGATTATAGGGATTGATTAAATCCAAGATTATAGCGGATAATTAGGATTATTATTTCAGATTCTTTCCTGATTATATAGTGATTGTATAGTATCAAATCTGGATCTCATTCAGTATTATTCTTTCTGAGCGATACATTTAAAGACTACTTAATCCCTCCACCCCAAAAAAAGAATAAAAGAGAGGACTACTTAATTCATTGCAAATGATGTGGCATCTTGGTAGATTGTTCTTCCAATATGGTGCTACTTATTAATGTGATTTTACTCCTCAAACAGACTATGGAATTCATTGCAAATGATGTGCACCCAGATGGTAATGACTGTTCTCTCCATGTGTGCTACCCATTAGCATTAGATGTGGCCTCTGTTAATTAAATTTTGCATTTGTACATCTTTGCGTCTAAGTGTACAATATGTAGTTCTTTTAGGGAAGTTAGAGTTTTGGATAAAATATGATGTTGTGGCTATGTTGTGATGATTTCATTGTTTCCACTCGTCATACTTTTCTGTTTGTACTTTACTGCTTTTATTCAAATTAAATAATGAATTTTTGGGTTTCTATGTGCTATCTTGTTTTGGAGAATAAATGGTAAAATTGCTTGTGTCATATGTATATCATTGTTCATATCAAGTTTGATACTATGTTTCAGGAATTTTCTCCTGGTTCCAATGGACGGATGACCACAATGGGTGTATATGTCCATGATTTACTTCTTGGACAGGGCAATTACTACTAAATCTATCACACTATTTTACCTGGATATGCTTCCTAGTATTTCTGTTTCTGGCACATGCTCTCTTGTTGCTTGTGGAATTAAATCATCAAATGATATTGGCAAAGCATACCCTGAACACTTGATAATGAGATTGTTCAATGTTTTTTTAGGTCAAACAGTAGCAAGCTAAAATTTCACGTGACTCTACTGTCATTGGATGCTTAATTTTGATTTTTCATGGTTTCGGGCACTTTTGTTTGCTTGTCACTTACTATGTCCCGATTTTATCCTTATTGATTAGTATAACTAGATTTTTTTGGGTCAAGCTTCAATACCACCTCATTTTGACTCCTGAGGAAATGCATTAATGAGTATGTTCTACTTTTGTGTTGCAGTACTACTATGACGCCCTGTTTCCACGTATCCCTGTTCCTGTAATGAGGCAAGTTGTGGCTAATCTTGAGAAGCTGAAGCTTCCGACCAAACATTCCAGTTCAACAGGGGAATCCACCCATCATGGTTCCGATGATCTTGCCCACCGACCACCTTCTCGAAAGCATCCCTTTCGGTTGTTCTTTATAGTTTTTTGTTTGATCTTTCCAATGGACAATTTTGAGACCTTGTTTAGAAAAATTTAGTTAATATATTGTTAGTTTCAAATTTCTTATGATCTTAATCCATACTTTAATACGTGTTTTAATTTTATCAATTTACATTTTAATTTTTTTTTTAAAATGTCACTTTTGGCAGCGTTTTAATTTTATCAATTTATATTTTAATTTTTTTAAAAAAGAATTCACTTTTAGCGCGACAAATGTCGCCACAGAAAGACTATCAATGACAACTTTTTGTCGCCACTGAAACAAGTATTAGCGTCGACAAAATTGTCGCCTAAAAAGTTATACCGAAACCCTACTTTTGGCGGCGACAACTACTTTCGTGGCTTCTAATGAACTTTCAGTGGCGACAAAAAGTCGCCACTGATAGTCTACTTTCGGCGGCGACATTAAAATGTCGCCACCGAAAGTATTCTCGACAAAGCTTTTAGCAGCGACTTTTTTGTCGCCACTGAAGACTATTGGCGGCGACTTTTGGACTTTCAGTGGCGACTTTTGTCGCCGCTGAAAGTCAATTTTGTTGTAGTGATAAAAGCTGAAACATAGGAGAGTGAGAGTAAGGAGCATCTTGAAGGAGTAGCAAGGTTCTTGGTAAGTCCTTTAGCTTTAGCATTGAATTCTTTAAGTTTTAGTTCTTAAATTCTTAGATAGAAGTAGCTTAGATCTTAAATATGCTAGAATAATTTTATTTACGTGTTTTTATGGTCAAAATCAGCTTTGTTTCAAAAAAATGATGAGGGAGGTGATATAGCAAAATTTCTAGAAGAGAATCAGCAAAGTAACGAAGTTCTGGCGAAATTTCATCGGTTTCGGAATTTCTGGAGGCAGTGATGAAAACGCTAGAATTTCATATTGCAAATACTGAGAATGAAGTATGTTTTTCACGCCACCTAAATTACCTTCGAGTTCGGGAGGTAATAAAGAGGTGATGTGGGTGGAGTGCAAACTGGATCATACCTTTTGCTGTTGCAACCTCTGCATGTTAATAGGTCACAAGGCAAATGTGTGCCCCCATCCTTTAATGGATATATATAAAGGGTTGAACTCAGCTACTGAGCGTTTCCATAGACGATTTGGCCTTAGATAACTCTGCAACTTTCAACCTAGAAGCAGAACTAATGTGGCAAGATTGGATTTTTTGGTCTGCATGGCAATGGATATCGCATATATGAGACGAAACCTCAAGATATTCTGAACAATACGTTACCAAACGATGGTCTTCTTCATTTCTCTTTGGATGATTCATCAGATTCTGATCAAGATGTTGAAGAAATAGATCAATGCAGACAATCAAGCTTTTGAAGTTTTTGGACTTATGTTTTATATAGTTAGGTGACTTATATCTTTTAAATATGAAGGTGTTCATTGAATTTTGAGTAGTGATTTATGATTTTTTTTTACATGCTTATATATATATATATATATATATATATATATTTTGCATCTTGACCTTAAGTAGTAGAAGCTTTAAGCTTCGTGTCATTTCTACGATTTACGTCTCCACCACCCCCTTCCGTTTCTACATAGAAACTCAATTTTGACAATATTGATTGTTGTCAAACTCACTTGTGAGTTGATTCTCTAAATTTACTATTTTTACATTTCTTACTTACAAAATCATGTCGAGTTACTTGTAAACTCGTGCCATTTGTAAATTCAATTTAACTTGCGAGTTTACATACCGAATTTATCATTTTTACATTTCTAACTCATAGAATCATGTTAACTCATTCATAAACTTATGTTAACTTTTCCGATTTGATCATTCTATTTGACTTTATATACAAGTTTTATAGAAATTTATTTGTTAAGTATGAAAAATTATGAATATTTATGGATTTAATATCAATTATTTAGATTCAAAATATATTTAAATCAATTTGTTGTCATTTTTATATTTTACTTATTTAATTGTATACCATCAGTATCTATTTAATGATAAAACTAAACTCTTATAAGGTTACGATTTAAGTTCACAATATAAATTTACCTCACTATCACGAGTTTGTTTAAAAAAGAAAGTTAGTAACAAGATTATTAAAAAGAGAAGGGTGCTATGGTACTAGATATTCTTGAAAAGGTCTTCAACATGAGATGTATATCCTCCCAAGCAATATACTACCTCTAATGCTTAACGTAAGAGCTAAACCCTAACCCTAGTTTAAGGGTTGGATTTATTCCTAAATATGAAACATCAATCCACTTCGTCCCCTCAAATTTATCATTTTCTTGTAAACTATTCTTACTGATTGCACATGTCAAAGCAATTTGGATTGAGGGAAGTCTCAATGCAAATGATTGAAGAGGTTATTATAAGAAAATCAACACAATTTTTTTACAAAAAACCAATTTAACTAATTTTCTTATTCTATTCGAATTAATTAAGGATATCTTATATTAAGGATTGGGGAAATAGATTTGTTTATGGAGATTATATCTTGTCATTCATGATGAAGTTTCATTAATTCTCTTTTGCAAGCGATGCGACAAACAGCAAAAAGAGCAAATATATGATAAGCCATTTATACAACATACTCCCTCCTATCAATCCTATTTACAATATATATAATATTTTGTTAGATCTAAAAAGAAAACCTTAAAATTCATTAACTAGATCTAAAAACTTAAGGAGTTTTCAACTTAGCTATAGATACTCTAAATAAGCAACCATCACTTCAACAACATACATCAATTAATGGGTTTAGAAAGTTCAACTCATTGTATCAAAAATAATCAATGGATACCTTATAATTACGACTAAAAAAAAAAAAAAAAAAAAAAATCATTTCTCTCTATCTTAAAAATGAGACGAGGGAGCATAGATAAGGAAACCCTAACAAAAGTTTAAAGCTTTTATCCATGAAGAGAATCATCCGTGAGTGAAATTTGGGTATGCATGTGTTTGGATAGTACATCTTTATCTATAGAAGTGAGCAATATCTTACAGCCTTTATGATGATCTGAGCCACATGGAATTCCTACCATACTCAAGTCAAGTCCTTTATCCAGGTCACAAAGTACGATGAGAATATTATTCTCCTTCTTGATCATATGAATCAATTCTTTGGCTCTTTTATCTACATATATATTTTTAAAAGTAAAGCCTAGTTGACGAGCAATATCCTCTTGAATCTTCCACACATCAGGATATTTGGTCACAGTTGTTGTCACAACTATACCAAACAGTTCCTGTCTCCGAACTCTTTCACAAACTCTTGGAAGCAAAATATATTTGATATTGTTAAGGGATCCAGAAACTCCAATTGAATGAGTATTAGGATTAGCTAATTCCTCCATAACTTCCTCCAGAATTGGCTTTCTCAAATCCAAAGTATCAAAAGCATTGAAATTGCTGGAAAATCCCTGCTTTATGCTGGATGATGCTCTGGGTTGAGGCTCTGAATCATCTTTGTTCTGTTTCTGCTCTTTGGATTGAAGCTTGAGTTTGTGGGATTCGCTTGAAGTAAGATAATGACGAAGAAGACGATGCGAAATAACGGCGAGGCCAATAATTCCGGAAATCGCTACAACGGACCGCAACATTTTTAATCCTTTATTGAAACTCAAGACATGAGAGAATCTAATTTATTCAGAGAACAAAATAGAAATACAGTAAGGTAGAGGTAGCTTTCTCAAGGAGATTCTTTGAGAAGAATAAAAAGATTGCTGTTTATAGGTGTTGAAGAAATTAGGTTCCTTTTTATCGGAGTCCAATAAGAAGTAACAGAGTTTAGATCAGAAGTTAGTTGGTGACGGTTATTATATATGCCTTGTTTTACTGATTGGGTAAACATGTGGTGACATTTTATTCGTGCGAAGATGGTGGAACTGGAGAGCGGAAAGGTTCAAAGAAAGCAATAAGGGGCAGAGCAAGCGAGCGAAAAAAAAAAAAAAAAAAAAAAAAAAAAAATCCGGTGAAATAAATAAAACAAATACTGCTCTTATTCTTAATATAAGAATTATTTATCTAATTTGGGGAGATTAAGAAATATAAATAAATTACTTAATTATAACATATATAACAATTTTTTTAAAATACTTGTTTGTAACATGTAATGGGATAGGATATTGTCGCTATTAATTTTGGTCACTATCACTTTTTTCACCATTAAATCAAATCTTATTTACCTCTATTATTTCTCTCTCTTATTGAAATTCTGATCTAACCATAAAAAAAGTGGTAATAGCATTGGTAGTGATAAAAATTGCTAGTGGCAATATCATATCCCAACATGAAATTATGCATGTATCCATTTATAAGTTTGACAAATTATTTGAAAAGAAAATATACATAATGAAATAGAAAAAAGTCTTAATTATAATTAAATCAGAAAACTTCAATAACCAATTGAAATTAATTATACGTAGTATAACAAACTTAAATAAAAAGAAAATTTCTATATTTAGTAGACTTTTCATTTAAAAAAGTTTATTGCCACCTAACATATGAATGAGTCTTTTATGATCTCTTTTTTATTATAAAAATATATTTGTCTCATTTGCTCCTTTTTATTAATTTTTATGATCAAACAAATATATTCTCTTATCATTTTCATTCACCTCAAACATATAAATTAGTTTTACGAAAAAAATTATTTTGTTTATCAATTTCAATTCCCTTTCACTTTATTATACCAAAACAAGAACACTAAAAAACTTTGCTTCCAAGTCTTTATAGAAAAGCTAACAGGTAACAAATGTACATAATCCTATGGAGCTAAAAAAGAAGTGAACACAAATATATATTATGTTTTGAGAATTATTTTCTAACCAAGGTATGCTAATAATATCCCTTATCCCTTGGTTTCTATTTGTTTTTTTATGATGTATTTTATATTAAAATTTTCTATGTGAAAAAAAAAATCATTTATGAAAAGCATCATGTGATTTTAAGCAGTAAGATTGATTTCAATATCATTGGTTTTAAGAATAGTTTTATTCCATTCAAGTTGGTGACCTGTGCATGATTCTCGAGTATTGTTACTTTCAGGTTTTGATATGAACATATCTGTCTTTATATGAGCTTCCGAATAATTGGACTGGAAGCAAATTGCATTTACTATTTGACTTCGGAATTGAATTTCAGTCCGTGGCATCTCTATTCGATTTCCTAGTCCACTAACAGTTTGAGTGCGCTTCGCGATAATTCATCGTAAAAGATCCAAGTTTTGATTTTGGTTTCAAAATAAAGTTTTTGTTTCCGGAGTCCGTCCTTTAGAAATGTCCGAATATTTTGCCTTACTCTGTTGATTGTTCATAGTGTCGAAAACACACTAAGAAACAAACATATTAGACAAATTTGGTGAAATTGTTGTGTATGTTGTATTTTCTTTGATTTTCTGAGCAGGCCGCCATTAAAATCACTGGGAACGAAGCTCGTAATTGCCAAAAAAACAAAACGCCATCTGACACTGCAGGTGGCAGCGGGTCTTCATCCGGGTTGCACTAGATCAGGGTCGGGTAGGTTAACCCGCTTCCTGGATAACAAAATCCTGATCACTCAAGACGACGTTGCCATACCAACATGTGGTTGGTCCAGCGGAATGTGGCGCTGGATTCCCTTAAGAGGTCTAGGGTTCGAGTTGCGGTAAAACCATTTGTAATCCACCTTGTATAGAGCTACCACTATTGAGAGGGTCGTCCTTACCACTGCAGAACCCGAAGTGGTTGCACACTTGCCACCATTTTCTTATCAAAAAAGAAAGACGACGTTGCCATCTTATAACCTCAATGAATGATATGTCTATGATAGGAACCAGTTATGCTGCCTATCCCATCAACCTATCTAATTTAGATTGTCTAAATGAGATCTGAACAGTCATATTTTCTTTTTCTTACAAAATTATTTTAATGGGTAGAGAATCTAAATTAAAAATAATATCGAAATAATATTTTTGGGAAAATTCGATTAAATACCAAATGAATTTGCAAAACCTCTAGAGGTGATGCGAATTTGCAAAAGACTTAGAGGTGATAAGGACTTTTGGGGTTTTACAAATTACAGCGTCAAATGACCATTTTGCCCTTAGGGTTAAATCATTAAAAAAAAAAAACTCCTCCCCGCAAGGTGGGCCCCACCGCCGCCACTTGTCACCCTGCACCACCGCCGGCCGTGACCACCCCCACTGGCGGAGGTGGTGCGGCCGGCCGCCGGCGGTGGGGAGAGGGGTATTTTTTTTTTTTTTAATGATTTAACCCTAAGGGCAAAATGGTCATTTGGCGCGAATTTGCAAAACCCCCAAAAGTCATTGTCACCTCTAAGTCTTTTTGTAAATTCGCGTCACTTCTGGGGGTTTTGCAAATTCATTTGGTATTTAATTGAAATTTTCCCAATATTTTTCATTTAGAAAGCATATTTAAAAAAATATCAAATCTAGACCGCCATATCTCATCTAAATGGTTCAAATTAGATAGATTGATGGTATTGGTACCTACCAGTTCCCTTCTTCATAGCGTCAAGTCGGCGAAGAAAAGGGATAACAAAATAAATGTGTTTTATTTTATTTTTTTATTGTAATTTGTAATTTATATAATTCTTTCATGAGAAGGGTATTTGGTAATTTCAAACATGTTGGTATAAAATAAAATCACCCCGGGCCTCAGAGAGAATTTGAACCCAACACTTGTAAAAAACATTACAATCAAAAAATGACCACTAATGCCAGCCAGCTACATATTTCTCTTTGTTATCAAACAACAATATTTGTCAAAAATATTAATCAGCATTTATTTAATTTCAATTTCAATTTAATTTTATCTGTGTGCTTTCTACCTTATGATATGGCTATGTGAAATTGTGATTCAGCTCCTCCGTATTGATTATTTAAAAAAAAAAAAAAAAAAAAAAAAGTGAAGTACACATAAACAACCCTAATCTCAAGGATTACAATAATTAAATCAAATCATTAAGGATTTGATTGGGTTAGGCTATAATCAAGGAAAATATAAAAAAAAAAAATTATAATCAAAATCTAATTATTAGAAATTAATTAAGATAAACTCAATATATTGGGCTTGGACGCTCATATATATATATATATATATACATATCTATTCTTTATTATTATTATTATTATTATTATTATTTAAAGCCATCAGGTTACATTAAGGATAAGGAGGATAAAACATGAATCGTTGGAGTTGATTTTGCGGAGCACAAATCAAAAGAATTCAAATAATTCTACCATCAAGACAGATAGTGTGTACTTTATTGGTAAGTAATGGATAGGGATATGCATGGGTAGGGTGAGGTCTATGCCTGATGCCTTGTTTGAAGGATTATTGGGCAGTAAAATACAACCTGATGGCCAGCCTTACCTGATAGAAGCTCTAACATTTTTGGGCAGATTAATAATGCGCCGAGGAGGGCGGGTTTCCCTGCCCAAATGGTGATACTCTGTTATATCCTATGTGGAAAAAATAGCTTCAATCATACCTGATAAACAATATTATAAACTACAAATGTAATCCATATTTAGAATATTCCAAAGTAAATCTATAACTTGAGTCTTGAAATTAAAAAATACCATATGTCCTAACAAATAGTTCTATAATTGCTTGCGGATGGATTATTTGGGACTTTTTATGTCCTATCAGATTTTTTTTTTTTTTTGATACACTGTCCTATCAGATTTTAATCTTTGTTCGAAGATTTCCTGTATATACGTGAATTTGCCAAGCACAAACCAATATAATTCAAATAATTCTATCAAGAGAGTATAATTTGTATTGTACTAATAAGCAATGGATTGCTAATATAATATTCTAACCCCAGCCACCGTTGCAACACACTTACAAACGCTTGTTAAAAGGCCAATGAAAATAAATGTGAAGGTTTTATAGATGGGAATTACTGTATGACGAATTTAACAGAAATAATATTCTAAGTATTTTTGCATCCAGAATTGGTGTCAGTACTCTTTTAAAAAAGATAGGTTTAAGTAGTAAATTTGCTTCGAAGACCACGCCCAAGAGCAATTTTTTCCTGAAAGTTTTTTTTTTTGACTCAATATAGACCCGAAAGTATAAAAACGTAACAATTTTATCATTTTCTATTAAAAAGTTAAAGGTCAATGTCTAACGGTCAACGTTAGTTTTCTACGTTTTTAAACTTCCGGGGTTTACATTGAGCCAAAAAAAAAGAAAAACTTCTAGGGAAAAATTGCTCCTCGGCGTGTACTTCTAGGATAAATTTGCTACTTAACCCAAAAAGATAAATGGTATTTTTGCTAGATTAACGAGATATATTTCCCATGCATTGCACGGGTTGATTACTCGTTATGATTAAAATCCATCCGAACAATAATTAAATGATTAATTTATTGTCTAATCCATTGTTGTCAAACTCATGAGTTGACTCTCCGAGCTTTACCGTTTTTACACTTCTAGTTAACAAAAACGAGTCGAGTTAGTGGTAAACTCGTGCTAATTGTAAACTCAGTTAAACTCACGAGTTTACTGTTTTTACGTTTCTAGCTTACAAAACCGTGTTAACTTACTCTTAAATTCATGTTAATTTTTTTGATTTGATCATGTTCAATGCTTTATATATAAATTTTATAGAAATTTCTTTATTAAATATGATAAATGATGAATATTGATGGATTTAATTTCAATTATTTGGATTCGAATTATATTTAAGTTAAGTTGTTATCATTTTTATATTTTAATTATTTAATTATATACTAGTAATACCTATTTAATAATAAAAGTAAACTCTTACGAGTTTACGATTGAAGTTCATATACGAGTTTATACATCGTTGTCGAGTTTACTTAAACTCGTGAGTTTGACAACCTTGGTCTAATCTAAGGGTTTTCTTTTTTTATATTACATGTAAATGTTATCATTTCACTCAAATTTTTTGTGTTTTATTTTGATCGTACTCACAGTAAAAGGCTTTATGAACAGTCAAAAGCAAGCCTATGAATAGTAAAAACAATCAAATCATATGAACAGTAAATAGATTATATAAATATGTAGATTGACATAAAATGAGAAATTTGGGAGAAAAAAACTATACTCGCATTATTTATGAATAGTAAATAATATGATTATTTTTCAAACTTCATAGAATATAAGGAAGTTGGCTAAGTAATTTTTGTGTTTATTAATTTTCCTACTCTTAAAATACATTCTCAATAACTAGGGTATTCACTTTCGTCTTCTTCAATATGTAGCAAAGTGGTTGTCGTTGTTTCTACAGACGACGAAAATCATGGAGTCAACAAAAGTGATCTTCTATTTTCTTTTTTAATGGTTGTCGATATTTCTATGGACAACAAAAATCATGGAGGCAACAAAAGTGATCTTCTATTTCCTCTATTTTACCCCTAAAAAACAGGGGATTTGTTTTGTCGTGACATAAATGCTTCATCATCAAATTCGAATTTGATGCAAGCAAATCGTATCAAATTTGAATTTAATTATCTTGTTCTTTTCCTTAATATATTAAAATTTAACTATAAATTTGTTAATTTAAATCCAAATACAGTAAATAACCTATTATTATAAAGTTCTTTGAATCAAGTTTTTAATGAAATAATACCCATTCCAAAAGAATTAAAATTTTAAAGTTAGGATCAAATTTGTAAACAAAGCTCAAAAAATTTGAGCTTTGATGATTTAAATAAAATAGAAAATATTTAAAACAATTTAAATAATTATGTATTCCTAATATTTCTCCAACTCTCGATATTATCTGTTACCCCATAACTATTGGTGAATCTAAATCTACCATTATATTTATTTTGAATATTTATATTTATTTGTTTAAATTTAAATTTTTTAAATTTTTAACAATATATTGATATATATATATATATATATATTAATCTTCTTTACGACTAGAATCAATTGATTTGTTAATGCCTTGTAGCCCAATGGTATTGGTACTCCCCAACTAGTGGGAGGTCGTGAGTTCCATTCCGCTCGTTGTAATTCAGGCCATTAGTGTCTGCCACCTTGTAATTCAAAAGCCGAGGCATTCATCTTCCATTTATGAAAAAAAAAAATACATTTTTCCTTTTCATTTTGAATTAATTACTTTTAAGAGTAAAAGATATATTTTTTTTTTTTTATTCTTTCCTAACTGTCACCCAATCCTCCTCCATTTTTTTCCTACCAAACAACTCATCTTCCCTCATCCCTCAAAATCTTCGCTTCCCTTCCTTTCCCCCCTTAAATCTTCCTCATACCAAACGGGCTCTTAGTTGTTGCAAGGTCTTTACTTGAGTTTGAAAGTAACTCTTTGAATTACCAATTTGGATCCTAGATGGTTGATTTAGGGTCTATTTGGTTCGACGGAGGGGAGGGGGATTTTAATATTACCTTGTTTGGATTGATCGGAAGGAAGTGGATGGGAGGGATTTTAATGGTACCTTGTTTGGTTTAGGAGGGGAGTGGAGAGAATTTTTTTTTCCACATTGACAGCTTTACCCTTATATTAAAGTAATCAGGTTTTGATTTCCCAAATTTTTCCAATTATTTGAAGAGATGCACAAGATTAAAAGAGTACCAATTTTTCTAATTCATTCATACTTGCCAACACAATTAATAAAGAAAAATGCTTTTTATTTGTAAACGTCCCCCATCCATACACAAGACATGGTTAACAACTAACTTGTAACACCAGCATACCTTGCCTACTTTTACCCTCTCATGGTGTGGAGAATCTTCTTTTTCTTCGGTGAGAGACGATTTCAATCTGGGAAGGTCTCTAATAGCGGATGAATCTTGATGGCAAGCGTCAGACATTAACAATTGTAGGATTCGCGATCAAACTCCCAAACCACTAATAGAGTTATGTAATTAATTTCTGGAAAAAAAAAAAAAAAACTTCTAGAAATTAGCAGCGTACCTTGGGCTACTCCCTTCGAGTAAGAACAATGAAGCGGAGTTTGCAGGGGAGGCAATCTTGAAGAGCACTCGATTCTTGGAAGAGACGCTCCACCCTCCTTTCATTCAACCTTGGACAGAAGCGATGATGGCGGATAACACTGTGCTCTCCTGTTAGGCTTGATGCAGACTACAACGGAGTGGACGGTGACGGTGAGAATTGTGCTCTGCGGCGGCAGATGCACAGTGGTGAGGAGGGAGGGATTTTAAGAATAATAGAAAAATTCTAGGGGCATCTTAGTCCAATGACACCTATTCTAATAATCCATCCAAATCCGTCTCATTTGGGGTGTGACATTTTTTAGGGGAGGGGGGATAATTTTAAAAAATTTCCCCTCCCCTCCTAGAAAATATCATTAGCCAAACGAGGGGAGGGGGCTAAAATCCCTCCATCCTCCCTCCTCACCTTTGATCCCTCAAACCATACAGAGCCTTAGTGGATGTTTTTTAAAATAAAAAATAAAACCTCAATTTATTTTGTTTTCTAAATTTATATTTTTTTTCTTCAAACTATCTCACTAAGTGTGTAGGTTAAAGGAGAGTTTTTGTTAATGGGCCAGTTTCTAAAGTAATGAAAATGATTTAAAACGATGCTTTAGAAAAGGGAGAATCATATATAAAGATGATTGAAATACCTAAATTAGATGGTTACTAAACTTAACAAATTATTAATTAGGTTATGTGACACAATTAGAGATTTAGAATTTGAAAGAAATTACCTCTATATCCCGTAGTTATTAAACAAAAAACAAAATTGGAGATACATTGTTTATGTGCTAGGTAAGAACCCTAGCGGCAAAATTAATTGGAGGCCTCAATACTATCGAAAATTGGTAAAGAAGGCTACATAAGTTGGTTATAATTTTAAATCTTCATTCTTTAATCTCTTTTAGTTAATATATGTACTCAAGGTACTACAACATATCAATGCAATATTTTAGTGATAAGGTACTACAACATATTAGTACAATATTTTAGTGATCAACATAATTAGATGATCTCACAAATTTCATTGGGGATCAAACGATAAGACACATTTGAATGAGCTAGAATCTTAGCAATTTTTATCTAGCCCCTTTTCAATTTTTTTCGTTAGGTTTATAATCTTAGAATACAAGTTTCATCCTTGCCTTCCTTTGAAGTAGTGTATTTGAATGAAAGCTCGCCATGTTTCAGGAATAGTGTATTTGGGTTGATTCTTGAGCTTGACTGTTTATAGTGCTCACACTGAGTCCAAAAGTGATCATTGGTGGTTAACCTTTCCTAGAATAGAGTTGTGGTAAATTGTATTATCCTATTTGCCAACAATTGATTGAAGTTTTCCTCATATGAATCTGATATCAGCTTTTTTACTTCAAAAGATGTAGTAGATGTGCTTTTATTATTTGATCAACACATTGGAGAAAATACTCAAGGATTCTACCTTTTCTAATGGTAAAAAGGAATGCAGTATCAGGTAGGAGTGAGCAAGTGAGCAAGTGACCCGTGACCCGCCTGACAGCATGCGACCCATGAAATTTTCCCCATTTTAAACCCACCCAAATTGGACCCGTAACAGGTAATGGGCTACCCGTACCCATTTATATTAAACAAGCAGGAGACGGGTTAGCCACCGAGGCACCCGTACCCCCGTTTACCTCGTATATTAAGATAAGTGAGAGTGTGAGAAACTGGACTCTACTCTAGCTTTTACGTCAAAAATATCATATCAGACAAGTCAAATGTCTAGACTCTTTGACCAATAAAAAAATAACTAGACTTTAGACATGAAAAGACACAAGACCAATCCTCCACTTTTGACAAAAGAAAAAGTACCCTACTTACTCCTTGCACGACATGACCTTCCCTTCCCATTTCCTAATTCTTTGAGACCTAAACTAGTAAGGGTGTCAGATAGAAACCTCCGGTCCCTCCCCAACACTGCCTCTCAGACTGGGTTTCCGGCTCTTGTCTCACCGGAGTCCTGGTATTGCTCGGACTCTAGCCAACTCTCGGCCTGTAGCCTTCAACCTGACCGCGAGCCAGCATCCTCTCGTCACCCAATGCTCATCTCGATCTCGACATTGTCTCTTGCCCTCAACATCGCCGGAGTAGCCACGACCTCTTCCACTCACCCTCGACCTCTCCCTCTCCCTCTCGGCCTCAACCTCTAAGTCTCCGCCTCAACATAGTTTATGGCGGCAAAAGTACTCATGGATGATTAATATGGAAGCATACGCGTATTTTAATCAAACGGGTTCCCTGGAGCCATTTGACCGTACTCGTTTAACCCGTCCTGTTTTTATATGGGTTCATCCCCGGGTACAAGGTTCCCTATACCTGTGGAATATAAACGAGCAGGCGACAGGTTACCCCTCGGGGTAGCCCCACCCGCTCGTTGCTCACCCCTAGTATCAGGGGATGGCTTTGATAAATCAAAGTTTGAATGGATGATTGTGTATTCATAAACAAAATAGTAGGAGGTCTTGTGTTAATTTTTTTGTTACGATAGTGAAAGCAAAACTCTTAATGTGATTGTGTTATTTTATGTTTTAATGGTGATGAGATAATGTTTTATTCAATTTCAAAGCGTAACAACTCTTATCCAAAAACTCAATTCACACCTTTGATCATCTTGTCGATTAAAATTGGGAGATATTTTTTAAGGTTATTGTAAAGATGGCTATTCTTTTGATTGCTAGGGATCGAATGATGGCATACAGAATACTGTCATTTGGCCTAAACAATATGACTAACTAAACCTATGCAAAGCCCATTTCTCCATTATCCATTTAACTCATATTCAGTTGCAGCGAAAATAAAAATAAAAAAATAAAAGGAAACACGTAAACTAGCTTCCAAGCAGCGCCAATAACGGAAAATCCAAATTTGCGTAAAACCAGAAATCTCAAATAAGCGTTATTATGAAGAGTGCGAAGGATCTGATGGCCTTATCTCTAGCGTCGGTGGCCATTGCCTTTAGACCCTCCTCCATGCTTCTCGAACTCAACGTTAATATCCAGCGTGTTTTCTCCCTCGACCGTTAGTCTCGTTCTTGAACTGAACCCCCCGATTTAGAATATATCAATGCTCTTTGCTCTTCTTTACCATTATGTTGCCTAAGCCAAAACCAAGAGAGAACAAGAGAGTGAGAGTCGACGAAGGAGGAGAGACAGAAAGGTCCAAGCTGTGGTTCATCTTTCCTTTGCACTTAGCTTCAAAAAGAGGGGTATTCATTCTCCTTGAAGGCCACGTCGAGCAAGCTTGAGACTGTAGGTAATCATTGGGTCTCTCTTCTTTCTTGTTTTCATGATTCCCAACATGAGTTTTAGAGCATGAAACCATAGAAAATGAAGCCATGAGTTTGCTGCAAAAAGAAACCGAAAACAGGGGCTGTTAGCATCTATTTTCATCTCTGAGTTGTTTCACTACACACTTAGGAAAATAGGAGTGGTTTTGTTATATATATATATATGTGTGTGTATATATATATATATATATAACGAAGCCTAAGAAAAGAATATAAGGTTGCTACATGTGGAATAAAAAGAAAGGAAGCCTTGCCGTCGAATGTTTGTGTGTATGAAACGCTGCACAACTTAATATATATGAAACCAAATACTGATATATATAACTGGATCGGGTAAAAACAAAAGAGGATGGAAACATGTGCTGCATATATAAATAAAGGTTGATATATATATATATATATAGTTTGCTGCACTTTTCGCTGCACATATAAACATTGGGAAAAATACACACACACATATATATATATATATATATATATGTTCACTGCTCTTGTAATGAGAAAAAAGAAAAACTCCTTGTTTTGTGTGTGTGTATATATATACAACATAGCTTTGGGGAAATATAAGGAGCTTTCACCACTGTCATGTGTGTGTGTATATACACACACGTTCTTAGACTGAAATATATATGTGGTTTTCATGCTTATATATACATATATATATATATATATATATATATATAAATACATACATATCTTTGCATATGGGGAGGCTCACAGTTAGATATATATTTACATAAGGAACCAAAACCTTGAGAAGTTGTTGCTTGAAACTCTGTACATGGAAAACAAAATAGCTTGTATATGGTGTTAGATATATATTAAAAGAGAAGGGAAAGGTTTTTGTGGTTGAATTGCATATGAAAAGAGAAAAAAAAAAAAAAGACGCTTATATATACACAACACATACACACTAATTCATATGCATTTGGAAAATAATAAGAAAATGTTGATGGTTAGAAAACCATGAGAAACATTATATGTAATGCATTAAAGCATAATTTACATGATGATGGGTATTTATAAACTCCTAATTTAAAGTGTTAAGATAGCCTTTGGGAGTTTAAATTAATTATAGTAAAATAATAATAATAATAATTAATAATATAATAGTAAATTGGCAAAATTGGGTTAGGAATAAAAATGACAAATAAGACCCAAAATATATATTTTGGCCTCCAAAAATTACACTAAGCCTAGTGCCATGACGTTGGAGATTGTGAAGAGTTTGGGCAAATAATAACCCATTATCTCGTAAATGTATATTTATAGGACACGATAGTTGCCAAAACAATTAAACAAACGTGAAACCAATAGAAGATTTTGAAGCGGTCAAGTAGTAACCTTAAACCTCATATGCTCTGTGTAACTTGTGTACGTACTCCCTCTGGTCCTTATTATAAGACATCAACTTGTAAGTTTATTTAGTCCTTTTTATAAGGCACTTGCTTGTTTCCAATGAGCATTAATTATTTGTTTCCATGTCTGCCCATAATTAATGAAGGTAGTGTGTGAGAGTAATAATTAATATAATATTAGAATTTAGTGTGATTAGTAGGGGTAGTATTGGAAGTTACTTAAATTGTAGGGTAACTTTATTGACTTTAACTGTTTTTATTGGTTTGTGAGAAAAGTTAGTTGGTGCCTTATAATAAGGACCAGAGGGAGTATGTTTTACCATGTATATTGCATATATTTGGTTATCATTTATTTCCAAGCGCTATGGAACCGGAACATGTTATGTACAATAAGGGCTTTGCTGTGTGCTGTGCTTGGTGGTCTGTACTATGTGCTATTAGGACCACTGCAGTCTGTGCTGTGTGCTATTTAGACTGCTAGTTTCGGATTGGCTGTGTGTCTTGCCGTGTGCATGATACTGAATGATATGTGGTTTGTGTTTTTATTCATGGTTTTCTTACATGCAATGTATATACATTTTAGGGAAAATTATAATGAAGGGCCTAGAGGAAAAAATATTTATGGAGAAGGACCATAAAAATTGTAATAATTTAGAAGGACCAAATATAAAAATATAAAATTAAAAGTACTAAAATGTCCCGAACAAAATATTTTGCATTTCATCCAACATTCCCTTCCCCATTCTATTTTTAAAACTAATACAAAATTCTAAGTTTCATTAAATTAAAAAATAGTTTTCTCAATTTTCATTTTTCACAACTTGAATATATATTTATGAAAAAAATTACTCATTCTTCAATTTGTAAAAATTATAATTTTTTAAAATAAAAAAAAATTTAAAAAAAATTATATAATTTTAATAAAAGTCAAGGTCTTTTATAATTTTCCATATATTTTAAACCTAGAAAATTTGTATGATTTTTTTTTTAGAAGCAATTTATGTGGGTTAAGAAATTCAAGTAATGTTAATAAAAACTAAAAAAAAGAATGAAGGACCTAGAGAAAAAGATATTTATGGAGAAGCACCATAAAAATTGTAATTGTTTAGAACGACTAAATATAAAATTAAGAGTACTAAAATGCCCCTAACAAAATATTTTGCAATCCCTCCTATATTCTCTTCCCCATTCTATTTTTAAAACTAATAAAAAATTTTAAGTTTCATTAGATTAAAAAATATTTTTCTCAATTTTCATTTTCACAACTTGAATCTATATCTATGAAAAAAAAAAATATGCATTCTTCAATTTTTAAAAATTATGATTTTTAAAATCAATAAAATTTTTAATTAAAATAGAATTATAAAACTTTAATAAAAGTTAAGGTCTTTTATAATTTATCATAAATGGTAAACCAAGAAAGTTTGTACGACTTATTTTTGTTTTAGAGGCAATTTATGTGGGTTAAAAAATTCATGTAATGTTAATAATTTTTTTAAAAAAATCTAATTAACCTATTATATCCTAAAAAATATGAAATAAGCTTAGTTTTAATTTTTATAAAAAGAGCTTAATTGATATTGTCCTTAATAATATAAATCGGACAACTTGATGATATAAATTAGTGAAAAATAAAAATTAAGAAAAATATAAGTTTAATAGTTGTTAATTAAATAATATATTAAAAATAAATATATATATATGATATATCATGATGGGCATTTTCAGTTTTAATTTTATTTATTTTTTTAATTATGAATAAAAGAGATAATATATTAAAATTTATCAAGAGGTTTGATTAGGAGAAATTTAAAAAAGAAAGACATGATACATTATGAGGTTTGATTAGGGGCAATTTAGTAATTTAAAATTTATATTATTTTGTTTGATCCTTCTAAGTAATTACAATTTTTATGGTCCTTTATAATAAATATTATTTTCTCTAGGTCCTTTATTTTAATTTTCCCTTAACCTATTATATCCTAAAAAATATGAAATAAGTTTAGTTTTATTTTTATTAAAAGAGCTACATTGATATCAAGGTTGATAATATAAATCGGGCAACTTGATGATATAAATTTGTAAAAAATTAAAATTAAAAAATATGAGTTTAACCATTGTTAATTAAATAATATATTGAAAATAAAAAATATATATGATCATATCATGATGGGCATTTTTAATTTTACTTATTTTTTAATTATAAATACAAGAGATAATATAGAAAGTCTGATTAGGGCAATTTAGTAATTTTAAATTTATATTATAATCTTCGGTCCTTCTAAATAATTACAATTTTTATGGTCCTTTATAATAAATATTATTTTCTTTAAGTCCTTTATTTTAATTTCCCTACATTTTATATGAGATTAACTTACTCTAGGATTCAATTTTGAACCCCGGCCTCATTTAAGCCCTCGTGCGTTACATCTAGGTCTGAGCCGGAGACGAGGTAAGATGGTGGAGCAGGATTAGGGTTTTACGATGGTGGTTGTTAGAGACTTATTTTTGGATATTTTGGTGTCCCGATGATCGTACTATAATTATTTTGGGTATCATTATTTGGGATAACTCACTACAAGAAAAATCAATTTTTGCTACGGAAAAATTCCATAGCAAAAAAGACTTTTTCCGTAGCAAAATGGATTTGCTACGAAATTTGCTACAGAATTTGTCTCGTAGCAAAAAATCGCGTAGCAATTGCGACGGAAAAGGAAAAAATCCGTCGCAAATTTTGCGACGAAATCCCTATCCGTCCGCAATTTGCTACGGAAAATATTTCCGTAGCAAATTTTCGAATTTTCTACAGAAAATTTTTCCGTCGCAATTGTTACGGAATTTGTTTCGTAGCAAATTCGAAAATTTGTTACGGAAATGTTTTCCATAGCAAATTCAAAAATTTGCTCAAATTTGCTACGGAATTATTTTCCGTAGCAAAACTAATAAATTTTTTAAAAATATTTTTTTTTGAAAAGTGAATACAAAAAGTAGTGTACCATGGATATAATAACAATTATAAAGAGTTTACATAGAGAAAACAAAAAATATATAATAATGTTGCAAAGAGAAAATACTAAAAAGTAGTCTAAACAAATACGCCAGGATCATCATCACCATCAAGATGATCATCATCACCAAGAGCCGACCCCGAACCCTTGTCTTTCATTAGGGACCTGATTTGAAGCCGCATATGCTTCATCATCTCCGCTTGCGAGTAATCTGCTGCAAAGATCATCTCTCGTTCCTGAATCATTTGCTGCCTCATCATCTCTTGTTCCTGGATCATCTGCTGCCTCATCATCTCCTGTTCCCGAGTCATCTCGTGTTGCTTGTTCCCGCACCAAAGCCTTCATCTTCTTCAGCTCATCTCGCAAAAACATTATGAAGTACATTTATTATTTGGACTTCATTTGAATGGACAAGAGAATGGAAATTAATCAATATCAAATGTATTACATTTACCTGAAGAAACACCTTCAGTGCTGGATGAGAAACGCTTTGTTTGCTTCAGTCGGCTGGCAGAGGCACCATATCCAAAGACTCTCCTTTTCTTGTTAAATCTGCCTGTAGCCTCAAAGAACAGACTCTCGTTATTGGACTAAGAGGAGGATGCGGGGTCAGTCCCACACTGCGAGTCTCGCTCCTGCGACAGCTTCTGAAAGGTTTCCAATAAGTACAAAAATACATAACAAATAAGACATGTAAAATGAAATAAATATGGTGGTGCATAAAACAAGTAATAAAAGCAATAAATGTCTAACTGCTACTTGCTGCACCCTTGGGTTAATCCATTGCCTCTCACTCCCTTCAGACTGTCGGGAATGAGTCCGCTCAAAGGTAGCCCACTCATCGATCCTGCAGGAACTTCCCCAGACTCTACCTGCAAACGCAAATGATGACCTTAATTAATTACTTTAAAGTACAAAATATTGAATACCTAAATAGAAAATAACGTGTACTTACAACTTTTCGTCGATGCTCACTAATTGAAATGGAGCCGCCAATATATGACGGTCCTTCCATTTTGGCCCCATTTTCCTTATTTTTCGCACTTGTGTTATGGAACTTCTCATTGGTGGTACAGTCTGCTGTGGAATCCAATCTTTCTTGCCTCTTGACTTTCTCAATGAATAAATCTTTTAAGACAACCACCGGCTTGCCCTGTGGTTATAAGCTTTTTTCAGATCTTCACGATGTTCAGGCAACATCATATGCTTATCCCGAAAACCAATAATGAACAATTAGTGCTCCAAATTTTAAAACTACTTAATTAATAACCATAAAACAAATAACTTACCAAGAACTCATCAAACCAAACATCTCAATTGGCCTTAGGAATGTCTCATCCACTTGGCCCAAGGTTGATTGTAGTTACGGAATAATTGGGCCGAGATGAAATCCCCCACCCGATTATGAGGAACAAATCAAGACGAGAGGACATCATGCAAATATTAGCATACAAACTAATTAGAGAAGAAAATTGTAACATTACGGTAATTTGGCATGACTTACGTGTTGCCATCGACAGATCCAAAGCTTCCCCGTCGAAGGATCTCATTGCGCCCATATTGGTGTATCGGAGGAACTACCTTCTTCCCCGACGTGGCTCGAGGCGACGCAAAGTGTGCTAAGGAAGGAATGCGAAATATTGAAGATGTTTGTACATAGATGGTTACAGGAAACTAAACATATGTAAATCAATCAGAAATGGTAAAGTAAACATGTTGTCCCCTTTGTTGTGGATCAGTGGGGGTAGACGGTGACGACGACATATAACCCGACGGTGAAGATGACATATCAAGTGGTGGCACCTTTGGGGATCCGCTGAGCCCTCTACCTCCATAGGGAGCAGATGGCGTCGCCCTACCCCCTCTTATAGGAAGGGGTCAAGCTTGACCACTACCACGTCCACTACCTGAATGTCCTCCTGGATGCTCCATCTCTGAACACTTATAGATATAATGTCAAAAAATATTTTTTTTAAAAAAATATTTGGTTAATATTACAAGAGCGAAGTAACAAAGTATGTAGTATAACAGATCGTCGTAAAACAAAGAACTAACACAAATCAACTGGACGATTCCCGCTCATCGACTGGTTGCACGCCTTCCTCTCGAAGTCTCATAGTCGTCGAACTCGCATTCACTATCGAGTAAATCACTTCGTCCTCATCGTCAATTTGTATAGGAATCAATTCTAAATCCACAACAATCAAAGAGATTGCTTGGTACTTCGTCGTCGAAGATGTTTATGGGCAGTACATGTTCCACATAAGCTTGGAACGGTTCAACCATACCGTCATTTGATTCCGGCTCTTTCGACTTTAGTATAATATTTCGTGCTTTGGTTTTAATAACTCCCCTCCACCCTTGGCGGGATGTGGGGTATGATGTATAGTAACTTGTTCTGCTTGTTGAGCAAGGATGAATGGGTCATAACCAACCGTATATCTCCTTGTCCAGTGGATCTCAATATTTCCATTTTTGTCCCACGCGGACTGTTATCAAACCACTCACATTTAAAAAGGGTCACCACCTTGTCCCACGAGTAACTCAGCTGAATTATGTCAAGTAACTTCCCGTAGTAGTCAGTCTCCACCCCGCCAACTTGGTCACCTCGACAACATACACAGTAATTGCAATATAGTGTACCAACGTCCGTGTCAACAGTTGAAAACTGATTCCCATTGATTATATATTTGTTGCATCGGTAACACTAATTGCAGCTCCATAAGATAAACTCCACACAACTTCATTGGGATCTGATCGATTTTTCACGAAATATTGACGAAACCATTTTGGAAACTCAAAGTTCGTGTATTGATCAACTAGGGACACCGACATTGAAGGATTTTCCGATCGGACCCAATTAGAGAAGAAACTATTATAAAGAACTCAAGTTAATACTTTAATACTTATCGTAATAGTAAAAAGAAAAAAAATCTTACTTTAAGTACTGGGTGGCCTCTTCACAGTTATTTAGAATGTACCACTCCGCTACTTGCTTATCTCTTCCGTCAAGAGTTGACCTCCAACGTTTTCCCACGGCTCGCCCTGGAAAATTAAATATTGATTTTTGATCCCTCGTATCACTGACATCATTGTTGCGAGGTACCCCTCCATCTTGTCATCATTTCGGGGGATAATAGTATAACGCAAATTTTGCGGCCTCTTCGACTAGATATGCTTCAGCGATAGATCCTTCAACGTACCTTGGATTTTTGATCTTCTTCTTTAGTGTGCGTAAAAACCTACAATGGACAATGAGAGGGTATTTATAAACTAAAGTATCATGTCAGTCAATTAATAAATGTGCAAAAGAAATATATATTACCTCTCAAACGGATACATCCACCTATATTGTTGTGGCTCTCCTACCCTTGCTTCGTAGGCCAAGTGAACAGGCAAGTGTTCCATTGAGTCAAACATGCTAGGAGGAAACACCATCTCTAACTGACATAGAATTATTGGCATGCTCGTCTCCAGGTGCCGTAACTTTTCAACATTAAGCTCAGAAGCATAGATTTCTCTAAAGAACATGGAAAATTCATTCAGAATAGACCATATATGATTCGGCAGTGCTTTGAAGGCCCACGGCAACAATCTCTGGAAAAAAACATGACAATCATGATTCTTCATCTTGCTCAACTTCCCTTCGTACATGTTGACACATCTTTTCAAGTTTGATGCATAACCGTCCGGGAGTTTCAAATCTTTAACCCATTGCAACAATTCTAAATTCTGCTCTTTGTTGAATGTGTATGGCGCTTTAGGTTTGGAAATTCATCCCGTGCCATTCTCCACCAAATGCAAAGCAGGACTTTTGCAAATTGCTTCTATGTCTAGACTTGCGTTGACTGTGTCCTTCATCTTGCCCTTGGTGTCCATCACGGTGTACAGAATATTGCAAAACACATTCCTCTCAATATGCATGACAGGTAGTTCCCAGAAGATGCTGTGTTTGTTCCAATGATGATCAACGTCATATCCCCCAGGTTCGCTGGAAGCAGCCCCCTCTTCGACACTTTGAATGTACTTGACCCTGTCCCATATTTATTGGCCACTTAAACGACAAGGTTGAGCTGCTCGTTCGACAACATTTCGCGTGAAGTCTTTTCTATTTCTCCTAAACGGATGATCGGGGGGTAGGAATCGCCGGTGCTTGTCAAACCAACAGACTTTGTGACTGTGTTCCAAGCTAAAACCCATGTTCTGTTCAAGACATAACGGGCATGCAAGCTTTCTCGACGTTTTCCAGCCACTCAACATCTCATATGCAGGGAAATCATTTATCGTCCACATTAAAGCAGCACGCATTGTGAAATTCTGGCTCAATGATATATCATACGTCAGAACCCCTTCACTCCACAACATCTTCAACTCATCTATCAAAGGCCTGAGGTACACATCTATCTTCTTTTTTGGGTTGGATGGCCTAGGGATTAACGCATTAAGAAACAAAAACTCTCTTCTCATGCACATACGTATAGGTGGGAGGTTGACGGTGTCACAATGACAGCCAACAGAATAATTCCCGCCGTATTGTCAAAAGGAGCGAACCCATCCGAACATAGACCAAGACGGACATTATGGGGATCCATAGCAAAGAAAGGATTCGCCTCGTCAAATTTACGCCAAGCTCGATCGGATGGATGCGTCACAAAGTTTTTATCCATTTGATGCTCCCGGTGCCATCTCATATGAGCAGCTGTTTGTTCTGATGCATACAATCTCTGAACTCTGGGCACAAGAGGAAAGTACCACATCTTGCTTAATGCTTGACGGGGTCATTTTCCTTCCTTTCCCCACAAATTTATATCTCTCGTTATGTCCACAGAATTTACAATTGGTCAACTCAAAGATCATCCTTGTAATACAACATACATCCTTTGGGGCAGCAATGGATTTTTTCACATCCAAGCCCAAGCTCTTTCACCTTTTTTTTGCTTGGTAAAAATCCTTCGGCAAATTATTGTCTTTGGGAACAACCTTACTTATGATCTGCATCATTTCGTTGTAATTCCTCTCACTCATATGGTGATCGGTCTTCAAGCTTAGTGTTGCTAGGGTAGCCGATAGCGATGAATATTCACTATTTTCAAAGTGTTCGCAACCTTCCCATAACGGACGTTGCGCTTTTTTGAAGCATTTTATAGAACCTATCGGCTTCCTGATGGGGATCCCGTCCCATGCACGATGGTTGACTATGTGTATCGATCTCCTCTCCCATGTATGACGGTTCAGCATGAGTAACGAGATCGAAATATTGGCCGATCGACGGTCCCGCAGCATCCATAACCAACTGCTCATATTGATTAAGGTTGACTCGATGACTACTGTCCCCGTAATAACCACTCGGTGTCTGTCGGATTTCGCCATGACATTCCCAACACTCATAATCCTTCATGAATCCCTTTTTACACAAACGGATTTTGACCGTCTCCAAATCTTGAAATCTTAAACACCTACATTTGACACACGGACACCGATCTCCCTACTTGAATTAGGTGAATGTGCCAAAGCAAATTTGATGAACTCTTTCAAACCCGCCAAGAATGCTTGAGTTAGTTGTCTTCTCTCAGTTAGACGATTGTACATCCAACTTCTATCATGGTTGCCTTCCATACTTCCTAGCTAGTTCAGTTACTAACCTAATTAACATCTCAACATGCCACAAATATATAAAAGTACACACATCTTCTTTCTACTTTACGTTAAACATAGGTTCAAATAAAAAAGGTAAATGAGATTTTTTTAAAATAAAATTAATAGTAATTTTTATTACTCAACTAGCTAATTTTTGTAATAAATACAAATTTCATTATTCCCTAAACTCACATCTTCTTTCTACTTTACATTAAAGATAGGTTCAAATAAAAATGTAAATGAGATATGTTTTAAACAAAATTAATAGTAATTTTTATAAGACATTAACTCAACTCACATCTTCTTTCTAATTTAACTAATTTCTTTAATAAATACAAATTTCATTATTCACTAAACTCACATCTTCTTTGAACTTTACGTTAATTAATTCATTCTCATATCCCTCAATATCACTTTATAATTTGTTTCTAAATTATCCATCTTTATTTTATAACTTGTTAAGGATAATTTTTTTTAAAAATTTAAAAGTACTTTTTATAATAGTTTAAATGAACTAGTTAATTTTATTAATTTTTCTAATACATAAAAGTTTCATTATTCCTTAAAATCACACATTCCTCCTATTTTACATTAATTAATTAATTCTCTTATCCCTAAACATCACTTCTTAACACTTCACTTTTCTCATTTCAACACCATCTTATTTACAGACTTATATATCATTACCCACTAATACAAAATCATAATTTTAACACACAATTTTTTCATTATAGAAAATAGACTATAAAAATATCTGTGTATACTAATGAACAATTTAATCAACATTAAAGAAATAATTAGGACAAGCATTTGAATTAATATTTCTTTGATATTTGTAAACCAAATAAACTAGAGTTAAATATCTGTGTATACTAAAATATAGATCAATTAGAAAGATATTTTAATTTTAAAATTGAACTAATAGGATTTAATATTTTTCTTGATTATAAAATGAAGCAAATGAATATAAATCAAATTGTGAATCAATAAATTGAAAATCCAAAGAAACTTTGAAAACCAAATGTTATGCGTCTTTCATATTATATATATATATATATATATATATATATATATATATATATATATATATATATATATATATATATATATTCATGTAGAACATAAGCATATCATACAAGGAAATAAACGAATTAAAAGATAAGACAAAAAAATTATGATTAAACACAAGTTCATGCCCCATAAACTCAAGAAATTGAAGATTCATAGGTTTCTTCCAATTGGCACTGGCACCATATTCATAATGCAGATTAAAGCAACAATAGTAAATACATAATTCCTAAAGCTTAAAATTATATATATATAAAACAAACCTGGAAGACGAGGGAGACCGGAAGAGGAAAGTGATTGGATGGAGGAAGAGCCGGAAGGCCGAACAAAGGACTACGTGGGCGGCGCCGGTGACCGGAAGGGGGCTGAGACCGGTGGCGACAAGGTGGAGACGGGGGCGGGTAGCAACTGGCGTCGGAGGGAAGAAAAACGCGAGAGGAGAGTGAGAATGGGGAGGCCGAGAGGCCATTTAAAGGAATTTGCGACGGATATGAATATCCATCGCAATTTGCGACATATTCAAATCCATCGCAAAGTGGCGGATATTTGAGTATGCCCTTGCGACGGATCCCGAGATCCATCGCAAACTGGCAAACTCAAATGTCCGCCATATTGCCAACATTTGCAACGGATCTCGGATCTGTCACAAATTTGTGACGAATCCCGAGATCTATCGCAACCGCGCACAAAAAGTCCGTCGGGACTCCGCTTTTTGCGACGGGCAACGTGTCCGTCGCAAGGTTTGCGACGGACACATTATCCGTCGCAAACTTTGCGACGAAAAAATTATCCGTCACAAACTTTGTGACGGATTTTTTGTTCCGTTGCAATTTTTTTTTTTTTACGAGGGATTTAATTTGCCGTCACAATTTATGCTTTTTCTAATAGTGACTATATATTTGATCCCTTCGGGGAAATTTACCTTTCTGTATTATATCTTACCAATATATTGTTGTCCAAACCGGTGTATGCTCTGCTGCTAATACTCTTAGGAATGACTTAAATTAACATGGAAAATAATTTTAAATTGAATAAAAGTAAAGGATTACGCTACCCGCCACCTGAAAGGGTGAGGCCGACAGGGATGTAACAGGATATATACGTGTGTACTGTACCAATTTGCAATTCGTGCATGAATTTAGTCAGCTTCTTTTTCTACAATATCACAAGGTGTGGAAGGGGGGCTGAAGATGATACTTGATAGTTTCATTTGACATAGCAATGGAAGTGTTTGCATTGATACAAATGCCTAATTCATTTTCTAAGCTATCAATGCCTAATTCATTTTCTAAACTTAGTGTGTATGATGACCAACTTGTACTTTCTGACAATAGGATTGGAGACTTTCCAAACTATGTATATTCTTTTATTGATCTGTGGGTTCTTGAGGAGAGTACAGGAGCATCGAGGAAAAGACAGAGTTGGACTAAGAGATGTACTTGCAGTCCCTGCCCATGGATGTTAGATCTTGGAGTCATATGGAGGAATGAAATTGCCTGTTTTGCTTTTGGGAGTCCTAGTCTTGTTAGTGAGACTAAATGTGAAATCGAGAATGATGAACCAAAAGTTGGCCTATATTTGTTCAACATCACTACTAATGAATTTAAGACGATTGCTATCCCTGGAGGTGGAAATCAATGTGGTTTTTTCAATTATGTGGAAAGCCTTGTAACAATTGGCAACAACCATATTGAAGAACCTTGATCCTGACGGTAAATTGTTAGAATACAGATTTCCTTTGGTTTATTTATTTTTGTTGGAAAAGGAATCCAAATGTCTCTTGCTTTATGTGGCCTATCAATATGCACCACCTTTTTTCCGATGCTTTTGCGTATTGATTGTTTGATTTCCTTTAGTGATACACATTTGCGGTTATAATTTGCAATTTACTCTCATATCAAACAACAAAAACTATAACTGTTGTTAGAAGATCATTGGATGATTGATTTATGTACATATATGCATGTACGTGTGCGCATGCATCCTCTGGGGATATGATTGCAGAAACCTCTAGACTTGGACCTTATTGGCTGTGAATTGGTTATGGCGTGTGGGCACACACAGATAGCTTCAACGCAGTTGGAGGTGAGCTGAACTTTCCTGTAGTTTCTGTCACATCCTGAATTCTAGGCTTAAGAGTTGAAGAATTCACCGCATTTGAATTGGCTTTTAAAAAAAGGACTTTTTTGCATTACTTTTTTTAAAAAATTACTTTAATTAGAAGTCAAAGTTGGTCATATTTTGCAATATCCTCCACCTTGCTTTGCAAACTCTAAGGCTTTGTTTGGGAGTTTGGAAGGAAGGGGAAGGAAAGGAATGCAAGGAGAATGGAGGGAAGGGATGGAAGGGAAATAGAGGATATTTCCTCCCCTTGTTTGGGAGTTAAAAAAACAGTAAGGGAGGAAGATGGAGGATTAATGAGTTATTTTTACCATTTTATCCTTTTTTTAATAATTAATATAATTATTATACTTTACAAATAAATTTGAATTTAAATTTTCTAAAAAAATTATTTATGTAATTTTTATATTAAAAAAATTATTTATGTGCCGGCGGCGGTGGTGACGCGGTGGGGGGTGGTGGTGGTGGTGGGGCGGTGGTGGCGACGGTGGTGGGGCAGTGGCGGTGGTGGTGGTGGGGGCGGTAGTGGTGGTGGGGCGGTAGTGGTGGCGGCGACGGCGGTGGTGGTCGTGGGGTGGTGGTGGTGGGGTTGCGATGGTGGGGTGGTGGTGGTGAACGAGGGTAAAGAAGTAATTAACGTATTTTCTCTCTTAAAACCCCCCATATTGGGGGAACTTTATTTTTTAGAAGGAGGGTTTTAGGGGATTTGTAAAGATCTCACAATTCCCTCCCCTCCTATTTTTAAAACTTGCAAACAAGGGAAGGGACTACCAAAACCCTCTATTCCCTTTCCTTTCCCTCCAAAATGAAACTCTCAAACATAGCATAAAGGTTCTTTCAATGACACTCCTTAACTTTGAATGATGATAATTGAAGAGTTCATTTTGTGATCTTAAAAGCTAGGGCCAATCTGAATTGAGGAAGATGATATCTTGTATTTCTATACAAAACAATAAGAGTTAGGTAGTCATTATATTAATTCAGACATATAATTATGCATGCATGCTCTTAATTAGTTGTAAATAAGATAGGCCAATAAAACAGGGTAGGAAAAAACAGATCTAGCACTGCATAAAAAACAGATATTCAAAAAGCATGTGTCCTAAAATTTCTCTTAAAAGAAGCCAGCTAGCTAATCCACCCCTCGCACAGTACAGTATAAAACAGTGTCTAGTTTTGGATTAATAACATTAATACAGAAAGAAGCACAATTAAATTTTAAGCTTAGAAGATGCATTCATACATAAAGTCTCACCAGCATGTACAGTGCAAGCTTGTTAGAGGCATTTTATTTGCAAAAGCAAATCATAACAGAATCAAGTATTGCCAAAGGCAATTTATCCTGAAGAGACCCGGTGGCTAACTGGAACAGATCAGAATGGAAGCAAAACTTAGATCATTTCAGTACAACACAAGCCCCCAATCCCTTGAGCTTCTCAACGATAGAATCAACTTCCTCCCCTGTCACGCAAGGTTACATGATTCTAAATACCGGTATCTTATTTTGTATTCCCAAAGAAAGAAAATACAGCACATAGCCCTATATGCTTTTAGAAGTGTTACAGTCTTTAACTACAACATTTGATCCCAATGAAATTGGCATTTTCCTATGAATTCAGATGTCTTATTTTATTGGCATCACTCCTTAATATAAAGGACAACTTACAGCTCGCCAAGGTACAGCAGGGAAAGGCAAAATAATGATGGTCATTAAACATGCTCCTCCACAAGTAGCAAAACTCCCAACCACCAATGATGAGAAAAGAAACAAAACAAAAAAGAAGAAGGAAATATTAGATCCCCGCGGGCTAACTTGGTGTCTTGCACCAATATATTAAATTAACAAAATTATGGAGGAATAATAAAAATATGCAGTGTATCAAGCTGACAAGCTGTTACTCTGGCAATATAACTCATTCGATTAAATCATATTAAATAAACAAAGGCATGGAAACCTGATACAACGTTGGGAAAAGATGGGAACGAAACAATATTCTGCTCTACAGTTATACAACCGGGACCCAAACAGCTACCTCAATGCCACGTTTCTGATCATTAACTACTCCTTTTATATATCCTTTATTTTCTCAGCTAAAAATCCCATGACCGGGACCCAAACATCTACTATATGTCAAGACCTAAATCCCATGTCCATGTCTTTGTAACAGAAATAGCAAAAATCGATTCTCAATTCCCAAAGGGTTTTTAAAAATTCCTGTGCCCATTTCTCGGCGAGGACGTAAATCACAAAAATACTAGAAATAGATTGAAAATGCTCAATGAATGAAAACAAGTAGCGTGAAATTTCAAAGTAATACGGCAAGGTGGTAGATTTGAGGTTAACCTGTAAAAGAGGAGAAGGAGGAGGAAATATCGCGAAAGGAGAACGAGATGCGGCAAATACGATGGAGCGAAGGAGAGGGAGTATATATGGCGCCAAGGCTGGAACAAAAAGTTACCGGCATTGGTTGTCATTTTGTGGAAAATCAAATTGCCGGTCTTTAATTTTTTTCATTCTTTGTCTTCCCTCGCACTTACTTTTTTCAAGCTTCAAATTGAAGTTAACAAAAAAAAAAAAAAAAAAAAAAAAAAAAAAAAAAAAAAAGAGAAGATGAATAATTTTGGATTTTTTTATTACTTTTGCTTTTTCCTAAACCAGTCATCCAAACCTATAAATTAATTAAAAAAATAACTTTATTTTTTAAAAAAAAAATTAATAAAAAAAGCTCATCCAAACTAACACTTAGTGGCGAACAACTGTGATTTTAGATAATCATGGTTTAATTATATAGATAAATGATAACAAATCATCGTCAAGATCTATCATATATCCATTGTGTATCATACGGTACCCTAATACATAATCTAATTAGTTTATATGATTCATCTTCCACATTTAGCTTTTCCCTTAAATTTTCTTACTTAACTTATAAAATGATATGTAATCTAAACTTATCAATGAGTATTTTAGGGAGATCAGTCCATATTTATTATAATTAAATAATTTATTTAGCTTAATAAACAGAATAATGATAGAAAATCATTATAGATATATTTTCATATTCATGGTTATGAATATGATATTTCAAATTTTGAATTAATTATTTTGGTAGAATAATATCAAATATAAGGTTGGTTAGCGCTTTCTTCTGCTCTTTTTTTGGAATCCCAAATAATTTCGGTCTGCAAGATTTCTTGTTCTCAGTCGCCATAAACTTAAAGCACAGTCATACAACTTTGATTCTCAGCTTCTGATTTAGATTTCGCCGTCGAGCACAATGAAGCCGCAGTTAGTGGCTGGCAACCAGCCATATCTTGCTGAAGAAATCATCACAGATATTCTCAAACGACTTCCGGTAAAAACCCTAATCCGATTTCAAAGCGTGTGCAAACCTTGGAAAAATCTCATCAAGTCGGCGTTGTTCATCACTGAACACCTCCACTACTCTACTCATCAAAATTCTTGTCTTCTTTTGAGATATGGAAATTTCTCTTCTCAGACTTTGCACCTGCGTTTGCTCGATTGGGAGATGCAAATCCATGAAATTCTCCATTCGAGGGCTTTCACTAGGCTCATCGGTTCCATCAATGGCTTGCTCTGTCTTTATCCTTTCGTTTTGTGGAATCCTGCTACCAGGGAGGTTAGACAGCTGCCTTTGCCCACAGAACAATATGATCCATGTAGAAGAACAACAGGATTTGGGTACAGTCCAATAGTTAATGATTACAAGATAGTTAGAATTTATTCTAATTTTAAGCCTGATGGTTATACACTAACTGGGGCAGAAATCTATTCGTTAAGCACAGACTCATGGAAGGATGTTGATCTTGGGGTTTTACAGGGCGTAAAATTGGATCTTTATCTTGTTAATAATGTCTCTGCAAATGGAAGCATATTTTGGCGCGGGCTAAATTCAGATGCTATAGTTTCATATGACATAGCAACAGAAGTGTTTACATTGATACCACTTTCTACCACACCACTTTCTACCATACTTACTGTGTATGATGACAAACTTGCTGTAATCTCTATAAAGAATAAATGGATTGAATTGTGGGTGTTGGAGAAGGGTATCGATTCTTCATCAGAGACATGGAGTTGGATTAAGAAGCATACCGAAAGATGTCCCTCGGATTCCTTGTTTTGGTGGACTATTTGGAGGAATCACCGAACTTTCTACGGTCATTATTTGCCAATCCACGATTTAGCTCTATATTTGTTCAAAATCCCTACTAATGAGATGAAGGTGGGTTTGATTCCCGAAGTTGATGGCGATCAACCTCATTATATTTTTAATTACGCGGAAAGTCTTGTACCACTTAGACAACATCCACATTGAACAATCTTAATTTTACGTGTTTATTTTTTAATTTAAATTCAGGTTTACTTTTGTTTACATATGACTGTATATTAGTTTAGTTTGGATGAGTATATACTTACCAGGTTTGATACTCTTTCGAGATGTTATTTTGAATGACATATCTAGACATTCAATAATGGATGTTTCTTTATTCTTAATATAGGTTGTTCATCTCTATCACTCCTCTGGGCACTATCAACTGTTAATTGCTTGACTTCCGTTAGTTACAGTGTCACACCCGCACGCATAGAATTGAGAAGATCATTGAATGTTGACTCTTGAGAAGATCATTGAATGATTCTTCTAACTTCAGGCTGTTTGTAATTTGACACGTGACCTATAATTTAAACCCTGGGCTTCGTAACGATGATGCATATTGAAGGATTAGTGTCTAGTATAAACTGTTTAAGAAACACAAACGTTCAGCCTGTTGTTTTCTGACTTATTATTTTTCTTTTTGGGGGAGGATTTTAGTAAACCCTAACAAATTTTATTTAAAATAAGGATTAAGATATTGTGAAATTATACCGTATTATTTAGGGACTAAAAAATTATGGTTTGATAGTAAATGATGAAAATGTCATTCCTTCATTTTTTTCATAGATGAATTTATAAGTGCATATGTACATTTTAAGCTATCCGACAATAATAAAAAGACAAGTATACGTGTATATAAAAAATTTATAATTTGGTACAAAAATTACTGAGCAATCCTGGGTGAATTTACAAGAATGTATACGTATTTTAACAACTAACAATGATAAAATGACATGTATTCATATAAAAATTCAGAAATTATAATTTACATTAAAATAGCTTATACAAAAATTTACAAGTGCTCATAAATAAATTTTCAAATGCATAATAAAATGCAGTTACAGATTCTCATATGTAGAATGGCATTTGGGTCATTTATCATCAAAGTATATTTCCAATTTAGTCCTTTAATATTTTTGTTTATCCCTTCTTCAATGGCTGGCCATTTTATTTTTATTTTATGACTATTTGAAGATGTTGGCCCAAAATTCTCATTCAACGAACGTCAATATAAGCTCGGTTCGGACTTTCTTATGCTAGTATTTGAAATCCTATCGATTTCGGTTGTTTTCCTCTACGACGGGAGATTAGCTTAAAAGTTAAATATTATCTTTATAACAGCATACATTATATATGTATTTAAAAAATTTAATTAACTCTGGCAAGAAAATAATAATTAACCAGATATAGAATATTTTAATTTTTTTTTTTTTTACATATTTAATCAACCAACTGTAGATATAGGCTCAAAAATTCTTATCTATATTTTAAAAATGAAATTTCTTCTCACCGGCCTGTTTGGTTTAGTGATGATATATTAAAAAAGCAATGGTTTAGTGATGGGAGATAAAATAAGCAAGTTTGAGCCAAAATAAGCTAAGTGATTATAATGAACTCTAAAAATCATGCCTTGCTGATGTTTTTTTTTTTTTTTAAATAAAAAAAATCTCGAAAAATAATGATTTCTTTGGACAAAACTTCCATTTGAATTAGAGCCCGTTTGGAGCTTTTTTTTTTTTTTTTTTTTTTTTTTTGTATTGCTTTTTAAAAACAGTACTTTAATTAGAAGTCAAAGTTGGTCATATTTTGTAATATCCTCCACCTTGCTTTGCAAACTCCAAAGGTTCTTTCAATGACACTCATTAAACTTGAATGATGATAATTGAAGAGTTCATTTTGTGATCTAAAAGCTAGGACCAATTTGAATTGAGGAGGATGATATCTTATATTAGAACAAAACAACAAGATTTAGGTAGTCATTATATTAATTCAGACATATAATTATGCATGCTTGCTCTTAATTAGATGTAAATAAGATAGGCCAATAAAACAGAGTAGCAAGAAACAGATCTTGCACTGCATAAAAAAACAGATATTCAAAAAGCATATGTCCTAAAATTTCTGTTAAAAGAAGCAAGCTAGCAAATCCACCCCTCGCACAGTACAGTATAAAACAGTGTCTAGTTTTGGATTAATAACATTAATATAGAAAGAAACACAATGAAAATTTCATTTCTGCCCGTTTTCCCTTCCCTTTCCTCATACCAAACAGGCTTAATGGAATAAAGGCTTTTGGATTTATTTTTGGAACTAGAGAAAATTACTGTTTAGAAAATTACTTTTTGAAGCCGACATTGACACTACGAACAGTTTTTTGTGAGGAGAGCAACAGGAAACGGCTTAAAATGCTATTACTCTTTAGTATATATTGATTGATAAGATGGAGAGAGATACCAGAAATTGACTTATTAAATGAAGACAAATACTCAGCTACATCATACATATCAATATAACTAACACATACACATATATATATAAAGTCTCTAACAAAAGTTTAAAGCTTTTATCCATGAAGAGAATCATCCGTGAGTGAAACTTGGGTATGCAGGTGTTTGGATAGCACATCTTTATCTATAGAAGTGAGCAATATCTTACAGCCTTTATGATGATCTGAGTCACATGGAATTCCTACCATACTCAAGTCAAGTCCCTTATCCAGGTCACAAAGTACGATGAGAATATTATTCTCCTTCTTGATCATATGAACCAATTCTTTGGCTCTTTTATCTTCATATATATTTTTAAAAGTAAAGCCTAGTTGACGAGCAATATCCTCTTGAATCTTCCACACATCAGGATATTTGGTCACAGTTGTTGTCACAACTATACCAAACAGTTCCTGTCTCCGAACTCTTTTGCAAACTCTTGGAAGCAAAATATATTTGATATTGTTAAGGGAGCCAGAAACTCCAATTGAGTGAGTATTAGGATTAGCTAATGCCTCCATAACTTCCTCCAGAACTGGCTTTCTCAAATCCAAAGTATCAAAAGCATTGAAATTGCTAGAAAATCCCTGCTTTATGCTGGATGATGCTCTGGGTTGAGGCTCTGAATCATCTTTGTTCTGTTTCTGCTCTTTGGATTGAAGCTTGTATTTGTGGGATTCGCTTGAAGTAAGATAATGACGAAGAAGACGATGCGAAATAACGGCGAGGCTAATAATTCCGGAAATCGCTACAACGGACCGCAACATTTTTAATCCTTTATTGAAACTCAAGACATGAGAGAATCTAATTTATTCAGAGAACAAAATAGAAATACAGTAAGGTAGAGGTAGCTTTCTCAAGGAGATTCTTTGAGAAGAATAAAAAGATTGCTGTTTATAGGTGTTGAAGAAATTAGGTTCCTTCTTATCGGAGTCCAATAAGAAGTTAGAGAGTTTTGATCAGAAGTTAGTTGGTGATGGTTATTATATATGCCTTGTTTTATTGATTGGGTAAATCTGTGGTTACATTTTATTCGGGCGAAGATGGTGGAACTGGAGAATGGAAAGGTTCAAAGAAAGCAATAAGGGACAAAGCAAGCGAAAAAAAAATAGTCCAGTAAAATAAATAAAACAAATACTGCTTGTAACATCCCGCTTTTTGAACACACATGTACTGTTGCTTTTTCTTGAATGAAGTAAAATTCCCTTTCTCTATTTTAATTCCCTTTTCCCTCCACTTGGAATTCCGGTGAAAATGCGCACTTCTTAATTCACAAATTCCATTGATCAGCAAGTACAGAGAAGGATCATACGCACACATACTCCATTATCATTATTTTATTCTGCAACTTGTTGTGCAGACAAGCACGCACCCACTCCTTATTTCTTTATTAATACTCACCCAAACACTTCACCATTCCCTTCAATTCTCTTTTTCTCTTCGGTCCAACAGAACTTTTTCAGCAACCCATGTTCATTTCTTCTTTCAACGTATGCCTACCCATGCCCCACTTGTAACACCCCTACCGGCCTCGCCCTTCCGGGTGGCGGATAGAGGGATTCCCTTTTAATAATTACCATATATCATATAATTACTATTTATTACCACGCATCAGAGTTTAATCGCAACAAAGTATTTCCCGGTTGGATTTTAGACAATACTAGTATAATCAAAAGTAAGTAACAAAATATAATCCCCAAAGGGTTAGACATACAGTCATCCACCGGTGCCTACAAGGCCAAAAGAATATACAGTTATCTCAACACAAAAATAAAATCAAAAGTAAATCTTCCCCTGCCACCAACTACTCCAGCTTCGCATTCTTACCCTTCTCTCCAGCTACAACCCTTGAAGTACTCCCTGAAGCTCTACAAAAATCTGGGATTCATAATTGGATCCCAGAGTAACCATTAATCTCATATGTAATGCATAAACAGTGTATGTATGTAACCATAATTAGGAAAACACCAAATAATAGCATTCAGTAACAAACGCGCAGTAACACAAATACAACATACCAACTATACCGTGTTAATCGGAAGGACTACATGTCCTAAAAACAAACGCAGACTGCTCAACAAAGCAAGCCCCGGATCCACGGCGCTAGGAAAAACACGGTAGTCGGGCTCCGAACCCACCACACCGAATGCACATAAACGCATGTCCCTTTTCGGGAGACACGGGTCCACAATCATGGAAAAACAAACATACAAGGCAACACAAGACATATGAGGATTAAGGTTACTACCTGTAGTTGACCAAAATTTATCAAGATATTTTCCCCCGGATACGCGAAAAATCAAAGTGACCCTAAAATAATCAAAATATAAGTGACTCGTTCTTAAAGACATTTATTTGATGACTCAAAATAAGCCTTTCTCAATTCTTCAAAACTCCAAAACCCTTTTTCAACATTTCCGAAACTCTTATTCTTGATTCTAAAAAATATGATCCAAGCTTGCTCCTACACAAATAATCATTTTAAACACGTCAACATTACCAAGAACGAATCAGATCATGGTGTTTAGGAGGCTAGCTGAAATTCTTCCTCTAGATTATGTGATCAATCTTCGATTTTTAACCACCAACTTTTATTATATCATACCAATATTTCTTTCCTAGACCGTAAATTTCAGGTTTTGTTCTCTATTCACCCATTTTATCAGCTAGTCAGACCCAACCACGTTTATATACTCAAGGAACAGATGTTTCCAACTTAGGAACTATAAGGTCATAAAGTAGTTAGAGCTGTTACTTACTTGATCTTGGTCTTCTACTGACTTGAGACTTTGATCCTTAGAGATTTTCTTCTTCCTTTTCAGCCTCAACCTTCAACTTATCATGACAGATTTTCCTTAAGGCCTTAGTTTACATGAGAGTATGTAGAAAAAGGTGGAATAAGAACCCAAAACCTTACCTCCCTCTTGCACGTTTCTGCTTGGCTTGCTTGTGTCTTGTTGATTTTTAATCTCCTCCTTCTCTCCTTCTTGAACTCGTACAGCAACCTCAAAGAGAGGAGGTGAGTTCCTTAAATAATTCCTCAAGGATTATTCCTTAAATAATTTTTTTATTTTTATTTTTGATTTATCTATTCCCTTTTGATTCTTTCTTTCGTTTGGGAAATAGTGAAGAAAACATTTCTGGATGTTTTCTTGTTTTCTCCACGTGGCCACTACTTTTTTTTATAATTAATATGGCATTGTCTTATCCAACATATCCCATTTCCTCCTTGGTATGACGGTTTTAAAGGAGTAGGAATTATTATGTATATATTTCATTCTCTTATACTTCATCCATACGTCCAAGAATTTCTAAAGGAGTATAATAATGTATTGTGTATTGTTTCCCTTACTCATACAACATGTCTAGCTTCTTCCATGCCTTATTTGTGCACAGCTTTTCCTCTTAATTAATTAAGTTTCATCTAATGTCCACCTTTCAAAGCCAATTTAGACTTATATTGAAACTCCACTAATTTTTTTTTTCATCAAAAATTTCCCCTCCTTTTATTGGATAGAAAATATAAGAATATTGAGGAAAAATATATTTTTGCCTTCTTGACATTACCATCTCAATTCATCTATAACCAAATTTAATAGCCACCTTTTCGAATAATTCCATATTATTTTCCCCCAATAATTAATTTATCCCGTTGCAAAATAAATATATCATTGACTACTACTACTTGTGAGAAATTCTCATATTCCAATAATTAATTTACATGAAAATTGGGGAAGTTACATTTCTTCCCCCATAAAAATAAATTTCGTCCTCGAAATTTGTTTATACACTTATCATGTTTCTAGACATAAACTCTGGGTATTTCTCTTTCATATCCCGAACCGTTTCCCATGTCGCTTCTCTATCGATAACCCTCTACAAACCACCTTCACAAAAGGAATACTCCTACGCCGAAGCTTTTCTTTATATTCGGCAATCTGCTCAGCTCTACCGCAAAAGTATGATCTTCCCGCACCTCAACATCCTCATATTCGAGGACATGCTCTGGGTCTGGCTGATATTTCTTCAGCTGAGAGACATGGAAAACATCATGCAACCTGCTCAAACTTGGCGGCAGTGCCAACTGATAAGCTACAGGTCCTCGTTTTGCCAAAATTTCAAAAGGACCAATATAGCGAGGACTTAAGTTCTTGCGCTTGATGGCTCTTCCCACTCCTGTAACAGGAGATATCTTCAAGAACACATGATCACCTACCTCAAATTCGAGAGGTCTCCTTCTCTTATCTGCATAACTCTTTTGTCTACTTTGAGCCGCAAGGAGCCTCTTCTTGATTAAGTTAATCTGTTCGGAAGTTTCATCTACGATCTCGGGTCCAATTAGCTTCCGTTCAGATAACTCTATCCAACATAGAGGTGATCGGCATTTTCGTCCATACAATGCTTCATAAGGAGCCATCTGTATACTAGAATGATAACTATTGTTATAAGCAAATTCAGCTAGGGGTAAATACTGATCCCAATTTCCTTTGAAATCCAAGACATATGCTCGCAACATATCTTCAAGTGTCTGGATTGTCCACTCTAATTGCCCATCTGGTTGGGGATGATAAGCAGTACTAAATCTCAACTTCGTCCCCAATGCTTGATGTAAAGCTTGCCAGAATCGAGATGTGAACCTAGGATCTCTGTCAGAGATAATACTTTTCGGTGTACCATGAGTCTGATTATTTCTCGAATATAAATACTTGCCAGCTTCTCGGGGGAGTAATTGACACTGACAGGAAGAAAATGAGCAGACTTTGTGAGTCGGTCAACAATTACCCAAATCGCATCCAAATGCCTAATCTTGGGTAGACCCACTACTAAATCCATGGTTACATTCTCCCATTTCCATTCGGGAATCTCCAGTCCCTTCAAAAGTCCTCCTGGTCGTTGATGTTCAATCTTAACCTTCTGACAAGTCAAACATCTAGCCACATACTCGGATATTTCTTTCTTCATTCCAGGCCACCAAAATTGCGATTTCAAATTCCGATACATCTTGACTGTGCCTGGATGAATAGTGTACCTACTCTTGTGAGCCTCGTCTAGAATTTTCTGCCTCAAATCATCTCTAGATGGCACATAAATTCACTTCTTGAACCGGATCAAACCATTTAAGATATCATATTCTGTTGCTTCAGCCCGAGAAATCTTCTCTCGGATGGATGTCGCTAGATCATCCTGCATCTGAGCTTCTTTTATTTCTGCGCTCAAATTATTCTCCTCTTGGCTGACAAGGAGGTTAGCCATATAGACTCTATGAACCGCATCTTTATTCACAAAGGTTTGGCCTGACACATTCAAATCTCTGAAGTCTTCTAACAACTTCTGCTCTTTCATCATCATATATGCTACCTGCACTGTCTTCCGGCTCAATGCATCTGCGACAACATTAGCTTTACCCGGATGATACTTTATCTCCAGGTTATAATCCTTTAGCAACTCCATCCATCTACGCTACCTCATATTAAGTTCTTTCTGATCGAACAGATACTTGAGGCTCTTGTGGTCGCAGTATAGCTCAACTGTGGTACCGTACAGATAGTGTCGCCATATCTTCAAAGCAAAGACAATCGCTGCAAGCTCCAGATCATGTGTAGGATAATTCAACTCGTGAGGCTTCAACTGACGAGAGGCATACGGCACAACTCTGCTCTGCTGCATCAGGACACATCCCAATCCCTGCAAGCTAGCATCACTGAAGACCACATAGGTCTGACTCGGATCTGGAATAATCAACACAGGCGCTGTCGTCAACCTCTCCTTCAATATCTGAAAGCTCTCCTCACACTGATCGTCCCACACAAAAGGCCGATTCTTCCTCAGGAGCTTAGTCAATGGCGACGCAATCCGAGAAAAGTTCTGTATGAACCGACGATAGTACCCAGCTAGACCCAGAAAACTGCGAATCTCGGTAACAGTCTTTGGTCTTTTCCAGCTTAATACTGCTTCCACCTTACTGGGTTCCACTGCAACACCATTTTTGGAAACCACATGACCCAGAAATTTAACCTCTGATAACCAGAATTCACATTTACTGAGTTTGGCGTAGAGTTTCTTCTCTCTCAGAATGCTTAAAACAAGTCGCAAATGTCGTTCATGTTCTTCTCGATTCTTTGACTAGATCAATATATCATCAATGAACACAACTATGAATTGATCCAAATACGGCCAAAAGATTCTGTTCATATAATCCATGAAGATTACAGGAGCATTAGTCAAGCCAAACGGCATCACAAGAAACTCATAATGTCCATATCTGGTCCTGAATGCGGTCTTTGGTATATCCTCAGCTCTAACTCGAAGCTGATGGTACCCTGAACGTAGATCAATCTTCGAGAATATACGGGAACCAGATAGCTGATCTAACAAATCATCAATCCTAGGTAGAGGATATTCGTTCTTCATCGTCACCTTGTTAAGTTCACGATAATTGATGCAAAGTCTTAGACTTCCATCTTTCTTTTTAACAAAGAGAACTGGGGCTCCCCAAGGTGAGACACTAGGGCGAATAAACCCCTTTTCCAGCAATTCTTCGATCTGCTTCTTCAGTTCAGCCATCTCGTTAGGTGCCATACGATATGGTGCTTTAGAAATTGGACCTGTACCAGGCACGACTTCAATTGCAAATTCAACCTCTCTCTCGGGTAGCAAACCACTAATGTCATCAGGGAACACATCAGGAAATTCATTTACCACTGGTATATCATCCAGAGAAGGTCCCGATTCTGCCTGTACAGAGAAGAACACCACATACCCCTGGCATCCTTGTTTGATGCATTGTTCCGCCTTAATAGCTGAAAGGAAACCAAGGCTTGCTTTGGCGTTAAGGCTCTGCTGTTGATCAGGACATATAATTTTTCTGTTGCTGAAGTCTAATACGATATTGTTGGCCACTAACCAATTTAAGCCCAGAATCACATCAATATCCCGCAACAGTAAACAGATCAAGTCCACAGTTGACTCATGACCATCAACAACCACAACACAATTTAAGCATACATCGGTAGTCTCGGATTTGACTCGAGTGGGTAGACACAATCAAATCATAAGGTAATTTATAAACATTCAAATTCATACGTTTAGCACAATCATATGCAATAAATGAATGACTGGCACCGACCGAATCAAATAATGCATGCAACATACAACCATGGAGAAAGATGTTACCTTGAACTAACTCAGGTGATATGCGGGCGTCATCTCGTGTTAAGGCAAACACACGACTCTGTAGTGCGCTGAGGACACTCGCGGCTATAATGTCCAGGCTTATGGCAAGTATAACAGACCACCTGTCCACTGCAACTGACTCCAGAGTGAGTCTTGCCACACTTATTGCATACTTGGGGCTCTGCAGGCCTCCTGAAGTTCTGTTGATTAGGCCGGAAGGGTTTCTTGCCATTGCCACGATTTTTGTTCCATGATCCTTTCCTTTTCTGGGAGGAGCTTCCACGATTAAAGTCACTGCGAGGAATAGGTCTCCTGGAAGCATATAATTCCTTCAGATTCCGCTCAACAATTCTGCACTCCTCTACGGCCTGGCTCAGTACATGAAACTGTCTGGCTATGAGCTTTTCTCTGATCTCAAATTTTAGGCCGCGAATCAAGACATCTGCAAGACTACTTCAGCATTAGGGTTTCTGTGATAAGTGGAGTAGTGGGACAGACGTGTGAACCTGGAATAATAATCTTCAAAAGACTCGTTATCCCCTTGCTTAATACTCAGAAACTCTGACTCCTTAGCAATACGGATGGAAGGAGGATGGTACTGTTCATTGAACTTTTCCAGGAACAGCTCCCAAGTAATAGGGACATTTCATGCACGTAGAGTCATCTCTGTATTACGCCACCAGCGGTCGGCGTCTCCCTCTAGCTTGTAAATGGCCAACTGAGCCTTCCTCTCTTCCGGGCATTCAAGGACCTGAAAAATTTTCTCGAGACGAAGGATCCAATCTTCTGTTGCATCAAATTTACCATGAAAAACAGGTGGCTGCTGTTTGGAAAATTTAGAAACCCAATAAATTGATGTCTCTGCAGCTCTGTTATTTTGGTGGTGTATCTGTGACCCTTCCTGTTCATCATGATTATTATTACCGCTACCATCACCCGTCTCTGTCCTCTGCTCCTCGGAACTTCGATCTTGACGTGCCCTGTCTTCATTCATTTTTGCCTGCATCTCTTGTATCATGTTTCCCTGCTCGCGGATCAATCCCATCATCTCGCGTATCAGATTATTATCTGGAGGATTAGGTACCTGTGCCTCCTGTTCTTGCCTAGCCCTTCCTGGACCTTTCCCTCTCGCCATTATAAAAATTAGCTTCACAGTAACAAATAAATGAACATTATTTTCACAAGTTAATAATAAATTATAAATCATGGCCACAAGATAAAAGAGAACCATATTAATATTGCACATAAATTGTTTTATAACATCCTACTGATGATCTGTCAGAATCACTCTCCGCACCTAGTTCTAAGGCAACTATAGGCCGTCTCCTAACTACACCTCTTAAGGCCCTCCTATGGTTGTCACCCATCTCCCTTTTTCCTAATCCATACAACCAAACTTATCTCAGCTCCACACCTTTCTATTTTAAATTTGTACCAGTATTGTCCGAACCGGGCTCTGATACCACAAATGTAACACCCCTATCGGCCTCGCCCTTCTGGGTGGCGGATAGAGGGATTCCCTTTTAATAATTACCATATATCATATAATTACTATTTATTACCACACATCAGAGTTTAATCGCAACAAAGTATTTCCCGGTTGTATTTTAGACAACACTAGTATAACCAAAAGTAAGTAACAAAATATAATCCCCAAAGGGTTAGACATACAGTCATCCACCAGTGCCTACAAGGCCAAAAGAATATACAAATATCCCAACACAAAAATAAAATCAAAAGTAAATCTTCCCCGCCACCAACTACTCCACTCCGCATTCTTACCCATCTCTCCAAAATTCAGACCCTTGAAGTACTCCCTGAAGCTCTACAAAAATCTGGGATTCATAATTGGATCCCAGAGTAACCATTAATCTCATATGTAATGCATAAACAGTGTATGTATGTAACCATAATTAGGAAAACACCAAATAATAGCATTCAGTAACAAACACGCAGTAACACAAATACAACATACCAAGTATACTGTGTTAACTGCGGAAGGACTACATGTCCTAAAAACAAACGCAGGACTGCTCAACAAAGAAAGCCCCGGATACACAGCGCTAGGAAAAACACAGTAGTCGGGCTCCGAACCCAGACCACACTGAATGCACATAAACGCATGTCCATTTTCAAGAGACACGGGTCCACAATCATGGAAAAACAAACATACAAGGCAACACAAGACATATGAGGATTAAGGTTACTACCTGGTAGTTGACCAAAATTTATCAGTATATTTTCCCTCGGATACGCGAAAAAATCAAAGTGACCCTAAAATAATCAAAATATAATTATAAGTAACTCGTTCTTAAAGACATTTATTTGATGACTCAAAATAAGCCTTTCTCAATTCTTCAAAACTCCAAAACCCTTTTTCAACATTTCCGAAACTCTTATTCTTGATTCTAAAAAATATGATCCAAGCTTGCTCCTTTACAAATAATCATTTTAAACACGTCAACATTACCAAGAATGAATCAGATCATGGTGTTTAGGAGGCTAGCTGAAATTCTTCCTCTAGATTATGTGATCAATCTTCGATTTTTAACCACCAACTTTTATTATACCATACCAATATTTCTTCCTAGACCGTAAATTTCAGGTTTTGTTCTCTATTCACCCATTTTATCAGCTAGTCAGACCCAACCACGTTTATATATTCAAGGAACAGATGTTTCCAACTTAGGAACTATAAGGTCATAAAGTAGTTAGAGCTGTTACTTACTTGATCTTGGTCTTCTACTGACTTGAGACTTTGATCCTTAGAGATTTTCTTCTTCCTTTTCAGCCTCAACCTTCAACTTATCATGACAGATTTTCCTTAAGGCCTTAGTTTACATGAGAGTATGTAGAAAAAGGTGGAATAAGAACCCAAAACCTTACCTCCCTCTTGCACGTTTCTGCTTGGCCTGCTTGTGTCTTGTTGATTTTTAATCTCCTCCTTCTCTGCTTCTTGAACTCGTACAGCAACCTCAAAGGGAGGAGGTGAGTTCCTTAAATAATTCCTCAAGGATTATTCTAGACTCAACTTGTCTTTTGAACACTCTCCAATTCTCTAGAAAGATCTAAGAAAATTTCGCCTCATCCCCTTTTATCTTGTAGAACCGACTTAAAGGGGCGTTGGAATGGCAATTTTCGTGCTCCTCTGATCCTTTGATTGTGCACGTTCGGATGACTAGGAAATATAGGAGAAATAATCACTCCTTTCTTTTCTTTGTTTGACACTCTTTCTCTCTCTCTCTCTCTTCTTTTTTTTAAAAAAATCTTTTCTTTCCCTCGGTTTGCAGCAGGAACGTTGGGAAAAATTTTATCCTCTGCCTTAACCAATGTGCGCCTCCACTTCTCTTTCTTCATTAATTCCAAATTGTCTCATCACTCACCTTACTCCTCCTCTCAGCCGATGGAAATAAGGGGAGTAGAAAGTAATAGGTATTATTTTTATTAGCCCCTTTTGCTCCTCACGCGTGACACATTGGAAGTAACACTTATCATTATTATATTTTTTTTGTATTTCCAATCCATCAATTCAATTCTTTCACTCTGCGGTTTTGGAGGAGCAGCAAGTAATTAATTTAATTTTTTTATTTTTATTTTTGATTTATCTATTCCCTTTTGATTCTTTCTTTCGTTTGGGAAATAGTGAAGAAAACATTTCTGGATGTTTTCTTGTTTTCTCCACGTGGCCACTACTTTTTTTTTATAATTAATATGGCATTGTCTTATCCAACATATCCCATTTCCTCCTTGGTATGATGGTTTTAAAGGAGTAGGAATTATTATTTATATATTTCATTCTCTTATACTTCATCCATACGTCCAAGAATTTCTGAAGGAGTATAATAATGTATTGTGTATTGTTTCCCTTACTCATACAACATGTCCAGCTTCTTCCATGCCTTATTTGTGCACAGCTTTTCCTCTTAATTAATTAAGTTTCATCTAATGTCCACCTTTCAAAGGCAATTTAGACTTATATTGAAACTCCACTAATTTTTTTTTCATCAAAAATTTCCCCTCCTTTTATTGGATAGAAAATATAAGAATATTGAGGAAAAATATATTTTTTCCTTCTTGACATTACCATCTCAATTAATCTATAACCAAATTTAATAGCCACCTTTTCGAATAATTCCATATTATTTTCCCCCAATAATTAATTTATCCTGTTGCAAAATAAATATATCATTGACTACTACTACTTGTGAGAAATTCTCATATTCCAATAATTAATTTACATGAAAATTGGGGATCTTACACCACTATTCTTTAATTAATTTATTCTGCAAATTAAGTGTGACGCTCTAAAAATCGAGATGTGATAGGCACGGAATATGAGAAAACCCACATCCCTAAAGCCCTAAACATATGAAACATTTCATACTATATATATATACATGTTTGCAACACCTAATATAATGACTATGATTATAATTCATTTTACAAAAATTATTGGCTTTCTAAAGAAATTTCTTTAGAGTCTCCTCTCGAGTAAGACCTTAGGAAAATTCTACAACTACTTGATATCGTCAAGGGGACTCCAAAAATCAGAAAATTTTACAAATCAACAATACCTATAAAGATACCAAGAGACAGAAAGAGTATAAGAGATCTTAATTTAATTCTCTAGCACACAAGGAGAAGATATTACTTTTCCATATTCTATTTCACTACAGCCTTTAGAGGGATCAGATATGCTTGCAAAGAAGCATAAAATGGCGCACATAATGCATTATATAATACTCCAAGGAAGACTTAAAAGGAACCCCAGCAGCTAAAGCCCACGTCTCATTATCAATCTCATAATATAGGATTTTGGGTTTACCATCTGAAAATGAAGTTAATCATACAACCTCCTACCCCCTTTTAATTCACATAAAAATACGACAACTAGTAGAATTATCGTTTATAAAAATTGTAATGGGACGTTATTCACTCACAAATATTCTTGACCTCAAATAGTGCAGCTGGTCGTGTTCATCTTGGTGATTATTAAGATCAATTTGGCTAGACAGAAGTGAAGCGTCATTCGAACAGTTCCTAATTCAATGTAAAGACCCAAGCTCTTTTATACATGTTGATAAATCTTGTTTAGATGCTCCACGTAGCCTATAGGTAGGATCCCTATCTTCCCTGGTATTTTGGAATATATGTATGTGTATATGTTGTGGTGGAGCGGAGCTCCTAATGCTGTATATGAATCTAAAATGGCTTAAGCATGTTTAGGATCATTGAACTAGTTTTGAAGGTTTTAATGGTATTGTGAGTAGTATTTAAGATTCATTTATAAGTTTAAGGTTTAAGGCTTTAAGCAATGTAAGTCTTACTAACATTTCGTGTCAGTCGCCCCCTAAATTTTCAGTGCGTGACATTAAGCAGGCGCACACACCACTACTCATTCTTCTATTTCTCTTTAGACACTTCGCTTTCTCTTTTCTTCATGGGTAAGAGCAGGAATGCAGATTGCGCTTCACCTTTTTCTGGTATTCATCAGCGCATAAGAGGAGACATCCCATGTTTCATCTATTTCCCATGTAAACTACATTCCCGTTGCAGCATTTTTCGGACAGCACCCATTTATGACAACATATTTCTCTTTTTAGTCAATAAGCATGCCATTCGATCAGCTCATTCATTACTTGATGTGACAGCAAACTCGTACTCCTCTCAAAACTGAACACCTCACACATATTCCTCTCAAGTTTCTGACACCTCATACATCCTTACACTCTCTTTCACGTCAGATATTTATTCGCCCACTCCTTTCATTCTATTCATTCAGTTCTGATTTTAACGCGAAACTGAGAGTATGAGAGAGGGAGGACGAGACAGAAACAGAAATGAGAATGAAAGAGTGAAATTTGACACTTAGAAAAAAATAGAGAGTGAGAAGCTAAGAGGGAGACGTGAAGGCGTGGTAGACAGAGACAGAGAACACAAACGCTGAGAAGGAGAGAGTACCGAGCACTACTTCATTTCTGGTTTATCCACTAGGCCATTCAAGTAGGCGTAGAGAAACGAAGGCGGAGTCACATGCAAACTTAAGTTTCAGACAAGGTAAGCCACCAACCTGATTTTCTACGTTTGAAGCTTAGATGATAAGGTTTTGGATCTGCATGTTATACTCTGTTACAAGATATCTAAAACAGGGAAAGTTTGGTATGTCTCTAAGCATGTTTCTTACATCCAAAAATTCCAGATTCTGTCATATCACGACACAAACCATCAGAATATTAATTAGGCAGCGAAGTTGAAGACAAGAGAAGGACCGAACGTGGCAAACAAGTTTTAAGTGACGACCAAGGTGAGCTTTGAACCTTTTCTGCACGTTGGTTTTATGTTTCAAAGCTTTAGAAGTCGAGCTTTGGGTTCTGCATGCGTGCTCAGATTTAAATGTCAAAAACAGAGAACGTTTAAAAGTTTTTGGTTGCATGTGTTTAGTTCTAGAAGGTTAACACTTGAAGCTGAACCTTACATGCACATGCTAATAATTTCTAATTGGTTATTGCTGCTATAAGAGCCTGTTGTTTCGGTAGAAAAGCACTTGCACGCAAAGAACATAGGTTTTGCATTGATTCCACGTGTTTTATGGTTCCGTCTGAGAGCATAAACTGAACCTAAAACTTATGTTTAGAAGTGTTAGAACTGAGCTTTAGAATGAGAAGGCTTAAGGAAGCCAAAATGAGCTGTTGAACATAAAAGAAGAAGTTGCTGCCATTTCTGGAAATTGGAATTTTGCAGCAGAAACAGTAACGTTGGAATAGAGAAAAACCTGATTAGATGACAGTGTATGACCTTGAAATTTTGTATACACTTAGTACACATAATAAGGTTCAGTGTGAGCCAAAGAACACTTAAAAAGAAGGTGTATACAAGGAATTACGAATTTTCTAAGTCAGACAAGAAAACTGAACGAAAACCTGTTGTTCAGAATTAGTCCGAGATACTCCTTGTAAAAAACTGTATTAACTCCGACATTGAATTAGGTGACAATAATTTTTACTATAAACTAGATTAATATGAGTTTAAGTAGAAATTTGAACCAATTTGAACCACCTCAATCGGAGTTTCCTAGACCCAGATATGAATTTTTAAAGTTGGATATGAAATTCTGAAAAATCCAGTTTTGCAGACTGAAGTTGTCTCTACAATTCGAAATTCTGGGAATAACTCAGTTATGTTTTGATCAGTGGATTATTTTTACTATAAAATAGACTTACAGAACTTCGATTAGGAACTTGAACCACTTGATTCCGAGTTTTCTAGACCGAGATATGATTTTTCTAAGTTCCTAGAAGAATTTAAAGTTGAAATTCTGTGAAGTCTGAAAATAAATATGTTTTGAGCAAATTACAACTAGCCCTAACTTGGGATTTTTGAATAAAGCTTGAAGGGCTAGATATCTAATTGTGGGAAGAATATAGAATACATAATGAAGGATAACCAACTGAAGTGAATAAAAACGATAAGCATTATGAGTCGGTTTAGTAAGTGTAATCTTAATACTTCTATTAAGATTAAATTGAGTAATGACCCATCTTCAAAAATTATAGGATTTGGATATTTGCGTTGGCCAAAAGATAAGCAGAGCAAGAAGAACTCTGGTGAGAATAAGGAGTGGTAAAGACATCCAGGTAGTAACTTTCTCTCACATACCCTGTATGCCTTTATATGCATGTATGAACCATTGTGATACTTGAATTTTGAACACCTAACCTTATCGCCGGTTAATGCCGGAAGGTAATGCCCTTGAATGTGGGGTAACCTAGATACCATCACGGTTAAGTAGGGGTGGTTGTTCGATAAGGGAATCGGTACATTTGTGAAAGAAGGGAAAATGCCCATTTGAATACCCAAATGAGAGAATGGACCCTAGGTCCTTGAATGAATTTGAATTTGAATGAAGGGATAAGGAGCAATTTTACACATGTAATTTACCCCCGAACGCCACACCACGTGATTTAAAGCGGACCAAAAATACACATGTGATTACGTTTTGGGAGCGCCCGGCACCACGTAGTTAGTCAACCCTTAGTCAACGGTTAACTTGGATGGAAATGAACAAGAACTCGGGTGAAATTACACTTTTGCCCCTAGTTTTAAATATTTAAAAAAATTAAAATATCTCCCGGTGGGCCCCACCGCATGACCACCCACCACCATCGGCCCCGCCGACGGCGGCGGCCGGTGGTGGCAATGGCGGCCGGTGGGGCCCAACTCGGCGGAGATATTTTAATTTTTTTAAATATTTAAAACTAGGGTCAAAAGTGTAATTAATATTTAAAAATAGGGGCAAAAGTGTAATTAATATTTAAAACTAAGGGCAAAAGTGTAATTTCACCTAAAACTAGGGGCAAAAGTGTAATTTCACCCGAGTTACTGTTCATTTCCATCCAAGTTAACCGTTGACTAACGGTTGACTAACGGCCGTGGTGTTGGGCGCTCCCAAAACGTAATCACATGTGTATTTTTGGTCCAGTTTAAATCACGTGGTGCTGGGCGCTCTTGGGGATAAATTACATTTGTAAAATTGCTCCTTATCCCTTGAATGAATGTGAATTTTAATGAATTTGAATTTGAATTAATTTGTACCGAATGAATTTGAATTGAATTTTGATTCTGAATGGTGTTCAATTGAATTTGAATTTGAATTTGAATTTATTGCAATTGGTTGTCTACCATGTACTGTGCATGCATTTTATGTGAGTGATTAACGTTACTAGTGGGATTCATTTGAATCCCAGACATCCCCGAAAGTTCAGGGCGTGATAAATATAGTAGACGCGGCTCACAAGGCAAGGGGGTGGATACTGGTAATTGAAGATGCTGAGTCAGAACAAGAACTACTGTTGGTTATCTACGTTTTGTATTAGACTATGTTGAAAGTTTGTAATATTTGAAAGAACCTTTTATGGATTTCGGTTATGTATCCGCCTTGTTATCGGTATTACTATGCTAGAACTCCTTTTCTTCCTAAGCTGTGCATTAATACTCTAATGAATGTCATTATACGAAGAGAATTTGACATTCGTGGTATCTTACTCTGATAAGTTTCTAGTAAACGAATGTCGGGTGTGACACTGCTCTTATTCTTAATAAAAGAATTGTTTATCTAATTTGAGGAGATTAAGAAATATAAATAAATTACTTAATTATAACATATAACAAATTTTTTTAAAATACTTATTTGTAACATGTAATGAGATAGAATACATCGTCGCTACCAATTTTGGTCACTACCACTTTTTTCACGGTTAGATCAGAATCTTATATACCTTTATCATTTCTTTCTCCTATTAAGATTGTGATCTAACCATGAAAAAAGTGGTAGTGATATTGGTAGTGAAAAAAATTGCTAGTGACAATATCATATCCTAGCATGAAAATATGCATGTATCTATTTATAAGTTTGACAAATTAGTTTGAATATATATATATATATATAATAAAATAGAAAAAAGTCTTAATTATAATTAGAATCAGCAAACTTCAATAACCAATTGAAATTAATTATACGTAGTATAACCCACTTTCTAATCGGAAAGCAGATTCGTGCTCATTGTAATGATGAGCACTAAGAGCTCTTCACTATATATGATGAGATCTACTCCGTTCAAATAAAATTTTAAGGGTCCAAATTTATTATTTTTAACTAATGATTTTTACATAATTTGTCAATATTTTTCTAATTTACAAATATTGATTCTCTCTCAACAATAATCAAGAAGGATAATAATTGAGGAAATTAAGGAAAATGACTATGATGTTTTAAAAAATAACAAGACCTTAGACCCGTGCGTTGCACGGAGTGTGTTGTTTTATTCGGTATTTATATCGGACAACTAAAGTATTAATGTAATAACAATGTAGTTTTATTAGTAAATAGATTAATTGTAGACGTAACAATAAACTCAAATGAAAGTACGAAAGCTGAATTCATATAACCATTACATTGAAAGCACAACAATAACAAATTGGAAGAAATTTTCGCTTGACAACTATTAATGTGGTAAAATGTTTTGGAAAACCTCTCTCGTATACCACATTAATTGTGTTATCTATACACTTATTAAACTCATCCAAAATCAGTATTTTTAGACCCTTGGAACTCTTTACCCTAGATAAAGCAACATAAAGTTGTCCATGTGAGAAAACTGGTCTTGGTAGGTGAAGACCTACATTTGACATTGATTGTCCTTGACTTTTATTAATTGTCATGGCGAATGAAATGACGATTGAAAATTGTCTTCTAGTCATCTTGAAAGGAAGTTTAGATTCACATGGATTCATGTCCATCCTATGTATCAAAATATCTTGCCCTGCACTATTGCCATTCAACGCTTTCAAGCCTTAATGACGTTCTTCCCTAGTTTTGTAATTTGAAGCCTCGTACCATTGCACAATCCCGATGCTTGATCAATGTTCCTTATTAACATAACAGTACGCCGACCTTCAAAACCAATTTATGATGAGGAATCCCGAACATTTAATTGAATTGAGGAACTCGTATCATACAGATCATCGATACTATCATTCACATGATCTAAATGATTTATAGAGTCAGCACTGAAGTATTCTGCTTCATCTCCTGACAGTAAAGAACAAATGTATTCATTCAAGGAGTCAATATATTCCGTAGTTGGTGTCAGTATTGATCTGTTGTTTAGGTAATCTTCCTCGAATAAATGCTCAACGAAATTTGGGTAAGTAGATTCAACGATACACCTTATTGGATTATCATCATCATGGAGTAACAAATCAGAGGGTATTTCTATGTTTGCAATACCATCGTGTGGCAAACCAATAACACCCTCTCCTATAAGCGGAGCCATTCGAGAAAATGCTTTTATTTTCTCTTGCTCAACTAGATCTCGTGGAAGACTTGAGTCTCATATTTTTGGTTAATTGCAATAACTGACATCCATTCTAAAGAGGAGAAGCATTAATATATGCATCTACAATCTCAACTCGTCCACTTTTAGGAATAACTGATAGAATTTGTCTGAAATCACCTCCCATGACGACACATTTCCCTCCAAATATTCTATTGGTCTTCAATAGGTCCCTTAAAGTTCGGTCAAAAGCCTCAATGCAATGTCTCTTCACCATTGGAGCTTCATCCCAAATGATTAGATTAGCAGCCTTGATCAAGTTGGCAGTTGGTGAATTTTGAGTAATAGAACAAATAGAATCTTCATTGATGTCTATAGGAAATAAAAATCTTGAATGTGCAGTTCTGCCTGATGGTAGTAAAGTAGCTGTAATTCCACTGGATGCTACGTTCAATATGATACTCCCTTTAGGTCGTATGGAAGCTCGTCAATGCGTTCCAAATGAAGGTTTTCCCAGTACCACCAAATCTATGCAAAAAAAGAATCCATCTTCTTGTGAAGAAACAAAAAAGTATTTTATGGAATACTCCCTTTTGCTCGTCGTCAGTCATTAGATTTTGCAACCTAATAGCTTCATCGCTCTCTGTTTCTTTGTTGTAGTTCAACTCCTGAAGTATTAGTTGATTAGACATGTCGATCATGTTTTGTTCGTTTGGCTTGGGCAAGCATGGATAGTCATTGAGGCTTTTACCGTTCCGTAGCAAAATTTGTTCAATCTCAAATAGTCCTGCAGCTTCTTTATTGGTACTTGAGAACTGCAATTCCGGAACATGAAAGAAAACTTATTAATTATTTCATTACCCCCTTGTTTGTTTTTTGTTAAAACAATGAATACTTCGCGCAAAAAAATAAAGTATTAATAAAGAAACGTACTTGTAAAGAGCTGATTGCCTCGTGTCATATATAACAAATCTTCACATATGATATCTTTAGTCCTTTCCCAAACAATACCAGGTTGTGACAAGGAATGACTTAACAACATACTGGTGAAAAAGCGACGAAGGTAGTTGCCTGATGCCCATAATGATGCTTCTTTTATTGCATCGATATACTCATTGTCACCATCAACAATCCAAGTTCGTAACATGCTTCCCTGAATGTCGGGTAGACAACATTATTAACAGTCCTAATATCTTCATAATTCATTGGACCTCGAATTTTTGTCAAAAGCAAACGAAGATAATATAACTCCCCTTGAGCAGGGGTACAATGACCAAGCCTTCCAACAGAGAAACCACGTTCGCGATGCTTCCAAATTCTTCTTTCCCTAACAAATGTAAAGTAGTTAGGGAATTGAGAAAAGTTAGTGTTCTTGCAAAAGGGTCATCCTTATTCTTTTCAAACCAAGCAAGGAACATTGATTCTTTAACTCTAGGATTGTTGACAAGGGATGACATTTCCTGAGTTTGAGAGTAATAAACTGCTTGTTGTTCATGAAGATGGAAACTTAATCTCTCAACAAAGTGGTTGTCTATGGTGGATATCAAAGGCAAAAATTCTCCACGATGCCTCACATGAAGACACATACCTACAATTGAGATAGTGAGCAATCTCATCAAATGTTTGTTGAGACCCTGGACTTTCATTGTTGCTATATATGCCTGCGATTACGCGGTCATTCCCTTTGCTTATATATTTGAATAGGTATTTAATTAACAGCTCGTGTTTGATTTGTCTTCTCAATGTTCAAATGAGCAGAAAAAAGCTTTAGTAACCTACCATTGTAAGGGACTACGAATCTGTTATCTAGATGAACACCCTTCCTAAACACCGTGCGCCCATCATTTCTCCTTCGATATGTTGGATATCCATTTTCATCCAACGTAGTACTTGTGTTATACCTTTTAGGAAAGTACTTGGAACATTTACCATCCTTCATGTAAGGTGCATTGTTTGACGATCGACCGCATGGACCATAAACCATATAACTGCCAACTAATTCATATAATTCATGGTCTAAATCTTTGTCAGGTATCTCTGCGGATATTAAGCTATCAACCTCAAATGATGTTTTTATTTTGTCTGAATCTGACAACCATAATATGATGTGCGCATGTGGTAGGACTCTTTTTTGGAACTCGATAGTGTAAACATCTGCAAATACATAAATATCAGTAAATTATACATTTTCGAAATAATTTAATAATAATATTTTGAACTGTAATTAAGTTGTTAATATTTATATGTTTTTTCAAGAGATCCGTAAAACCAATTTGGCAACTCCCTCCAAATTATGAATACATTTTAAATGGATACAAGTAATCCTTTCTAACTATGTTTGTCGACTAAATAATCATTCTTCCACATTGGTTTTTTTATAAATCCTTCTTATTAAACATTAATATAGAAAAAATGTAGCAAGAATGACAACATTAAATAATTTGAAAGAAGCAAAGGTTATGTTATATCTTCTAGTAAAACATACCGCTTGTATCGAACCAAAGATCTTATCGTCCTTCAAAGTTCGCATCAACTTCTCGTAGCTTTATGTGGAATACTCGCTCAATATTTCTGGCCTTATCACATGGTTTGAAACCATCTTTGTTACAATGGTGAGTAATCTCGGCCACATAGGGTTGCATGTAAATGTTATAAAAATGTCAGGATAACCAGCCCAGGAACAAATGGCCATAGCATCCTGATAATTCTGAATCATGTATCGTGCGCCCCCAGTGAAAGAAGAAGGTAGAATAACACGTCGTCCTGTTGATGAAGGATCTGTCTCTCCTCTTGTAACAGCGTCTGAAAGTCCACTATAAGGTCAACTCTTAATTCCTTTTGATGTTTTTTGATGTAGCTAAGCCTATCACTTTCTACCATGGAATATTCGTCAACAACAAACCGTTGAAGTAATTTTTGGCCTTTCAAAATAAGAGAATGCTCAAGTCCTCCTCATAAGACGGAACGCCAAGTACTCCCTAGGTGTTAGTTTTTTCTTCTTCTTTGTCATTGACAATGATTCAATTGCATGTTCATTTGTTGAGTCGTATCCGTTGTCACCATAAGGAAATAACAAAGGATATTGAAGTGGTAGATATGACATGTGTAGCTCATCAATTCGTTGTAAATGTCCATTCTGACGTTTGACAATGATGTCTCTTTTGGTGTATGACTTGTCAAAATCACCAACAATTAGTGCAGCAAGTTCAGAAGTTGTTGGCATATTATATTGTCTAGATAGCTCGCTTGAATTTCCATTTCTGATTAGCCTTATGCTAATATTAGGGACAACATTTTCCTTGATAATGTCTGCAGCTTTTATGTATTTTTTCACTATAGAATTGTGCTTATCAAGGCAATCCTTCAACATTTGAACAATTGTAGGGTCTAAAATCTCGCATTAACATCACGGCATAAAGTTAACAAATAAAGGTTTATCATGTGGTGTTATAATGTATAAACCATTTGGAAGTATGTAAAAAAATATAACTAAAACAAACCTCACTGATGAAATTCTGTTTGAAACTTCATTGTCAGTATCATAAATATACAGCTGGGCGTACACCGGATGATTTCCTGGAGGGGGCAATAAGCTCCCAATAAGATGGTGGTTTTGGCCAGAAAGGACAAAAGAATAAGTGCCTCCTCCTCTAGAGTTTATAGAATGGTCAATTTTACCACCCATCGATGTGAAGCAAAACATATTATTATATGAGCGGATATTTTTTAAAATTTTTTTTGAATATGATGAATGCTTGTTGAAAAATAAGTCCTCAAGTTCTTCAGGGTCTCTCTTTAGTAGAGGCACAATTATCTTCCCATTACAACAACACAATCCAAACTGCTGGGTGTTATGTTTTTTTTTACACTTTTAATACTTTCTACTAACCACATTTGTGCACCACATGATGACATTCGTGGCTAGCATCACCATCATCTAAATAGCTGGACTGTAATGAACGTTTGAAAATTGTTTGATCTTGTCCAAGAACATATCCATTATCACTTACATCATGGTTGACTTCCAAATTGACTGCATCAAATTGGAAGGAAAATTCATTACTCACAATACATGAAAACGTGCATCAGATAAAATCAACATCGAAAAAAACTTACATGCATTGTTTGGTTGTTCAAGTCTTTGGGCTAAATTAGATGCGACTTGACATATTTTATTCAATGATCTCTTTTTAAGCTTCTGTTGGCTAACTGATAATGAAGAGAGGTTAACAGGAGGAACCTCAGATACTGTACTGATATCCGTCAACCCAATAGAATGGGTATGGTACGAATTAGAGTATCCTTGTTTGTTAGTAATATCAAACAAAACATATATATTTTGATTATCTGTTGATGGATTTGTAATCGTAGATTGCGAGATTGCATGTCATTCTCTTGTATAAGCAAACTCGATTCATCTCAGAAGTTCGCTGAATTGGAATTTGTTGAACATGGTCGTTTGCCTACATTATGAAATCAAGCTCATATGCATGAATCCATTAAAATTGGAATCTAAAATTTATTAACAATTTTTAAGCTGACTTATTGTACAATGGAAAAGGTTTCATACTAGGACTTTTGTATGCTTGAAACGGTGATTGGTCACGACCGACAACATTTGTAATTTCCTCAAAGACACTCCTCTTGGCTTCTTCCTTGTAGTCATTTTTTGTTGAATTACGAAGTGTTGTCTTTTCTTCGTCGGCATGTCGATCATTCCTCAATATGAACAATGGTTTCCTTAGATTAAGTGCGTTGTTGAGAGCTGCCATCATTATGTTAAGATAGTAAAAAATAATTAAGTGAATATGGACATAGGCATCAGGTCAAATTTGCGGTTGTTTTATCTTTGATTTATAGCTGAGCAAATAACGTCTAGATTTATCTTTTATTGAGTAGAGCCGTAACCTAATCCATGTTTAGCCCAGAATTGTGCAGGCTTTTTGATCATGTGTTAATGTTTGACGCCTCACCCTAATGCAACCTAGACGAACCCTAATGCAACTTATCTTTATGGCCGTTTCGCAATGAAATCTGTCATTTTATTTGCAGCTGATTGGATATGTCAAGTTTTCTTGTGAAAATGGAACTCCCTGATTACGCATGCTTAGGCAGCAGTGTCTTCGGGAAGGGTGACTCTCTTGTTATATTAATACAATAAACACATAAAGGAAAACATTTTGAAGAAGAACAATGACCATAAAACTAAGAGTTTGTTATGTTTGTTCATAGTCAGAAATATGAATGTTCAAAGAAATAGAAAAACAAACAACTAAAAAAGGGAAAACAATTTGAGGATGAATTTAAAACATACCGAAGTTTTCTCATCCATTTACATCCTTGGCACTTCCTCAAAGCCGTTAAACGAAGTGTTAGAATCCCGAGCTCATGCAGCTAACTCAAGGTGACGATAATGCTGACAGGAAAGTAAGCGTGATAATGAATAGTTAGTAGGAGATCTAACTCTTTGTTGAAAAGTAAGAAGGAAAAGGCACAGTATGTGTAAATATAGACAAAACCTGAAAGTCCAAGGTTAGGCAGAATGGATAGTATATATTGTTTGAACTGATATTAACATCTCGTATCGTGTACACAAGTGATATGCATATCTCGTAGATTTTTCTGAATTTCAATTTTGAAAGATTAAAACTCGGGTAATATTGTTTTTTTAAAAAAAAAACTCGGGTAATAATAAATAGGGCATTAATTAAGAGTCTTAAAAATAATTAATCGATATATAATTTTTTTGGAATGAACCCTAAAACTTGGAAAAAAATTTCCAAAGTCGGCAAAGAAAACCACTTCATTCCAAACGATATGACGGTTATCATCACTATCAAATCAATTTAGATTGATGAGTCATGAGCAAGTATTACCATGGATTGTGGATTGAGGAAATTTTATAATTTGAATTCAAAAAAATTTTACTTGTTTAGGAAAAATGTTGGCTTCTTATGAAAAAAAAAAATGACCCTGGCTAAAAGGAATCTGTATTGACTTACGTTTGTAAATGACCCTGGCCAATTATCAATTATTAGGAATCATATATGATAAATAGGACTTGAGCTGATCCATTAGGTATTTTATAAATGAAATTTTATAATTTGAATTCAAAAAAAATTACTTGTTTAGGAAAAATGTTGGCTTCTTATGGAAAAAAAAAATAGGACTTGAGTATTGACTCACGTTTGTAAATGACCCTGCCAATTATTTTTTAGGAATCATATATGATAAATAGGACTTGAGCTGATCCATTAGGTATTTTATGAAGGAAATTTTATAATTTGAATTCAAAAAAATTTTACGTTGTTTGGTAAAAATGTTGGCTTCTTATGGAAAAAAAACTATATTGACTTACGTTTGTAAATGACCCTGCCAATTACTTGTTTAGGAATCATATATGATAAATAGGTCTTGAGCTGATCCATTAGGCATTTTATAAAGGAAATTTTATAATTGGAATTCAAAAAAATGGAGGGAGGGAATGATTTTATAAAGAAAATTTAAATCCGGGATTGAGGTAAAATTGACAATATCATCACTATCAAATCAATTTAGATTGATGAGTCATGAGCAAGTATTACCGTGGATTGAAGAAATTTTATAAAGGAAATTTTCTAATTTGAATTCAAAATTTTTTTACTATTTAGATAAAATGTTGGTTTCTTATGGGAAAAAACTGTATTGACTTACGTTTGTAAATGACCCCGGCCAATTATCGTTTAGGAATCATATATGATAAATAGATTCAAAGATCGGTGTATATGAAAATGAGTGATTAATGCTATTGGTGATGCGCTCCAAAAGTTAATTGGAAATGAAATTTCAAACTTAAGATAGTTCATCTTGACCCACAAAAAATTAGGGTTGATTTCCTTATGAGCAAAAAATTAGGGATGAGTTTGAGGCATAATGGATAGCATATAGATATAGGTTGAACTGATGTTAATATCTGTAATATGTACTTAATTGAATGTATTAGTTAAAAATTTTCTCAAAGTAGTAATCTTTTATTTTATATTGAGATGTAGTCGTGCCTAATATTCCAATCTCCCGAATTTGGTAATTGGAGAATGGGTTGTCCGACAAAAAGTTAAATGGTCTTAAAATGCTATATTATAAAATTCAATTGCTCATATCATTGCATATAATTTGAGGGTGGGGCAAATAATTTTATACAATTAAACATGATGTACAATGTATATATCTTTCAAAAACTCAATAATTTTATTTACAAACCTGGAGGGCGGTCCCCTATGAACAAATCATTATGTCATTGGCTTGACTTTTCAAAGTGAAAAAAAGATAAAAATTCAATTATCCATTCATGAACAATTCTTGAAATATGTTAATTATCGGTTAACATTGATGAAAAGTTTCACTTACCTATCCCGATTAGGTTTTGAAAATCTCATCATCTACAATAAAAAATTCAAAAATTCTTTTTCTAAAAATTAAACTTTTTTGAAAAATTTGTAGATGAGGAATTGAGGATGAACTTTTTTAAAGTTGGAAGAACATTTGATTTTAATAATTGTTTTGGGTCGGAAGCACATTTGAATTATAGTAACCTTTTGTTTGTTTTTTTGGGTCGAAGAAATAGAGTAACTTAAAAAAGAATTTCGATTTCAAAATATTTGGGAAGGAGAAGTTCAGATTTCGTAGAATTACAAAAAATATTTTTAGCGACCTATTGAAATAATTTTATAAAAAAATTAAAAATAAAGTAGAATATATTACTTGATGAAATACAAGAGTGTTGTTAAATAAATTATTGTAGGAAAAGTATTAGTAGGGGTGATATGAAAAAAATATGATAAATTTTGCTCAACATTATTTAATAAAAAAATGTATAGTTTAGGTGTATATGATACAATGAGTTACAAACATTATTTACTATATAGAATTAATAGGTATATTATTAAATTATTTTTGTCTTTAATTATTATTGAGAAAGTATAAAAAGGTGTATTATAGGAAAAAATTGACAAAACTTAAAACTTATCAAAACTAACTCCAAAATATGTTTTATAGGACCGGACAAAATAGGAAATTATCGAGAATCCAATAACGTTGGAAATAAAAATATTAGAGACCTATACCTACTACTTTGGACACACAGGGAAAAAATTATATTATTGTATTATAATAATTTTATATTGTATTATGTTATAAAAATATAACATTTTCTGGCTTTGATATTAACATCTTTATCACGGTTGATTTTAGGTATCCTCATGCACCAAATATTTTGTCTTTTCCCTAATTTGGACAAGTTTATTACCCTAAATAGTTAAAAACGGATCCGTGTTGATAGTGATGTCTCATGATTTTTGTCTACATAATGACTTTGCTTCTCTGACGTAATATACAAATCTTCTTTTTTTTAACCAGTTTATGACACGTAATTATAAGGGATAAAATAATTATGAGAGAAAGAGTGAGAGAAGGTGGCTGGGTAGGTAAAAAGTGGCCGAACAAATGAAAGAGTGATTTTTATTTTTTGTCCTCTCCCAGTGACTCATATTTCAGAGCATTGTATGCCTGGTCCTTATATATTATGCAATAAATATTATTCTATAATACTTGGGTCTTATTTCAACGACATGTGCATTCATGTTGTCCGTTTGAAAATTGGTTTCAAGAAAATTACATCCAATGGCCAGGGTTATGATAAAACTCAAGTTGATAAAATGTTGAAGAGAATGTTTATAACGTACAACATCATTACAACCGAAATTTGAGAAAGGTAAACTTCATATCATAGAGTAGTAAATCATATGCATAAGATATCAATTTATTTTCTCCTTGTTGATGTTTTTAAGAGGTTTGGTAGTGCTCAATTATGGTGTGCACATATCAGCAAGACCAAGGTCATCACACACAAGTGGAACGTCAATTGCAATAGTCTTTCTTTTTGTGTTGGAGTCAGGTGGGGTTGTAAGTTAGGAGATGGTGTTAATGTCATCTTCAATGACATTAATTTGTGAAGATGTATGACTAGTTTCCCTTGAAGCAGTTGATTCCTACAGATAGGTAAGATAAGTTAATAAATAGAGTAACTCTATAATCTTACCAAAAAAATACAATAACAAAGGATGAAGATGACAACATACCATATCTGTCATGGACGTTGTGTAATACCCTGATAATTATCTATCTAGAATACTATATTTTAGCAAATAATACCTATTTGGAAATAGGTGAATATGTGGTTTTAAAACCTTGTAGGATACTTATTCTATTGTCTAGGAAATTTCTAATGAAATTAGAGGGATTAAAGTGTCAAAATCCTTAAATGCAATTATGGGCCATGAAATGCCCAAAATATTATGATAAATCCCAAGAGGCAATAAAATATTTATTGGAAATTAGAAAGTATGTTGTCTCTAATTTTAGGAATTTTTGGGATTATTTCCCTTGAAAAATAATGAGGCAAAATTAAATATAATTTTGGGGGCATAAATTGCCCATGATTTTTAATATTTTACATGGAGCATAAAATACCAATGTAAGTAAAATAGTTGTGAGATAATGATTAATCTTAATTAAGAAAATTATCAAAAATTAGAAAGTGATTAGTTAGGTAATTAATGGCTAATTATCTAAGCTTGGACAAAAGGACCAATAGGGAGAATTTTTAAAGATAATTAAAGTAAAAAAAAAAAAAAAAAGGGTGGAATGATATTTTCAAGAAAAAGAAAGGGAAAAAAAAGGAAAAAGGAAAAAAAATAAAAAAAAAAAAAGAAGAAAAAAAAAACGAAATAAAAAAAAAATAATAATAAAAAAAAAAAGAGGAAGGAAAAAAAAAAAAAAAAAAATAAAAAATAAAAAAATAATAATAATAAAATAAATAATAAATATCATGATATTTGTATTATTATAATAATATAAAAGAGATATTTGTGGAAGAACCAGGTTGGATAAATGAGAACCGATAAAATTAAATCCTATCTAGAAAACCATGAACTAAGTTTCTTAGGTCGACAAATTACAAACAAGTGAATTTTTGTCCGGAAGTCGGTGTTAGCGGAAGTCATTTCCGTAGAATCAATGGGGCGAATAAGGGATCAGATGAGAAGATATTTTTGTAAATAAAGGGCGATAAGAAAAGTGAGAACCGATGGAAAATAAATCATAACTCAAAATCCTTGAACTAAGTAATAAACGAATGGACATATTATGAACCAAAGAATTTTTGTCCCGAAGTTGATGTTACCAAGTAATTTCCGTAACCGACAAGCGTTCGGCTTAGAATCTTCGGCGGTTACGGAATACCCTTAATGGGATCAAAAATTTAGTTAACTCAAATATTTCCGAAGAGGAAGAATAGAGCTTCAAGGCCGTGTTCCCGATTTTTGATTTTCTAAGATTACGCGATTAGAACACCGAACGGGGACTTTATCGGTAGAAGTTCATAAAGCACATGGATGACATCATGATGAGGTAAGGAGATGTGTTGTATGGTGGAGATGATGCCTTGTGTCCAAGCTAGATCCAACGGTTGAGATTCGGTATGATAAAGCATGAATAGTGCACCAAAATCTTCTATAAATAGGTCTTCCCATTTCACTTCATTCCTCACCAATTCACAATTCCTAGAGAGGTTAGAGAGAAGTGAGAGCAAGGAGGAGCTCGGAAAAGGAGTAGCGAAGTCTTTGGGTAAGTTCTTCTGGTCCCGGTCTTAAGCTTTGGTAGTTCCTTCGGTAGTTATAGTAGAAATGCTAGATTAATCTTTAATCTTCCAAGTTAGTTTAGATATCATGTTTTCGGGATAAATATGATATTTATTATTGGAGATAGAGATATGTCAAAATTTTGGAAGATTAGAGTTAAAGTAACGAAGTTCTGGCAAAATTCCGCCGATTAGGGGAGTCAGGGGTAAAATGGTAATTTGGGACTAGAATGTCTGGTATAATGTTGACCATTGATTACAAACATTATCATCCTTATAGGATATCCGTAATCACTTACCGCTGTTGTACCGCTGTCGTACCGCTATCAACAGTCGTACCGAAGTTCCATCAACGAAGGTACGTTCGCGTACTGTAACACTAACTCTGATGCTTATTGTATGCTTATATGTGATAGACTATTTCATAGAGTCATGGACAGGACTTTGTCTTGGGTCATGCACCGTGTCTAAGACTCTGTCTTAGTTCACTGCTTTATACATTCAGCTTTGTTTATACGGGTTACGCCTTGGTAATGCCGTTGAGTTTTCCTAGCGCCGAGGACACGGATGTACACCGTGGCACTGGTGAATAGTGCAGACCGTAATAACATTCATATGCGGTGGCTGTGTTGTTATTACCTTTACATGTGCTGTGTGCTATGTACTGTTTATATGTTAATCTTGCATCTGCTGTGTGCTTATGTATTGATTACTGCTGTAATGTCATGAATATCTGTCATCCATATACTCTATTACTTGAGCATGAGGTTAACCGTTACCTGAGGTTCATTGGGCATTGAACCTCAGCTCTTAACATAGCGTCAGGGTCAGGAGGACCGAGGATCAAGGAGAAAGGCAAGCGGCACGCATAGGGACTCACCAAGACTTTCTTTTGTTATTTACTTTGAAAACACTCGGTATAATGTACCGCTACTGTAATCAGCCAGACTTACGGCATTTTGAATACAAATATCAGTTACTCAATCGCTCCGATGCTCTACTCTGATGAAAAAAAAATTATACTGCTTTTGAAAATGGGATGTTACATTTATGGTATCAGAGCAGTTGTCCTGGCATAGATCTGACTAAGTTATTCCAAACCTTTTGGTGCCGAAGGCAGGGCTAGTCTATGTGGATCAGCCAATCAGTCACCCTAGCACGGTGAGGCTCCCATGATAGACACCTACCTGGCCATTTGGTTTGAGTAATGGAGTTAGGCTCTACGCCTTTTTAAAGAGCATGTTTTGAAAATGAGTACTGATATAAGCCTAGGTCGGAGTACCACCTTACTTCGGTATACCAGTCTGAACCGGTATACTATCCTGAACCGGTGTACCACCCTCTGTCGGTGCACCACTCTAAACCAGGGCTGGCGTATCTATCGCCTGTACCTACAACGATATTAGGCTCCGATAATTCTGATAATTCCGATAATTCTGATAATTCCGATAATTCTGATAATTTCGATAATTCTGATAATTTCAATAATTCTAATAATTCTGATAATCTCCAGTTTGTACTGGGCATTAATTCCATTCTAACCCAGAGCTTATATATGGAGCTGGGCCACGCCGGATGAGACTCGAAGATATAGTAGATAACATAGAATATGGGTTCTGTTGCTAAGCTCTAGGACTTCTAATATAGAAATTGGAGTCTGAGTTAAATCCCCGCCCACTGTTTCAAGGGAATCGTTACAGAGAAGTCGGTACTGCTTAGGTTTTCCTGTAGACAGTGACTATTGATTTAGTTTCCTTGTAGAAACAAGAAACTTACTAAGTTACCCCGTGAGGAAAATCCCCGCCTTGCAAAAACCGGACACCATGCGTGCAACGAGGCATGGCTCCGGGATGAGGGTCTTTTGACTAAGTCCTTGACGGTGGTGACCGTTAGATAGAAAGGGGAAAGTACCCGATATTTGGGGAGGCGCTTATGTCGTACTAGCACCTATGGGAGTGGTCGGTATGCGATGGTATGTGTACGATATTAGTACCCGGATACGATAGACGTTGTGAAATTAAGCGTGCTTAAGCGAGAGAAATCTCAGGATTCTTAACCCCTGGGATATAACATAAGAATTTGATATCCTTCAAACAAAGGCCTGAATACCTTGCGGTATGAAACATAGTAATCCTTTGGGATACTATGAGAAAGGATGGAGTGATAATAGGCTTGAGTCGAGATGAGTGCTTAGGTCAAGGTATGATCGAGCATTGCCTAGGTTCCAAGATTCGAGAATAGGAACCCTGAGAAAATGTGAGTGAGGTTGCCTTAGGTTTGAATACCTGAGAGTTGGTTCCTTAACGAAACCCTACGATAGCTAAAACCTGAGTGACCACAGGTTATGGTTTCAAGGTGGAACCGATAACCTTAGAGATGTTAGTAGCTAATAGATCCCCAAAGAAGTGGGAAATGGAGATAAGGCTGTTGACTGGAGCTAGAAAGTCCATGAATAAAATGACCCGGATAGGGTAGCGAGACCTAGAGAGACAGCAGAATTACAAAACCACTAAAGGGTTAGTAACCTGATAGAGATCTGAGTTCTCGTTATAATGATTCAGAGACGGTCAACTGAAGAAAGTACTACTTATGGGAAATTGTGATCGGAGGTGGCTACTTACGGGGAGATCTGTCGGAAAGGGCTACCTACGGAGGGTTCGACCGGAGGTGCTTGACCAATCGGAGGGGTTGAGTGAAGCGCCGAGTGAAGTACCGTAGAGTGAAGCCACCGTGTTGTCAAACCGTAGAGTGAAGTTGCCATCACAACAAACCATAGAGTAGAGCTACCAGTGTATCGATTCTCAAGGTAAGTACATTGTAGCGAGTCCCATATCTAATCGGTTCCCTAGAGAGAAAAGTTTACGTAATCCAAGATATCGCCATAGGGTGCTCTAGTGCTCAGATAGCATATATTGTGCTATGATATCCAAGCAAGAACTGAACTTGCACAAGAAGAAATTCTAGTTGTGAACAAGTTCCCGAGTTGTTTCTAGAAGCTCTCGGCGGATTACCACCAAGAGGGAAGTTGAATTCACTATTTGGTTGATACCTAGTACGAATCAATATTAAAGGTGCCGTATCGATGGTTCCAAATGAATGAGTTTTTGAGAGACGAAAGCACACACCAAAATGAATACACCAATCCGGAATTATGATTCCTACCACATCGAGGGTGTATGGCCCATGATGATGGTCAACGTCGCGATGCTTGGTGACTCAGCTCTAGTCGATAGACCGGGAGTACGTGAGGCGGAGGATGCGATGATCGTGGATCGTTGGATCCAGTGGTTGCGCTTGAGGCCGCACGGGATTGGGGTATGTCCCGGTGAGGATAAAGTGGTGATGTGTACTCCTCAAACGTTCATGGTGGGCGGTAGGACCTTTGGGACCGATGTGTCCATAGGTCGTTAGACATATACATGTTCAATGAAAATCCCTAAGTCCCGTGAGACTAGTGTGTCTATAGGCCGTGTAAGCCCACGCTTGTTAGATAACAAATACAAGAGCGTCCTGAGAAGTTTGTGAAACCCGAGGATAGCGGGCAATGTCCAGAATAGCTGAAAGATTAAAGTAGAATAGATTAAGCATTCAATGAGTGACTTGAGTAGCCAAGGACAGAGGTTTGAATGCATTAGTTAGTAATGACCTTCTAAGGTTAGTTGTCTTGTTCCTGAGTAAGGTTTAAAAATTGAATTTTTGAACTTGCCATTACACCTACTATATTTGAAATTTCCGGAATTGATTTTTCGAACTTATGCATTTTTGAAATTGAGTTTTCGAATGAAATGTTTTCAATAGAATTTGAGACCATAGTATGGTTATTTTGAAATGATGTTGGCTTATAAAAGGGGTTTTGTTAGAACCTGAAGTTTGAAACTGAGTTTTCAACTGTGTTGTGGTAAAAATTCAGTACGTAACTGGGAGGCCAGAAACTGTGTAGGTGTACACTGCTCGGGTCTTGCCGATGTTTTAGAAATGGTTGAAATCGCTGGCCTTTGATAAAGGTTCTTTTTGAGCAAAGAGTTTTGGAGGGATTTTGTTTGAGAAAATAAAAATCGCACCAGCAGTGAACACACCCAATCCATAACATTTCGCCTAGGGCGTATGTTTTTGCCTGTAGGACCTTACTATCTATGGCTGGGCTGAGATCCCAGTAGATGGGGGTTGCTACTGTAGGCATGTGTAGGGCCTGACTATCTATGGCTGGACTGAGTTACCGGTAGATAGGGTCGCTACTTTATGTGCCAGTACGGACACCAAACGTGCAGGGGGTTAGGCCCTGGGAGCAGCAGTCGTGGACTGGGCTCTCCACGGTGGTGGACACGGGTCTCTTATGGGAGGGGCGGAGGATTCTCCCACATTGTTTGATGGTACTTGTTGATGCCTGGTGACTCGATTTGAGGCCGGAGGGATACGAGGCGGATTTGGGGATTGGGATAGGGCGCTCACTGTACCAAGTGGTTGAAATGGTGGCGTGAGCTCTCAATTGTTAAAAATGTTGTGAAATGAATCATCTCCCTCAAAGATAAGTGCCGATAGTAAAAGTTTTTAAAATTGATTCGGCAGTGAACGTATTTTTATGAATTTGTGTTGGCATCGATTATGTTTATAAATATGATAGCACTATTACTTTTGTATAGTGTGGATTGTGAAATGTACCGAGACCACAAGAAATTTTCAGTGTGTGAAAATTTGAAAATAAGACAACAAAATGATTTTGAGTAATGATGACATGGTGATCGATGCCATTGTGTTGAAAAGCGGTGTAGTTGGAAATTTCGACATAGGAATAGGAACTATTAGAAAGGTCTAGAACACTGAACCAGTTAAGCCAGATAGTAGTTGTCAGCTATGGTGCTAAGCAAGTAAAAGTAGTCTGAGAGCTTGAATGGGAGAGGCTCAGATGAAATAGACAGGCAGACGCCTGAGGCAATAAGACCTAGTGTGCAAGTATGCATGGGGCGGTGCCCCTAGAACATAGGACCGGTGATACTTAGCACTGTATGAAATGTTGATTGTCAAAATAACTATGTCTAGAATACATCTTAAGACTAGCAAAACATTCGCTGTACCAGGCAGTAGTTAAGATGCCTAAGGCCTGAGGATGAATTCCTAGGTAGAAAGGCTAGAACCCCCAGTGCTGTGGTAATAGATTGAGCCGGAAGGCCAATATGTGCTAAGCCGAGAGGCTAAAATAAATCGGGCAGTGAGGCCTGTGTAACCAAGTACTGTGAGGATAGACCAGCGAGTCCTGTAATTGAGTACTCTACCTGGGTACAAGATAAATGAGACTTTTGAATAATGGGATGCGTGCTGGGTAAGCATGTATAGGGAAGGAATAGTCGGAGGTCTAGATAACCTTTTGAGTTTATATGTTCAAATTTCGAGGACGAAATTTTAATTAACGGGGAGAAATGTAATACCCGATAATTATCTATCTAGAATACTATATTTTAGCAAATAATACCTATTTGGAAATAGGTGAATATGTGGTTTTAAAACCTTGTAGGATACTTATTCTATTGTCTAGGAAATTTCTAATGAAATTAGAGGGATTAAAGTGTCAAAATCCTTAAATGCAATTATGGGCCATGAAATGCCCTGAAAAAATTATGATAAATCCCAAGAGGCAATAAAATATTTATTGGAAATTAGAAAGTATGTTGTCTCTAATTTTAGGAATTTTTGGGATTATTTCCCTTGAAAAATAATGAGGCAAAATTAAATATAATTTTGGGGGCATAAATTGCCCATGATTTTTAATATTTTACATGGAGCATAAAATACCAATGTAAGTAAAATAGTTGTGAGATAATGATTAATCTTAATTAAGAAAATTATCAAAAATTAGAAAGTGATTAGTTAGGTAATTAATGGCTAATTATCTAAGCTTGGACAAAAGGACCAATAGGGAGAATTTTTAAAGATAATTAAAGTAAAAAAAAAAAAAAGGGTGGAATGATATTTTCAAGAAAAAGAAAGGGAAAAAAAAAGGAAAAAGGAAAAAAAATAAAAAAAAAAGAAGAAAAAAAAAAACGAAATAAAAAAAAATAATAAAAAAAAAAAAAGAGGAAGGAAAAAAAAAAAAAAAAAAATAAAAAATAAAAAAATAATAATAAAAAAATAAATAATAAATATCATGATATTTGTATTATTATAATAATATAAAAGAGATATTTGTGGAAGAACCAGTTGGATAAATGAGAACCGATAAAATTAAATCTTATCTAGAAAACCATGAACTAAGTTTCTTAGGTCGACAAATTACAAACAAGTGAATTTTTGTCCGTCGGTGTTAGCGGAAGTCATTTCCGTAACCGGCGGGGCGAATAAGGGATCAGATGAGAAGATATTTTTGTAAATAAAGGGCAGATAAGAAAAGTGAGAACCGATGGAAAATAAATCATAACTCAAAATCCTTGAACTAAGTAATAAACGACTGGACATATTATGAACCAGTGAATTTTTGTCCCGAAGTTGATGTTACCCGAAGTAATTTCCGTAACCGACAGCGTTCGGCTTAGAATCTTCGGCAGGTTACGGAATACCCTTAATGGGATCAAAAATTTAGTTAACTCAAATATTTCCGAAGAGGAAGAATAGAGCTTCAAGGCTGTGTTCCCGGATTTTTGTGATTTTCTAAGATTACGCGATTAGAACACCGAACGGGGGACTTTATCGGTAGAAGTTCATAAAGCACATGGATGACATCATGATGAGGTAAGGAGATGTGTTGTATGGTGGAGATGATGCCTTGTGTCCAAGCTAGATCCAACGGTTGAGATTCGGTATGATAAAGCATGAATAGTGCACCAAAATCTTCTATAAATAGGTCTTCCCATTTCACTTCATTCCTCACCAATTCACAATTCCTAGAGAGAGGTTAGAGAGAAGTGAGAGCAAGGAGGAGCTCGGAAAAGGAGTAGCGAAGTCTTTGGGTAAGTTCTTCGGTCCCCCGGTCTTAAGCTTTGGTAGTTCCTTCGGTAGTTATAGTAGAAATGCTAGATTAATCTTTAATCTTCCAAGTTAGTTTAGATATCATGTTTTCGGGATAAATATGATATTTATTATTGGAGATAGAGATATGTCAAAATTTTGGAAGATTAGAGTTAAAGTAACGAAGTTCGCAAAATTCCGCCGATTAGGGAGTCGGGGTAAAATGGTAATTTGGGACTAGAATGTCTGGTATAATGTTGACCATTGATTACAAACATTATCATCCTTATAGGATATCCGTAATCACTTACCGCTGTTGTACCATTTGTCGTACCGCTATCAACAACGTCTCAAAGTTCCATCAACGAAGGTACGTTCGCGTCTTCGTAACACTAACTCGATGCTTATTGTATGCTTATATGTGATAGACTATTTCATAGAGTCATGGACAGGACTTTGTCTTGGGTCATGCACCGTGTCTAAGACTCTGTCTTAGTTCACCGTTTATACATTCAGCTTTGTTTATACGGGTTACGATCTTGGTAATGCCGTTGAGTTTTCCTAGCGGCGAGGACACGGATGTACACCGTGGCACCGGTGAATAGTGCGGACCGTAATAACATTCATATGCGGTGGCTGTGTTGTTATTACCTTTACATGTGCTTGTGTGCTATGTACTGTTTTATATGTTAATCTTGCATCTCGTGTGTGCTTATGTATTGATTACTCGCTTTAATGTCATGAATATCTCGTCATCCATATACTCTATTACTTGAGCATGAGGTTAACCGTTACGAGGTTCATTGGGCATTGAACCTCGCTCTTAACATAGCGTCGGGTCGGGAGGACCGAGGATCAAGGAGAAAGGCAAGCGGCACGCATAGGGACTCACCAAGACTTTCTTTTGTTATTTACTTTGAAAACACTCGGTATAATGTACCGCTATCATGTAATCGCCGGACTTACGGCATTTTGAATACAAATATCGGTTACTCAATCGCTCCGATGCTCTACTCTGATGAAAAAAAAAATTATACTGCTTTTGAAAATGGGATGTTACACGTTGTGTGTTGCTCCAAGTAAAACATGTAAATAAAGTAAGTTTAACAAATTTACTATTACACTATTTTAAAAAATCCAGATGCAAAATTTAAAGAAATTGAACCTCGTCATTTGAATATTGGAATTGTTGTACCAAGTGTGTATCTGCACACAACTGACTGACTCCAATGCTACTCATCCTATGCTTGATATTATTGCTCCTAATCCGTAGCTTGACAAGTATTACCTTTCCGTCTATTTTATCCAACTCTTTTGGAACTGTAGTATTCTCACCATTCTATGGGAATTTAAAACATATAGACATGCATAAGAATTTACAAAATAGAGCATGTAATGCACAAGAATTTACAAAATAGAGCATGTAATATGTAACTCAATATATAACATAATGAATACCTCTTGCATGTCCTCTTTCATCTTTGATGCAGATTTACCTAACAATTCGGTTGCATGATGATCAAACAAGATGATTGAACATTTTCCAGTTTTGTCAAATACTTTGTAGTGAACTTTATACCTACCAAAGTAGATATTAACTAAATTTATGGAACATGGATTATGGAACAATATGTAGTGGTTAAGTTTGAAAACATACTTGGGGACAAATCAAAAGTACATCCTTCTCACACTTGGTGCATCTAAGAGTGCCATTAGGCATGTACTCGGGTTTTTTGTCACAAGGACATGCATCATAATACCACCCATACAATGTTTCACATTTTTAAATCGTGACCTTTGAAACAACATCACCCTCCTAAACATTTTAGGAAAAATAATATTATTTTACTTGCAAGTTAAATAATGGTTACCATCTTTCTAACAATATAGATGAAGGGATAAATTAATTATTAATTTGTGGAAGTAAAATAATATAAAGACGAGGAAGAAAAATTACTTGCTCTAACTTAGAAATATCGACAATGAAATCCTGGTGTGGAAACTAAGAAGTGATTCAAATTTGAGTAGGTTGGATATTCGACACTTGAAATTTGTGTAAACAGGTTATTTGAGCTAGAATCTTGGCTAAGTCTATACATTATGCGTATGTTCGATTAGTATAAGGTAACAAAAAAAAACACTAATAGTAAAAGGAATTAAGGTCCAACCTTTCTTTCAACAATGATGCCTCCGGTACATTCGGATTAAGAGTGACTAAAGTTGCATTAAATGCGTTACTCAGATGATCGTAATCTAATGTAAATGTATATTAGACATTAGACAATATATTAATAAAACAAAATAATTCATTTACTATTGTCTGAAGACATTGAAAAAAAATAAAAAATGAAAAACTTGTATTCCTGTTTGATCTTGCGAAACGCACAAGAACAATAATTGGAGGTTCCATGTCCTCATGTTTCTTTGCATAAGTCTCCTCAAAGACACTCACCCCAAAGAGTGATATTTATAATGTTTTCACTAAGAGATGTTGAAATATGATTATATTCGGTACTCTTTGTTATACTTAAGTTGAAAAAAAAAATTTGAACACCAGATTTTTAGTGAGCTACAAAGATAGATAAAAAAATTACTTCTCATCGCAATGCTAAAGTTTAGCCTCTTGGTAATATCACTTTCCCTTCTTTGATCCAAGAACGTCCGAAAGGTTGCAAAAACCCAATTACGTCTGCAGTTGTTTGTATGTCATGCATCATTAAATTAATTGGAATGCACTCCGTCTTAAAGCATAAAAGGTTAGTTGATTTAACAAAATGGGTCCAAAAAAGATAAACCTATTAACCCTGGGTCTGGGTTATTTCCATGCTTGATGTCTACAATGGACTTGAAGTTATAAGCTTGTTGGTTAATGACAATGTCAGATTCTTCTATGAACGTGTGAGTATGGAAGTTCAATCTCCAAGGGTTTGTAGTTGCTCTATACTTATCATCATTCTCGACTACCTCAAAGTTTTGGAAGTTGTACACCATTCCTTCTTTCGGATCATCAATCAATTTTGGAATGGCATTTTTTTGTGTCACGGAAACTTCCATTCTTGTCTCCTGGCACAAAAACCAAAAAAGAAAAACAAATTGGCCGACAAGTACAAAATTTCAGTTGTAAGAAAATAACTATTAAAAAAAGATTATAGAAAATGGGTACTAGGTAGATCTATAAATCTTTATAAAAACTAACCATTTCATCAACCAAGATCATCCCTATCTTCCATATCGGGTATGGTGCAGCCTTTTTCTTGACAACCCACTTCGGAGAACTTTTGCAACAATCGACCACGTGTCCTTGCTATCATCGACTTCGAGATAAGTACGTCTCGGTCATTGCCTTTTTGTTGTTGTAAAACAAAGGAAAGCTTGTTTAGAGTACCGCGAGCATGAGCTGATCCATTAGGTGATTTTATAAAAGAAAATTTATAATTTGAATTCACGAAATTGGAGGGAGGGAAAGATTTCATAAAGGAAAATCTTAAGTTTGAATTCAAAAAAATGGAGGGAGGAAGACGTATGATTGAGAGATCGAGAAAATTGTGTTGAATTCATAAAGGAAAATCTTAAGTTTGAATTCAGATTTCATATGGACTTGAGCTGATCCATTAGGTATTTTATAAAGGAAATTTTACAATTCGAATTTAAAAAAATTATACTGTTTAGGAAAAATTTTGGCTTCTTATGGAAAAAAAACTGTATTGACTTACGTTTGTAAATGATCCTGGCCAATTACTGTTTAGGAATCATATATGATAAATAGGACTTGAGCTGATCCATTAGGTATTTTATAAAAGAAATTTTATAATTTGAATTCAAAAAAATGGAGGGAGGGAATGATTTTATAATGAAAAATTTAAATCCGTCCCACTACAATGGGGAGGGAAGATGATTGAGAGATCGAAAAGTGTGTGGACGTGGCACTAATCATAGTGTAACATGTGGACCAATGAATGAAGGAGTTAGAGGTTTAGAAGGATATATTGATGATGATGGTATGTTAACTAAATTAGTTAATTTCCTTAACCTATTCACATTAGGTGAATATTTCTTATAATTAAAGACTGAAGGGAGTACTTTAATACTCTTTAAGTACTATATATAAGAGTTATTTAACTAATTTAGAGAGATTAAGGAAGTGTATTAATTATAACAAATATGGTTTGACCTCTCCAAAATATCCATGTATAACATTAGATTATTATATATCAATTTATAAATGAAATAAATTAATTTGGAGAAATATATAAGATATTAGATATAAAAATTTACATAGGACTTATATTTAGAATCAAGACTAGGTCTTATAATTAGAATTGGATGATAAAGACTAAAGGCTTTGTAGCCTAGTGGTATGGGTACTCTCCAATTAGTGGGAGATTGCGGGTTCGATCCTCTTTGTTGAGTAAGACAAAATAAAAAAGAAAATTTCTATATTTAGTAGACTTTTCATTTAAAAGGTAGATTGCCACCTAACATATGAATGAGTCTTTTATGATCTCTTTTTTATAGTTCAATTCTAATTATCTCTTTTTTATTATAAAAATATTTTGTCTCATTTACTCCTTTTTATCAATTTTTATGATCAAACAAATATATTCTTTTATCATTTTCATTCACCTCAAACATATAAATTAGTTTTACGAAAAAAAATATTATTTTGTTTATCAATTGCAATTCCCTTTCACTTTATTATACCAAAACAAGACCACTAAAAAACTTTGCTTCCAAGTCTTTATAGAAAAAGCTAACAGGTAACAAATATAAATAATCCTATGGAGCTAAAAAAAGTGAACACAAATATATGTTATGTTTTGAGAATTATTTCCTAACCAAGGTATGCTAATATTATCCCTTATCCCTTGGTTTCTATTTGTTTCCTTATGATGTATTTTATATTAAAATTTTATTTGTGAATATATATATATATATATATATATGGTTAAAGGATTTTTCTAGTCATTGGAGATAAGTTATCTCCTGTGACCCCCAAAACTACGTCGTTTTGGATTAATGAAGGGTGTTTTCGTAATTTTGTTTACTTTTTTATTATATAGATTTTATCGAAACACCCTTCATTAATTCACCTAAAATTACAAACACACCCTTTATTAATTTAAAACAACGTAGTTTTAGGGTTCACTCGAGATAAACTTATCTCCGATGATTGGAGAAATACTTTACCCTATACGAAAACACTCTTCATTAATTAAAAACGACGTAGTTTTAGGGTTCATAGAGATAAACTTATCTCCAATGATTGGAGAAATACTTTATGTAATACCCTAAAAATTCTATTTATCATAAATACTATATTTTGATAAATAACATATATTAAATAAAGGTGAATAGGTGTCTCAAAATTTTAGTAAGCTATTGATTAATTTTGTAGGCAATTTCTCTTGAAATTAAATAAACCAAGGGCCAATTTTGAAATTATATTTATGGATTTTGAAATATGATATAATTATCATATTAAATCATGGTTCTTATATAACCAAGAGGAGCAAGAAAATGTTATACTTAAGCAAATTAAAGGAAATTAATAAATATTAATGAGCAATTAAGTTTTCACTAATTAAATAATTGTATAAATCTTCATAATTAACCAAGGGGCAAATTAAAAAGCAACAATTAGGGAATGTCTTAATTAAAAATCAAGGATCAATTAAAAGACAAGATTAGTTACAAGATAATTAGAGGCAAGTTAAGATCATCACAAAGGGGGCTAACTAATGAAGAATTAAGCTTGTCTAATTAAACACTAATTTTCATGGTTAGTTAACAAATGCAATTAAGAGTTAATTAAACTTTGTTAATTAATCAACAATGACACCTAAGCCTTGATTATGTCATCAAGATGACATCACAAGGATGACATCACAAGAGCACATGCTTTATAGTGAAGGGTGAGGATTAAAAATTCTTGATTAAGTTTAGATCTAATGGTTGAGATTAAGGAAAAGGCAAATGGTGGGGCCCACATTGGGCTTGAGATTACCATTTTAACCTTGAGATTTTCCCTATAAATAGAGGCATTGCCTCTCCTCATTCTTCACACCAAATCTACCTCCAAGAGGTGATTTCTAAGAGAGTAAGAGAGTGAAGCAAGGAGGAAGAAGGAGTAGCAAGAGGCTTCAAGAGGTAAGCTTGTCTTTAGTTTTCGGTTCTAGTCTTTAGTTCTATAGTTCATAGTAGTTCTTAGTATAAATGTTAGTTTAATTTAGGAAATAGGTAAAGTAATTTCCCATAATTGTTTTCAGGACTTATTGCATCGAAAGACGCCTAACAAGGTGGGAACATGTTGGGAAGTGACTTTTAGGATTAATAAAACAAGTTAGAGTAAGATAAGGATTGTGGGGTTTTTTCAATTTGAGGGCATTATTTTATATGTAAATCTATCTTCACAAATTATGAAATAATTCATGGTTATAATATACATGTATAGCTTTCCATTGATATAAATTATGTATCAATTAGAGGTCTGTAGAAGGAGATAAAAATTCTGAAATCTGGGCTACGTTTTTTAGAAAAAATCTGGGCAGCATTGAGAAAAAATTAAACTGGGAATGATTTTACAGAACTAGACATGTCCTAGGTTCTTGGAATATTTTTCCTTGAAACTAGACATGTCAAGGGTCATGAGGAATTTTACAGAACCTCATTTCGATTATTCTAGAATTAGCTATGATTTTTCAAAGTTACCAAAAATTCTTCCCAGAAATGCTACAGTAGCATTTTTAAGAAAATGTAAGGGCAAAGTTGTAAATAACAAATCCACCAAGGGTAGAAAGGTGAATTAAACCTTTAGATATTATTCTAAGTAATATGATATTTATCAAATATCATAAAATAATCCGACGATAATGTATAAGATATCCGGGAAGTCCTAGTTGGGTTCAAAGGTCTACTGTTTGAGAATTACCCTGAAAGGTACGTTCGCGTCTTCGTAACTTTAACTCGATGTGTCTTGTATGCATGTATGTGATGGAATGATTCATGAAGTGATGGGCAAGACTAGGTCTTGGGTCATGCACTTTGTGACTTAGGTCACCCGTTTATATACATTCAAATTTATACGGGTTATAGTCTTAATAATGCCGTTGAGTTTTCCTAGCGCTGAGGACACAAGGAGCTGTCGTGGCACTGGTTAGTGCAAACATTGCAAACTTTACATGTGTTGTGTACTATGTACTGTTGTTGTATTAACATTACATCTGTTGTGTGCTTATGTACTGTTGTAACCTTACATCTGTTGTGTGCTATGTATTGGTTAATGCTTTGTAATGAAATGAACATCTCATCATACATATACTATTTATACTTTTCACATGAGGTTAACTGTTACCTGAGGTCCGATGGGTATTGGACCTCAGATTTGTCTAAGGTTCAACAAAGGAACCAGGATTAGAGAAGGCACGGTAGAGGGAGCTGTGAAAAGGCACCGAAGGGAGGAGCCGCGAAGAGGCACCGGTCAAAGCAAATGCCAGAAGAAGTTTAACAGAGTCTACCTTTTGGCATGAATCTAATAAGGTTACTTCGAACCATTTGGTGTCTAGAAAGGGTTCGTCTATGTGGTTCGATCGGTGAGTCGCCGTGAATTCGGGAGACTTCCACTAGACACCGGACCGGCCAAATTGTTTGATTAACGAGTTAGGTTCATTGCCCCAAGTCTAGTTAAGGCTTGGTTTAGGGTTGTATAGTTACCATGTAAGAATTGTAATTATACAAGCTCTGTATTGTTGTATCACACAAATGTTCCTTCGGGAAATTTTTAATATATCAGCTTATGTCGGGACATCATCATATGTCTGGGCATTTTATATCAGTTATTCATTGTCCAAATATTAGTGCATGTTCTCCGTTTCCGCATTACTTTGAGTGGTAGCACCTCAAACTCTATGGATTTTTATAAAACCAAGTGTCAACCGACACACTTTGAAGTATGGAATTTGGGGTGTTACACTTTACCCTATACGAAAACACCCTTCATTAATTCAAAACAACGTAGTTTTAGGGGTCACAGGAGACAACTTATCTCCAGTGACTGGAGAAATCCTTTACCCATATATATATATATATATGAAATACTTTACCCTATATATATATGGGAAAAGTATTTCTCCCGGAGATAAAGTTATCTCCAGTGACCATAAAACTATGTCGTTTTGAATTAATAAGGGGTATGTTTGTAATTTAGATGAATTAATGAAGGGTGTTTCCGTAATTTTACACTCTTCATTACTTCACTTAAAATTACAAACACACCCTTCATTAGTTCAAAACGACGTGGTTTTAGGGTCACTGGAGATAACTCTATATCCATTGACTAAAGAAATCCTTTACCCTATATATATATATGGGAAAAGTATTTTTCCAGTCACTGGAGATAAAGTTATCTTCAGTGACCCCAAAATTACGTCGTTTTGAATTAATGAAGAGTTTGTCAGTAATTTTAGGTGAATTAATGAAGGGTGTTTCGATAAAATGTATATGATTAAAAAATAAACAAAATTACTTGAAACACCTTTTATTAATCCAAAATGACGTAGTTTTGGGTCACCGAAGATAACTAATCTCCAATCAGGCGCGGACCCACACTAGTGCCTATGGGGCCAAGTGCGATAAATTTTTTTAAAAATATATATATAGTATAGGACTTCTATTGCAATTTGGCTAGTTGGAGTAGTTGGTTATTAGTTTCCCTTATCCATCAACAAGTCCAGGGTTCGAACCATTCATCCGCTCAATTTTTTTCCCCCAATTTCATTATTCTCACTTCTCACTCCTCACATCCGGCATCCGTCCTCCAAATCGTGCAGCCGAGACCCCAAATCATTCCGCCTTCCGCGTCTCCACACTTGATCGAGCTCGCCGTTGGACGCCTTCCTTCGTTTCCTTTGTTATCAGCTCTGGTTGTTCTCCGGCAGGCATTGAAGAAGGTTCGAACTTCGAACCCTAGGGCTTCGTCTTCTCCCAATCCGGTAAGATTTACTTGTTCAATCAGGCTTTGAATCTAGGTTTGAATTTGTTCCCCGCGTTATCTGTTCTCTGCGTGGTTGTTCTGTTGTTCGATCATCCAAATCGTTGCACCATTTTCTTGCTCTGTTCATCTTTGTATATTTTTTTCATTTTAATTTGGCTTTGGACCTGGTAAAATGATCTTTTGGCCTGAGTGAAGCTTGAGTTTAACGAGACTAAATTAATCTTTGTTAGCTATTATGAAGTTACTCGCCTATTGTTGTCTCTCTTTGAGGCATTGAGGATGGTGATTAACTCAATGTGAAAAATTAGTCAGGTTGCTGCTAAAGGGGCAATCTGTTGCAGAACTAATTTTGATATTTGGCTAAGAATTAATGCAAGGTTTTTACTTTGCTGGTGATGGTAAAGAAGTGGATGGCATGCCAACTGAAGGTGTCGAAATTACTCGGTCCAACATGTTAACTTGACTGGACCCCCTTAAATCATGCAAATATGTGATTGCATTTTTGTTTTCTTTATGCTTGATTATATTTTCTTTTTCTTTTTTGCTGATTAGCAAGGACGCAAAGGTGCATCTGGATATGTTTAACTTGTATTATTGTCATACAGGATAACTTATCATTATTATTATTATTGTGTCTAGTGTAAAGATGATGTAGTGCAGCCTTCTAAAATCATTATGTATTTTGTTTTTCTAGGAGAGCATAACTAACAGTAACACCTCTAGAAGCCAGAAGAAAGGATAGAATCAAACTTATGAGATGAACATATAGATGCAGTAATTTATGCACATTTAATATGATACTGCTTGTTGTCAATCAACTAGCTTCTTGTCATGGTTTGTTTAGTATATTTGCTTGAGTGCTGAATTTGCTTGATCACACTCACACCTATGATTTATGCATTTTTTTTAATCAATAAGAATCACCTATGATTTATGCGTATCATGCAATTATAAGATATAGTTGCTTACTAAATTGGCATAAAGTGTGAATTGTTTGTTTAGTATATTTGCTTGAGTGCTGAATCGAAGAATGCTTTTGTAATCGTACTTCTGATGTAAAGGTTAGTTGACTCTTGATTATTATTTTTCTATGTTAAGTTCAAGTTTTCCTTTCTTTTATTGTTTATATTATTTTGTTTTTTAATGCGTTTAAAGCTTTTCTTAAAAAAAATTTCGAGGGCACCCCCGAATCCCACCACTAATTGTACACCCACAAACTTAAAATCCTGGGTCCGCATCTGTCTCCAAAAATTTGGAGAAATCCTTTACCTTATATATATATATAATTTATGAAAAGCATCATGTGATTTTAAGCAGTATGATTGATTTCAATATCATTGGTTTTAAGAATAGTTTTATTCCATTCAAGTTGGTGACCTGTGCATGATTCTCGAGTATTGTTACTTTCAGGTTTTGATATGAACATATCTGTCTTTATATGAGCTTCCGAATAATTGGACTGGAAGCAAATTGCATTTACTATTTGACTTCGGAATTGAATTTCAGTCCGTGGCATCTCTATTCGATTTCCTAGTCCAGTAACAGTTTGAGTGGGCTTCGCGATAATTCATCGTAAAAGATCCAAGTTTTGATTTTGGTTTCAAAATAATGTTTTTGTTTCTGGATTCCGTCCTTTAGAACTGTCCGAATATTTTGCCTTACTCTGCCGATTGTTCCCACTTCGAGAACACACTAGCTTATTTTTAGCTTATTTTTTATTTATAAGTATAAGTTAGGCCAAACAGGATTTTATATAAGCTCTTATAATTATAAGAGCTTATTTTATAATGAAGAAAAAAGAGCTTAAAAATAAGCTTATCATAGGAGCTTTATTTTTAAACTCTTTTTTTTATAAGCTTTTTTTTTTTTTTAAAAAAAAAGAGAACCCATAATCTTTCGATCGACCACTATTGCCGCCATCCCACCATCGCTGCCGCCCCACCACCATCATTGTCGCCGCCACCCCACCACCACCACCGCCCCTACCATCACCACCACCCCCCGTCACTATCGCGCCACCACCTTATTATAATATATCTTTTATGATAATTTTTAGTAGAAAAAGTGATTTTGACAAATTTTGTCAAACAGTTTATTTTTAATTTCAGCTTTTAAGCTAAAATATTTATATAATCTCCAAACAACTTTTAGCTTTTTTTCAAAAGCTTTTTTTTTTTAGTTTTAGCTTAAAAGTAGCTTTTAAGTTAAAAATAAGAGGATCTAAACAGATTCTAAGAAACCAGACAAATTTGTCGCCATTAAAAGCACCGGTAACGAAGCTCGTAATTGCCAAAAAAAAACGCCATCTGACGCTGCAAGTGGCAGCGGGTCTTCATCCGAGTTGCACTAGATCAGGGTCGAGTAGGTTAACCCACTTCCTGGATAACAAAATCCTGATCACGCAAAACGACGTTGCCATCTGATGACCACAATGAATATGTCTATGATACGAGCCAGTTATGTGCCTATCCCATCAACCTATCTAATTTGGATTGTCCAAATTAGATTTGACGGTCTAAATTTGATTTTTGTTTTTTTTTAATTTTTCTTAAAAAATTATTTTAATGGATAGAGAATCTAAAATAAAAATAATATCTGAAATAATATTTTTTCAAAAAGTATTTTTTTTCCGTTTAAAAAGCATATTTTAAAAAATATCAAATCGGACTGTCCGATCTTATCTATATGGTTTAGATTGGATAGGTTGATGATACCTACCAGTTCCCTTCTTTTCATAGCGTCAAGTCGGCGGAGAAAAGGGATAACAAAATAAATATGTTCTATTTTTTTATTGTAATTTATAATTTATATAATTTTTTAATGAGAAGGGGGTATTTGGTAATTTCAAACATGTTGGTTTAAAATCAAATCACCCCGGGCCAAAATGACCACTAATGCCACCCAGCTAGATATTTCTCTTTGCTATCAAACAACAATAGTTGTCAAAAATATTAATCAGCTTGTATTGATTTATTTAATTTCAATTTAATTTTATCTGTGTGCTTTCTACCTTATAATATGGCTATGTGAAATTGTGATTCAGCTTCTCCGTATTGATTAAAAAAAAAAAAAAAAAAAACTTGAAGTACACATAAACAACTCTGGAGGATTAAAAAACGGATACCCTAATCTCAAGGATTACAATAATTAAATCAAATCATTAAGGATTTGATTGGGTACTTAGGCTATAATCAAGGAAAATATAAAATATTATAATCAAAATCCAATTATTAAACATTAATTAAGATAAACTCAATATATTGGGCTTGGACGCTCATATATATATATATATAGATATATATATATAATTTTATTATTATTATTATTTAAAGCCATTATATTACATTAAGGATAAGGAGTATAAAACATGAATCGTTGGAGTTGATTTTGCGGAGCACAAACCAAAAGAATTCAAATAATTCTACCATCAAGACAGATAGTGTGTACTTTATTCGTAAGTAATGGATAGGGGTATGTATGAGTAGGGCGAGGTCTATACCTAATGCCTTGTTTGAAGGATTATTGGGCAGTAAAATATTAATGCAGCCCGATAGCCGGTCTTGCCTGATAGAAGCTTTAACATTTTTGGGCAGATTAATAATGGGCCAAGGAGGGCGGGTTTCCCTGCCCAAATAGTGATACTCTGTCATACCCTATGTGGAAAAAATAGCTTCAATCATACCTAATAAACAATATTGTAAACTACAAATGTAATCCATATTTAGAATATTCCAAAGTAAGTCTACAACTTGAGTCTTGAAATTAAAAGACTACCATATGTCCTAATAAATAGTCAAATACCCATACGTGAAGAACTAATAACATTCATGATCCATTAAATACAAGACATTAAAAAACTATAATTAAACCTTGTAGTCATCAAAAACTCCAAGTGGTTGTATTAAGGCCCTAAATTATCAAAAGAATAAAGCATATATGGAATTGCCTACAAAAAAAGCAAAAAAGAAAGCATAAGATTACATGGATATGTAACATGTAATTGTAGGCTCTTAATAATAGAAGTAGATAAACTATTATATAAAAAACTAATGTATACAATATTAGTAAGTATATAATATAGTATAATATAAGTAATTGTTATATAATATCATATTAGTAAATGGGCAAATGATTTGTCCAAAGGATGTGAGACCTAAGAGTTTCTCCCGTGAACTCAAATTACATCGTTTGGTTTAGTGAAAAAATTATTTATAAGATTTTTTTGTTTTGTTTTTTATTTAAAATCAAAATTTCTTATTTCATGAATTTATTTTTATTTTTTTAAATAATTATTATATGACTAAAATATATTTATTTCAATGTAGCCCATTTGATTAATTCCAATCAAAAGCAATTCGATTTATAGGAAGTCATTCAAAATTTGTATTTGAATAGAGTTGATAGTCGATCTTTCAATACTTGCAATTAATATTTCAATACGGCAATATAATTTCCATAGTTTTTAAATAATCTTTTAGGCTTAATATTTCACCAACAAATTATTATAATATCATATCCCGATATATTACGAGTATGATTATTCCATTTGGATATTAAAAAATGATATCATTTTAAGCATTAAATCAATATAACATAGCATTACTTAATTGAATATTCTTAAAAATAAAATATTTTATGAATAAACTTTTGATTTCCGAATGAAATTAAAATTTAAACAATCAAATCTTTAAGATTGTTTTTTTATCGTTATTATCGATTTAAATATTTATAAGTTAATTTTTTTTAAAAAAATATTTGTTATCCTAGTTAAACTCTTTTCTAAATTATTATTATAAATAGGGGAGCCAACACAAAGCAAAGAGAGTCTAATTCGATATATATAAAAAAATAAAAAATAAATAGAAAAATACGGGAAGTTCACGGAAACAAAACTCGAGTGAGAGAGGTTGTTTTTGGCTAAACTTAATCCCATTTCCAATAGCCTTTCCAACGCATCAATGTCGTGATTTGATTTCAAATTGTGGAACTGTCTGTGATTTGGTTCATTTGCTCGTTACCGATGCATTAGCGATTTGATTTCTAAATTTAAATATAAAGTTTTAATTCATGTGGGAAGTAATTAAATCCCGATCCGCAATTCCCGATTGATTCTCACGACTAATGCTTGATCGCAATTTCGAGAATCAATCGAAAAGCGCGCTACACTCTATTTGTTTTTAAAAAAGAAAAAAAAATCTTTGGTGCGCCCTCACTAAACTAAACGATGTAGTTTGGATTCACAGGAGAAACTCTTAGGTCCTGTCACTGGACAAATCATTTGCCCTATATGTAATTAGCATTATATATATGTGGGTCAACCATTTTATGTGTGTAGGAATCTTCTTCTTCTCATGCAACATGAGAAGTTTAAATCCCTTTATCTTTTTCGGTTAAATAGCAAATTTGTCCCAAAAGTACACGCCAAGAGTAATTTTGCCCTAAATTTTTTTTTTTTCGCTCAATCTAGCCCTGGAAGTTTAAAAACGTAACAATTTTACATTTTTCTATTAAAAACTAACGTTGACCGTTAGACATTGACCGTTAACTTTTTAACGGAAAATGACAAGATTACTATAGTTTTATACTTCCGGGTCTATATTGAGCAAAAAGAAAAAAAAAACTTTCAAGGCAAAATTGCTCCTAGACGTATTCTTTTGAGACAAATTTGCTACTTAACCCTACATGTTTTAAAAGAGTACTGACACCATATGTAATACCCTAAAATTCATGTTTATCATAAATATTATATTTTGATAAAAAGTGCCTATTAAAAATAGGTGAATATGTGGTCTCAAAAATTGAGTAACATATTTATGTTAATTTAGGAATTTTCTCTAAGAATTAGGTAATCAAAAACCAAATTCTCCAATTTTATTTTAGGGATCATAAATTTCCCTATAATTATTAAATTAATACATGGTGCATAAATGGCCATGAAAAGCTAAAAAGTTGTGAGGAAATAATTAAACCAATTAGAGAAAATTGCCAACAATTAGTGGATAATTCAATCTATGTTAATTGAATTATTTTCATAAACATTCACAATTAGTTTAGTGGCATATGTTAAAGGCCTAATTAAGGATGGATTACCTTAATTAAGAAACAAGGGCTAGTGAAGGGCTAGGATTAGCATAGAAGTGGTTTCTAATTAATCTTAGAACCAATCATATTTTGACAATTACACTTAACTACTTTACTAGGGATGCTAATTAAGATTAGTTATGGAAGGCTAAGATTAAATCTAATAAAGCTAATCTAAAGGCTTGAAAATGGATTTCATAAAGCATAATCCATGTGAAATTAAATCCACCAATAAGAAAAAAGAGTTGTGAGTGTGTGTGTGTCTAGTATATAAGAGAGAAAAAGTCAATTGATCCACCAATAATAGAAAAGAGTTGTGAGTGTGTGTGTGTCTAGTATTCAAGAGAGAGAAAGAGAGAGAGAAAGAAAACTAAAGCAAATTTGATAAAGTTTGAAATCCTAGAGTAAATTGGATAATGGTTTGAAATCCAAGAAATATCCGATGTACACAAAAAGCTCAAAACAACAAATAAAGTGAGAATTTATACAAATTCAAATAGTTGTGAAGAAGTAGGGACCCCGGAGAAAATATAAGGACTTATCTTGAACCCACATAATTTAACCTCGAAAGTAAGCCTAGTAAAGGCTATTTTTGCAAACGTTGAAGAATAAGCTTAGTACAACCAGGGGAATCTAATTAGACCATAAATCTGGATATCCAACTACTAATTAAAAAGCATACTCAGAATTTAAAAGTATTAGTGATTGATCAAGCAACCAAAAATAGATTTCATTAAAGTGAAATATACTATAATAGAGCACATGTGGGATTTAATTTTGGAAATTAAGATAATTAGCTAAATCCAATGTAATTGTTTCTAACCAATGGGAGGCATTTGCTTACAAATTGTCTCTTCATAGAAGCACAAATTAATTTTAGCCATTGATGAGAAAAGATAATCCAAGGGATAAAATCCATAAGCCTTTTGCTATAAATAGGGGGCTTTGGTCTTCATTATTCTTCACCAATTCACAAAGAAATCTGATTCTAAGAGTGAGAGAGTGAGTGAGAGCCTTGAAGAAAGGAGGAGCAAGTTCTTGGTAAGTTCTCTAGCTCTAGCTTTAAGTTCTTTAAGTTTTAGTTCTTAAATTCATAGTTAGAAGTAGCTTTGATTTTAAATATGCTAGAGTAATTCTAATATCATGTTTTTATAGTCAAAAATAGTGATATTTTGGAAATTAGATGAGCCACTTGGTATAGCAAAATTTCTGGAAAACTATGAGCAAAGTAGCGAAGCTCTGGCGAAAATTCATCGGGTAGAAATCTCTAAAATTAGTGATAGAAATGCCCATATTTTATGTTAAAAATGTAGTTAAAAAATTCTGAAAACATTCATGGTTAAAGTAGACATATAGGGATTTTTAAATATGTCAAGAACATGTCAAAATAAGTTCTTTACAAGGAGATAAAATGTATCAAAGTTGGGCTACGAATTTCTGGAAAATTTCTGGGCAGAGGCTCAAAACTTTAAAACTGGGAGTGATTTGTGTAATCTGGGTAAGAGTGATTATTTTTAATTTAAAATAGACATCCTAAGGATTCCAAGAAATTTTACGGATCCTCGTTTCTATTTTTATAGAATTAATTATGATTTTTCAAAGTTAGACAAAATGCTGCCCAGATTGGTACCAGCGTTGTTCTACGAATTTTGAGGAAACAAAGTGGAAAATAAATGTTGCAAGGGCAAAATAGTCATTAGTGGCTAGGATATCCCATAGGATATTATTTGTAAATTAATAAATATGATATTACCATTATAGGATACGCGTGATCACCGCCCGACCGTCAACGTACCGACAACACCGACGAAGGTACGGACGCGTACTGTAACACTAACTCTGATGTTTACTGTATACCTATATGTGATAGATATGTTCATAGACTATGACTCTGTTTTTAAAAGAATTGTTCATACACATACAGCTTTATACGGGTTATAGTCATGATAATGCCGTTGAGTTTTCCTAGCGCTGAGGACACGGATGTACACCGTGGCACCGGTGAATAGTGCGGTATCGTAATAACATTCATATATGGTGGGTCAGAAAGTGTTATTACTTGTTTTTATATATGTGAATATAGCTGTGATGTCATGAGATAACTATCATACATAACTGTACATGAACATGAGGTTAACCTTACACGAGGTTCAATGGGTATTGAACCTCGGCTCTTACCATAGCTTCGTGGATCCGGAGTAAACAGATCGAAGACGCAGGTAAGCGCCAGATATAGGAACCGGCCGGAGAAAGTCCTATTGACATGTACTTTACGATATCGACATTTGGAAAAAATTGTAACGCTGTTAAAAGCACATACATTACAATGGATATTTATCAGTTACTTTTCAATACTATTTACTTCCAATGCTCTACTCTGATCAAATATTTCTGAAAACGTTTCCGAAAATTGGGATGTTACACCATAAACAAATTTTGGATGCAAAATTATTCCAGATAATTTTAAAAGGACCCTAAAATATTATTTCCCTTAAATTCGTCATACAGTAATTTATTTTGACTTATAGGTCGTACTTTTTTTCTATAGGATATAAAAAGTCCAAAATAATTCATCCGCAAGTAATTAAATAATATTGGATATATCTATCTTTGAAAGCCAAAATGGATAGGTAAAAGAAATAAAGCAAAGATTAATCCAATTTACCATTACAAGTTTACAACTCAATATCCAAAAACATTAACAGCTTAAGTGCTTTCAAATGAAATTGAATCTACAACATCTTATTGAGCAAAGATTAATGCATGCGTAACCTGATATTTATAGATAACATCTCTTGAGGGCATTAAACTAACGGCAACATGTAAACATTGAGCGTTGCTGATCCAAATCCCACCATATAGGTCTAAATGGACGTTCTAAGATCATCTTCATCATCTGCAAACTCAAAAAAAAAAAAAAAAAAAATCTTTAAAATAGAGGGGTAGACAGTAACAGCTTAATGTTTCAAACGGAATTAAATCCATGAAACAAAGTAGTGCATCAACTATTAATTGACCTGTATGTACAGCAATGCAGTAAATAATATTATTTCTATTGCAAAGAAATTTGAAAAGAAACCTCTTTGTCATTGTACAGAGACAGAGAAGAGAGGCTATCAAGATTATACATAAATAAGCATACTTTCTAAAAAAACTGAAAAAGCGACTTCCAAATAGATAGGCATAAAGTCATATCTATTCACTTTCTCCAATGAACCTTGTTGTCAATGGCTGGTTATTGACTTTGAACTGGCATCTTTATGTAATACCGGATAATTATCTATTTGGAATACTATATTTTAGCAAATAATACCTATTTGGAAATAGGTGAATATGTGGTTTTAAAACCTTGTAGGATACTTATTCTATTGTCTAAGAAAATTTCTAATGAAATTAGAGGGATTAAAGTGTCAAAATCTCTAAATGCAATTATGGGCCATGAAATGCCCTGAAAATATTATGATAAATCCCAAGAGGCAATAAAATATTTATTGAAAATTAGAAAGTATGTTGTCTCTAATTTTAGAAATTTTTGGGATTATTTCCTTGAAAAATAATGAGGCAAAATTAAATATAATTTTGGGGAGCATAAATTGCCCTATGATTTTTAATATTTTACATGGAGCATAAAATACCAATATCAGTAAAATAGTTGTGAGATAATGATTAATCCTAATTAAGAAAATTATCAACAATTAGAAAGTGATTAGTTAAGTAATTAATGGCTAATTGTTTAAGCCGAACAAGAGAATATTTAAGGTAGATTATGGAAAATCCTTTAATTAAGTGTTTATGGCTAATATTAGCATAAAGTGTGCTTGCTAATCAATTAGAAAATATTAAGAAAAAATTGGTGAGTTTAAGAACATGAAAACCCTAAATCCTAAAAGATTGCTAATCATGGGATTAAGGCTCTAATTAAGCTTCTAGCTAATTTAGATAAATTAAAGAAAAAAATAATAATAAAGGGAAGAGAAAACCGAAATTTGAGTGTGAAAAGGGTTGTGGGTTTTTCAAAAATAATATCATGATATTTTGTTAATTAAATAATAATATAATTAAGATATTTGTGGAAGAACCAGGTTGGATAAATGAGAACCGATAGAAATTAAATCCTATCTAGAAAACCATGAACTAGGTTTCTTAGGTCAGGACATATTACAAACAAGTGAATTTTTGTCCAGAAGTTGGTGTTAGCGGAAGTCATTTCCGTAACCGGCGGGGTGAATAAGGGATCAGATGAAAAGATATTTTGTAAACAAAGGGCAGATAAGAAAAGTGAGAACCAATGGAAAATAAATCATAACTTGAAATCCTTGAACTAAGTAGAAAACAACTGGACATATTATGAATCAGTGGATTTTTGTCCCAAAATTAGCATTACCCGAAGTAATTTCTGTAACCGACAACGTCTGTCTGAAAATGTTTAACAGACAACGGAATACCCTTAATGGGAATCAAAAATTTAGTTAACTCATATAATTCCAAAGAGGAAGAATAGAACTTCAAGGCTATGTTCCCGGATTTTTGAGATTTTCTAAGACTACGGGATTAGAACACCGAACGGGGGACTTTATCGGTGGAAGTTCATAAAGCACATGGATGACATCATGTTGGTGACATGGGGTGACATGTGGGGGGCAAATTTGTGGTAGAGAAGAGAGGAGAGTGAATGGCTTGCGGAGGCCACATCTTCGTCTTCTTAACCGTTGATGCAAAAGTTGATCCAAGGGTTGAGATCCATGGAAATTCTCTATAAATAGGCAACCCTCTTCACTTCATTCCTCACCAATTCACAAAGGAATCCTAGAGAGAGGTTAGAGAGAAGTGAGAGCAAGGAGGAGCTCGGAAAAAAGTAGCGAAGTCTTTGGGTAAGTTCTTCGGTCCTAGTCTTAAGCTTTGGTAGTTCCTTCGGTAGTTATAGTAGAAATGCTAGATTGATCTTTAATCTTCCAAGTTAGTTTAGATATCATGTTTTAGGGATAAATATGATATTTATTTCAAAAATATATTGGAGATGGAGATATGTCAAAATTTTGGAAGATTAGAGTTAAAGTAACGAAGTTCTGGCGAAATTCCGCCAATTAGGAGAGTTAGGGGCAAAATGGTAGTTTGTACCTAAAATGCCTATTATGATGTTGGGCCTTGATAATATGATATTATCCTTATAGGATATCTGTAATCACGTACCGCTGTTGTCGTACATTGTCAAAAAGGATCGTTTTCCGTCAACGAAGGTACGTTCGCGTACTGTAACACTAACTCTGATGCTTATTGTATGCTTATATGTGGTAGACTATTTCATAGAGTCATGGACAGGACTTTGTCTTGGGTCATGCACCGTGTCTAAGACTCGTCTTAGTTCACTGTTTATGCATTCAGCTTTGTTTATACGGGTTACGATCTTGGTAATGCCGTTGAGTTTTCCTAGCGCGAGGACACGATGGGCCGTCGTGGCACCGGTTAGTGCAAACGTGGGTAACTTTACATGTGCTATGTGCTATGTACTTGTTGATATGTTAATCTTGCATCTCGCTGTGTGCTTATGTATTGATTACTGGGTAATGTCATGAATATCTCATCATCCATATACCGTATTACTTGAGCATGAGGTTAACCGTTACCCGAGGTTCATTGGGCATTGAACCTCAGCTCTTAACATAGCGTCAGGGTCAAGAGGACCGAGGATCGAGGAGAAAGGCAAGCGGCACGCATAGGGACTCAGCTGAAGACTTTCTTCTTTTATTATTTACTTTGAAAACACTCGGTATAACGTACCGCTCGTAATCGCCCGGACTTACGGCATTTTGAATATAAATATCAGTTACTCAATGCTCCGATGCTCTACTCTGATGAAAAAAAAAATATACTGCTTGTGAAAATGGGATGTTACATGCTATGATAACGTGCTCTTAATAAATAATAAGTCTTTTCATAACCGTTTCAGAAAAACTGAAAACATTTATGGTATGGAAAGATCTCATAACCTTTTAAAGCCACTAATCAATGGCATCAAACCTTGCAGGTACATAAAGAACTAAAATGCGATGAATTAATTTCTACAAAAAAATGTTTAAACAAAAGCAAATCTGCAATAAAATAATGAACCTTTAAAATCAAGATTCTTCAATGTATTGGTACGAGGCTTTCCACATAACTCAAAAAATTAGGAGGAGTTCTATGGCGAAGGGCAAATGTCTTCAATTCATTAGTACTAACATTGAACACATATAGACTATCTACATAGCTCCTTTTTCTAGAAAGGACAATTTCATTCCTCCATATGGTCCCAAGAACAAATTTCCAAGGATAAATGCCGCTAGTGAATTTCTTAATCCAATTCCATCTCTTAACAGGTGAAGAAATGTCTTCCTCCATTACCCATAAATTGACGTTTGAAGAGCGTCGTCCGATTTCACCCACGAAAGTAAGGCAAGTTTGTCCTCATACACTTGTTAAGCTAGAACTAGGATCGTACCCGATAATGGAGGCCATGGTATCAAAGTAAACACTTCCATTGCTATGTCAAATGAAACTATCACCTTCTCCTTCTCCCAAGTTAACCCATCAATAAAGATAGCTCCATTAGCGAGACCTTTAACCCGTGACAAGTTACATCCTTTAAGTTTCCAAATTCTATTTCTTTCCATGAATTTCTACTTAATGAATAGACACAAACTCCACAAACCCGACGATTATTACGGGAATTGATTGCCACAATCTTGTAATCATTTACCACGGGACTAAACCCAAACCCTAACTTACAACCATACCCATTAATTCTGGATTCAGGAACCTCTCTGAGGTCTCTAGTCACAGGATTCCATACTAAAAGCGAAGGAGGAAATATATAAGACTTCCAGATTTCTAAACAGAGCAAGCCATTGCTGGAACCAATGATGTGAAAGGACCAGTAGCGAGGAATCGAACGGAGGAGGTGCCTTCTGGATATATCGGAATTGCATCTCGCAATCGATCAAAAGTAACCGCTGAATATTACATTCGAATAGCCGGGAGATAATTAAAGAAGGGTTTTGATGACTGTGGTGGAGGTGATCCGCTATAAAAGATGGGTTCTTGAAGAGATTTTTCCAATGTTTGCAGACACATTGAAATCGCATTAGGGATTTCACCGGAAGCCGACTGAGAATGCAGATGATGATCTCATCGTGAAGGTATGGTGCTGCGCCATTGATCTCTATTTTCTTCATGGTTGTCGACACAAAAGAAGGAATCTCACAGATGAAAGCCGTTATATATAGTTTAGGCTTTTTACTTTGACTCGCATAAGCAAGCAGAATCTCCCATGAGTCATGACCTATCTCCGATAATCTCTCAATTGAAATAATTAATGAGATTTTTATCAAAATCACACAATCCCTCCCGTAATAAATGAAAAATTATGACAATCATGCCATAAGTATCACCAATGAAATCAAATTCAAAATTTGAAAATTTAAGAACAATAAATGAAATCAACACCTTTTTTTTCCCCATGAAAATCAACGGTGGTTTGGGCTAGAGTTGAAGAACAGATAAAACTCTTGTCACAAATGTACCTGTATACCATAAATTACATTGGAATAATCAACTTATTCCACTAATCCAAACAGACACCTAATAAAATCAAAATATTAATTTGTTGCGATTAGAATATCAAAATAATTTTTTGCCCATAATCTCAAATCTTTATTCACATCAAATTTTTATTCTCCACGTTGGTCGTTGAGTTATAATTTTACTTTTACTTTAACGTATTGAGTGCTGGCTTGCTGTTGAAAAAATAATTTAATGACAGAGTTTCACCTTAACTCCAACATTAATATAACTTGTTTAAGAGCTTCACGTTGATTTATTTATTTTTATAACAGCTTCACGTTTATTTTAATTGGCCTTTTAACGTGTGTTGCAATGGTGGCTACTGGCTAGCGTTAGACTATTAAATTACATATCCATTACTAGGGGTGTTCATAAAGTCCAAGAGCCCAATACGCTTGCCTAAGCCTGATGAAAAATCGTCTTGCTCATCCCAAAAAGAAGCCACCCCGAAAAAATTGGGTCCGATTGGGCTGGGCTATTTTTTTTTTTTTTTTTATCTAATACATTATATAATTATATTATATTATATATTTACTAAGGGCAAATGATTTGTCCAATGACAGGACCTAAGAGTTTCTCCTGTGAATCCAAACTACATCGTTTAGTTTAGTGGGGGGCACCAAAGATTTTTTTTTTTTCTTTTTTAAAAACAAACAGAGTGTAGCGCGCTTTTCCGATTGATTCCCAGAAATTGCGATCAAGCATTAGTCGTGAGAATCAATCGGAAATTGCGGATCTGGACAGAATTACTTCCCACATGAATTAAAACTTTATATTTAAATTTAGAAATCAAATCGCTAATGCATCGGTAACGAGCAAATGAACCAAATCACGAGACAGTTCCACAATTTGAAATCAAATCACGCATTAGATGCGTTGGAAAGGCTATTGGAAATCTAGGATTAAGTTTAGCCAAAAACAACCTCTCTCACTCGAGTTTTGTTTCCCGTGAACTTCCCGTATTTTTCTATTTTTTTTTATATATATCGAATTAGACTCTCTTTGCTTTGTGTTGGCTCCCCTATTTATAATAATAATTTAGAAAAGAGTTTAACCAGGATAACAAATATTTTTTTTAAAAAATAGCTTATAAATATTTAAATCGATAATAACGATAAAAAAACAATCTTAAAGATTTGATTGTTCAAATTTTAATTTCATTCGGAAATCAAAAGTTTATTCATAAAATATTTTATTTTTAAGAATATTCAATTAAGTAATGTTATGTTATATTGATTTAATGCTTAAAATGATATCATTTTTTTATATCCAAATGGAATAATCATACTCGTAATATATCGGGATATGATATTATAATAATTTGTTGGTGAAATATTAAGCCTAAAAGATTATTTAAAAACTATGGAAATTATATTGCCGTATTGAAATATTAATTGCAAGTATTGAAAGATCGACTATCAACTCTATTCAAATACAAATTTTGAATGACTTCCTATAAATCGAATTGCTTTTGATTGGAATTAATCAAATGGGCTACATTGAAATAAATATATTTTAGTCATATAATAATTATTTAAAAAAATAAAAATAAATTCATGAAATAATAAATTTTGATTTTAAATAAAAAATAAAACAAAAAAATCTTATAAATAATTTTTTCACTAAACCAAACGATGTAATTTGGGTTCACGGAGAAACTCTTAGGTCCTGTCGCACCGGACAAATCATTTGCCCATATATATATATATAGGGAAAATCATTTGTGCACCACTACACCTAAGGTTCTCGTATCTTGTGAACCATAAAAACTGCACCGTTTTGATTAGTATTAAGGAAAAAAAAATCAAAACACCCATGACTCAGTTGGAGAATCCAGCGCTATCGTGGAGAAGAATAGGAATAGCGCACGAGTCGTCTTCTCCATTGCGTGCGAGACACTCCCTCCCTCTCCCTTTCTTCTTCGCCAGATCTGTTCGATTTTTTTGGTTAGAGCTTCCTGCATTTTTTGTTTGGTCCTGGTCTCAGGTACTCTTTCTTTTGTCTCCGGATTTGTTTCTATGCTTGTGGTTGGGATGTTGAATCTGTGATTTGATTTTTTTTTAATCAAGGCGCGACATCATATTATCCAAGATAGCGCTGGATTTGATTTTTTTTTTTTTAATCATCCGAGAATCAATATGATGGCGCGATATCCTAGGGATCTTAAGAATCATGGTTATTAACCAATATGATAGCGCTGGATTTTCCAAATAGAGAATACAAATCTCCGGTAACCTTCCGTGTTCAATTAAGGTGCGCTATTCCTATTCTTCTCCACGATAGCGCTGGATTCTCCAACTGAGTCATGAGTGTTTTGATTTTTTTTTCCTTAATACTAATCAAAACGGTGCAGTTTTTATGGTTCACAGTACAGAACCTTAGGTGCAGTGGCTGCACAAATGATTTTCCCATATATATATATATATATATGGGTCCTACCATTTCATATGTGTGTGATATGAGAATACACTTCTCCTACAACATGAGAAGTGTTTTTGCCAAAGATAAAAGGTGTTTTTGCTATACTAACGAGATATATTTCCCATGCATTCCACAGGTTAATTACTCTGTTATGATTAAAATCCAACCGAAAATTAATTAAATGATTACTTTATTGTTTAATCTAAGGGTTTTCTTTTTTATATTACATGTAAATGTTATCATTTCACTCAAATTTTTTTGTGTTTTATTTTAATCGTACTAACAGTAAAAGGCTTATGAACAGTAAAAAAAGCAAGCCTATAAATAGGAAAAACAATCAAATCATATGAACAGTAAATAGCTCATGAACAGTATATGGCGGAATAGATTTTATAAATATGTAGATTGATATAAAATAAGAAATTTGTAAATTAAAAAAAAAAAAAAACTATACTCGCATTATTTATGAATAGTAAATAATATGATTATTTTTCAAACTTCATAGAATATAAGGAAGTTGGCTAAGCAATTATTGTGTTTATTAATTTTCCTTCGCTTAAAATACTTTCTCAATAACTAGGGTGTTCACTTTCGTCTTCTTCAATATGTAGCAAAGTGGTTGTCGTTATGGACAACGAAATTCATGTGATCTTCTATTTTCTCTGTTTTACCCCTAAAAAATAGGGGATTTGCTTTGTCTCGAAATAAATGCTTCATCATCAGATTCAAATTTGATGCAAGCAAATCGTATCAATTTTGAATTTAATTATCTTGTTCTTTTCCTTAATATATTAAAATTTAAATATAAATTTGTTAATTTAAATCCAAATACAGTAAATAACCTATTATTATAGCTCCAATGACCTCAAAACTACGTCGTTTTGAATTAATGAAGGGTTTGTTAGTAATTTTAAGTGAATTAATGAAGGGTGTTTAGGTAAAATTTATATAATTAAAAAATAAAAAAATTACGAAACATCCTTCATTAATCCAAAACGACGTAGTTTTGGGGTCATGAGAGGAAAAATCCTTTACCCTTATTATAAAGCTCTTTGCATCAAGTTTTTAATGAAATAATACCCATTCCAAAAAATTTATAATTTTAAAATTGGGATCAGATTAGTAAACAAAGCTCAAAAAAAATGTGAGCTTTGATGATTTAAATAAAATAGAAAATATTTAAAACAATTTAAATAATTAAGTGTTTCTAATATTTCTCTAACTCTCGATATTATCTGTTGCCCCCGTAACTATTGGCGATATATCAAATATCTAAATCTACCATTATATCTATTTTGAATATTTATATTTATTTGTTTAAATTTAATTTTTTTTTTAATTTTTAACAATATATTGTTATATATATATATATATATATATATATATATATTTTAAAGTCTTCTTTACAGCTTGAATCAATTGATTCGTTAGTGCATTCAAAGCCGAGGCATTCATCTTCCATTTATGAAAAAAACATACATTTTTTTCTTTTCATTTTGAATTAATTATTTCTAAGAGTAAAAGATGTATTTTTTGATTCTTTCCCAACCGTCACCCACTCACTTCTTCATTTTCTTCCTACCAAACAACTCATCTTCCCTCATTCTTTAAAATCTTCTCTTCCCTTCTTGTCCCTCCTTAAATCTCCCTTATACCAAACGTGCTCTTAGTTGGAGCAAGGTCTTTACTTGAGTTTGAAAGTAACTCTTTGAATTACCCATTTGGATCCTAGATGGATGATTTAGTGGATGTGGGTTTTTTTTTTTTAAAAAGTTAAAATTATTTTGTTTTCTAAATTTTTTTTCCTTCAAACTATCTCATTAAGTGAGTAGGTTAAAGGAGATTTTTTATTAATGGGGCAGTTTCTAAAGTAATGAAAATGATTAAAAAAATGATGTTTGAAAAAAGGGAGAATCACATATAAAGACGATTGTATACTAAACTTAACCAATTATTGATTAGGTTATGTGATATAATTAGGGATTTAGAATTTGGGAGAAATTACCTCTATATCCCTTAATTATTAAACAAAAAAGATGGAGATTCATTGTATATGTGCTAAGTATGAACCCTAACGGCAGAAAATTCATTGGAGGCCTCAATACCATCAGAAAATCGGTAAAGAAGGCTAAAGTAAGTTGGTTATAATTTTAAATCTTCATTCTTTAATCTCTTTTAGTTAATATATGTACTGAAGGTACTACAACATATTAGTACAATATTTTTGTGATCAACATAATTAGATGATCTCATAAATTTCATTAGGGATCCGAACGATAAGACTCATTTGAATGAGTTAGAATCTTAGCAATTTTTATCTAGCCCCTTTTCAGATTTTGTCGTTAGGTTTATAACCTTAAAATACAAGTTTCATCCTTGCCTTCCTTTGAAGTAGTATATTTGAATGAAAGCTTGCCATGTTTCGGGGATAGTGTACCTGGGTTGATTCCTAAGCTTGACTGTTTATAGTGCTCACACTGAGTCCAAAAGTGATCATTGGTGGTTGACCTTTCCCTAAACAGAGTTGTGGTAAATTGAATTACCCTATCTGCCAACAACTGATTGAAGTTTTCCTCATATGAATCTGATATCAGCATTTTTAATTCAAAAGATGTAGTAGATGTGCTTTTATTATTTCATCAGCACACTGAAGAAAATACTCGAGGATTCTACCTTTTCTAAGGGTAAAAAGGAATGCAATATTAAGGGATGGCTTTGATAAATCAAAGTTTGAATGGATGATTGTGTATTCATAAACTTAATTGCAGGAGGTCTTGTGCTAATTTTTGATACAGTAGTGGAAGCAAGACTCTGGATGCGATTGGATTATTCTATGTTTTAATGGTGATGAGATAATGTTTTATGCGATTTCAAAGTGTAACAACTCTTATCCAGAAACTCAATTCACACCTTTGAGCATCCCGTCTATTAAAATTGGGAGATATTTTTTAAGGCTATTGTAAATATGGCTATTCTTTTGACTGCTAGGAATCGAACGATGCATGAGGATTGGGAAGTCTCCCGCTTGGTTTAGAAGTGATCATGCCATGAATTTGATAGTTTTGATCACAGAAAGGGGTTTGATTGTCACAAGGACACTGGAGATAATAGAGGATACAGAGCTGGAAGGGATGCTACTTGGGAATTTACAGAGGAAATTTCCTCAACCTGAAGATGCTATTTGGGAAGATGTTCTTGTTATTCAACAGCAATTTCCTGACTTTTCCACTACTGCCAATCCTACCCATAAAATCCTTGTGGACAAGGATTTTTTTTTTTTTTTTTTTTTTTTTGGGGTATTGATATATGCATTCTCTAATAGGGGCTTTCTAGTAGATAAATAGTGAGAATGTGATATCAGATAAAAGTTAGTTAGAAGAGAGAGAATATTAGTGATGTGGTTAGGCACAGGGTATATACGTGATCAGTTTCTCTTTTCTACAATATCACAATGTGTTTTTTTTTTTTTTTTTTTTTGGGGGGGGTGAAGATGATACTTGATAGTTTCATTGACATAGCAATGGAAGTGTTTGCATTGATACAAATGCCTAATTCATTTTCTAAACTTAGTGAGTATGATGACCAACTTGCTGTACTTTCTCAAAATAGGATTGGAGACTTTCCAAACTATGTATATTCTTTTATTGATCTGTGGGTTCTTGAGGAGAGTATAGGTGCATCGAGGAAAAGACGGAGTTGGACTAAGAAATGTACTTGCAGTCCCTACCCATGGACGTTAGATCTTGGAGTCATATGGAGGAATGAAATTGCTTGTGTTGCTTTTGGGAGCCCTAGGCTTGTTAATGAGACTAAATGTGAAATCGAGAATGATGAACCAAAAGTTGGCATATATTTGTTCAATATCACTACTAATGAATTTAAGATGATTGCTATCCCTAGAGGTGGCCATCAACGTGGCGTTTTCAATTGTGTGGAAAGCCTTGTAAAAATTGGCAACAACTATATTGAAGAACCTTGATCTTAAAGGTAAATTGTTAGAATACAAATTTCCTTTGGTTTAGTTATTTTTATTGGAAAAGGAATCCAAATTTGTTTAGATCATTATGTATCTATAAGGTTTGATGCCGTTTAGAGATGTTATTTAGAAGAATGAATGCAGATATTCAATGACCGATGTCTCTTGTTTTATGTGGCCTATCAATATGCACCACCTTTTTCCCCATGTTTTTGCGTATGGATTGTTTGATTTCCTTTAATGATACACATTTACTGTTTGATCTGCAATTTACTCTCATATCAAACAACAAAATCTATAACTGTTGTTAGAAGATCATTGGATGATTGATTCATGTACATATATGCATTTGCGTGTGCGCGTGCATCTTCTGGGGATATGATTGCAGAAACCTCTGGACTTGGACCTTATTGGCTGTGAATTGGTTGTGGCGTGTGCGCACACTCAGATAGCTTCAACGCAGTTGGAGGTGAGATGAACTTTCCTGTAGTGTAGTTTCTGTAACATCCTGAATTCTAGGCTTAAAGAGTTGAAGAATTGAGCCTTTTTGAATTGGCTTTTAAAAAAAGACTTTTTTTGCATTACTTTTTTAAAAAATTACTTTAATTAGAAGTCAAAGTTGGTCATATTTTACAATATCCTCCACCTTGCTTTGCAAACTCTAAAGCTTTGTTTGGGAGCTTGGAAGAAGGGGAAGGAAAGGGATGCAAGTAGTGGCGGAGCCACACTTGTACCTCTGGGTGCAAGTGCACCCATAAAATTTTCGATAAATATATATTTTTAGCTGTAATATGTTAGTGTTAGTGGGTCCATAGTTCAGTGGTAAAAATCTTGATTCTTGAGTAAGAGGTCAGCGGTTCGAACACGTCTGGTCCCTTTTCCATTCTTATTTTTTTTTCCTTTGATACGTCTCTACATGCGTCCTTCATCAAACATCAATTTCCATGGATTTGAATCATCCCTTTTCCATTCTTATCTTTTTTTCCCCTTGATATGTCTCTGTGTCCTTCATGCGTCCTTCATCAAACATCAATTCCCACTGATTTTGAAACACCCCACTGTTCTGAGCCTAGAACAGAGTGACATCTTCACCTATTATGAATTATGATGTACTATTAAATAAAAAAATTAAACCACTGAGTTAGGTTTGTTCCTGAAAATAAAAGCCCTTTTTATAAAGAGAGTTCAAAATAATATTAAAGTTCAAATGGGCTTTTCTAATACATTTAAAACTTTTGAAAACATTCTATCGATGGTTCAAACTTGTCATTAAAATTGCGTCATACTTAAAACCTTGTCAAAATTCATCAGAGTTTTCCCTTATTTCTCCAATTAGTCTAATGCTCTACCAAATCGTTCACCATAACTTGGGCTTGTTATATACATGCCCGCACTTTTCAAATCGTTAGTAACATATATATATATATATATATATAAGTCTTAAGTACTTCTATGATAGTATGTATCTAATTAATATATACATCCCAGTAGCCACATACGGCTATCACAAAATAATATCTAAGACATAAGGAAACAGTAAAATCCATAGACAAAAATGAAACTAAATGTTTCATCTGCTTCCTCTTCACCACCTTCTCCTCAAAATCGCAATTACAACGCCCTTGCCTCTTCCTCCTTGCTTACTAGCTAGCCCCCGGGCCCGGATTCAAGGAAGGCTCGGGATTCAGATGAATGAATCCCAGAGTAACAGGTTAATCTCAAATTCTAGCATATGCAATACATGTAAAATCACCAAACAGAGTAGTCCACACGGCATATAAAGCATTCAAATTCAAGTTCAAGTTCAAATTCAAACAACAAGTATTACATACCAAGTATAATGCAGCTTGTAATACAAGTGTTCATTCAAAGATTTCAAATACCTTGGCGCAAGGAAATTCATTTTGGCAATTCAATACCAATTCAATGAATGCACTAGGCCCTGCCTAGCCACCGGGAAGTTAGCCCCATGGTCGGCCCTTCCGCTTAATCGAGCCACGAGTGGTGCTGGCCATATAGGTGGGACATACAAATATGGCATATACAAACATATATAGCCATGCAAAGAATGTGAGATTAAAGTTACTACCTGTTGGTCTTACCGACAAAAACCCTTCCACCAGATTCTTAACACTACGCTTGTCCTTCGGCACGGGCGATTCTCGGTCCTATAATTTAACATTTATACGGTGATGGGTCATTAACCAATCCAAACATAATTATAAATTCAACTCCTCTAGACCCACCCCAAAAATACTTGTCTTTTAATATCCTTATGACTAGGGATGTATATTCATTGAGACTAATTAACTAGGTACTATTCACTATGGACAATTATCATCTCAGCCATTTAACCTTTCATTTTAACCAAAGAAACCTTTACTTTAAAGGTTTAACCTAATTAACAACTTATGTGACTTTTTAGACTTATCAAAAATTCAGTCTCCAACTTTTTTGAGAATTTGGAAAATTCATAACTCGATCAATATAACTTCAAATGAAGTTATTCCAATTTCTACTTAAACTTTGATAAGTCTATTTTCATAAATTAAAGTCACCAAGTTGATTTATGGCTAAGAAAAATTTCCAAAATTCCAAAAATAAACAATGTCCAGAAATTCTTCAGATTTTCTGACCAAACTTTGAGAAACTATAACTCCTTCAATACTTATCGGATTTCGACGAATTACCTATCGAATTAAACCTCGATGTGTCTAATATTTAACTGGAAAATTTCACATTTTAATCATTTTTTTTAGTCAGTCCGAAATCCAACACCATTTTGCTGTTCCTGAAGCATACCAGAAATTTTCAGTTTTTTTAGCTCAACTTTGAAAAATCATAACTGGAGTTGTAGACCTCCGTTTTAGGTGAACCAAAGCTTATTTCAAAACCTTAAGAAATTTATTTTCTCCTGTAAAAATTTCAGATCAAAACTCAACCTTAATCTCACAAAAACGTGAGGCACAAGAGAGTCTCTTTTTGGACTAAAATTCAGTGGGAGGTAAAACAACTTGCATGCTCTTTTTGTGGCTCAATCCTTCATGAAATCAGAACCTAGATGCATATATCAGACATGCAAGGAGTCTCTCTTTCACCACTATATTCTTTGTCTACCCTTCATCCTAGTCTCATGGAACTTTTGAATCCTTAATAATCACATGCAAGAAGATGAAAGGTGAAATTGCAACTCACCTTGTTCTTCCTTGCTCCCTTGGTTGACCTTTGAGATGAGTAGAATGATGATGATGAAGATCACTGTGGAGTTAAGAAGAGGATTGGGGTCACAGTGGAAGAAGGAGGAGGTTACGGTGGTGATTGAGAAGGGTTGAAGATTGTTGAAGTTTTGGAGTAGAGAGGGTGGACGGTTGGTGTAGAGGAAAGGAGAGAACTTTGGTGTAAGGAGATGGGGGGCTGCTGAATTGAGATGAGGAAAGAAGATTGAGTGTGTTATTTGTGTGTGTGTGTGTTAACGTGAGCTGAGGTGAGAAAAAGGAAAAATGCAGATGGTGAAGTGTGTGTGCATCTGACGTTTAATTAAAAGGAGGGAGGAATGGATAGGACACGTGCTAGGCATGCAGGAAGGAGAAAGGAATGTGTTAAGTGTGTATATCACATGGGTCTGGTGGTGCGTTTGAGCTGTCAAAGAAAGAATGAGGGAGGGGTGAGGTGGCGGTAATTTAATGAAAGAAGAGTGATCATTTGTTGGGTTGGTAAAAACAGGCGTATGGGAAGATTGAGTTGGTTATTAAAGTGTTTGTGTGTGCTAAGTATATTGGGCTGGTGTAAATGGTTGTGCGTTTTGGCCAAATAATTATTTGATTTCACGACGGTATATGGGCTGGAAGGAGTTGATGCATGGAGGGAGTATGTCTTGTGGATGTTTGTGAGCGTATGCGCTGAAACCGAAGGTGGGAGGGATAATTGAAAATTATATGATTATGTTGGTGTGTTGAATTTTTAAGGGTGGTGTGCTTTGCTTGTATGTTCTAAACTCATGAAAAATATGCCTTTTATTCCTAAAGTAAATTCTAAACTTCATTAAGGCTAAATTTTTTTTTCCATAATTAATCCCAAATCCTATTTAATTCTCAATTCCCAAATTTTGGGATGTCACAGATTTGAACCATCCCTTTTCCATTCTTATCTTTTTTCCCTTGATATGTTTCTGTGTCCTTCATCAAATATCGATTCCCATTGATGCTATTTTCTTTTAAATAATTTTATATACATTCTTAAATTAAAAACACCAAGTAGAGAAGTCATAAAAATAACAGCAACACCGATAATAAGTTTTAAATTAAATACATTTAGCATATATAATTTCATTCTTAATTATAAATGAATCCTAAAAGTAAAAAATAGGATATTACAAAAGTTGTTGAGCTCATAGGAGTATCAGCTTTGTTGCAATCTATTCCATATTTCTTAAAAAGTTCTCACGGGTATTTGGTTTGGAAAATAAATATTTCATTCTTCTTTTGCTTGATTCGAAGTTCTAAGAAGAAATTTAATTCTCCTATTGTAGACATTTTAAACTCACCTTGTATGATCTTAAAGAACTCTTGACACATTTATGTTAAATGTGATATATTTGATAAAATTGATGATGAAGATATAATGCAATATTTTTAAGGAATGAAGAAGAACCCGAAACATGCTTTTGTAATCGTTTTGTTGTAATAATTTAGTTGACTCTTGATTATTATTTTTCTATGTTAAGTTCAATTTTTTTTATTGTTTATATTCTTTTATTTTTTAATGCATTTAAAATTTTCCTTTAAAAAAAAAAAAAAAAGGCGCCGCCCCCAAACTCTCGAATTACACCACTAATTGTGCGCCCACAAACCTTAAATCCGGCTCCGCCACTATATGCAAGGAGAATGGAGGAGAGGGGATGGAAGGGAAATGAAGAATATTTCCTCCCCTTGTTTGGGAGTTAAAAAAATAGTAAGGGAGGAAGATGGAGGATTAATGAGTTACTTTTACCATTTTGTCCTTTTCTTTAATAACTAATATAATTATTATCTTGTGCAAATAAATTTAAATTTAAATTTTCTAAAAATATTATTTATGTAATTTTTGTATTCAAAAAATTATTTATGTAGTGGCGGCGGTGGCGGTGGTGGCGGCGGTGAATGAGGGTAAAAAAGTAATTAATCTATTTTCCCTCTTAAAAACCCCATATTGGGGGAACTTTATTTTTTAGAAGGAAGAGGGTTTTTGGGGATTTGTAAAAATCCCGATTTTCTCCTTCTTATTTTTAAAACTTACAAACAAGGGAAAGGACTACAAAACCCTCTCTTCCCTTTCCTTTTCCTCCAAAATAGAACTCTCAAACAGACCCTAAAGGTTCTTTCAATGACACTCCTTAACTTTGAATGATGATAATTGAAGAGTTCATTTTGTGATCTTAAAAGTTAGGGCCAATTTAAATTGAGGAAGATGATATCTTGTATCTCTATACAAAACAATAAGATTTAGGTAGTCATTATATTAATTCAGACATATAATTATGCATGCATGCTCTTAATTAGTTGTAAATAAGATAGCCAATAAAACAGGGTAGGAAAAAAACAAAACTAGCACTGCATAAAAAACAGATATTCAAAAAAGCATGTGTCCTAAAATTTCTCTTAAAAGAAGCCAGATAGCTAATCCACCCCTCGCACAGTACAATATAAAACAGTAGTCTCTATGCAAGATGCATTAATATAGAAAGAAACACAATTAAATTTTTAGCTTAGAAGATGCATTCATACATAAAGTCTCACAAGCATGTACAGTGCAAGCTTGTTAGACGCATTTTATTTGCGAAAGCAAATCATAACAGAATCAAGTATTGTCAAAGGCAATTTATCCTGAAGAGACCCGGTGGCTAACTGGAACAGATCAGAATGGAAGCAAAACTTAGATCATTTCAGTACAACACAAACCCCCAACCCCTTGAGCTTCTCAACAATAGAATCAACTTCCCCCCTGTCACGCAAGGTTTCATGATTCTAAATACCAGTATCTTATTTTGTATTCTCAAAGAAAGAAAGTACAGCACATAGCCCTATATGCTTTTAAAAGTGTTAAACAGTCTTTAACTACAACATTTGATCCCAATGAAGTTGGCATTTTCCTATGAACTCATATGTCTTATTTTATTGGCATGACTCCTTAATATAAAGGACAACTTACAGCTCGCCAAGGTACAGCAGAGAAAGGCAAAATAATGATGGTCATTAAACATGCTCCTCCACAAGTAGCAAAACTCCCAACCACCAATGATGAGAAAAGAAACAAAACAAAAAAGAAGGAAATATTAGATCCCCGCGGGCTAACTTGGTGTCTTGCACCAATATATTAAATTAACAAAATTATGGAGGAATAATAAAAATATGCAGTGTATCAAGCTGTTACTCTGGCAATATATCTCATTCGATTAAATCATATTAAATTAACATACGACTTAAACAAAGGCATGAAAACCTTGATACAAAGTTGGGAAAAGATGGGAACGAAACAATATTCTGCTCTACAGTTATACAACCGGGACCCAAACAGCTACCTCAATGCTACGTTTCTGATCATTAACTACTCCTTTTATCCTTTATTTTCTCAGCTAAAAATCCCATGGCTGGGACCCAAACATCTACTATATGTCAAGACCTAAAACAGCAAAAATCGACCCTCAATTCCCAAAGGGTTTTTAAAAATTCCTGCGCCCATTTCTCGGCCAGGACGTAAATCACAAAAATACTAGAAATAGATTGAAAATGCTCAATGAATGAAAACAAGTAGCCAATCATTGTGAAATTTCAAAGTAATACGGCAAGGTGGTAGATTTGAGGTTAACCTGTGTAAAAGAGGAGAAGGAGGAGGAAATATTGCCGAAAGGAGGCAAATACGATGGCGCGAAGGAGAGGGAGTATAAATGGCGCCAATGCTGGAACAAAAAGTTACCGGCATTGGTTGTCATTTTGTGGAAAATCAAATTGCCGGTCTTTAATTTTTTTCATTCTTTGTCTTCTTTCGCACTTACCTTTTTTAAAGCTTCAAATTGAAGTTAAAAAAAAAAAAAAAAAAAGTTGAAGAAGAAGAATAATAATTTTGGATTTTTTTTATTACTTTTGCTTTTTCCTCAAGCATTCGTCCAAACCTATAAATTAATTAAAAAAAGCAATTTATTTTTTAAAAAATGGTTTTTTCTTAATTAAAAAATCTCATCAAACTGGCACTTAGTGGCAAACAACTGTGATTTTAGATAATCACGTTTTAATTATATAGATAAATGATAATAAGCATCATCAGGATCTATCATATATCCATTGTCTATCATACGGTACCCTAATACATAATCTAATTAGTTCATATGATTTATCTTCCACATTTGGCTTTTCCCTCAAATTTTCTTACTTAATTTATAAAATTATATGTAATCTAAACTTATCAATGAGTATTCTAGGGAGATTAGCTCATATTTATTATAATTAAATAATTTATTTAGCTTAATAAACAGAATAATGATAGAAAATCATTTTAGATATATTTTCATATTCATGGTTATGAATATGATATTTCAAATTTTGAATAATTTTAAATTAATTATTTTGGTAGAATTATATCAAATATAAGGTTAGTTAGCGCTTTCTTCTGCTCCTTTTTTTTTTTTTTTTTTTTTGGAATCCCCAATAATTTCGCTCTGCAAGATTTCTTGTTCTCAGTCGCCATAAACTTAAAGCACAGTCATATAACTTTGATTCTCAGCTTCTGATTTAGATTTCGCCGTCGAGTACAATGAAGCCGCAGTAAGTGGCTGGCAACCAGCCATATCTTGCTGAAGAAATCATCACAGATATTCTCAAATGACTTCCGGTAAAATCCCTAATCCGATTTCAAAGCGTGTGCAAACCTTGGAAAAATCTCATCAAGTCGGCGTTGTTCATCACTGAACACCTCCACTACTCTACTCATCAAAATTCTTGTCTTCTTTTGAGATATGGAAATTTCTCTTCTCAGACTTTGCACCTGCGTTTGCTCGATTGGGAGATGCAAATCCATGAAATTCTCCATTCGAGGGCTTTCACTAGGCTCATCGGTTCCATCAATGGCTTGCTCTGTCTTTATCCTTTCGTTTTGTGGAATCCTGCTACCAGGGAGGTTAGACAGCTGCCTTTGCCCACAGAACAATATGATCCATGTAGAAGAACAACAGGATTTGGGTACAGTCCAATACTTACTGATTACAAGATAGTTAGAATTTATTCTAATTTTAAGCCTGATGGTTATACACTAACTGGGGCAGAAATCTATTCGTTAAGCACAGACTCATGGAAGGATGTTGATCTTGGGGTTTTACAGGGCGTAAAATTGGATCTTTATCTTGTTAATAATGTCTCTGCAAATGGAAGCATATTTTGGCGCGGGCTAAATTCAGATGCTATAGTTTCATATGACATAGCAACAGAAGTGTTTACATTGATACCACTTTCTACCACACCACTTTCTACCATACTTACTGTGTATGATGACAAACTTGCTTTAGTCTCTATAAAGAATAAATGGATTGAATTGTGGGTGTTGGAGAAGGGTATCGATTCTTCATCAGAGACATGGAGTTGGATTAAGAAGCATACCGAAAGATGTCCCTCGGATTCCTTGTTATGGTGGACTATTTGGAGGAATCACCGAACTTTCTACGGTCATTATACCGTATTATTTAGGGACTAAAAAATTATGGTTTGATGGTAAATGATGAAAATGTCATTCCTTCATTTTTTTCATAGATGAATTTATAAGTACACATGTACATTTTAAGCTATCCGACAATAATAAAAAGACAAGTATACGTGTATATAAAAAATTTATAATTTGGTACAAAAATTACTGAGCAATCCTGGGTGAATTTACAAAAATAATAATTAACCAGATATAGAATATTTTAAATTTGTTTTTTTACATATTTAATCAACCAACTGTAGATATAGGCTCAAAAATTCTTATCTACATTTTAAAAATGAAATTTCTTCTCACCGGCCTGTTTGGTTTAGTGATGATATATTAAATAAGCAATGGTTTAGTGATGGGAGATTAAATAAGCAAGTTTGAGCCAAAATAAGCTAAGTGATTATAATGATCAAGTAATGGGTTTAGAAAGTTAAACTTATTGTATAAAAAATCCTAAAATTCATGTTTATCATAAATATTATAAATATTATATTTTGATAAAAAGTGCCTATTAAAAATAGGTGAATATGTGGTCTCAAAAATTGAGTAACATATTTATGTTAATTTAGGGAATTTTCTCTAAGAATTAAGGTAATCAAAAACCAAATTCTCCAATTTTATTTTAGGGATCATAAATTGCCCTATAATTATTAAATTAATACATGGTGCATAAATGGCCATGAAAAGCTAAAAAGTTGTGAGGAAATAATTAAACCAATTAGAGAAAATTGCCAACAATTAGTGGATAATTCAATCTATGTTAATTGAATTATTTTCATAAACATTCACAATTAGTTTAGTGGCATATGTTAAAGGCCTAATTAAGGATGGATTACCTTAATTAAGAAACAAGGGCTAGTGAAGGGCTAGGATTAGCATAGAAGTGGTTTCTAATTAATCTTAGAACCAATCATATTTTGACAATTACACTTAACTACTTTATTAGGGATGCTAATTAAGATTAGTTATGGAAGGCTAAGATTAAATCTAATAAAGCTAATCTAAAGGCTTGAAAATGGATTTCATAAAGCATAATCCATGTGAAATTAAATCCACCAATAAGAAAAAAGAGTTGTGAAAAAATTGATCCACCAATAAGAAAAAAGAGTTGTGAGTGTGTGTGTGTCTAGTATATAAGAGAGAGAAAAGTCAATTGATCCACCAATAATAGAAAAGAGTTGTGAGTGTGTGTGTGTCTAGTATTCAAGAGAGAAAAGAGAGAAGAGAAAGAAAACTAAAGCAAATTTGATAAAGTTTGAAATCCTAGAGTAAATTGGATAATGGTTTGAAATCCAAGAAATATCCGATGTACACAAAAAAGCTCAAAACAACAAATAAAGTGAGAATTTATACAAATTCAAATAGTTGTGAAGAAGTAGGAACCCCGGAGAAAATATAAGGACTTATCTTGAACCCACATAATTTAACCTCGAAAGTAAGCCTAGTAAAGGCTATTTTTGCAAACGTTGAAGAATAAGCTTAGTACAACCAGGGGAATCTAATTAGACCATAAATCTGGATATCCAACTACTAATTAAAAAGCATACTCAGAATTTAAAAGTATTAGTGATTGATCAAGCAACCAAAAATAGATTTCATTAAAGTGAAATATACTATAATAGAGCACATGTGGGATTTAATTTTGGAAATTAAGATAATTAGCTAAATCCAATGTAATTGTTTCTAACCAATGGGAGGCATTTGCTTACAAATTGTCTCTTCATAGAAGCACAAATTAATTTTAGCCATTGATGAGAAAAGATAATCCAAGGGATAAAATCCATAAGCCTTTTGCTATAAATAGGGGGCTTTGGTCTTCATTATTCTTCACCAATTCACAAAGAAATCTGATTCTAAGAGTAAGAGAGTGAGTGAGAGCCTTGAAGAAAGGAGGAGCAAGTTCTTGGTAAGTTCTCTAGCTCTAGCTTTAAGTTCTTTAAGTTTTAGTTCTTAAATTCATAGTTAGAAGTAGCTTTGATTTTAAATATGCTAGAGTAATTTTAATATCATGTTTTTATAGTCAAAAATAGTGATATTTCAAAATTAGATGAGCCACTTGGTATAGCAAAATTTCTGGAAAACTATGAGCAAAGTAGCGAAGCTCGCGAAAATTCATCGGGTAGAAATCTCTGAAATCAGTGATAGAAATGCCCATATTTTATGTTAAAAATGTAGTTACAAAATTCTGAAAAAAAAAAATTCATGGTTAAAGTAGACATATAGGGATTTTTAAATATGTCAAGAACATGTCAAAATGAGTTCTGTACAAGGAGATAAAATTTCTCAAAGTTGGGCTACGAATTTCTGGAAAATTTCTGGGCAGAGGCTCAAAACTTTAAAACTGGGAGTGATTCGTGTAATCTGGGCAAGAGTGATTATTTTTAATTGAAAATAGACATCCTAAGGATTCCAAGGAATTTTACGGATCCTCGTTTCGATTTTTGTAGAATTAATTATGATTTTTCAAAGTTAGACAAAATGCTGCCCAGATTTGTACCAGCGTTGTTCTACGAATTTTGAGGAAACAAAGTGGAAAATAAATGTTGCAAGGGCAAAATAGTCATTAGTGGCCAGGATATCCCATAGGATATTATTTGTAAATTAATAAATACGATATTACCATTATAGGATACGCGTGATCACCGCCCGACCGTCAACGTACCGACAACACCGACGAAGGTACGGACGCGTACTGTAACACTAACTCTGATGTTTACTATATACCTATATGTGATAGATATGTTCATAGACTGTGACTCTGTTTTTAAAAAAAGAATTGTTCATACACATACAGCTTTATACGGGTTATAGTCATGATAACGCCGTTGAGTTTCTAGCGCGAGGACACGGATGTACACCGTGGCACCGGTGAATAGTGCGGACGTAATAACATTCATATGCGGTGGCTGTGTTGTTATTACTTGTTTTTATATATGTGAATATAGCTGTGATGTCATGAGATAACTGTCATACATAACTTGTACATGAACATGAGGTTAACCGTTACCTGAGGTTCAATGGGTATTGAACCTCAGCTCTTACCATAGCTTCAGGATCCGGAGTAAACAGGATCGAAGACAAGGGTAAGCAAAAGATGTAGGAACCGGCTGGAGAAAGTCCTATTGACATGTACTTTACGATATCGACATTTGAAAAAAATTGTAACGCTGTTAAAAGCACATACATTACAAGTGGATATTTATCGCTTACTTTTCAATACTATTTACTTCCGATGCTCAACTCGATCAAATATTTCTGAAAACGTTTCCGAAAATTGGGATGTTACAATTTTGGTATCAGAGCAGACATTCTGGCACGAATTTAACTATGCTACTCCAAATAGTCTGGTGTCTAGAAAGGGTTTTTGTGGATCAGCCAATCAGTCACCTAGCACGGTGAGGCTCCCATGATATACACCGGCCGGCCGATTATTTGAGTAACGGAGTTAGGTTTGGAGTTTTTCAACTAAGAGCATTTTTATCTAGCAAGAACCTGGCTCAGTTATAATAAACCATTGGTGCCGAAGGCAGGGCTAGTCTATGTGGGTCAGTCATTCAGTCGCCGTAAAGTCTCGGTGAGACTCCCATGATAGACACCTACCTGGCCAATCGGTTGATTAACTAAGTGAGGCTCTAAGCCATTATCTTAGAGCATCTTTTGAAAACAAGTACTGATAAAATCCTGGTGTTGTTGTGGTGATAAACAGATGAGTTTCCCTACGTAGATTATTATGGGAGGAGACGAGCACGTCGGTCGTGTAGCACGTCGGAACGTAAAAGTAAGACTAAACCTCGGAAACATAAGATCCCCCCCTATGTCTATGCTAAACCCGAACCATATTTCCCCGTCCAAAATACCATTTAGACCACGAGTATATGCCAACTACCCCGATGACGCCAATAAATGAGCCCCAACAGCCCGAACTCCGTAGCGATCCGGAACCCGAGTATCATTTCAAACCGAGTATTTTGACGATCCTACAACCCTAGACCAGTGTATCATTTTGAACTAGTATATTAATCCGAACCAATGTACCACCTTGAGTCGGTAGATCACCCAAGCCTTGAAAAACCCCTTGTACCCATTCATAACCATAAACCCTCAGAAATATACCATCCTAAGCTAGTGTACAATCCTGAACCTGTACTTCAACCTGATCAGCTATACCCCACTTTGGAACTTAACCTTGAGCTAATACATCTTTCTGCTCCTGAATATGATATTGCTCCGATAATTGATCCCGAACCTGAATACCCCCGATCCGGAATATCCTTACGAAACCATATATGATCAAGGACCTTTTCATTCAGTATCCCTGAACGTAGTGGACCCAGAACCAATGGCTAGTATACCCTCCGAGCCTTCGAGAAAAGACCTATAGGATCAGATCATTCATCCGTCAATGATAACCGTGCGTATTTCCAGCTATTAAGCTACCAAGATGATTCCGAAAGTCAATCTTGTTATAAACCCAAATACCCTGCGACGTGTCTTGAGTACACACCAAGAGCTGATAAGTGCTCTACGAACGAACTTTCTAAAGGCAGAACATTTTAGGCAACATGTAAACGAGTAGCCATTAGTACGACAATACGGAAACGTTAAATATGATTACAGGTATTAAAGCCAATTAGCGGTTATGATGGGTATATTACCTTATGTGGAGTATATGTTTGTTTAAAAAATTACAGTATTCCTTAATGTGTGTCATTCTTAATAGAAAGATAAGATGGCAAATTTGCAAGGAACTAGAGTTCCTAAAGGCCGAGGTAGAGGTAGAGATAGAGTTAGACAACTACGAGTGATAAGGCCACAAAACTTAGGCCGAGGTAATAACATTGAACAAGTGAGAGGCCGAAAATCCCCGTGGGAGGTCCAAGGGACTATCTCTCAACAAGAATCTACTCTAGGCATTATATGATTCGAGTGCTAATCACTCGTTTATTTCATATTTATGTATAAGACATTTAGGGGCATATACCTATAGATTATCTTAAAGTAGTTACACCACTAGGTGTGAAATCTTTTGTTTTTAAAACATGTCTGAATCGAATTACGTATATGAACAGACGTGAATATATTATAGACCTTATTTGACTATCCTTTCATGACATTGACGTCATTCTTGATTTTAATTAACTAACGGCAAGCCATGGTCAATGGTAGTAATGAGAAGATACCGTACTCACATTTACAAAACAGAGATAGAAATAGGTGTAGCAGTAGAAATAGACAACCACCAATTCTAGTACCCGAGCAATACTTTTTCATTGGGGTCCCGATTATCGTTATGAACCCGGCATAACCATAATCAAGGCATCATTGAGGGCCGTATAGGTGGTCCATCTTGCTCTACCCCTCTAGGCCGGTTTGACTCCGTAGACGATTTAAAATATCTTAAACAGTAAGGAACAAGTTAGCTGGTATTGAAAGACTCTTTATGGAATATGTACTCAAGGAAGAAAAAGTATTAGTGGACTAATGCCTAAGAGACAAGTCTAGAAAACAGTTAGTTCTGTTAACCTGTTGGCATCCATACTGGTGTTTGAATAAAAACTTGAAAGTACATAAGAAGGGGAGTGAGGATTATGTGGTATATAATACTAAGTTTAGTTTCCTTATATGCACGATTGTTTTTGTTTTAAATGTTTTAGATATATCTTGATAAAACTCAAAAATCCCTTTCTTTATGTTGTTGTGAAGAAATATGTCTTACTAAATAGAATTTAAACATCATCATGAAGTTTATGATAAATCAAGCAATGCCTTGTATAAACTCTCTCTTATCATTTGGACCATTTGCATGATTAGAATCTGGTGTTCTCTAGTTGACATTAAAAACCTTTTGTGATCATATGCTTACTGCTAAACATGTTTTACATGAGTTTGCATTGGATGATTGCGCTTTAAGGTTGTTAAGACTTGAAACTTGTAGGAGTTAATACATTAAGTATGTTACACATATGCCTAAACGCCTACTTTATGTCTGAAAATTTTCAACCAAATATAACTCATAGACATCATGATGTTGACCAATTGTTTGTTCACTTAGAAATCTAACCTAGCATTTCACTTAAATTTTCCCAACTAAGCTAGTTTGAAACTATGTTTTTGAAAGTGATTCTTCTTTAAATTTATTAAATCTTGTTAAGTGAACATTGCTAGAGTATTTCATTAAAGTTTATGCATGTAATTATTATAGTCCAACCAGCTAGCTGTAAGAACTCTAAATGGTGACGCTTGCATAGGGTGTTAGTCATATGTTAGGAAGTAACACTTAAATAGTTAGTTGAAAATCTAAGTATTTTGGGTTAACCTACTCTAAAAAGAGTTTGCATGTCTAATGATGTTATGACTTGTACATCCTTGTGATATTACTTGCTTCATTTAATTATATTGGCAAATCTGAGTTTGGAAATTTTACTTCATTATACAAGAAAATCTTTAACGGATCAAATTCATGAAAGTGGCTTGGAGTATACTATATTAAGTTCCATTTTATATGTGCACTACCACTCTTTGAATTTTGCTATCACACTTGTGAAGGTCTGAACCAATAAATATTGTTGATATCATTTTTCTCAAATTACTTGACCATCCATTAACTTTGTTTTAGTAATCTCTTCTCGTCGTAAGTCTTGATTGTTAGTTATTGGTGTGTTAAAACGGGATTAGTTCAAAAGGATGCATGTTAAAATCAAATGAAGCCTGATGAATAAACTAGTCTTAACCATTAAAAGGGCACTTGGTTGAATTTTGTGACATGCATTATATAGGGACCCTGTTTTGAAATACATTGTACTTTTGATCCATTGAAATTAAGATTTCTTATCACTATAACATAATGAGATAACCATGCATCATATATCCTTGTTTCATTTTGAATTTTTGATGAGCGTCTTCAAGTTAACATACATGAACTATTTGGCTCGGCAAATTTGAATTTATCTTTGGTGCTTGGTAAGAACAAAACCATAAGGATTATATTCCTAGATTTTAAAGACATAAAGCTCTAAATATGAAATTTTGAGTGTACACTCTAGTAAATCTGGAGTAATTAAGAGTTAGTATTGTTGTTGTTGATACTCCCGAAATCCTACTTTAGTACACCACCGTACTAATATGTTGTGTTGAACTCCCGTCCAAACCATTAGATTTCGAGATATATAAAACATAAATTAGAATGTGTAGGTTACTTGTAGTAACCGAAGTTGAATTTTTGCCTTCTTATTATTTGCATCTCGTTGATAAGTATTAAACATGAAATTTGTGGTAACATGTGAATTTCATAGAAACTAAATAGTACTTACAAGTTATTTTGGGTTTCGTTGAAACTATTTTCCGATTACTTCGTATGTTGACTTCTCCTCACTCCTGATAAAAATATGGAATATAAAATCCTCATTTTATGTTAGGAATTTGGCGTAGTAATTACCTTAGCAAAGAAAAGATTTGCCGTTGTAATCATTAATTCTTGTATAGAAATTAGTATCAAGCTTCTAATATAGTCTAAGAGTTAGACTTGGGAGAGGTTTAGATAAAATAGACGAGCAAGATGCTCGAAATCTAGGTGTACGAATGTACACGGGGCGTGTCCCTAGGCCTTAAGACAAAGAGTACTTCTCACCGTATGAAATGCGAATTGTTATAGTGACCTTAAACTAGTATGTCTACGAGTAAACCTTGAGTCCGGCAAAACATTTACTTGTACCGGTAGTAGTTGAAATAGCTAAAGCCCGAGAATAATCTCCTAAGTACTAAGGCCGAGATCCCTAGTGTTGTGGTAATGGATTGAGCCGAAGGCCAATATGTGTTAAGCCGAGAGGCTGAATGGGTCGAGCGGTAAGGCCCGCGTAACCAAGCACGATGAGGATGGACGAGAACGTCCCGAGTTTGAATACTATACCTAAGGTACAAAAATGAATAAAATTATTATTCGAATATTAGAGTGCGTGCTAAGTAAGCATAGTACGGAATAGACTAGATGTCTAGAGTTTTCCGAGGTTATACGATCGATGACGAGGGCGTACGTGTCGGTCACCCTTATCTCGAGCGAAAATTGCTTGGGCCGATCTGGTTGACTAGACCTCCGAACAAATCGTTTTATTCAAGAGACAACTTCTAGCAAAGCACAAAGTGGACGGAAGAGCTACGACGAAAAAAAGGGGAGAAGGCTTCAAAGAGGCGAAAATTTAGTCCACGTTACATAAGACCATTCGAAAATTTTAGTTAAACGTGAACCACCACTTACAAGATAACCTTACCCCGAACCCGATTAATCTCCATAACATTTCCTGTGTTTCTCAATTATACCAATCAGATCGCAATCGTGACATAGAGTATGAGGTGTCCTAAGTGGCCACCGTGTGTAGGCGCCACGGAAACATTTTTGGTATGTCAAGGTATGACATGACCATACCTTCGTAATTAAGCCGGAGCAAATTCTCGATCACCGAAAGAAGCGGCTTAGACATAAAAACGTTTCGTTAAAGTACATTTCTAGAATTTATGGTTCAAAGTCTAGTTAGTATAGAGCAAATTTCGAGGACGAAATTTTATTTAACGGGGGGGAGAAAGTAATACCCTAAAATTCATGTTTATCATAAATATTATATTTTGATAAAAAGTGCCTATTAAAAATAGGTGAATATGTGGTCTCAAAAATTGAGTAACATATTTATGTTAATTTAGGGAATTTTCTCTAAGAATTAAGGTAATCAAAAACCAAATTCTCCAATTTTATTTTAGGGATCATAAATTGCCCTATAATTATTAAATTAATACATGGTGCATAAATGGCCATGAAAAGCTAAAAAGTTGTGAGGAAATAATTAAACCAATTAGAGAAAATTGCCAACAATTAGTGGATAATTCAATCTATGTTAATTGAATTATTTTCATAAACATTCACAATTAGTTTAGTGGCATATGTTAAAGGCCTAATTAAGGATGGATTACCTTAATTAAGAAACAAGGGCTAGTGAAGGGCTAGGATTAGCATAGAAGTGGTTTCTAATTAATCTTAGAACCAATCATATTTTGACAATTACACTTAACTACTTTATTAGGGATGCTAATTAAGATTAGTTATGGAAGGCTAAGATTAAATCTAATAAAGCTAATCTAAAGGCTTGAAAATGGATTTCATAAAGCATAACCCATGTGAAATTAAATCCACCAATAAGAAAAAAGAGTTGTGAGTGTGGTGTGTCTAGTATATAAGAGAGAGAAAAGTCAATTGATCCACCAATAAGAAAAAGAGTTGTGAGTGTGTGTGTGTCTAGTATATAAGAGAGAAAAAGTCAATTGATCCACCAATAATAGAAAAGAGTTGTGAGTGTGTGTGTGTCTAGTATTCAAGAGAGAGAAAGAGAGAGAGAGAAAGAAAACTAAAGCAAATTTGATAAAGTTTGAAATCCTAGAGTAAATTGGATAATGGTTTGAAATCCAAGAAATATCGATGTACACAAGAAAAAGCTCAAAACAACAAATAAAGTGAGAATTTATACAAATTCAAATAGTTGTGAAGAAGTAGGAACCCCGGAGAAAATATAAGGACTTATCTTGAACCCACATAATTTAACCTCGAAAGTAAGCCTAGTAAAGGCTATTTTTGCAAACGTTGAAGAATAAGCTTAGTACAACCAGGGGAATCTAATTAGACCATAAATCTGGATATCCAACTACTAATTAAAAAGCATACTCAGAATTTAAAAGTATTAGTGATTGATCAAGCAACCAAAAATAGATTTCATTAAAGTGAAATATACTATAATAGAGCACATGTGGGATTTAATTTTGGAAATTAAGATAATTAGCTAAATCCAATGTAATTGTTTCTAACCAATGGGAGGCATTTGCTTACAAATTGTCTCTTCATAGAAGCACAAATTAATTTTAGCCATTGATGAGAAAAGATAATCCAAGGGATAAAATCCATAAGCCTTTTGCTATAAATAGGGGGCTTTGGTCTTCATTATTCTTCACCAATTCACAAAGAAATCTGATTCTAAGAGTAAGAGAGTGAGTGAGAGCCTTGAAGAAAGGAGGAGCAAGTTCTTGGTAAGTTCTCTAGCTCTAGCTTTAAGTTCTTTAAGTTTTAGTTCTTAAATTCATAGTTAGAAGTAGCTTTGATTTTAAATATGCTAGAGTAATTTTAATATCATGTTTTTATAGTCAAAAAAATAGTGATATTTCAAAATTAGATGAGCCACTTGGTATAGCAAAATTTCTGGAAAACTATGAGCAAAGTAGCGAAGCTCGCGAAAATTCATCGGGTAGAAATCTCTGAAATCAGTGATAGAAATGCCCATATTTTATGTAAAAAATGTAGTTACAAAATTCTGAAAAAATTCATGGTTAAATTAGACATATAGGGCTTTTTAAATATGTCAAGAACATGTCAAAATGAGTTCTGTACAAGGAGATAAAATTTCTCAAAGTTGGGCTACGAATTTCTGGAAAATTTCTGGGCAGAGGCTCAAAACTTTAAAACTGGGAGTGATTCGTGTAATCTGGGCAAGATTGATTATTTTTAATTGAAAATAGACATCCTAAGGATTCCAAGGAATTTTACGGATCCTCGTTTCGATTTTTGTAGAATTAATTATGATTTTTCAAAGTTAGACAAAATGCTGCCCAGATTTGTACCAGCGTTGTTCTACGAATTTTGAGGAAACAAAGTGGAAAATAAATGTTGCAAGGGCAAAATAGTCATTAGTGGCCAGGATATCCCATAGGATATTATTTGTAAATTAATAAATACGATATTACCATTATAGGATACGCGTGATCACCGCCCGACCGTCAACGTACCGACAACACCGACGAAGGTACGGACGCGTACTGTAACACTAACTCTGATGTTTACTGTATACCTATATGTGATAGATATGTTCATAGACTGTGACTCTGTTTTTTAAAAAAAGAATTGTTCATACACATACAGCTTTATACGGGTTATAGTCATGATAACGCCGTTGAGTTTTCCTAGCGCTGAGGACACGGATGTACACCGTGGCACTGGTGAATAGTGCAGACGTAATAACATTCATATGCGGTGGCTGTGTTGTTATTACTTGTTTTTATATATGTGAATATAGCTGTGATGTCATGAGATAACTGTCATACATAACTGTACATGAACATGAGGTTAACCGTTACCTGAGGTTCAATGGGTATTGAACCTCAGCTCTTACCATAGCTTCAGGATCCGGAGTAAACAGGATCGAAGACAAGACAAGGGCAAGCAGATGTAGGAACCGGCTGGAGAAAGTCCTATTGACATGTACTTTACGATATCGACATTTGGAAAAAAAAATTGTAACGCTTTTAAAAGCACATACATTACAAAGGGATATTTATCAGTTACTTTTCAATACTATTTACTTCCGATGCTCTACTCTGATCAAATATTTCTGAAAACGTTTCCGAAAATTGGGATGTTACAGTATGCTAATATTATCCCTTATCCCTTGGTTTCTATTTGTTTTTTTATGATGTATTTTATATTAAAATTTTCTATGTGGAAAAAAAATCATTTATGAAAAGCATCATGTGATTTTAAGCAGTATGATTGATTTCAATCTCATTGGTTTTAAGAATAGTTTTATTCCATTCAAGTTGGTGACCTGTGCATGATTCTCGAGTATTGTTACTTCCAGGTTTTGATATGAACATATCGGTCTTTATATGAGCTTCCGAACAATTGGACTGGAAGCAAATTGCATTTAATATTTGACTTCGGAATTGAATTTCAGTCCGTGCCATCCCTATTCGATTTCCTAGTCCAGTAACAGTTTGAGTGCGCTTCGCGATAATTCATCGGAAAAGATCCAAGTTTTGATTTTGGTTTCAAAATAAAGTTTTTGTTTCCGGATTCCGTCCTTTAGGGTATGTTTAGTTTGAGGGAGAGGGGGAGGGAGAGGAAATAAGGAAATGACCAAATTACCATTAATGAAAGGAATATTCCCTTTTGTTGAGAATATGTTTTTGGAATATTGAAAAGTTTTCGGGGTAATTTAGTAAAGGGAGACCAAAGATCTCCCCCTCCCCCTCCTCCCCCTCCCTCAATCCAAACACCCCCTTAGAAATGTCCGAATATTTTGCCTTACTATGTTGATTGTTTATAGTGTCGAAAACACACTAAGAAACAAACATATTAGACAAATTTGGTGAAATTGTTGTGTATGTTGTATTTTCTTTGATTTTCTGAGCAGGCCGCCATTAAAATCACTGGGAACGAAGCTCGTAATTGCCAAAAAAAAAAAACGCCATCTGACACTACAGGTGGCAGCGGGTCTTCATCCGGGTTGCACTAGATCAGGGTCGGGTAGGTTAACCCGCTTCCTGGATAACAAAATCCTGATCATGCAAGACGACGTTACAATACCAACATGTGGTTGGTTCAGTGGAATGTGGCGCTGGATTCCCTTAAGAGGTCTAAGGTTCGAGTTGCGGTAAAACCACTTGTAATCCACCTTGTATGGAGCTACCACTGTTGGGAGGCTCGTCCTTACTATCACGAACCCGTGGTTGCACACTTGCCACCATTTTCTTATCAAAAAAGAAAGACGACGTTGCCATCCTATAACCTCAATGAATGATATGTCTATGATAGGAACCAGTTATGCTGCCTATCCCATCAACCTATCCCATCAACCTATCTAATTTGGATTGTCTAAATGAGATCTGAACAGTCATATTTTTTTTTTTCTTACAAAATTATTTTAATGTGTAGAGAATCTAAATTAAAAATAATATCTGAAATAATATTTTTTTCAAAAAATATTTTTTCATTTAAAAAGCATATTTAAAAAAATATCAAATCTAGACCGCCCATATCTCATCTAGATGGTTCAAATTAGATAGATTGATGGTATTGGTACCTACCACTTCCCTTCTTCATAGCGTCAAGTCGGCGAAGAAAAGGGATAACAAAATAAATGTGTTTTATTTTATTTTTTTATTGTAATTTGTAATTTATATAATTCTTTCATGAGAAGGGTTTTGGTAATTTCAAACATGTTGGTATAAAATAAAATCACCCCGGGCCTCAGAGAGAATTTGAACCCAACACTTGTAAAAAACATTACAATCAAAAAATGACCACTAATGCCAGCCAGCTACATATTTCTCTTTGTTATCAAACAACAATATTTGTCAAAAATATTAATCAGCATTTATTTAATTTCAATTAATTTTATCTGTGTGCTTTCTACCTTATGATATGGTTATGTGAAATTGTGATTCAGCTCCTCCGTATTGATTATTTGAAAAACAAAAAAAAAAAAAAAAGTGAAGTACACATAAACAACCCTAATCTCAAGGATTACAATAATTAAATCAAATCATTAAGGATTTGATTGGGTTAGGCTATAATCAAGGAAAATATAAAAAAAATTATAATCAAAATCTAATTATTAGAAATTAATTAAGATAAACTCAATATATTGGGCTTGGACGCTCATATATATATATATATATATATATATATATATTCTTTAGTATTATTATTATTATTTAAAGCCATCAGGTTACATTAAGGATAAGGAGGATAAAACATGAATCGTTGGAGTTGATTTTGCGGAGCACAAATCAAAAGAATTCAAATAATTCTACAATCAAGACAGATAGTGTGTACTTTATTGGTATGCCTGGGTAGGGTGAGGTCTATGTCTGATGCCTTGTTTGAAGGATTATTGGGCAGTAAAATACAACCTGATGGATGGCCAGCCTTACCTGATAGAAGCTCTAACATTTTTGGGCAGATTAATAATGGGCCGAGGAGGGCGGGTTTCCTTGCCCAAATGGTGATACTCAGTTATATCCTATGTGGAAAAAATAGCTTCAATCATACCTGATAAACAATATTGTAAACTACAAATGTAATCCATATTTAGAATATTCCAAAGTAAGTCTATAACTTGAGTCTTGAAATTAAAAAATACCATATGTCCTAACAAATAGTCAAATATCCATACATGAAGAATTAATAACATCCATGATCCATTAAATACAAGACATCAAAAAACTATAATTAAAATCTTGTAGTCATCCAAAACTCCAGGTGGTTGTATTAAGGCCCTAAATTATCAAAAGAATAAAGCATATGGAATTGCCTACAAAAAAGCAAAAAAGAAAGCATATGATTACATGGATATTATGTAACATGTAATTGTAGGCTCTTAATAATAGAAGTAGATAAACTATTATATAAAAAACTAATATGTAAGTATACAATATTAGTAAGTATAATATAGTATAATATAAGTAATTGTTATATAATATCATATTAGTAAATATATGAATTCAAGCTTACTTACAAACTAATGATCAATGGATTTATTAGAGTATTAGTAAATATATAATATAATATAAGTATATAATATATTAGATAAAAAAAATAGTCCAGCCCAATCGGGCCCAATTTTTTCGGGTGGCTTCTTTTGGGATGAGCAGGATGATTTTTCATCGGGCTTAAGCAAGCGTATTGGGCTCTTGGGCTTTATGAACACCCCTAGTAATGGATATGTAATTTAATAGTCTAATGCTAGCCAGTAGCCACCATTGCAACACACGTTAAAAGGCCAATTAAAATAAATGTGAAGCTGTTATAAAAATAAATAAATCTAACATGAAGCTCTTAAACATGTTATATTAATGTTGGAGTTAAGGTGAAACTCTGTCATTAAATTATTTTTTCAACAAGAAGCCAGCACTCAATACGTTAAAGTAAAAGTAAAATTATAACTCAACGACCAACGTGGAGAATAAAAATTTGATGTGAATAAAGATTTGAGATTATGGGCAAAAAATTATTTTGATATTCTAATCGCAACAAATTAATATTTTGATTTTACTAGGTGTCTGTTTGGATTAGTGGAAAAAGTTGATTATTCCAATATAATTTATGGTATACAGGTACATTTGTGAGAAGAGTTTCATCTCGAATGTATTCTTCAACTCTAGCCCAAACCACCGTTGATTTTCATGGAAAAAAAAAAGTGTTGATTTCATTTATTGTTCTTAAATTTTCAAATTTTGAATTTGATTTCATTGGTGATACTTATGGCATGATTGTCATAATTTTTCATTTATTACGGGAGGGATCGTGTGATTTTGATAAAAATCTCATTAATTATTTCAATTGAGAGATTATCGGAGATAGGTCATGGGAGATTCTGCTTGCTTATGCGAGTCAAAGTAAAAAGCCTAAACTATATACCACTCACTGGTCCTATTTATAAGTTCCATTTTGATCAAATCACACATACCAAGGAGAGGTAATTCGCTCAATGATTATGAGGTGAATTTTCAACTTTACCCTTATTATTATGATTGGGTACCTTCAACTTTTTATTCTCTCTCTATTTTCATTGATACAATTAATATGACCAAAATTGTCACAATCTCATTTATTTGGTCAAAGGGACTTATAAATATGACCAAATTTTTTTAGTCAAAAGGAACTTATAAATAGGACTAGAGTGGTATAACGGCTTTCATCTGTGAGATTTCTTCTTCTGTGTCGACAACCATGAAGAAAATAGAGATCAATGGCGCAGCACCATACCTTCACGATGAGATCATCATCTGCATTCTCAGTCGGCTTCCGGTGAAATCCCTAATGCGATTTCAATGTGTCTGCAAACACTGGAAAAATCTCTTCAAGAACCCATCTTTTATAGCGGATCACCTCCACCACAGTCATCAAAACCCTTCTTTAATTATCTCCCGGGTATTCGAATGTAATATTCTGCGGTTACTTTTGATCGATTGCGAGATGCAATTCCGATGTATCCAGAAGGCACCTCCTCCGTTCGATTCCTCGCCGCGCTACTGGTCCTTTCACATCATTGGTTCCAGCAATGGCTTGCTCTGTTTAGAAATCTGGAAGTCTTATATATTTCCTCCTTCGCTTTTAGTATGGAATCCTGTGACTAGAGACCTCAGAGAGGTTCCTGAATCCAGAATTAATGGGTATGGTTGTAAGTTAGGGTTTGGGTTTAGTCCCGTGGTAAATGATTACAAGATTGTGGCAATCAATTCCCGTAATAATCGTCGGGTTTGTGGAGTTTGTGTCTATTCATTATGTAGAAATTCATGGAAAGAAATAGAATTTGGAAACTTAAAGGATGTAACTTGTCACGGGTTAAAGGTCTCTACTAATGGAGCTATCTTTATTGATGGGTTAACTTGGGAGAAGGAGAAGGTGATAGTTTCATTTGACATAGCAATGGAAGTGTTTACTTTGATACCATGGCCTCCATTATCGGGTACTGATCCTAGTTCTAGCTTAACAGTGTATGAGGACAAACTTGCCTTACTTACTGTGGGTGAAATCGGACGACGCTCTTCAAACGTCAATTTATGGGTGATGGAGGAAGACATCTCTTCACCTGTTAAGAGATGGAATTGGATTAAGAAATTCACTAGCGGCATTTATCCTTGGAAATTTGTTCTTGGGACCATATGGAGGAATGAAATTGTCCTTTCTAGAAAAAGGATCTATGTAGATAGTCTATATCTGTTCAATGTTAGTACTAATGAATTGAAGACATTTGCCCTTCGCCATAGAACTCCTCCTAATTTTTTGAGTCATGTGGAAAGCCTCGTACCAATTGTCAACATCCACAACATTGAAGAATCTTGATTTTAAAGGTTCATTATTTTATTGCAGATTTGCTTTTGTTTAAACATTTTTTGGTAGAAATTAATCCATCGCATTTTAGTTCTTTATGTACCTGCAAGGTTTGATGCCATTGATTAGTGGCTTTAAAAGGTTATGAGATCTTTCCATACTATAAATGTTTTCAGTTTTTCTGAAACGGTTATCAAAAGACTTATTAAGAGCACGTTATCGTAGCATGCCAGTTCAAAGTCAATAACCAGCCATTGACAACAAGGTTCATTGGAGAAAGTGAATAGATATGACTTTATGCCTATCTATTTGGAAGTCGCTTTTTCAGTTTTTTTATAAAGTATGCTTATTATGTATAATCTTGATAGCCTCTCTTCTCTGTCTCTGTACAATGACAAAGAGGTTTCTTTTCAAATTTCTTTGCAATAGAAATAATATTATTTACTGCATTGCTGTACATACAGTTCAATTAATAGCTGATGCACTACTTTGTTTCAGGGCATTCATGTGGTAATAGTTACTTAGACCCTTGTTGAGAACTTTTTGTGTAAAATCTCTTGCTGCATTTAATTGAATCTGTTTTATATGCTTGAGAGAGCTATTTATCTATCATTATAATTTCTTTTCCTTTCACTATTTCTAATTGATGATTCTCACTCGTCTGGTATGTGCACAACCTGAACATATAACACATTTTCCGTATTTGAATTGGAGCATTATTTGATCGGTGGATTAGCCCAAGACTGTGATTAGCATAGGTGAAGCCCATTGATCGAAGAGTTGTGCGTCCTGTGAAGGATCACACTTCAAAATCAACCTGAATATGTATTGTGATTGATTTCTATATGTTTATTGCATAAGCATAAAATGGGTGACATAGTAAACCACTCAAATTCCCTAGAGAAACATAAGAATCTAGAAAATAGTAAAAATTTAAAATCAGTCAATAGAGGGATGCTGTCAATCCTAGAAACGACGACCTATGTATCAAGGGGCTTGTTTGTGTATTATGAGTTTGTCTGTAGACAACGACGATTGAAGCAAGTTATCAGATTTGTAATCTGCAAATGACTTTAGGGGCAGTAGGTTGCATACCATTAAGGATGATTAAGATGGAAAAATCCTACAGTCCAGTCAATCTGATGTCACATAATAGTGTGATGGTGTTGAGCGAACATTTCTCAACTTTTCCTTTATAAAATCACCTCAATAAGTAGAGGTCATGGATTCAATTCCTTTTGAAACCTTAAGCTGTTAATGTCTACCACTCTATTTTAAAGAGAAAAAAAAATTGAGTTTGCAGATGATGAAGATGATCTCAGAGAGTCCATTTAGACCTATATGGTGGGATTTGGATCAGCAATGCTCAATGCTTACATGTTGCCATTAGTTTAATGCCCTCAAGAGACGTTATCTATAAATATCACGTTGAGTATGGATTAATCTTTGCTCAATAAGATGTTGTAGATTCAATTTCATTTGAAAGCAATTAAGCTGTTAAATGTTTTTGGGTATTGAGTTGTAATGGTAAATTGGATTAATCTTTGCTTTATTTATTTTACCTATCCATTTTGGCTTTCAAATACAGATATATCCAATATTATTTAATTGCTTGCGGATGGATTATTTGGGACTTTTTATGTCCTATCAGATTTTAATCTTTGGTCGAAGATTTCCTGTATATACGTGAATTTGCCAAGCACAAACCAATATAATTCAAATAATTCTATCAAGAGAGTATAATTTGTATTGTACTAATAAGCAATGGATTGCTAATATAATAGTCTAACCCCAGCCACCGTTGCAACACACTTACAAGCGCTTGTTAAAAGGCCAATGAAAATAAATGTGAAGGTTTTATAGATGGGAATTACTGTATGACGAATTTAACAGAAATAATATTCTAAGTATTTTTGCATCCAAAATTGGTGTCAGTACTCTTTTAAAAAAGATAGGGTTAAGTAGTAAATTTGCTTCTCGAAGACCACGCCAAGAAGCGATTTTTCCGAAAGTTTTTTTTGACTCAATATACTATATAGACCGAAAGTATAAAAAAACGTGGCAATCTTGTCATTTTCTATTAAAAAGTTAACGGTCAATGTCTAACGGTCAATGTTAGTTTTTTAGCGAAAAAGGTAAGATTACTATGTTTTTAAACTTCAGTTTACATTGAGCAAAAAACAAACTTCGAGGGCAAAATTGCTCATCTAATGTACTTTCGGGATAAATTTGCTACTTAACCCAAAAAGATAAAGGGTGTTTTTGCTAGATTAACGAGATATATTTCCCATGCAGCACGGGTTGATTACTCTGTTATGATTAAAATCCATCCGAACAGTAATTAAATGATTAATTTATTGTCTAATCTAAGGGTTTTCTTTTTTTATATTACATGTAAATGTTATCATTTCACTCAAATTTTTTGTGTTTTATTTTAATCGTACTAACAGTAAAAGGCTTTATGAACAGTAAAAAGCAAGCCTATGAATAGTAAAAACAATAAAATCATATGAACAGTAAATAGCTTATGAACAATAAATGGTGGAATAGATTATATAAATATGTAGATTATATTGACATAAAATGATAAATTTGAAAAAAAAAAAAAAAAACAAAACTATACTCGCATTATTTATGAATAGTAAATAATATGATTATTTTTCAAACTTCATAGAATATAAGGAAGTTGGCTAAGCAATTTTTGTGTTTATTAATTTTCCTACTCTTAAAATACATTCTCAATAACTAGGGTATTCACTTTCGTCTTCTTCAATATGTAGAAAAGTGGTTGTCGTTGTTTCTATAGACGACGAAAATCATGGAGCCAACAAAAGTGATCTTCTATTTCTTTTTGAGTGGTTGACGTTGTTTCTATGGACGACAAAATCATGGAGGCAACAAAAGTGATTTTCTATTTCCTCTATTTTACCCCTAAAAAACAGGGGATTTGTTTTCGTCATCAAATTCGAATTTGATGCAAGCAAATCGTATCAAATTTGAATTTAATTATCTTGTTCTTTTCCTTAATATATTAAAATTTAAATATAAATTTGTTAATTTAAATCCAAATACAGTAAATAACCTATTATTATAAAGTTCTTTGAATCAAGTTTTTAATGAAATAATACCCATTCCAAAAAAAAAAAATTAAAATTTTAAAGTTAGGATCAAATTAGTAAACAAAGCTCAAAAAATTTGAGCTTTGATGATTTAAATAAAATAGAAAATATTTAAAAAAATTTAAATAATTATGTATTTCTAATATTTCTCCAACTCTCGATATTATCTGTTACCCCATAACTATTGGTGAATCTAAATCTACCATTATATTTATTTTGAATATTTATATTTATTTGTTTAAATTTAAATTTTTAAAATTTTTAACAATATATTGTTTTATATATATATATATATATATATATATATATATATATATATATATATTTTTTAAATCTTCTTTACGACTGGAATCAATTGATTTGTTACTGCGATTCAACCAAAGGCCTTGTAGCCCAATGGTATTGGTACTCCCCAATTAGTGGGAGATTTGGGTTCCATTCCGCTCGTTGTAATTCGGTCATTAGTTAGTGCATGCAGCCTTGTAATTCAAAAGCCGAGGCATTCATCTTCCATTTATGAAAAAAATACATTTTTCCTTTTCATTTTGAATTAATTACTTTTAGGAGTAAAAGATATATTTTTTTATTCTTTCCTAACTGTCACCCACTCACTCCTCCATTTTTTTCCTACCAAACAACTCATCTTCCCTCATCCCCTCGAAAATCTTCTCTTCCCTTCCTTTCCCTCCTTAAATCTTCCTCATACCAAACGGGCTCTTAGTTGTTGCAAGGTCTTTACTTGAGTTTGAAAGCAACGCTTTGAATTACCAATTTGGATCCTAGATGGTTGATTTAGGGTCTATTTGGTTTGGTTCGACGGAAGGGAGGGGGAGGAGATTTTAATATTACCTTGTTTGGATTAATCATGGGAAGTGGAGGGAGGGATTTTAATGGTACCTTGTTTTGTTTAGGAGGGGAGTGGAGAGAAATTTTTTCCACATTGACAGCTTTACCCTTATATTAAAGTAATCAGGTTTTGATTTCCCAAATTTTTCCAATTATTTGAAGAGATGCACAAGATTATAAGAGTGTACCAATTTTTCTAATTCATTCATACTTTCCAACACAATTAATAAAGAAAAATGCTTTTTATTTGTAAACGTCCCCCATCCATACACAAGACATGGTTAACAACTAACTTGTAACACCAGCATACCTTGCCTACTTTTACCCTCTCATGGTGTGGAGAATCTTCTTTTTCTTCGGTTAGAGAAGAGTTCAATCTGGGAAGGTCTCTAATAGCGGATGAATCTTGATGGCAAGCGTCAGACATTAACAATTGTAGGATTCGCGATCAAACTCCCAAACCACTAATAGAGTTATGTAATTAATTTCTGGAAAAAACAAAAAAAAAAACTTCTAGAAATTAGCAGCGTACCTTGGGCTACTCCCTTCGAGTAAGAACAATGAAGCGGAGTTTGCAGGGGAGGCAATCTTGAAGAGCACTCGATTCTTGGAAGAGACGCTCCAACCTCCTTTCATTCAACCTTGGACAGAAGCGATGATGGCGGATAACACTGTGCTCTCCTGTTAGGCTTGATGCAGACTACAACGGATTGGACGGTGACGGTGAGAATTGTGCTCTGCGGCGGCAGATGCACAGTGGTGAAGAGGAGGGATTTTAAGAATAATAGAAAAATTCTAGGGGCATCTTAGTCCAATGACACCTATTCTAATAATCCATCCAAATCCGTCACATTTGGGGTGTGACATTTTTTAGGGGGGAATTTTTAAAAAGTTCCCCTCCCCTCCTAGAAAATATCACTAGCCAAAAGAGGGGAGGGGGCTAAAATCCCTCCATCCTCCCTCCTCCTCTTTGATCCCTCAAATCATACAGCGCCTTAGTGGATGTTTTTTAAAATAAAAAATAAAACCTCAATTTATTTTGTTTTCTAAATTTATATTTTTTTCTTCAAACTATCTCACTAAGTGAGTAGGTTAAAGGAGAGTTTTTATTAATGGGCCAGTTTCTAAAGTAATGAAAATGATTAAAAATGATGCTTTAGAAAAGGGAGAATCATATATAAAGATGGTTGAAATACCTAAATTAGATGGTTACTAAACTTAACAAATTATTAATTAGGTTGTGTGACACAATTAGGGATTTAGAATTTGAAAGAAATTACCTCTATATCCTGTAGTTATTAAACAAAAAACAAAGTTGGAGATACATTGTCTATGTGCTAGGTAAGAACCCTAGCGGCAGAAAATTAATTGGAGGCCTCAATACTATCAGAAAATTGGTAAAGAAGGCTACAGTAAGTTGGTTATAATTTTAAATCTTCATTCTTTAATCTCTTTTAGTTAATATATGTACTGAAGGTACTACAACATATCAATGCAATATTTTAGTGATAAGGTACTACAACATATTAGTACAATATTTTAGTGATCAACATAATTAGATGATCTCATAAATTTCATTGGGGATCAAACGATAAGACACATTTGAATGAGCTAGAATCTTAGCAATTTTTATCTAGCCCCTTTTCAAATTTTTTCGTTAGGTTTATAATCTTAGAATAAAAGTTTCATCCTTGCCTTCCTTTGAAGTAGTGTATTTGAATGAAAGCTCGCCATGTTTCAGGAATAGTGTATTTGGGTTGATTCTTGAGCTTGATTGTTTATAGTGCTCACACTGAGTCCAAAAGTGATCATTGGTGGTTAACCTTTCCCAGAATAGAGTTGTGGTAAATTGTATTATCCTATTTGCCAACAATTGATTGAAGTTTTCCTCATATGAATCTGATATCAGCTTTTTTAACTCAAAAGATGTAGTAGATGTGCTTTTATTATTTGATCAACACATTGGAGAAAATACTCAAGGATTCTACCTTTTCTAAGGGTAAAAAGGAATGTAGTATCAGGTAGGAGTAAGCAAGTGACCTGCGACCCGCCTAACAGCCTGCGACCCATGAAATTTTCCCCATTTTAAACCCACCCAAATTGGACCCGTAATGGGTAATGGGATACCGTACCCATTTATATTAAACGAGCAGGAGACGGGTTAGCCACCGGGGCACCCGTACCCCCGTTTACCTCGTATATTAAGATAAGTGAGAGTGTGAGAAACTAGACTCTACTCTAGCTTTTACGTCAGAAATATCATATCAGACAAGTCAGATGTCTAGACTCTTTGACCAATAAAAAGATAACTAGACTCTAGACATGAAAAGACATAAGACCATAAGACCAGTCCTCCACTTTTGACAAAAGAAAAAGTACCCTACTTACTCCTTGCACGACATGACCTTCCCTTCCCATTTGCTAATTCTTTGAGACCTAAACCAAGAAGGGTGTCGGTAGAAACCTTCTGGTCCCTCCCCAACACTTTGCCTCTCGGGACGGGTTTCCGCGGCGGAGCCGATTTGAAAATAGGGGCGAAAATTACAGAATAGAACCCAAGGGAGTTAGTATTTGAAATTAGGAGGCGAAAATTACGAATTGGACCCAAAATTTTAAGAAATTATCTTTGACCTATAAATATTTCAATCTTTTCAGTTTGGTCCCTCTCTAAGCATTTTTAATAGAGACTAAATTGAAAATGTTAAAAACTTTATGAGACAAAATCATAATTTCCTATACTTTTGGGTCGATTTCTGTAATTTTAGGGGGGTGGGGGCCACCCCTAGCCCCCCTGATTCCGCCCCTGGGTTTTCGGCTCTTGTCTCACTGGAGTCCTGGTGTTGCTCGGACTCTAGCCAACTCTCGGCCTGTAGCTTTCAACCTGACCGCGAGCCAGCGTCCTCTCGTCACCCAATGCTCATCTCGATCTCGACATTGTCTCTTGCCCTCAACATCGCCGGAGTAGCCACGACCTCTTCCACTCACCCTCGACCTCTCCCTCTCCCTCTCGGCCTCAACCTCTAAGTCTCGGCCTCAACTTAGTTTATGGCGGCAAAAGTACTTATGGATGATTAATATGGAGGTATACGCGTTTTTTTTTTTTTTTTTTTTTTTTTTTGAAAAACAAGGAAAAAAAATCAAACGGGTTCCCTGGAGCCGTTTGACCGTACTCGTTTAACCCGTCCCGTTTTTATATGGGTTCATCCCCGGGTACAAGGTTCCCTATACCCATGGAATATAAACGAGCAGCGCGACAGTTACCCTCGAGGTAGCCCCGCCCGCTCGTTGCTCACCCCTAGTATCAGGGGATGGCTTTGATAAATCAAAGTTTGAATGGATGATTGTGTATTCATAAACAAAATAGTAGGAGGTCTTGTGTTAATTTTTGATACGAGTGAAAGCAAAACTCGAATGTGATTGTGTTATTTTATGTTTTAATGGTGATGAGATAATGTTTTGTGCAATTTCAAAGCGTAACAACTCTTATCCGAAACTCAATTCACACCTTTGGTCATCTTGTCGATTAAAATTGGGAGATATTTTTTAAGGTTATTGTAAAGATGGCTATTCTTTTGATTGCTAGGGATCGAACGATGGATGAGGATCGGGAAGTCTCCCGCTTGGTTCAGAAGCAATCAGACCATGATTTTGATAGTCTTAATCATAGAAAGGGGTTTGATTGTCACAGGGACACTAGAGATAATAGAGGATACGGATCTGGGGAGGGGTGCTACTTGGGAATTTACAAGGTGGAAATTTACTCAACCAGGATATGCTATTACTAGAAATCCTTGTGGACAAGGATTCTTTTTTTTTGGGGGGGGGAGTATTGATATATGCATTCTCTAATATGGGCTTTCTAGTAAATAAATGGTGGGAATATGATATCAAATCAAAGTTAGTTAGAAGAGAGAATATCGGTGACGTGGTTAGGCACAGGGTATATAACATCCCAAATTTTGGGATTTGGAGTTTTAAATATTATATAGAAATTATTGTGAAATTTGACTAAAATAATTATGAAGATAAATTATGGAAAATTAAGGAATTATTTTTCCTTGAGAAATTTACAAGAAAAGAATAAATTCAAGGAATATTTGTAAAGGATAATTTTTGGCATAAATATTTTAGAAATAATATTTCAAGGCCTAAAGGAATTTAATTAAGAAGAAAAAATCCGTAAATGAAATTAAGAAGGAATTACTAACATTTATTCACTTACTTCCTATGTGCAAGTCATTTGCCCTTATAAGTAGAATTATTTGGATATAAGCATTTGGACCCATATACTATATCATTTCCACATAACTCAAGGTCCATAGTATTTTTGGCTCATATACTCCGTTGCATACAGAATACTGTCATTTGGCCCAAACAATATGACTAACTAAACCAATGCAAAGCCCATTTCTCCATTATCCATTGAACTCATATTCAGCTGCAACGAAAATAAAAAATAAAAAAATAAAAGGAAACACGTACACCAACTTCCAAGCAACGCCAATCACGAAAAATCCAAATTTGCGGAAAACCAGTGGAAATCTCAGCGTTATTATGAAGAGTGCAGAAGGATCTGATGGTCTTATCTCTAGCGTCAGCTGGCCATTGCCTTTAGACCCTCCTCCATGCTTCTCAAACTCAACGTTAATATCCAGCATGTTTTCTCCCTCTGACCGTTAGTCTTGTTCTTGAACTGAACCCCCGATTTAGAATATATCAATGCTCTTTGCTCTTCTTTATCATTATGTTGCCTAAGCAAAAACCAAGAGAGAACAAGAGAGTGAGAGTCGACGAAGGAGGAGAGACAGAAAGGTCCAAGCTGTGGTTCATCTTTCCTTTGCACTTAGCTTCAAAAACAGGGGTATTCATTCTCCTTGAAGGCCACGTCGAGCAAGCCTGAGACTGTAGGTAATCATTGGGTCTCTCTTCTTTCTTGTTTTCATGATTCCCAACATGAGTTTTAGAGCATGAAACCGTAGAAAATGAAGCCATGAGTTTGCTGCAAAAAGAAACCGAAAACAGGGGCTGTTAGCATCTATTTTCATCTCTGAGTTGTTTCACTACACACTTAGGAAAATAGGAGTGGTTTTGTTATATATATATATATATATATATATATATATATAACGAAGCCTAAGAAAAGAATATAAGGTTGCTACACGTGGAATAAAAAGAAAGGAAGCCTTGCCGTCGAATGTTTGTGTGTATGAAACGCTGCACAACTTAATATATATGAAACCAAATACTGATATATATAACTACATCGGGTAAAAACAAAAGAGGATGGAAACATGTGCTGCATATATAAATAAAAGTTGATATATATATATATAGTTTGCTGCACTTTTCGCTGCACATATAAACATTGGGAAAAATACACACATATATATATATGTTCACTGCTCTTGTAATGAGAAAAAAGAAAAACTCCTTGTTTTGTGTGTGTGTGTGTATATACAACATAGCTTTGGGGAAATATAAGGAGCTTTCACCACTGTCATGTGTGTGTGTATATACACACACGTTCTTAGACTGGAATATATATGTGGTTTTCATGCTTTTATATATATATATATACACACACATACATATCTTTGCATATGGGGAGACTCACAGTTAGATATATATTTACATAAGGAACCAAAACCTTGAGAAGTTGTTGCTTGAAACTCTGTACATGGAAAACAAAATAGCTTATATATGGTGTTAGATATATATTAAAAGAGAAGGGAAAGGTTTTTGTGGTTGAATTGCATGTGAAAAGAAAAAAAAAAAAAAAGACGCTTATATATACACAACACACACACACTAATTCATGTGCATTTGGAAAATAATAGGAAAATGTTGATGGTTAGAAAACCATGAGAAACATTATATGTAATGCATTAAAGCATAATTTATATGATGGTGGGTATTTATAAACTCCTAATTTAAAGTGTTAAGATAGCCTCTGGGAGTTTAAATTAATTATAGTAAAACAATAATAATAATAATTAATAATGTAATAGTAAATTGGCAAAATTGGGTTAGGAAGAAAAATGACAAATAAGACCCAAAATATATATTTTGGCCTTCAAAAATTAAAATGGACCTTGGAGGGTTGGTATAGGCCCAATAGCCTTACACTAAGCCTAGTGCCATGACGTTGGAGATTGTGAAGAGTTTGGGCAAATAATAACCCATTATCTGTAAATGTATATTTATAGGACACGATAGTTGCCAAAACAATTAAACAAACGTGAAACCAATAGAAGATTTTGAAGCGGTCAAGTAGTAACCTTAAACCTTATATGCTATGTGTAACTTGTGTATGTATGTTTTACCATGTATATTGCATACATTTGGTTATCATTTATTTCAAAGCGCTATGGAACCGGAACATGCTGTACAATAAGGGCTTTCTTTGTGTCTTGTGTTGGTGGTCTATCTTGTGTGCTATTAGGACCACTGCGATGTCTTGTGTGCTATTAAGATTGCTAGTTTCGGATTGGCATGTGCATGATACTTGAATGATATGTGGTTTGTGTTTTTATTCATGGTTTTCTTACATGCAATGTATATACATTTTAGGGAAAATTATAATGAAGGGCCTAGAGGAAAAAATATTTATGGAGAAGGACCATAAAAATTGAAATAATTTAGAAGGACCAAATATAAAAATATAAAATTAAAAGTACTTGAAATGTCCCTAACAAAATATTTTGCATTTCATCCAACATTCCCTTCCCTATTCTATTTTTAAAACTAATACAAAATTCTAAGTTTCATTAAATTAAAAAAAAAAGTTCTCTCAATTTTCATTTTTCACAACTTGAATATATATTTATGAAAAAAATTACTCATTCTTCAATTTGTAGAAATTATAATTTTTTAAAATAAAAAATTAATTAAAAATAAAATTATATAATTTGAATAAAAGTCAAGGTCTTTTATAATTTTCCATATATGTTAAACCTAGAAAATTTGTATGAATTTGTTTTTTTTAGAAGCAATTTATGTGGGTTAAGAAATTCAAGTAATGTTAATAAAAACTAAAAAAAAGAATGAAGGACCTAGAGAAAAAGATATTTATGGAGAAGGACCATAAAAATTGTAATTGTTTAGAAGGACTAAATATAAAATTAAGAGTACTAAAATGCCCCTAACAAAATATTTTGCAATCCCTCCTATATTCTCTTCCCCATTCTATTTTTAAAACTAATACAAAATTTTAAGTTTCATTAGGTTAAAAAATATTTTTCTCAATTTTCATTTTCACAACTTGAATATATATCTATGAAAAAAAAAAATATGCATTCTTCAATTTTTAAAAATTATGATTTTTTTAAAATCAATAAATCTTTTAATTAAAATAGAATTATAAAATTTTAATAAAAGTTAAGATCTTTTATAATTTATCATAAATGTTAAACCAAGAAAGTTTGTACGATTTATTTTTATTTTAGAGGCAATTTATGTGGGTTAAAAAATTCATGCAATGTTAATAAAAAATTTTAAAAAATCTAATTAACCTATTATATCCTAAAAAATATGAAATAAGCTTAGTTTTAATTTTTATAAAAAGAGCTTAATTGATATTGTCTTTAATAATATAAATCGGACAACTTGATGATATAAATTAGTGAAAATAAAAATTAAGAAAAATATAAGTCTAACAGTTGTTAATTAAATAATATATTAAAAATAAAAATATATATATGATATATCATGATGGGCATTTTCATTTTTAATTTTATTTATTTTTTTAATTATGAATAAAAGAGATAATATATTAAAATTTATCAAGAGGTTTGATTAGGAGAAATTTAAAAAAGAAAGACATGATACATTATGAGGTTTGATTAGGGGCAACTTAGTCATTTAAAATTTATATTATTTTGTTTGATCCTTCTAAGTAATTACAATTTTTATGGTCCTTTATAATAAATATTATTTTCTCTAGGTCCTTTATTTTAATTTTCCCTTAACCTATTATATCCTAAAAAAATATGAAATAAGTTTAGTTTTATTTTTATTAAAAGAGCTACATTGATATCAAGGTTGATAATATAAATCAGGCATCTTGATGATATAAATTGGTAAAAAATTAAAATTAAAAAAAAATATGAGTTTAACCATTGTTAATTAAATAATATAGTGAAAATAAAAAATATATATGATCATATCGTGATGGGCGTTTTAATTTTACTTATTTTTTAATTATAAATACAAGCGATAATATAGAAAGTTTGATTAGGGCAATTTAGTAATTTTAAATTTATATTATAATGTTCGGTCCTTCTAAATAATTACAATTTTTATGGTCCTTTATAATAAATATTATTTTCTTTAAGTCCTTTATTTTAATTCCCCCTACATTTTATATGAGATTAACTTACTTTCTAGGATTCAATTTTGAACCCCGACCTCATTTAAGCCCTCGGGCGTTACATCTAGGTCTGAGCCGGAGACGAGGTAAGATGGTGGAGCGGGATTAGGGTTTTACAATTGTGGTTGTCGGAGACTTATTTTTAGATATTTTGGTGTCCTGGATGACTATACTATAATTATTTTGGGTATCATTATTCGGGATAACTCACTACAAGAAAAATCAATTTTTGCTACGGAAAAATTCCGTAGCAAAATAGACTTTTTCTGTAGCAAAATGGATTTGCTACGGAGAATTTGTCGTAGCAAAAAATCGCGTAGCAATTGTGACGGAAAAAAAGAAAAATCCGTCGCAAATTTTGCGAAACGAAAATCCCTATCTGTCGCAATTTGCTATGGAAAATATTTCCGTAGCAAATTTTCGAATTTTCTACAGAAAATTTTTCCGTCACAATTGTTACGAATTTGTTTCGTAGCAAATTCGAAAATTTGCTCAAATTTGCTACGGAATTATTTTAAAAATAGCAAAACTAATAAATTTAAAAAAAAAATTTAGAAAAGTGAATACAAAAAGTAGTGTACCATGGATATAATAACAATTATAAAGAGTTTACATAGAGAAAACAAAATATATATAATAATGTTGCAAAGAGCAAATACTAAAAAGTAGTCTAAACGCAGCGTTGTGATCATCATCACCAGGAGCCGACCCCAACCCTTGTCTTTCATTAGGGACTGATTTGAAGCCGCATCCGCTTCATCATCTACGCTTGATGAGTAATCTGCCGACATCATCTCTCGTTCTGAATCATCTACTTTGCCTCATCATCTCTTGTTCTTGGATCATCTGCTGCCTCACTGCTACCTCATCATCTCCTGTTCCTGAGTCATTTGTGTTGCTTGCTCCTACACCAAAGCCTTCATCTTCTTGACTCATCTGCAAAAACATTATGAAGTACATTTATTATTTGGACTTCATAGGTTTCTTCCAATTGGCACTGGCACCATATTCATAATGCAGATTAAAGCAACAATAGTAAATACATAATTCCTAAAACTTAAAATTATATATATATAACCAACCTGGAAGACGAGGGAGACCGAAGAGGAAAGTGACTGGATGGAGGAAGAGACCGGAAGGCCGAACAAAGGACTACGTGGGCGGCGCCATGGCCGGAAGGGCCGACCGTGGTGACGGGTGGAGACGGGGAGGGTAGCAACGGCGTCGGGAGGGAAGAAAAATGCGAGAGGAGAGTGAGAATGGGGAGGCCGAGAGGCCATTTAAAGGAATTTGCGACGAATATGAATATCCATCGCAATTTGCGATGGATATTCAAATCCGTCGCAAACTGGCGAACTCAAATGTCCGCGGATTGCCAACATTTGCTACGGATCTCGGATCTGTCACAAATTTGCGACGGATCCGAGATCCGTCGCAAACTGGCGGACTCAAATGTACACCAGATTGCTGACATTTGCGACGAATCATGAGATCTGTCGCAAACTGGCAGACAAAATGTCCGCCAGATTGCCGACATTTGCGACGGATTACTGGCAGACAAAAAGTCCGCCAGACTCCCGGCTTTTGAGACGGGCAACGCGTGTCCGTCGCAAGGTTTGCCACGGACACATTATCACGCCGCAAACTTTGCGAGGAAAAATTATCCGTCGCAAACTTTGTGACGGAAAAATTATCCGTCACAAACTTTGCGACGGATTTTTTGTTCCGTCACAATTTTTTTTTTTTACGACGGATTTAATTTGCCGTCGCAATTTATGCTTTTTCTAGTAGTGACTATATATTTGATCCCTTCGGGAAATTTACCTTTACGTATTATATCTTACCAATATATTGTTGTCCAAACCGGTGTATGCTCTGCTAATACTCGAGGAATGACTTAAATTAACATGGAAAATAATTTTAAATTAAATAAAAGTAAAGGATTACACTACCCGCCACCCGAAAGGGTGAGGCCGAGGGATGTAACCGGGATATATACGTGTGTCTTGTACCAATTTGCAATTCGTGCATGAATTTAGTCGGTTTCTCTTTTCTACAATATCACAAGGTGTGGAAGGGGGGCTGAAGATGATACTTGATAGTTTCATTTGACATAGCAATGAAAGTGTTTGCATTGATACAAATGCCTAATTCATTTTCTAAGCTATCAATGCCTAATTCATTTTCTAAACTTAGTGTGTATGATGACCAACTTGTTGTACTTTCGACAATAGGATTGGAGACTTTCCAAACTATGTATATTCTTTTATTGATCTGTGGGTTCTTGAGGAGACTACAGGAGCATCGAGGAAAAGACAGAGTTGGACTAAGAGATGTACTTGCAGTCCTTGCCCATGGACGCTAGATCTTGGAGTCATATGGAGGAATGAAATTGCCTATTTTGCTTTTGAGAGTCCTAGTCTTGTTAGTGAGACTAAATGTGAAATCAAGAATGATGAACCAAAAGTTGGCCTGTATTTGTTCAACATCACTACTAATGAATTTAAGACGATTGCTATCCCTAGAGGTGGCCATCAATGTGGTTTTTTCAATTATGTGGAAAGCCTTGTAACAATTGGCAACAACCATATTGAAGAACCTTGATCCCGACGGTAAATTGTTAGAATACGATTTCCTTTGGTTTATTTATTTTTGTTGGAAAAGGAATCCAAATGTCTCTTGCTTTATGTGGCCTATCAATGTGCACCACCTTTTTTCCCATGCTTTTGCGTATTGATTGTTTGATTTCCTTTAGTGATACACATTTACGCTTATAATTTGCAATTTACTCTCATATCAAACAACAAAAACTATAACTCATTGTTAGAAGATCATTGGATGATTGATTTATGTACATATATGCATGTACGTGTGCGCATGCATCCTCTCGGGGATATGATTGCGAAACCTCTAGACTTGGACCTTATTGGTCATGAATTGGTTATGGCGTGTGCGCACAATACGATAGCTTCAACGCAGTTGGAGGTGAGCTGAACTTTCTGTAGTTTCTATCACATCCTGAATTCTAGGCTTAAGAGTTGAAGAATTGACCGCATTTGAATTGGCTTTTAAAAAAGGATTTTTTTGCATTACTTTTTAAAAAAATTACTTTAATTAGAAATCAAAGTTGGTCATATTTTGCAATATCCTCCACCTTGCTTTGCAAACTCTAAGGCTTTGTTTGGGAGTTTGGAAAGAAGGGGAAGGAAAGGAATGCAAGGAGAATGGAGGGGAAGGGATGGAAGGGAAATGGAGGATATTTCCTCCCCTTGTTTGGGAGTTAAAAAAACAGTAAGGGAGGAAGATGGAGGATTAATGAGTTATTTTTACCATTTTATCCTTTTTTTTTAATAATTAATATAATTATTATACTTTACAAATAAATTTGAATTTAAATTTTCTAAAAAAATTATTTATGTAATTTTTATATTCAAAAAAATTATTTATGTGCCGGCGGCGGTGGCGGCGGTGGTGGTGGGGCGGTGGTGGCGACGGTGGTGGGGCGGCGACGCGGTGGTGGTGGGGCGGTGGTGGTTGGGCGTAGTGGTGGTGGGGCGGTGGTGGTGGCGGTGGTGGTGGTGGTGGGGGCAGTGGTGGCGGCGGTGGTGGTGGGGTGGCGAGAGGTGGAGCGATGGCGGCGATGGTGGTGGGGTGGCGATGGTGGGGTGGTGGTGGTGGTGAACGAGGGTAAAGAAGTAATTAACGTATTTTCTCTCTTAAAACCCCCCATATTGGGGGAATTTTATTTTTTAAAAGGAGGGTTTTGGGGGATTTGTAAAAATCCCCCAATTCCCTCCCCTCCTATTTTTAAAACTTGCAAACAAGGGAAGGGACTACCAAAACCCTCCCTTCTCTTTCTTTTCCCTCCAAAATGAAACTCTCAAACATAACATAAAGGTTTTTTCAATGACACTCCTTAACTTTGAATGATGATAATTAAAGAGTTCATTTTGTGATCTTAAAAGCCAGGGCCAATCTGAATTGAGGAAGATGATATCTTGCATTTCTATACAAAACAATAAGAGTTAGGTAGTCATTATATTAATTCAGACATATAATTATGCATGCATGCTCTTAATTAGTTGTAAATAAGATAGGCCAATAAAACAGGGTAGGAAAAAACAGATCTTGCACTGCATAAAAAACAGATATTCAAAAAGCATGTGTCCTAAAATTTCTCTTAAAAGAAGCCAGCTAGCTAATCCACCCCTCGCACAGTACAGTATAAAACAGTCTCTAGTTTTGGATTAATAACATTAATACAGAAAGAAACACAATTAAATTTTTAGCTTAGAAGATGCATTCATACATAAAGTCTCACCAGCATGTACAGTGCAAGCTTGTTAGAGGCATTTTATTTGCAAAAGCAAATCATAACAGAATCAAGTATTGCCAAAGGCAATTTATCCTGAAGAGACCCGGTGGCTAACTGGAACAGATCAGAATGGAAGCAAAACTTAGATCATTTCAGTACAACACAAGCCCCCAATCCCTTGAGCTTCTCAACGATAGAATCAACTTCCTCCCCTGTCACGCAAGGTTACATGATTCTAAATACCGGTATCTTATTTTGTATTCCCAAAGAAAGAAAATACAGCACATAGCCCTATATGCTTTTAGAAGTGTTACAGTCTTTAACTACAACATTTGATCCCAATGAAATTGGCATTTTCCTATGAATTCAGATGTCTTATTTTATTGGCATCACTCCTTAATATAAAGGACAACTTACAGCTCGCCAAGGTACAGCAGGGAAAGGCAAAATAATGATGGTCATTAAACATGCTCCTCCACAAGTAGCAAAACTCCCAACCACCAATGATGAGAAAAGAAACAAAACAAAAAAGAAGAAGGAAATATTAGATCCCCGCGGGCTAACTTGGTGTCTTGCGCCAATATATTAAATTAACAAAATTATGGAGGAATAATAAAAATATGCAGTGTATCAAGCTGACAAGCTGTTACTCTGGCAATATAACTCATTCGATTAAATCATATTAAATAAACAAAGGCATGGAAACCTGATACAACGTTGGGAAAAGATGGGAACGAAACAATATTCTGCTCTACAGTTATACAACCGGGACCCAAACAGCTACCTCAATGCTACGTTTCTGATCATTAACTACTCCTTTTATATATCCTTTATTTTCTCAGCTAAAAATCCCATGACCGGGACCCAAACATCTACTACATGTCAAGACCTAAATCCCATGTCCATGTCTTTGTAACAGAAATAGCAAAAATCGATTCTCAATTCCCAGAGGGTTTTTAAAAATTCCTGCGCCCATTTCTCGGCCAGGACGTAAATCACAAAAAATACTAGAAATAGATTGAAAATGCTCAATGAATGAAAACAAGTAGCGTGAAATTTCAAAGTAATACGGCAAGGTGGTAGATTTGAGGTTAACCTGTAAAAGAGGAGAAGGAGGAGGAAATATCGCGAAAGGAGAACGAGATGCGGCAAATACGATGGAGCGAAGGAGAGGGAGTATATATGGCGCCAAGGCTGGAACAAAAAGTTACCGGCATTGGTTGTCATTTTGTGGAAAATCAAATTGCCGGTCTTTAATTTTTTCATTCTTTGTCTTCCCTCGCACTTACTTTTTTCAAGCTTCAAATTGAAGTTAACAACAACAACAACAAAGGAGAAGAAGAATAATTTTGGATTTTTTTTTATTACTTTTGCTTTTTCCTAAACCATTCATCCAAACCTATAAATTAATTAAAAAAATAACTTTATTTTTTTAAAAAATAAATAAAAAAAAGCTCATCCAAACTGACACTTAGTGGCGAACAACTGTGATTTTAGATAATCATGGTTTAATTATATAGATAAATGATAACAAATCATCGTCAAGATCTATCATATATCCATTGTGTATCATACGGTACCCTAATACATAATCTAATTAGTTTATATGATTCATCTTCCACATTTAGCTTTTCCCTTAAATTTTCTTACTTAACTTATAAAATGATATGTAATCTAAACTTATCAATGAGTATTTTAGGGAGATTAGTCCATATTTATTATAATTAAATAATTTATTTAGCTTAATAAACAGAATAATGATAGAAAATCATTATAGATATATTTTCATATTCATGGTTATGAATATGATATTTCAAATTTTGAATTAATTATTTTGGTAGAATAATATCAAATATAAGGTTGGTTAGCGCTTTCTTCTGCTCTTTTTTTTGGAATCCCCAATAATTTCGGTCTGCAAGATTTCTTGTTCTCAGTCGCCATAAACTTAAAGCACAGTCATATAACTTTGATTCTCAGCTTCTGATTTAGATTTCGCCGTCGAGCACAATGAAGCCGCAGTTAGTGGCTGGCAACCAGCCATATCTTGCTGAAGAAATCATCACAGATATTCTCAAACGACTTCCGGTAAAAACCCTAATCCGATTTCAAAGCGTGTGCAAACCTTGGAAAAATCTCATCAAGTCGGCGTTGTTCATCACTGAACACCTCCACTACTCTACTCATCAAAATTCTTGTCTTCTTTTGAGATATGGAAATTTCTCTTCTCAGACTTTGCACCTGCGTTTGCTCGATTGGGAGATGCAAATCCATGAAATTCTCCATTCGAGGGCTTTCACTAGGCTCATCGGTTCCATCAATGGCTTGCTCTGTCTTTATCCTTTCGTTTTGTGGAATCCTGCTACCAGGGAGGTTAGACAGCTGCCTTTGCCCACAGAACAATATGATCCATGTAGAAGAACAACAGGATTTGGGTACAGTCCAATAGTTAATGATTACAAGATAGTTAGAATTTATTCTAATTTTAAGCGTGATGGTTATACACTAATTGGGGCGGAAGTCTATTCATTAAGCATAGACTCATGGAAGGATGTTGATCTTGGGGTTTTACAGGGCGTAAAATTGGATCTTTATCTTGTTAATAATGTCTCTGCAAATGGAAGCATATTTTGGCGCGGGCTAAATTCAGATACTATAGTTTCATATGACATAGCAACAGAAGTGTTTACATTGATACCATTTTCTACCATACCACTTTCTACCATACTTACTGTGTATGATGACAAACTTGCTTTAGTCTCTATAAAGAATAAATGGATTGAATTGTGGGTGTTGGAGAAGGGTATCGATTCTTCATCAGAGACATGGAGTTGGATTAAGAAGCATACCGAAAGATGTCCCTCGGATTCCTTGTTATGGTGGACTATTTGGAGGAATCACCGAACTTTCTACGGTCATTATTTGCCAATCCACGATTTAGCTACATATTTGTTCAAAATCCCTACTAATGAGATGAAGGTGGGTTTGATTCCTGAAGTTGATGGCGATCAACCTCATTATATTTTTAATTACGCGGAAAGTCTTGTACCACTTAGACAACATCCACATTGAACAATCTTAATTTTACTGTGTTTATTTTTTAAATTTAAATTCAGGTTTACTTTTGTTTACATATGACTCTATATTAGTTTAGTTTGGATGAGAATATACTTACCAGGTTTGATACTCTTTCGAGATGTTATTTTGAATGACATATCTAGACATTCAATAATGGATGTTTCTTGATTCTTAATATAGGTTGTTCACCTCTATCACTCCTCTGGGAACTATCAACTGTTAATTGCTGGACTTCCGTTAGTTACAGTGTTACACCCACACACATAGAATTGAGAAGATAATTGAATATCAATATTTTTTGTCCGAGTAAAAGCAGTTATTACTCATATGTCAAACAACCATAAAGGTGACTCTTGAGAAGATCATTGAATGATTCTTCTAACTTCAGGCTGTTTGTAATTTGACACGTGACCTATAATTTAAACCCTGGGCTTCGTAACGATGATGCATATTGAAGGATTAGTGTCTAGTATAAATTGTTTAAGAAACACAAACGTTCAGCCTGTTGTTTGCTGACTTATTATTTTTCATTTTGGGGGAGGATTTCAGTAAACCCTAACAAATTTTATTTAAAATAAGGATTAAGATATTGTGAGATTATACCGTATTATTTAGGGACTAAAAATTATGGTTTGATAGTAAATGATGAAAATGTCATTCCTTCATTTTTTTCATAGATGAATTTATAAGTACACATGTACATTTTAAGCTATCCGACAATAATAAAAAGACAAGTATACGTGTATATAAAAAAATTTATAATCTGGTACAAAAATTACTGAGCAATCCTGGGTGAATATACAAAAATAATAATTAACCAGATATAGAATATTTTAAATTTGTTTTTTACATATTTAATCAACCAACTGTAGATATAGGCTCAAAAATTCTTACCTACATTTTAAAAATGAAATTTCTTCTCACCGGCCTGTTTGGTTTAGTGATGATATATTAAATAAGCAATGGTTTAGTGATGGGAGATTAAATAAGCAAGTTTGAGCCAAAATAAGCTAAGTGATTATAATGATCAAGTAATGGGTTTAGAAAGTCAAACTTATTGTATAAAAAATAATCAATGGATACCTTATAATTACGGCTACCAAAAAAAAAAAAAAAAAAAAAAAAAATCATTTCTCTCTATCTTAAAAATTAGACGAGGGAGCATATGATAAGGAAACTCTAACAAAAGTTTAAAGCTTTTATCCATGAAGAGAATCATCCGTGAGTGAAACTTGGGTATGCATGTGTTTGGATAGCACATCTTTATCTATAGAAGGGAGCAATATCTTACAGCCTTTATGATGATCTGAGCCACATGGAATTCCTACCATACTCAAGTCAAGTCCTTTATCCAGGTCACAAAGTACGATGAGAATATTATTCTCCTTCTTGATCATATGAATCAATTCTTTGGCTCTTTTATCTTCATATATATTTTTAAAAGTAAAGCCTAGTTGACGAGCAATATCCTCTTGAATCTTCCACACATCAGGATATTTGGTCACAGTTGTTGTCACAACTATACCAAACAGTTCCTCTCTCTGAACTCTTTCGCAAACTCTTGGAAGCAAAATATATTTGATATTGTTAAGGGAGCCAGAAACTCCAATTGAATGAGTATTAGGATTAGCTAATGCCTCCATAACTTCCCCCAGAATTGAAATTGCTAGAAAATCCCTGCTTTATGCTGGATGATGCTCTGGGTTGAGGCTCTGAATTATCTTTGTTCTGTTTCTCCTCTTTGGATTGAAGCTTGTGTTTGTGGGTTTCGCTTGAAGTAAGATAATGACGAAGAAGACGATGCGAAATAACGGCGAGGCCAATAATTCCGGAAATCGCTACAAAGGACCGCAACATTTTTAAAAAGATTGCTGTTTATAGGTGTTGAAGAAATTAGGTTCCTTTTTATGGGAGTCCAATAAGAAGTAACAGAGTTTGGATCAGAAGTTAGTTGGTGATGGTTATTATATATGCCTTGTTTTATTGATTGGGTAAATCTGTGATTACATTTTATTCGGGCAAAGATGGTGGAACTGGAGTGTGGAAAGGTTCAAAGAAAGCAATAAGGGGCAGAGCAAGCGAAAACAATTATAAAATAAAATTCCAGTAAAATAAATAAAACAAATACTGCTCTTATTCTTAATATAAGAACTATTTATCTAATTTATGGAGATTAAGAAATATAAATAAATTACTTAATTATAACATATCTAACAAATTTTCTAAAATACTTATTTGTAACATGTAACGAGATAAGATATTGTCATTATCAATTTTGGTCACTACCACTTTTTTCACCTGTTAGATATAATCGTATCTACTTTTATCATTTCTTTCTCCTATTGAGATTCTGATCTAACTGTAAAAAAAAAGTGGTAGTGACATTGATAGTGATAAAAATTGCTAGTGACAATATCATATATCCCAACATGAAATTATGCATATATCCATTAATAAGTTTGACAAATTAGTTTGAAAAAAAAAATATACATAATAAAATAGAAAAAAAGTCTTAATTATAATAAGATTTAGCAAACTTCAATAACCAAATGAAATTAATTATACATAGTATAACCCACTTTCTAATCGGAAACAGATTCAATGCTCATTGTAATAATGAGCATTGAGAGCTCTTCACTATATATGATGAGATCTACTCCATTCAAATAATTTTTTTTTTTTTTTTTGGTTGCCCACCGGGTTCACCGGGTTTGCCCCGACTAATCCGGATCCAACTCGGATCGCACACCTAGCTGTGGTGGGTGAGTCTCCCAGCGGGATTTTTTGCATGCACAAGGCTCGAATAATAAAATTTTAATCGTCCAGATTTATCATTTTTAACTAATGATTTTTACATAATTTTGTCAATACTTTTCTAATTCACAAATATTGGTTCTCCCTCAATAATAATCAAGGAGGATAATGATTGAGGAAATTAAGGAAGATGACTATGATGTTTTAAAAATAATAATATATTAACTAAATTAGTTAATTTCCTTAATCTATTTACGTTATGTGAATATTACTTATAATTAAAGACTAAAGGGAGTACTTTAATACTCTTTAAGTATTATATATAAGAGTTATTTAATTAATTTATATAGATTAAAGAAGTGTATTAATTATAACAAATACGGTTTGACCTATCTGAAATATTCATGTATAACTTTAGATTATTATATATCAATTTATAAATTGAATTGGAGAAATATATAAGCTATTAGATATATAAATGTACATAGGACTTATATTTAGAATGAAGACTAGCTCTTATAATTAGAATTGGATGATAAAGTGTGATGTGAGATCATGTTTTGACCGTGGGATTATATCGGACCGGTTTGCTTCCTCTCTTTGTTTATTGTAAAATTCATTTTCACCCAAAATTTGTTTCTTTTACCATCAGTTACGTAAATTTTCTTCCCAACCAGAGCAATCAAACTCTAATAGAATCAAAATACTTTAACAATTTGGCCCCCAAAAAAAAAAAAAAAAAAAATACTTTAACAAGAAAAGTAAGTAGGCTATACTTCAATTAGGTAAGTCCGTTTGTGTGTCTTAATTTATTAAAGTAAGTCGACAAATAGTCATCAATTTCAACTCGGAGGAATCCATCTTGGGCTTACCCGTTTTGGCAACTCTGGAGACCATTTTGGCAAACACCTCATATGCCTATTAAATCTTCGTGTTTGTTATTAAAAGTGAGCTCTAGTTGGCGTGCAAGCTCGTCTAAAATCTTTGTCACATCAGGTTTTTTGGTATCTACAGCTAGAACCAGATCAAATAGATTATCTCTTTGAATTCTTCAATTAACTCTTCGAAGCAGAGTGTCTTTGATTTTGTTTGAGTCATAAATTCGGATTAAGTGAGTGTTAGGATCAGCTAATGCCTCCATAACAATCCCCAAGACTGGCCTTCTCCATTCCGAAGCATCAAAAGGATCGGAATTAAACAAATGTAAAGCCATAATGGATTCTTCGTTCAGGTTTTCTTTTGACCAGAGTAAGTTCGGGTTCTCCAACTTTCTTTCTTTAGGCTTGTTGGTGCGTGTTTCACTAAAATTCAGATAATGAAAGAAGTACATTGAAAGTTATTTATCTGGGTATGCATGTGGTATTAAGATTAGGTTTGCCTATCCAAAGTTTAATTATTTTAACTTTGAAGAAATTTAGATGTTCTGCAATCAAAAGGCACCAAATTAAAAGCTTCCCAGCTGAACCATGTATTTAAATTATATACAGCCTACAACCAAAATAAAAGGGATGAAAAATAAGTCACCTGAAAAATCTTTCCCTTTGAGAGGAACAAGATGCATAAAAAGATCCAAGATATGGACCTGAATGAAGCAATAGTGAAGTCAGGAGATGAATGAAACCAGAATTTATAATGCACCTAAGAAACTCCGAATATATAATATCCTTCAAGACTTAAGAAACTCCAAATTTGTATGACCATTACAGCTGCAGGCGGCAGCCGATTTTTTGATTGCCTCCACTTTGCTGGGGTTCACTCTTTGGAAACATGGCCCGAAAAAGTAATTTTATCATGCCAAAATTCACGTATAGGAAAGCTTACATAAAGCCATTGCTTCCTCAACTTTTGTATAATATCAATAGCAGATAGTGTTCATGCTTCTATAGATTCTTTAAATATATCACAATATTATTAATAAATATAAAAAGAATTAATGAATTAGTCCTTCATAGTTTGCCATTATTTTTGACTCAATCCTCATATGTATTTATTTTATTATGATGGATCCACCCGTATCTAGCGTTTTTTCTTATTTTATTACCTTGTATCCAGTTGTAATACCTGAAAATTCCTATTTAATTTAAGTATTATATTTTGGAGGATAATTATCAAAAATGAAGGTAAATACGTGTCTCAAATTATTATAATTAGTTGATTATAATTGTAGGCAAATTTCCCTTGGAATTAAATAAACAAGAGACAAAATATAAGATTAAGATTATGGATCATAAGATGTGATGTAATTAATACATAAAGTAATTGTAAATTTATAACCAAAAGAGGCAAGAAAATGTTATGAAAACACTTAATTAATATAAAGGAAATTAGCAAAAATAGTTGGGTAATTAAGTCCACTAATTAAAGATCAATTGCATAATTACTTAAATTAACCAATAAGAGATGCAATAAAAGGGCAATTAAGCACATGATTAAGGAGATAATTAGGCTTAATCAAATAAGCCCCAAGAGTGAAAAATTTCAACTAAGATCAATGGTTAAGATTGTTCAAATCCAATGGTCCTAATTAATTTCCTAATTAATCTTAATCCTCATGAAATTGAATTGGCCAATTAGAAGCTTAGACATAGGATCCTTGACACAATTAAAACACAATTCAAGAGCTAGCAAGGATGGGGGCTGGCGGCGCAAAATGGAAGAAGGGAATGAAGTTATGATAAAGCATAAAGTTAAAGCTTTGAAAAGTCAAATTATCAACAAGCCAATTAGGAAGCTTAAAATATGGGATATTTTGCAAACTAAAAACATATTAAATGACTAAAATAAGTGGATGTCGGCCAACATGTACGGTGGGTGGGATTTCTTTTTCTTTTCATGAAATAATCAAGTTTTTTAGTTAATCAAAAGCATCCATTAAATGGCTACAGAGGAGGCATGTTGGCACATGAAATGGAGGGATAGAATTGAGTTTCAAAAAGTGATTTTCCATCCAATGGATAGGGTGAAAATCTGGACAAATAAAATTACCATGTGTGCCATTGAGATTTTCTATAAATAGCCAACCCCCTCCTTCATATTTCTTCACACCATCACCCAAAACTTCTCTGATCCTTTGATTAGGAGAGTGAGAGTGAGAGTTCTCTTGGAGCTAGAAAGAAGGAGCAAGGTCCTTCAAGTTTAAGCCCCTAGTTCTTGAGCTTTAGTCTTTAGTTTTTTAATTTTTAGTAAAATGTTAGTTTAATCTAGAAAATGGTAAAGTAATTCCCATGATTGTTTTTAGGCCTCCTTGCATTGAAAAATGCCTAATGAGGTAAAAACATGTTGGGAAATAAATTTTGGATTCAATGGAGCAAGATTGTGAAAATTTAGAAACTTCCCGATTTCAGTTTTTTAGGAGTTGTCGGATTAAGGGCATTATTTTATGTATCAAATGAAGTCATTAAATCATAAAATTTTCATGGTTATATTAGACATGTATATCTTTCCATTGATACAAAATGTGTAGCAATTTGAGTTTTGTAAAAGGAGATAAAAATTCTTGAAGTTGGGTCATATGTTTGGAAGAAAATTTGAACAGTGATTGGGAAAAATTAAACTGGTATTGATTCACATATTTTGAGTGAACACAAAAGCTAACAGGTAACAAATATATATAATCCTATGGAGCTAAAAAAAAGTGAACACAAATATAAGTTATGTTTTAGAATTATTTCCTAACCAAGGTATGCTATTATCCCTTATCCCCTGGTTTCTATTTGTTTTTGTTTTTTTTCAATGATGTATTTTATATTAAAATTTTCTATGTGAAAAAAAAATCATTTATGAAAAGCATAATGTGATTTTAAGCAGTATGATTGATTTCAATATCATAGGTTTTAAGAATAGTTTTATGGGATTTAAACTTCTCATGTTGCATGAGAAGAGCAAGATTCCTACACATACATGAAATAGTGGGACCCACATATATATATATAATGAGCATTATATATATGTGGGTCCCACCATTTCATATGTGTGTGACATGAAAACACTTCTCCTACAACATGAGAAATGTTTTTCCCAGTTTTATTCCATTCAAGTTGGTGATCTGTGCATGATTCTCGAGTATTGTTACTTTCAGGTTTTGATATGAACGTATCTATCTTTATATGAGCTTCCGAATAATTGGACTGGAAGCAAATTGCATTTACTATTTGACTTCGGAATTGAATTTCAGTCCGTGGGATCTCTATTCGATTTCCTAGTCCAGTAACAGTTTGAATGCGCTTCGCGATAATTCATCGGAAAAGATCCAAGTTTTGATTTTGGTTTCAAAATAAAGTTTTTGTTTCCGGATTCCGTCCTTCAGAAATATCCGAATATTTTGCCTTACTCTGTTGATTGTTCATAGTGTCGAAAACACACTAAGAAACAAACATATTAGACAAATTTGGTGAAACTGTTGTGTATGTTGTGTTTGCTTTGATATTCTGAGCAGGTCGCCATTAAAATCACTGGTAACGAAGCTCGTAATTGCCAAAAAAAACGCCATCTGATGCTGCAAGTGGCAGCGGGTCTTCATCCGGGTTGCACTAGATCAGGGTCGGGTAGGTTAACCCGCTTCCTGGATAACAAAATCCTGATCACGAGCAAAACGACGTTGCCATCTTATGACCTCAATGAATGATATGTCTATGATAGGAACTAGTTATGGTGCCTATCCCATCAACCTATCCAATTTGGATTGTTTAAATGAGATCTGACGTCTAGATTTGATTTTTTTAAAAAAAAAAATTATTTTAATAGATAGAGAATCTAAAATAAAAATAATATCTGAAATAACAAAATAACAAAAAAAAAAATCACCCGGGGATAACAAAATAAATATGTTTTATTTTTTTATTGTAATTTATAGTTTATATAATTCTTTAATGAGAAGGGTATTTGGTAATTTCAAACATGTTGGTATAAAATAAAATCACCCCGGGCCTCAGAGAGAATTTGAACCCAACACTTGTAAAAAACAATACAATCAAAAAATGACCACTAATCGTATCAAAAAAAAAAAAAAAAAAAAAAAAAAAAAGACCACTAATGCCACCCAGCTACATATTTCTTTTTGCTATCAAACAACAATAATTGTCAAAAATATTAATCAGCTTGTATTGATTTATTTAATTTCAATTTAATTTTATGTGTGTGCTTTCTACCTTATAATATGTGAAATTGTGATTCAGCTTCTCCGTATCGATAAAAAAAAAAAAAAAAAAAAAACAAAAACGTGAAGTACACATAAACAACTCTGGAGGATTAAAAAACGGATACCCTAATCTCAAGGATTACAATAATTAAATCAAATGATTAAGGATTTGATTGGGTTAAGCTATAATCAAGGAAAATATAAAATATTATAATCAAAATCCAATTATTAAAAATTAATTAAGATAAACTCAATATATTGGGCTTGGATGCTCATATATATATATATATATATATATATATATATATGTTTATTATTATTATTATTATTATTTTTTAAAGCCATTATATTACATTCAGGATAAGGAGGATAAAACATGAATCGTTGGAGTTTATTTTGCGGAGCACAAACCAAAAAGAATTCAAATAATTCTACCATCAAGACAAAAAGTGTGTACTTTATTTGTAAGTAATGGGTAGGGGTATGCATGGGTAGGGCGAGGTCTATGCCTAATGCCTTGTTTGAAAGATTATTGGGTAGTAAAATGCAGCCCGATGGCCGGTCTTACCTAATAGAAGCTTTAACATTTTTGGGCCAGTTAATAATGGGCGAGGAGGGTGGGTTTCGCTACCCAAATAGTGATACTTTCTGTCATACCCTATGTGGAAAAAATAGCTTGATCATATACGATAAACAATATTTTAAACTACAAATGTAATCCATATTTTGAATATTCCAAAGTAAGTCTACAACAAATAATCTAAACTAAAAGACTATCATATGTCCTAACAAATAGTCAAATACCCATACGTGAAGAATTAATAACATCCATAATCCATTAAATACAAGACATCAAAAAACTATAATTAAAACTTTGTAGTCATCCAAAACTCCAAGTGGTTGTATTAAGGCCCTAAATTATCAAAAGAATAAAGCATATGGAATTCCCTACAAAAAAGCAAAAAAGAAAGCATATGATTACATGGATATGTAACATGTAATTATAGGCTCTTAATAATAGAAGTAGATAAACTATTTTATAAAAAAACTAATGTAAGTGTACAATATTAGTAAGTATATAATATAGTATAATATAAGTAATTGTTATATAATATCATATTAGTAAATATATGAATTCAAGCTTACTTACAAACTAATGATCAATGGGTTTATTAGAGTATTAGTAAATATATAATATAAGTATATAATGTATTAGATAAAAAAAAAAAAAAAATAGTCCAGCCCAATCGGACCCAATTTTTTTGGGAGTGGCTTCTTTTTGCGATGAGCGGGACGATTTTTCATCGGGCTTAGGCAAGCATATTGGGCTCTTGGGCTTTATAAACACCCCTAGTAATGGATATGTAATTTAAAAGTCTAACGCTAGCCAGTAGCTAGGGCTGAGCATGAAACCCAAAACCCATGAGCCCGCCCAAAACCCAATGTAATTGGGTTATGTTGAGCCCACCCAAAAAGATTTTATAATGGGTCGGGTTAGAACCCACTCATTTAAGATTTAAATGGGCGGGCTATGGGCACACCTATGGGCTGCCCATACCCGCCCATTTAGTGTAATTTTTTTATTAACTACCCATCCCATTCTGCATTTCACTTAAAGCATTTCCTGAATTCCTTCCTATTCAAGTATTCAACCACCTCTAATCCATAAGCATAATGGCCATCAACTCTCAAGATTATATAATGATGGTACTTGTCTGAATTTATATTGTTTTGTGTGAATTGTAATTATGAAACTTTGAAGATTCGGATTTCAAAAATTGGAATGATGAATTTAGATAGATGCTTAATGTTTATGTATGTTTTTTTTAAGAAAAATAAACAAGTCAAATGTAAATGAGTTACCCAAAACCCGGTTAGCCCGCCCATTTATGTGTTAACCCATTTACATGGGTTTAAATGGGTTAAGGTACGGGTATGGGCTAACCCATACCCATTTAAATTTAAATGGGCGGGCTATGGGTTTGGCCTCGGGTTGCCTAACCCGCTCATTGCTCTGCCCTACCGGTAGCCACCATTGCAACACACGTTAAAAGGCCAATTAAAATAAATGTGAAGCTGTTATAAAAATAAATAAATCAACGTGAAGCTCTTAAACATGTTATATTAATGTTGGAGTTAAGGTGAAACTCTGTCATTAAATTATTTTTTCAACAGCAAGCTAGCACTCAATACGTTAAAGTAAAAGTAAAATTATAACTCAACGACCAACGTGGAGAATAAAAATTTGATGTGAATGAAGATTTGAGATTATGGGCAAAAAATTATTTTGATATTCTAATCGCAACAAATTAATATTTTGATTTTACTAGATGTCTGTTTGGATTAGTAGAAGAAGTTGATTATTCGAATGTAATTTATAGGTACATTTGTGAGAAGAGTTTTATCTCGAACGTGTTCTTCAACTCTAGCCCAAACCCCTTTGATTTTCATGGAAAAAAAAGGGTGTTGATTTCATTTATTGTTCTTAAATTTTCAAATTTTGAATTTGATTTCATTGGTGATACTTATGGCATGATTGTCATAATTTTTCATTTATTACGGGAGGGATTATGTGATTTTGATAAAAATCTCATTAATTATTTCAATTGAGAGATTATCGGAGATAGGTCATGGGAGATTCTGCTTGCTTATGCGAGTCAAAGTAAAAAGCCTAAACTATATATAACGGCTTTCATCTGTGAGATTCCTTCTTCTGTGTCGACAACCATGAAGAAAATAGAGATCAATGGCGCAGCACCATACCTTCACGATGAGATCATCATCTGCATTCTCAGTCGGCTTCCGGTGAAATCCCTAATGCGATTTCAATGTTAATTGAATCCGTTTTATATGCTTGACAGAGGTATTTATCTATCATTGTAATTTCTTTTCCTTTCACTATTTCTAATTGATGATTCTCACTCGTCTGATATGTGCACAACCTGAAGTAGCATACAACACATTTTCTGTATTTGAATTGGAGGATTATTCGATTGATGGATTAGCCTAAGACTGTGATTAGCATAGGTGAAGCCATTCATTGATCGAAGAGTTGTGCGCCCTGTGAAGGATCGCACTTCAAAATCAACCTGAATATGTATTGTGATTGATTTCTATATGTTTATTGCATAAGCATAAAATGAGTGACATAGTAAACCACTCAAATTCCTTAGAGAAACATAAGAATCTAGAAAATAGTAAAAAAATAAAATCAGTCACTAGAGGGATGCTGTCAATCCTAGAAACGACGACCTATGTATCATGGGGCTTGTTTGTGTATTATGAGTTTGTCTGTAGACAACGAAGATTGAAGCAAGTTATCAGATTTGTAATCTGCAAATGTCTTTAGGGGCAGGAGGTTGCATACCACTAAGGGTGAATAAGATGGAAAAATCCTATAGTCCAGTCAATCTGATGTCACATAATACTATGATGGTGTTGAGCGAACATTTCTTAACTTTTCCTAAAAGTTCTGTGTGATTAAGTCCGGCTGGTAGTATTAAATCTCCTCAATAAGTAGAGGTCCTGGATTCAATTCGGTTTGAAAACTTAAGCTGTTACTGTCTACCCCTCTATTTTCAAGTGTGTGTGTGTGTGTGTGTGTGTGTGTTTTTTTTTTTTTTTTTTTGAGTTTGCAGATGATAAAGATGATCTCAGAGCGTCCATTTAGACCTATATGGTGGGATTTGGATCAGCAACGCTCAATGCTTATATGTTGCCCTTAGTTTAATGCCCTCAAGACTCAAGAGATGTTATCTATAAATATCAGGTTGCGTATGCATTAATCTTTGCTCAATAAGATGTTGTAGATTCAATATAATTTCATTTGAAAGCACTTAAGCTGTTAATGTTTTTGGGTATTGAGTTGTTAACTTGTAATGGTAAATTGGATTAATCTTTGCTTTATTTCTTTTACCTATCCATTTTGGCTTTCAAAGATAGATATATCCAATATTATTTAATTACTTGCGGATGGATTATTTGGGACTTTTTATATCCTATCAGATTTTAATCTTTGCTCGAAGATTTCCTGTATATACGTGAATTTGCCAAGCACAAACCAATATAATTCAAATAATTCTATCAAGAGAGTATAATTTGTGTTGTAGTAATAAGTAATGGATTGCTAATGTAATATTCTAACCCCAGCGACCGTTGCAACACAAACACATGTTAAAAGGCCAATGAAATAAATGTGAAGGTTTTATAAATGGCAGAGGTCCATAGCGCCATATGGTCAAAATTAAAAACAAGAAGTAAAGTTAGGCAAAAAGTACGACCCATAAGTAGAGTCGTCAAAGCGGGCGGCCCGATGTTTAGGCCACTGGGGCGGGCTTGAAAAATGGACGAGATATTTGAAATTAGCCCGACGAGCCTCGGGCTTAAATGGGCGGGCCACGAAGGGCCTCGAGCCGCCTTGCAAGCCCTTTTCACTTTAGTTTTTTTTTTTTTTTTTTTTTTTCCTTTTTAAATTTATTAATTTATATATATATATATATATATTATTTGTTATAGAGTTATTTATCCATTTAACTACAAATACATAATAACTATATTCTAATTTTATGATTTGATTTATCATTTGTTACAAATAAAGATTATGGATGTGTTCATGATGCGGGAGAAGAATTTCATGATATTCTTACTCATGAGCCGAGGCTATTACTCAAAGTGAAGAACAATCATATGTCGTTAAAATTGATAATAGTGACGAAGATGGCGAGTGACGACAATAATAGTCATCGTACTAATGTCACTAAGTGATATGCTTTTTATGTTTTATATGAGTTATTTGTGAACATGGTTTGCTTTTGATTATGAATTAGTGATCATGTGCTTATTTATGGGATGATTCGTGTTGTAATTTACTAATTATATTTTTTTAAAAATGAAAGAAAAATAGTTAAAATTTGGAAGAGTAATTTAGGGCCTGCGGGGCGCCCTCGCCCTGGTGCTCGAGTAGGGCTTTGAAAAACAGGTGTTTTTCTTACTCCGGGTCCTGGAGGGCCGGCCCTGTTAGGCCCTGGCCATTCACGGGTCGGCCCTGGTGTAACATCCCAATTTTCGAAAGCGTTTTCACGGTATCTTGATCAGAGTTAAGCATCGGAAGTAAATAGTATTGAAAAGTAACTGATAAATATCCACTGTAGTGTTTGTGCTTTTAACAGCGTTACAATTTTTTTCAAATGTCGATATCGTAAAGTACATGTTAATAGGACTTTCTCCGGCCGGTTCTACATCTGCTTTGCTTACCCTTGTCTTCGATCGTGTTTACTCGGATCCCGAAGCTATGGTAAGAGCCGAGGTTCAATACCCATTGAACCTCGTGTAACGGTTAACCTCATGTTCATGTAACAAGTATGTATGACAGTTTATTCATGATATCACAGCAATATTCACATATGAAAGATAATAACCGAACACAGATACTGCATATGAACGTTATTATAGTCTGCACTATCACCAGTGCCACGGTGTACATCCGTGAACTCAGCGCTAGGAAAACTCAACGTAATTTCAAAACCATAACCCGTGTATAGCTGTATATGTATCCTCAACACTTTTAAAAATAGAGTTTCAGTCTAGGAATACCATTATCACACATATGAGTATACAATAAACATCAGAGTTAATGTTACAGTACGCGTCTGTACCTTTGTCGGTGTTGTCGGTACGTTGACGGTCGGACGGTGATCACGTGTATCCTATAATGGTAATATCATATTTATTAATTTACAAATAATATCCTAAGAGATATTTTGGCCACTAATGACTATTTTGCCCTTGCAACATTTATTTTTCACTTTATTCCTTCAAAATTCGTAGAACAACGCTGGTACAAATCTGGGCAGCATTTCGTTTAACTTTGAAAAATCATAATTAATTCTAGAAAAATTGAAACGAGGATCCGTAAAATTCCTTGGAATCCTTAGGATGTATATTTTCAAGTAAAAATAATCACCTTTTTCCCAGATTACACGAATCACTCCCAGGTTTTAAGTTTTGAACCTCTGCCCAGAATTTTTCCAGAAATTCGTAGCCTAATTTTGAGAATTTTTATCCCACTGTACAAAACTCATTTTCACATGTTCTTGGCATATTTAAAAATCCCTATATGTCTATTTTAACCATGAATGTTCTCAGAATTTTGTGACCATATTTTCAATATGAAATTCTGGCGTTTTCATCACGCCTCCAGAAATTCGAAATCGATGAAATTTCACGAACTTCGTTACTTTGATGATTTTCTTCTAGAAGTTTTGCTATATGACCTCCCTCATCATTTTTTCGAAATAAATCCAATTTTGACCATAAAAACATGTAAATAAAATTATCCTAGCATATTTAAGATCTACACTACTTCTATCTAAAAATTTAAGAACTAGAACTTAAAGAACTTAAAGCTAGAGCTAGAGAACTTACCAAGAACCTTGCTACTCCTTCAAGATGCTCCTTACTCTCACTCTCCTTCTATGTTTCAGCTTCTATGCTTTGTGAATTGGTGAGAAAAGATGAAGGTCCTACCTCCTTATTTATAGCAAATCTTGGAGTTAACTATCTAACATCTCTTATTCACTCTTAATCCTTGGATCTAAACTTAGTAAAGAAGTTTTAATCTCATCCATCCATGTGATTAGAAGACCCTAACTTAATCTCTAAGTTTTGCTTTTTGAGAATTAATTTACTTTAATGAAATCTATTTTTGGTTGCTTGATCAATCACCAATACTTTTAAATTCTGAGTATGCTTTTTGATTAGTAGTTAGATATCCAGATTTATGGTCTAATGAGATTCCTCTGGTTGTACTAAGCTTATTCTTCAACGTTTTCAAAAATAGCCTTTACTAGGCTTACTTTCGAGGTTAAATTATGTGGGTTCAAGATAAGTCCTTATATTTTCTCCGGGGTTCCTACTTCTTCACAACTTTTTAAATTTGTATAAATTCTCACTTTATTTGTTGTTTTGAGTTTTTTTGTGTACATCGATATTTACTTGGATTTCAAACCATTATCAAATTTGCTTTAATTAATTTTTTTTTTCTCTCTCTCATTGGTTAAGCTTAGATCACAAGGATTAAGCTTTATCATAACTAATTAGAGCCTTTAGATAAGCTTTATGCGGTTAAATCTTGGCCCTTAGATCATAGTTGAAATTGTTGACTTTTCAAAGCTTGATTAACATTTGATTAACACCTTAATCAAAAGCTTAATTATCTTTTGATTGTTGCATTATTGGTTCATGGAGTGATTTACGATTGTTAAGAATTCATTAGTGTCAATCCTAATCCCTTATTGGTTCTTGACTTTTAATTAGCCTAATACACCTCTAATTAATGGCTATTAATATTAATTGTTAAAGAATTACCTAAATATTCCATTAGTGTAATTTTAATTGCTCATTAATTATTAGCAATTGCCCCTTGATTGTTCAAGTGTTTTGATAATTCTTTATGGCCTTCTTGAAATAAATATGAACTAAATATTAATTATAGGGCATTAGAAAATTTAGCCTCTTAACAAATTATGAAAATTGGTGTTTATGGTCCTTTAATTATGAAGACTTGCATAATTTATTTAATTTAGTGAATGTTTAGTTGATAATTAATTGCCATTGATTTCTCTAAATTTATTTAGGTATTTTCATAACACTTTCTTGCTCTTTTAAATTCTACATGAACCATAGCTTAATATGGTATTTATTATATTTTATGGTATTTTATGATGCCTAACAAAATTTATTAAATCATTGGTTATTCTAGTCCTAAGAAAAAAATTATCTAGAAAATAGAATAAACACATCTCAAAATTTGAGACCACATATTCACCTATTTTAAATAGGCTTTTTTTCTTATCAAAATATTGTATTTAAAATAAAAAGAAATTTTGGGTATTACATTTCTCCCCCCGTTAAATAAAATTTCGCCCTCGAAATTTGCTCTATAGTAACTAGACCTTGAACTATAATTCCTGGAAACTTACTCCATACTAATTAGACTTCGGACCATACACTCGAATATTCACTGTCGGATCCTTTTTATGTTTAAGCCGTTCCTCTCGGTGATCGGAATTCGCTCGGCTCGACTACGAAGGTATTGCCATGTCGTACTTTGACATCCTGCTACACAAATGTCTCCATGGCGTCTATATGTTGTGGCAACAAAAGATACCTCATATTTTGATGACACGATCATGGTATGGTTGGTGTACGGAGGAATATGAAATACGTTATAGAGGTTAATCAAGTTCGGGGTAAGGCATATCTCGATCGATTCATGTTTAGTTAAAACTCCGAATGGCCTTACGTATCGAGGTCCTAATTTTGCCTCTCTAGCGTTCTCTGACACCGTTCTTGGGGATAATACATGATCGTCGACTCCGAACTTTAGAGGTCTTCCTCTCTTGTCAACGTAGCTCCTCTGCCTGCTTTGTGCTGCTAGGGGTTGTCTTGTGCTCACCGTGATTTGTTTGGATGTCTGGTCAATCGGATCTGGTCCAAGCAATTTACTCGCTTAGATAACGATTATGCGATACGTTCGCCCTTGACGTTTGATCGTATAAACTCGAAAACTCTAGACATCTAGTCTATTCCCTTACTATGCATGCTTACTTAGCACGCACTTTAACATTCAAATAATAATCTCATTCATTTTGTACCCGTGGTATAGTATTCAAACATAAGACCTACTCGCCCATCCCCACTGTGCTTGGTTACGTAGGCCTCACTGCCTGACCTATTCAGCCTCTCGGCTTAACACATATTGGTCTTCTGGCTCAATCCATTACCACAGCACTAGGGATTTTAGCCTTAATACCTTGGAGATTATCCTCAGGCTTTAGACATTTCAACTATTACCTGGTATAGTAAATGTTTTGCCAGACTCAAGACGTACTTGTAGACATACTAGTCTAAGGTCACTATAACAATTTGCATTTCACACAATGATAGGGATTGTGGGGTTTCTTTGAAATGTTAGAGTCGATCAGTTAGAGGCATTATTTTATATGTAAATCTATCTTCAAAAATTATGAAATAATTCATGGTTATAGTATACATGTATATAATATAGTATAATATAAGTAATTGTTATATAATATCATATTAGTAAATATATGAATTCAAGCTTACTTACAAACTAATGATCGATGGATTTATTAGAGTACTAGTAAATATATAATATAATATAAGTATATAATGTATTAGATAAAATAAATAAAAAAATAGCCCAGCCCAATCGGACCCAATTTTTTAGGGGGTGGCTTCTTTTTGGGATGAGCAAGACGATTTTTCATCAGGCTTAGGCAAGCGTATTGGGCTCTTGGACTTTATGAACACCCCTAGTAATGGATATGTAATTTAATAGTCTACCGCTAGCCAGTAGCCACCATTGCAACACACGTTAAAAGGCCAATTAAAATAAACGTGAAGCTGTTATAAAAATATATAAATCAACTTGAAGCTCTTAAACAAGTTATATTAATGTTGGAGTTAAGGCGAAACTCTGTCATTAAATTATTTTTTCAACAGCAAGCCAGCACTCAATACGTTAAAGTAAAAGTAAAATTATAACTCAACGACCAACGTGGAGAATAAAAAATTTGATGTGAATGAAGATTTGAGATTATGGGCAAAAAATTATTTTGATATTCTAATCGCAACAAATTAATATTTTGATTTTATTAGGTGTCTGTTTGGATTAGTTGAATAAGTTGATTATTCCAACGTAATTTATGGTATACAGGTACATTTGTAAGAAGAGTTTTATCTGTTCTTCAACTCTAGCCAAAACCACCGTTGATTTTCATGGAAAAAAAGGGTGTTGATTTCATTTATTGTTCTTAAATTTTCAAATTTTGAATTTGATTTCATTGGTGATACTTATGGCATGATTGTCATAATTTTTCATTTATTACGGGAGGGATTATGTGATTTTGAAAAAAATCTCATTAATTATTTCAATTGAGAGATTATCGGAGATAGGTCATGACTCATGGGAGATTCTGCTTGCTTATTCGAGTCAAAGTAAAAAGCCTAAACTATATATAACGGCTTTCATCTGTGAGATTCCTTCTTCTGTGTCGACAACCATGAAGAAAATAGAGATCAATGGCGCAGCACCATACCTTCACGATGAGATCATCATCTGCATTCTCAGTCGGCTTCCGGTGAAATCCCTAATGCGATTTCAATGTGTCTGCAAACATTGGAAAAATCTCTTCAAGAACCCATCTTTTATAGCGGATCACCTCCACCACAGTCATCAAAACCCTTCTTTAATTATCTCCCGGGTATTCGAATGTAATATTCTGCGGTTACTTTTGATCGATTGCGAGATGCAATTCCGATATATCCAGAAGGCACCTCCTCCGTTTGATTCCTCGCTGCACTACCGGTCCTTTCACATCATTGGTTCCAGCAATGGCTTGCTCTGTTTAGAAATCTGGAAGTCTTATATATTTCCTCCTTCGCTTTTAGTATGGAATCCTGTGACTAGAGACCTCAGACAGGTTCCTGAATCCAGAATTAATGGGTATGGTTGTAAGTTAGGGTTTGGGTTTAGTCCCGTGGTAAATGATTACAAGATTGTGGCAATCAATTCCCGTAATAATCGTCGGGTTTGTGGAGTTTGTGTCTATTCATTAAGTAGAAATTCATGGAAAGAAATAGAATTTGGAAACTTAAAGGATGTAACTTGTCACGGGTTGAAGGTCTCTGCTAATGGAGCTATCTTTATTGATGGGTTAACTTGGGAGAAGGAGAAGGTGATAGTTTCATTTGACATAGCAATGGAAGTGTTTACTTTGATACCATGGCCTCCATTATCGGGTACTAATGCTAGTTCTGGCTTAACAGTGTATGAGGACAAACTTGCCTTACTTACTGTGGGTGAAATCGGACGACGCTCTTCAAACGTCAATTTATGGGTGATGGAGGAAGACATCTCTTCACCTGTTAAGGGATGGAATTGGATTAAGAAATTCACTAGCGGCATTTATCCTTGGAAATTTGTTCTTGGGACCATATGGAGGAATGAAATTGTCCTTTCTAGAAAAAGGAACTATGTAGATAGTCTATATCTGTTCAATGTTAGTACTAATGAATTGAAGACATTTGCCCTTCGCCATAGAACTCCTCTAATTTTTTGAGTTATGTGGAAAGCCTCGTACCAATTGTCAACATCCACAACATTGAAGAATCTTGATTTTAAAGGTTCATTATTTTATTGCAGATTTGCTTTTGTTTAAACATTTTTTTTGTAGAAATTAATCCATCGCATTTTAGTTCTTTATGTACCTGCAAGGTTTGATGCCATTGATTAGTGGCTTTAAAAGGTTATGAGATCTTTCCATACTATAAATGTTTTCAGTTTTTCTGAAACGGTTATCAAAAGACTTATTAAGAGCACGTTATCGTAGCATGCCAGTTCAAAGTCAATAACCAGCCATTGACAACAAGGTTCATTGGAGAAAGTGAATAGATATGACTTTATGCCTATCTATTTGGAAGTCGCTTTTTCAGCTTTTTTAGAAAGTATGCTTATTATGTATAATCTTGATAGCCTCTCTTCTCTGTCTCTGTACAATGACAAAGAGGTTTCATTTCAAATTTCTTTGCAATAGAAATAATATTATTTACTGCATTGCTGTACATACAGTTCAATTAATAGCTGATGCACAACTTTGTTTCAGGGCATTCATGTGGTAAAAGTTACTTAGACCCTTGTTGAGAACTTTTTGTGTAAAATCTCTTGCTGCATTTAATTGAATCTGTTTTATATGCTTGAGAGAGCTATTTATCTATCATTATAATTTTTTTTTCCTTTCACTATTTCTAATTGATGATTCTCACTCGTCTGTATGTGCACAACCTGAACATATAACACATTTTCCGTATTTGAATTGGAGCATTATTTGATCGGTGGATTAGCCCAAGACTGTGATTAGCATAGGTGAAGCCCATTGATCGAAGAGTTGTGCGTCCTGTGAAGGATCACACTTCAAAATCAACCTGAATATGTATTGTGATTGATTTCTATATGTTTATTGCATAAGCATAAAATGAGTGACATAGTAAACCACTCAAATTCCCTAGAGAAACATAAGAATCTAGAAAATAGTAAAAATTTAAAATCAGTCACTAGAGGGATGCTGTCAATCCTAGAAACGACGACCTATGTATCAAGGGGCTTGTTTGTGTATTATGAGTTTGTCTGTAGACAACGAAGATTGAAGCAAGTTATCAGATTTGTAATCTGCAAATGACTTTAGGGGCAGTAGGTTGCATACCATTAAGGATGATTAAGATGGAAAAATCCTATAGTCCTGTCAATCTGATGTCACATAATAGTGTGATGGTGTTGAGCGAACATTTCTCAACTTTTCCTTTATAAAATCACCTCAATAAATAGAGGTCATGGATTCAATTCCTTTTGAAACCTTAAGCTGTTAATGTCTACCACTCTATTTTAAAGAAGAAAAAAAATTGAGTTTGCAGATGATGAAGATGATCTCAGAGAGTCCATTTAGACCTATATGGTGGGATTTGGATCAGCAATGCTCAATGTTTACATGTTGCCATTAGTTTAATGCCCTCAAGAGACGTTATCTATAAATATCACGTTGAGTATGGATTAATCTTTGCTCAATAAGATGTTGTAGATTCAATTTCATTTGAAAGCAATTAAGTTGTTAAATGTTTTTGGGTATTGAGTTGTAATGGTAAATTGGATTAATCTTTGCTTTATTTATTTTACCTATCCATTTTGGCTTTCAAATACAGATATATCCAATATTATTTAATTGCTTGCGGATGGATTATTTGGGACTTTTGATGTCCTATCAGATTTTAATCTTTGTTCGAAGATTTCCTGTATATACGTGAATTTGCCAAGCACAAACCAATATATTCAAATAATTCTATCAAGAGAGTATAATTTGTATTGTACTAATAAGCCATGGATTGCTAATATAATATTCTAACCCCAGCCACCGTTGCAACACACTTACAAACGCTTGTTAAAAGGCCAATGAAAATAAATGTGAAGGTTTTATAGATGGGAATTACTGTATGACGAATTTAACAGAAATAATATTCTAAGTATTTTTGCATCCAAAATTGGTGTCAGTACTCTTTTAAAAAAGATAGTGTTAAGTAGTAAATTTGCTTCGGAAGACCACACCCAAGAGCAATTTTTTTCCTGAAAGTTTTTTTTTTTGACTTAATATAGACCCGAAAGTATAAAAACGTAACAATCTTATCATTTTCTATTAAAAAGTTGTCTAATGGTCAACGTTAGTTTTTTAGCAGAATAAGGCAAGATTGCTACGTTTTTAAACTTCCGGGGTTGACATTGAGACAAAAAAAAAAAAATTCTAGGGCAAAATTGCTCCTCGGCATGTACTTCCGGGATAAATTTACTACTTAACCCAAAAAGATAAAGGGTATTTTTGCTAGATTAACGAGATATATTTCCCATGCATTGCACGGGTTGATTACTCTGTTATGATTAAAATCCATCCGAACAATAATTAAATGATTAATTTATTGTCTAATCTAAGGTTTTCTTTTTTTATATTACATGTAAATGTTATCATTTCACTCAAATTTTTTGTGTTTTATTTTGATCGTACTCACAGTAAAAGGCTTTATGAACAGTAAAAAGCAAGCCTATGAATAGTAAAAACAATCAAATCATATAACAGTAAATAGATTATATAAATATGTAGATTGATATAAAATGAGAAATTTGGGAAAAAAAAAACTATACTCGCATTATTTATGAATAGTAAATAATATGATTATTTTTCAAACTTCATAGAATATAAGGAAGTTGGCTAAGCAATTTGTGTGTTTATTAATTTTCCTACTCTTAGGGTCTGTTTGGTTCAATGGAGGGGAAGGGGAGGGGGGATTTTAATGGAGGGGAGGGGAAGGGATGGGAAGGGAGAGATTTTAATATTACCTTGTTTGGACCGATGATAAGAAGGAAGCGGAAGGGAGGGATTTTAACGTTATCTTGTTTGGTTTAGGAGGAGGAGGGGGAGGGAATTTTTTTAACATTGACAACTTTATCCTTATATTGGAAGAGGGATTTTAATGTTACCTGGTTGGAGGTGGGAAATTATCTATACATGGACAACTTTACTTATTTTTTTCATACCTGGAAAGATCACAACAATTTGATTGATCGAATGATGACAGCTCGACTAATTCGGGCAACATGATGTATTTATATAAAACCTGAGAGCCAATTTATTATCAACATAGAGCTGTTTCTTTGCAAATACTCTATATTTTATTCCACAGGAAACAAAAGAGCTGGCACGTTTTAAATCATCTTCCCAATCCACAATCTAAACCCACAATTCTTTTTTTTTTTTTTTTTTTTTTTTTTTTGGTGGAGGGGGTTGTTGTTTGTCTGCCAGAAAGCATGATACTGCATCTCCCGCTTACTCTGTATCCTCATAAAAGTAGAATGTCAACCATGCACCTTCAACTAAACAGTTTCTCCTAATTAAGTTTTCAAAGGGTTTTGTGTTACACACCTACTGGCCTCGCCCTTTCGGGTGGCGGGTAGTGTGGTTCTTTACTTTTATTTAATTTTTAGCTTATATTTCCTCGGTTAAATTATGACACACATCAGAGTATAAGCAGCAAAGCACACACTGGTTTGGACGAAAATATACTGATAACAAAACGGAAGGATAAATTCTTCCCCGGAGGGATCAAAATATACAGCCATCCGGATAATAGTGCCTAACCGGCCAGAATAACATAATACAGTCATCCGGTAATCAAAATAAATACCCAAAAATAACAACACTAATATCCACCTCCACACTACTCACTGGAGCCTTACCTCTGTCTCCCGCTCCGGTCTCGATGAACCGCGGGAGGGCTTAAATGGGCCGGGATTCAAAATTGAATCCCAGTGGCCGTTAATTTCATATAAAATGTATAACAATGCATGTAAGAAAAACTATAAATAAACAAATACCACATGATATTCAGTATCACGGCACACGCACCAAATTCGAACTAGCAGTCCTAATAGCACACAACCACGGCTAGTGGTCCTAATAGTACACGAAAGCACAAACCACCGGCACAAAGACACAAAAGCCCTTAATGCACAAAGCAAGTTCGGTTCCGAGGCGCTCGGAAATAAATGATAACTAAATGTATGCAATTTCAAGGTAAAACATACATACACAGGTCACACACGGTATATGAAGATTAAGGTTACTACCCTTACGATCGACCACTACTATAAATAATTTTCCCTACGCACAATATCACAATTATCCCTAAAATTACAAAATATAAATAAAATCAAATACTCCTCAATAAATATTTTCTTTGGTAAATTAAAATAAACCCAATTAATGTGTCCATATTCACTAAATTCCTTTTCTTATTAAGGAATTTAATTTGGGCCATATATTCTTAATTTTCGTCCTCAGGCTGAAATTTTTCTGAAATAGAAGCCCAACTTTAAATATTCATAATTAAATCTAGAAAACTCCTTTTGGATTGATTCCAAAGCCCAAATGACCTTTAATATGTCTATTTTAAACCAAAAATACTCATTTAGGCCAGACCAAGTCAAAAGTTCATCCATAGCCCAAAATACCCCTGCTGTCCGAAATAATGCCCTGTTTTCAGGGGCTATTTTGAAACATTTATTTATCTTAGAAAAAATTCAGAAAAATACAAATGATATACCAAATTAATCCTTGAGATGTCTATTTTCTCCCTATAAAATATCATAATTGTTCAAGTCCATTTACTAGGTCAAATTTCGTGAAGAAGGTGACTGACTCCACAGGAAATTTCCAGAAACAGCACCCTAATGAATTTCAACTTCCATTTATGCTTCCAAAATTATGATCCAAGTTTAACCTCATACAAAATCTCATTTTAAATACTTTAAAACCACTAAAAACACCAAAATCCATTCTCAAAACACCAGTATGTCCAGCTGGACGAAAATTAGTCTAACCAACAAAATGTCAAATTTCTATTCTAACACCGTAATCTTGTCTATAATCATTCCTAATTTGTTGTTTGAACCCTTAATCATACTCTAATCATATTTAAGAAATTGGGCAGCAACTCCCCATAAACTTAGGGTTTCCACAATTTCAAGAATGCAAGGGAATACCACCATAAATTAATTCACCAACTCAAATACTCCATAAGAAGGTAGAATCACTAACCTTTGATGTTCTTGTAATTTCTTCTTCCTTGTTTACCCAAAATTTTCAGCCTCCCCTTCATGAACACCATGAGAAGACAGATTTTGGGGTCAAGAAGAGTTGCAAAAAGAAGCTTAGAAGATATGGGAGAGGTTACCTAAAACTTACCTATTGAATCCTTGAGTTTCCTTCTCCTTTTTCTCTAAGAAAATTTCCACTCTTCCCTTTTCCTTTTTGTTTCTGCGTGCTGGCTCTTTGTGGGGAAGAAGAAGTGATTTAATGTCAATTAGAGGGTCCCATTTGGCTGAATTAATGATAGGAAAAATTGACCTTCAACTAGCCCAATACTTACCCATTTGCCATTATGCTAAAAATCCAACCATTTAGTTGGAATGTAGTTGGCCATTTCCTTTTTCTTTTTTTCTTCTAGTTTGGGCCAAAAATTTAAGCCCCTCTTAGGATGATTTTAACCCACTTTGTTAACTTATAACCCATGCTCATGTGCCCATAAATTCTAAATAATTATAAGACATATGGCACAATTTCATGAAAATTATAATTTTAACCTTGCTTCAAATTTTTTTCTTATTTTCTAAAAATACTCATGCAACTTCTTCTCATTCCTTTTTGGCCAAATTTATTACACATAACTTCATAAAAATTCGCATATGCAAATAATTTCACATTAATGCACATGAAAAATGAGGATGTTACATTTTGGCACCAAGGAGAGGAAACTCTGTAGCATGCTAGCACTAAGCAGCCAATTAGATTGTCTGGTTTGTCAGGCCAGATGCCACATCTTCAAGGACATATGTTATCTTGGATGTAAAAGAATTGTATATGTGGCTTATCTGGAGTGTTTTCAACGAGTATTTTGAGGGAGTCACTGTTATGAAAATTGGATAGATCTCCTAAACTCAAATTTTATAGGGATTTTAATACTTTGATCTGTTGAGAGCTGATAATTTATTCTCTGGTCTGAGGAATGAAGTACATAGCTTTCCATCTCAAGGAGTTCCTTTTTCAACCTTAAGCATACTCATAAATCATCCCAATATCAAATCGCACCTAAGAAAAGCATAAGAATCAGTCAGTTAGGTAAAAACTCGTGCCTTTGTGAGACACCAACTAAAATATGAAGCTGCAACACAACCCAAAAGGTTTGCTTGATAAAACAAATCCCAATCCAAAGCCATAAATTTCATTTAATTACGGGGAACCATTAAAGATGAACGGAATTAGAGAAATTGCCAATCCCAACCCCAACATTAGCCATAACTCAAAGCTCACATATTAAGAATGCACATGCGGCCAAGCTATAAAGAACCGAGTTTATATCGGTGAGAGGTGCATCAATTCAAAACAAGGAGGAGAATAAAATTAAAATGTAATGAGTTGTGAGATCCCCCGGGGGATTATAAGCGAAACTACTGCAGTAACCTAAAAGATTAAAGGTGCAGTTACCTATTTCACTGGTTAAGAAAATTCTCAACTAATCACGTCTACTTATCAAGTAAACTCGAACAATTGGAGGAGGCGATGGGGTAGGGGGAAGAAATCGTCAGTCTTCACCCTCTCTCACCTCACCGAACCAGCTGAGCTGCGTACAGAATATGGTCGCAGAATCCCAGCGCTGCATCAGAGTTGAGGGGCTTAGGTATTTTTGGAATAACAAAAAAAGAATAGGGGCATCTTAGTCCATTAACACGCCTATTTTAATAATCCCTCCAAATCCGTCCGATTTGGGGGGTGACGTTTCTGAGGGGAGAGGGGGGAAAATTTTAAAAAATTTCCCCTCCCCTCCTAAAAAATATCATTAGCCAAACTGGGGGAGGGGGCTAAAATCTCTCCCTCCTCTCCCCCTCCCTTCCGATCCCCTCAAACCAAACAGACCCTTAAAATACATTCTCAATAACTAGGGTATTCACTTTCGTCTTCTTCAATATGTAGCAAAGTGGTTGTCGTTTTTTCTTTAGACGACGAAAATCATGTAGCCAACAAAAGTGATCTTCTATTTCCTTTTTGAATGGTTGTCGATATTTCTATGGACAACAAAAATCATGGAGGCAACAAAAGTGATATTCTATTTCCTCTATTTTACCCCTAAAAACAGGGGATTTGTTTTGTCGCGACATAAATGCTTCATCATCAAATTCGAATTTGATGCAAGCAAATCGTATCAAATTTGAATTTAATTATCTTGTTCTTTTCCTTAATATATTAAAATTTAAATATAAATTTGTTAATTTAAATCCAAATACAGTAAATAGCCTATTATTATAAAGTTCTTTGAATCAAGTTTTTAATGAAATAATACCCATTCCAAAAGAATTAAAATTTTAAAGTTAGGATCAAATTAGTAAACAAAGCTCAAAAAATTTGAGCTTTGATGATTTAAATAAAATAGAAAATATTTAAAACAATTTAAATAATTATGTATTCCTAATATTTCTCCAACTCTCGATATTATATGTTACCCCATAACTATTGGTGAATCTAAATCTACCATTATATTTATTTTGAATATTTATATTTATTTGTTTAAATTTAAATTTTTTAAATTTTTAACAATATATTGTTATATATATATATGGGAAAAACACTTCTCATGTTGTAGGATAAGTGTTTTCTCATGTCACACACACATAGAATGGTGGGACCCACATATATATAAAATTTACATTATATATATGTGTGAGTCCCACGTTTCATGTGTGTGTAGGAATCTTCTTCTTCTCATGCAACATGAGAAGTTTAAACCTCAATATATATATATATATATATATATATTTTTAATCTTCTTTACGATCGGAATCAATTGATTTGTTATTGCGATTCAACCAAAATGCCTTGTAGTCCAACGGTAGTGGTACTCCCCAACTAGTGGGAGGTCGTGAGTTCCATTCCGCTCGTTGTAATTCAAGCCATTAGTGTCTGCCACCTTATAATTCAAAAGCCGAGGCATTCATCTTCCATTTATGAAAAAAAATACATTTTTTCTTTTCATTTTGAATTAATTACTTTTAAGAGTAAATTTTTTTATTTTTATTCTTTCCTAATTTTCACCCACTCACTCCTCCATTTTTTTCCTACCAAACAACTCATCTTCCCTCATCCCTCAAAATCTTCTCTTCCCTTCCTTTCCCCTCTTAAATCTCCCTCATACCAAACGGGCTCTTAGTTGTTGCAAGGTCTTTACTTGAGTTTGAAAGTAACTCTTTGAATTACCAATTTGGATCCTAGATGGTTGATTTAGGGTCTATTTGGTTCGGCGGAGGGGAGGGGAGGAGATTCTAATATTACTTGGATTGATCGAAGGAAGTGGAGGAGGGATTTTAATGGTACCTTGCTTGGTTTAGGAGGGGAGTGGAGAGAATTTTTTTTTTCACATTGACAGCTTTACCCTTATATTAAAGTAATCAGGTTTTGATTTCCCAAATTTTTCCAATTATTTGAAGAGGTGCACAAGATTATAAGAGTACCAATTTTTCTAATTCATTCATACTTTCCAACACAATTAATAAAGAAAAATGCTTTTTATTTGTAAACGTCCCCCATCCATACACAAGACATGGTTAACAACTAACTTGTAACACCAGCATACCTTGCCTACTTTTACCCTCTCATGGTGTGGACAATCTTCTTTTTCTTCGGTGAGAGACGATTTCAATCTGGGAAGGTCTCTAATAGCGGATGAATCTTGATGGCAAGCGTCAGACATTAACAATTGTAGGATTCGCGATCAAACTCCCAAACCACTAATAGAGTTATGTAATTAATTTCTGGAAAAAAAAAAAAAAAAAAAAAAAAAAAAAAAACTCTAGCAATTAGCAGCGTACCTTGGGCTACTCCCTTCGAGTAAGAACAATGAAGCGGAGTTTGCAGGGGAGGCAATCTTGAAGGAAACACGTAAACCAGCTTCCAAGCAGCGCCAATCACGGAAAATCCAAATTTGCGTAAAACCAGTGGAAATCTCAGCGTTATTATGAAGAGTGCAGAAGGATCTGATGGCCTTATCTCTAGCGTCAGCTGGCCATTGCCTTTAGACCCTCCTCCATGCTTCTCGAACTCAACGTTAATATCCAGCGTGTTTTCTCCCTCTGATCGTTAGTCTCGTTCTTGAACTGAACCCCCGATTTAGAATATATCAATGCTCTTTGCTCTTCTTTACCATTATGTTGCCTAAGCCAAAACCAAGAGAGAACAAGAGAGTGAGAGTCGACGAAGGAGGAGAGACAGAAAGGTCCAAGCTGTGGTTCATCTTTCCTTTGCACTTAGCTTCAAAAACAGGGGTATTCATTCTCCTTGAAGGCCACGTCGAGCAAGCCAGAGACTGTAGGTAATCATTGGGTCTCTCTTCTTTCTTGTTTTCATGATTCCCAACATGAGTTTTAGAGCATGAAACCGTAGAAAATGAAGCCATGAGTTTGCTGCAAAAAGAAACCGAAAACAGGGGCTGGTAGCATCTATTTTCATCTCTGAGTTGTTTCACTACACACTTAGGAAAATAGGAGTGGTTTTGTTTTATATATATATATATATATATATATATATATATATATAACGAAGCCTAAGAAAAGAATATAAGGTTGCTACATGTGGAATAAAAAGAAAGGAAGCCTTGCCGTCGAATGTTTGTGTGTATGAAACGCTGCACAACTTAATATATATGAAACCAAATATTGATATATATAACTGCATCGGGTAAAAACAAAAGAGGATGGAAACATGTGCTGCATATATAAATAAAAGTTGATATATATATATAGTTTGCTGCACTTTTTGCTGCACATATAAACATTGGGAAAAATACACACATATATATATATCTTCACTGCTCTTGTAATGAGAAAGAAGAAAAACTCCTTGTTTTGTCTGTGTGTGTATATATACAACATAGCTTTGGGGAAATATAAGGAGCTTTCACCACTGTCATGTGTGTGTATATACACACACGTCCTTAGACTGAAATATATATGTGGTTTTCATGCTTATATATACATATATATATATATATAAATACATACATATCTTTGCATATGGGGAGACTCACAGTTAGATATATATTTACATAAGGAACCAAAACCTTGAGAAGTTGTTGCTTGAAACTCTGTACATGGAAAACAAAATAGCTTGTATATGGTGTTAGATATATATTAAAAGAGAAGGGAAAGGTTTTTGTGATTGAATTGCATATGAAAAGAGAAAAAAAGAAAAAGAAAAAAAAAGACGCTTATATATACACAACACACACACACTAATTCATGTGCATTTGGAAAATAATAGGAAAATGTTGATGGTTAGAAAACCATGAGAAACATTATATGTAATGCATTAAAGCATAATTTATATGATGATGGGTATTTATAAACTCCTAATTTAAAGTGTTAAGATAGCCTCGAGAGTTTAAATTAATTATAGTAAAATAATAATAATAATAATAATTAATAATATAATAGTAAATTGGCAAAATTGGGTTAGGAATAAAAATGACAAATAAGACCCAAAATATATATTTTGGCCTTCAAAAATTACACTAAGTCTAGTGCCATGACGTTGGAGATTGTGAAGAGTTTGGGCAAATAATAACCCATTATCTCAAATGTATATTTATAGGACACAATAGTTGCCAAAACAATTAAACAAATGTGAAACCAATAGAAGATTTTGAAGCGGTCAAGTAGTAACCTTAAACCTCATATGCTCTGTGTAACTTGTGTATGTATGTTTTACATGTATATTGCATACATTTGGTTATCATTTATTTCCAAGCGCTATGGAACCGGAACATGTTGTGTACAATAAGGGCTTTGCTGTGTGCTTTGTGCTTGGTGGTTTGTACTATATGCTATTAGGACCATTGCGATCAGTCTTTGCTGTGTGCTATTAAGACTGCTAGTTTTGGATTGGTGTGTGCCTTGCCGTGTGCATGATAATCGAATGATATGTGGTTTGTGTTTTTATTCATGGTTTTCTTACATGCAATGTATATACATTTTAGGGAAAATTATAATGAAGGGCCTAGAAGAAAAAATATTTATGGAGAAGGACCATAAAAATTGTAATAATTTAGAAGGACTAAATATAAAAATATAAAATTAAAAGTACTGAAATGTCCCTAACAAAATATTTTGCATTTCATCCAACATTCCCTTCCCCATTCTATTTTTAAAACTAATACAAAATTCTAAGTTTCGTTAAATTAAAAAATAGTTTTCTCAATTTTCATTTTTCACAACTTGAATATATATTTATGAAAAAAATTACTCATTCTTCAATTTGTAAAAATTATAATTTTTTAAAATAAAAGAATTAATTAAAAATAAAATTATATAATTTTAATAAAAGTCAAGGTCTTTTATAATTTTCCATATATGTTAAACCTAGAAAATTTGTATGAATTTTTTTTTTAGAAGCAATTTATGTGGGTTAAGAAATTCAAGTAATGTTAATAAAAACTAAAAAAAGAATGAAGGACCTAGAGAAAAATATATTTATGGAGAAGGACCATAAAAATTGTAATTGTTTAGAAGGACTAAATATAAAATTAAGATTACTAAAATGCCCCTAACAAAATATTTTGCAATCCCTCCTATATTCTCTTCTCCATTCTATTTTTAAAACTAATACAAAATTTTAAGTTTCATTAGATTAAAAAAATATTTTTCTCAATTTTCATTTTCACAACTTGAATATATATCTATGAAAAAAAAAATATGCATTCTTCAATTTTAAAATTTATGATTTTTTTAAAATCAATAAAATTTTTAATTAAAATAGAATTATAAAATTTTAATAAAAGTTAAGGTCTTTTATAATTTATCATAAATGTTAAACCAAGAATGTTTGTACGATTTATTTTTTTTTAGAGGCAATTTATGTGGGTTAAAAAATTCATGTAATGTTAATAAAAAAATTTAAAAAATCTAATTAACCTATTATATCCTAAAAAATATGAAATAAGCTTAGTTTTAATTTTTATAAAAAAAGAGTTTAATTGATATTGTCCTTAATAATATAAATCGGACAACTTGATGATATAAATTAGTGAAAAATAAAAATTAAGAAAAATATAAGTTTAACAGTTGTTAATTAAATAATATATTAAAAATAAAAATAGATATATGATATATCATGATGGGCATTTTCAGTTTTAATTTATTTATTTTTTTAATTATGAATAAAAGAGATAATATATTAAAATTTATCATGAGGTTTGATTAGGAGAAATTTAAAAAAGAAAGACATGATACATTGTGAGGTTAGATTAGGGGTAATTTAGTAATTTAAAATTTATATTATTTTGTTTGATCCTTCTAAGTAATTACAATTTTTATGGTCATTTATAATAAATATTATTTTCTCTAGGTCCTTTATTTTAATTTTCCCTTAAACTATTATATCCTAAAAAAATATGAAATAAGTTTAGTTTTATTTTTATTAAAAGAGCTACATTGATATCAAGGTTGATAATATAAATCGGGCAACTTGATGATATAAATTGGTAAAAAATTAAAATTAAAAAAAATATGAGTTTAACCATTGTTAATTAAATAATATATTGAAAATAAAAAATATATATGATCATATCGTGATGGGCGCTTTTAATTTTACTTATTTTTTAATTATAAATACAAGAGATAATATAGAAAGTTTAATTAGGGCAATTTAGTAATTTTAAATTTATATTATAATGTTCAGTCCTTCTAAATAATTACAACTTTTATGGTCCTTTATAATAAATATTATTTTCTTTAAGTCCTTTATTTTAATTTCCCCTACATTTTATATGAGATTAACGGTTACTCTAGGATTCAATTTTGAACCCCAGTCTCATTTAAACCCTCAGGCGTTACATCTAGGTCTGAGCCAGGAGACTGAGGTAAGATGGTGGAGCAGGATTAGGGTTTAACGATGGTGGTTGTCGGAGACTTATTTTTGGATATTTTGGTGTCCAGGATGACTGTACTATAATTATTTTGGGTATCATTATTCGGGATAACTCACTACAAGAAAAATCAATTTTTGCTACGGAAAAATTCCGTAGCAAAACAGACTTTTCCGTAGCAAAATGGATTTGCTACGGAATTTGTCCGTAGCAAAAAAACCGCGTAGCAATTGCGACGGAAAAGGGAAAAATCCGTCGCAAATTTTGCAACGGAAATCCCTATCCGTCACAATTTGCTACGGAAAATATTTCCGTAGCAAATTTTTGAATTTTCTATGGAAAATTTTTCCGTCGCAATTGTTACGAAATTTGTTTCGTTAGCAAATTCGAAAATTTGCTACGGAAATGTTTTCCATAGCAAATTCAAAAATTTGCTCAAATTTGCTATGGAATTATTTTCCGTAGCAAAACTAATAAATTTTAAAAAAATAACTTTTTTTTAGAAAAGTAAATACAAAAAGTAGTGTACCATGGATATAATAACAATTATAAAGAGTTTACATAGAGAAAACAAAAAATATATAATAATGTTGCAAAGAGCAAATACTAAAAGTAGTCTAAACAAGAACGTTGTGATCATCATCACCACCAAAGATGATCATCATCACCGGGAGCCGACCCCGAACCCTTGTCTTTCATTAGGGACCTGATTTGAAGCTGCATCTGCTTCATCATCTCCGCTTGCTGAGTAATCTGCTGTAGCATCATCTCTCATTCCTGAATCATCTGCTGCCTCATCATCTCTTGTTCCTGGATCATCTGCTGCCTCACTGCTGCCTCATCATCTCATGTTCCTGAGTCAACTGCTGCCTCATCATCTCTTTTTCTTGAGTCATCTATGTTGCTTGCTCCTGCACCAAAGCCTTCATCTTCTTTAGCTCATCTGCAAAAACATTATGAAGTACATTTATTATTTGGACTTCATTTGAATGGACAAGAGAATGGAAATTATCAATATCAAATGTATTACATTTACCTGAAGAAACACCTTCGATCTTTGGATGAGAAGCACTTTGTTTGCTTCAGTCGGCTGGCAGAGGCACCGTATCCAAAGACTCTCCCTTTCTTGTTAAATTCGCCTGTAGCCTCAAAGAACAGACTCTCGTTATTGGACTAAGAGGAGGATGCGGGGTCGGTCCCATCACCTGCGAGTCTCGCTCTGCGGCGACTTCGAAAGGTTTCCTACAAGTACAAAAATACATAACAAATAAGACATGTAAAATGAAATAAATATGGTGGTGCATAAAACAAGTAATAAAGGTAATAAATGTCTAACCGCTACTTGCTTTGCGCCCTTGGGTTAATCCATTGCCTCTCACTCCCTTCGGGCTAGGGGAATGGGTCGGCTCAAAGGTAGCCCACTCAATCGATCCTGGGAACTTCCCCAGACTCTACCTGCAAACGCAAATGATGACCTTAATTAATTACTTTAAAGTACAAAATATTGAATACCCAAATAGAAAATAACGTGTACTTACAACTTTTCATCGATGCTTACTAATTGAAATGGAGCCGCCAATATATGACGGTCCTTCCATTTTGGCCCCATTTTCCTTATTTTTCGCACTTGTGTTATGGAACTTCTCATTGGTGGCCCAATTGTCAAATAATTCGTCTACGGTCTGCTGTGGAATCTAATCTTTCTTGCCTCTTGACTTTCTCAATGAATAAAGCTTTTAAGACAACCACCGGCTTGCCCTCTGGTTATAAGCTTTTTTCAGATCTTCACGATGTTCAGGCAACGTCATATGCTTATCTTGAAAATCAATAACGAACAATTAGTGCTCCAAATTTTAAAACTACTTAATTAATAAGCATAAAACAAATAACTTACCAAGAACTCATCGAACCAAACATCTCAATTGGCCTTAGGAATGTCTGTCCACTTGGCCCAAGGTTGATTGTAGTTACGGAATAATTGGGCCGAGATGAAATCCCCCACCTGATTATGAGGCACAAATCTGAAGACATAGGACATCATGCAAATATTAGCATACAAACTAATTAGAGAAGAAAATTGTAACATTACTGGTAATTTGGCATGACTTATGTGTTGCCGTCAGGACAGATCAAAAGCTTCCCTGTCGAAGGATCTGTTGCGCCCCATATTGGTGTATCGGAGGAACTACCTTCTTCCCTGACGTGGCTCTGAGGCGACGCTGTGTGCTAAGGAAGGAATGTGAAATATTGAAGATGTTTGTACATAGATGGTTACAAGAAACTAAACATATGTAAATCAATCAGAAATGGTAAAGTAAACATGTTGTCCCCTTTGTTGTGGATCAGTGGGGGTAGACGGTGACGACGACATATAAAGTGACGGTGAAGATGATAAATAACCCGATGGTGAAGATGACATATCAAATGGTGGCACCTTTGGGGATCCGCTGAGCCCTCTACCTCCATAGGGAGCAGATGGCGTCACCCTACCCCCTCTTATAGGAAGGGGTCGAGCTTGACCACTACCACGTCCACTACCTGAACGTCTTCCTGGATGCTCCATCTCTCGAACACTTATAGATATAATGTCAAAAGATATTTTAAAAAAAAGATATTTGGTTAATATTACAGTAGCGAAGTAACAAAGTATGTAGTATAACAGATTGTCAGAAACAAAGAACTAACACAAATCAACCGGACGATTCCTGTTCATCGACCGGTTGCACGTCTTCCTCTGAAGTTTCATAGTCATCGAACTCAGATTCACTATTAGAGTAAATCACTTCGTCCTCATCGTCAATTTGTATAGGAATCAATTCTAAATCCAAAACAGAATCAAAGAGATTACTTGGTACTTTGTCATCGAAGATGTTTATTGGCAGTACATATTCCACATCAGCTTGGAACGGTTCAGCCATACCGTCATTTGATTCCGGCTCTTTCGACTTTGGTATAATATTTCGTGCTTTGGTTTTAATAACTCCCCTCCACCCTTGGCGGGTTGTGGGGTATGATGTATAGTAAACTTGTTCTGCTTGTTGAGCAAGGATGAATGGGTCATAACCAACCGTATATCCCTTGTCCAGTGGATCTCAATATTTCCATCTTTGTCCACTTTTGTCCCACGCGGACTGTTATCAAACCACTCACATTTAAAAATGGTCACCACCTTGTCCCACGAGTAACTCAGCTGAATTATGTCAAGTAACTTCCCGTAGTAGTCAGTCTCCACCCCGCCAACTTGGTCACCTCGACAACATACACAGTAATTGCAACATAGTGTACCAACGTTCGTGTCAACAGTTGAAAACCGATACCCATTGATTATATATTTGTTGCATCGGGTAACACTAATTGCAGCTCCATAAGATAAACTCCACACAACTTCATTGGGATCTGATCGATTTTTCACGAAATATTGACGAAACCATTTTGGAAACTCAAAGTTCGTGTGTTGATCAACTTGGGACACTGACATTGAAGGATTTTCCGATTGGACCCAATTAGAGAAGAAACTATAATAAAGAACTCAAGTTAATACTTTAATACTTACCATAATAGTAAAAAGAAAAAAATCTTACTTTAAGTACTGGGCGGCCTCTTCACAGTTGTTTTAGAATGTACCACTCCGCTAATTGCTTATCTCTTCCATCAAGAGTTGACCTCCAACGTTTTCCCACGGCTCGCCCTGGAAAATTAAATATTGATTTTTGATCCCTCGTATCACCGACATCATCCTTGCTAGGTACCCCTCTCCATCTTGTCATCATTTCAGGGGGATAATAGTATGACGCAAATTTTACGGCCTCTTCGACTAGATATGCTTCAATATAGATCCTTCAACGTACCTTGGATTTTTGATCTTCTTCTTTAGTGTGCGTAAAAACCTACAATGGACAATGAGAGGGTATTTATAAACTAAAGTATCATGTCAGTCAATTAATAAATGTGCGAAAGAAATATATATATTATCTTTCAAACGGATACATCCACCTATATTGTTGTGGCTCTCCTACCCTTGGTTCGTAGGCCAAGTGAACAGGCAAGTGTTCCATTGAGTCAAACATGCTAGGAGGAAACACCATATCTAACTGGCATAGCATTATTGGCATGCTCGTCTCCAGGTGCCGTAACTTTTCAACATTAAGCTCAAAAGCACAGATTTCTCTAAAGAACATGGAAAATTCATTCAGAATATACCATATATGATTCGATAGTGCTTTGAAGGCCCACGGCAACAATCTCTGGAAAAAAACATGACAATCATGACTCTTCATCTTGCTCAACTTCCCTTCGCACATGTCGACACATCTTTTCAAGTTTGATGCATAACCGTCCGGGAGTTTCAAATCTTTAACCCATTGCAACAATTCTAAATTCTGCTCTTTGTTGTATGTGTACGGCGCTTTAGGTTTGGAAAATTCGTCCCGTGCCATTCTCCACCAAATGCAAAGCAGGCCTTTTGCAAATCGCTTCTATGTCTAGTCTTGCGTTGACTGTGTCCTTCATCTTGCCCTTGGTGTCCATCACGGTGTATAGAATATTGCAAAACACATTCCTCTCAATATGCATGACATCGAGGTTGTGTCTTAACAATTGATCTTTCCAATATGGTAGTTCCCCGAGAAGATGCTTTGCGTTTGTTCCAATGATGATCAACGCCATATCCCCCAGGTTCGCTGGAAGCAGCCCCCTCTTCGACACTTTGAATGTACTTGACCCTGTCCCATATTTATTGGCCACTTAAATGACGAGGTTGATCTGCTCGTTCGACAATATTTCGCATGAAGTCTTTTTCTATTTCTCCTAAACAGATGATCAGGGGTAGGAATCGCCGGTGCCTGTCAAACCAACAGACATTGTGAATGTGTTCCAAGCTAAAACCCATGTTCTGTTCAAGACATAACGGGCATGCAAGCTTTCCCGACGTTTTCCAACCACTCAACATCCCATATGAAGGGAAATCATTTATCGTCCACATTAAGGCAGCACGCATTGTGAAATTCTGGCTCAATGATATATCATACATCAGAACCCCTTCACTCCACAACATCTTCAACTCATCTATCAAAGGCCTGAGGTACACATCTATCTTCTTTTTTGGGTTGGATGGCCCAGGGATTAACGCATTAGGAAACAAATCTCATGCACATAGAAGGTGGGAGGTTGGACGGTGTCACAATGACAGGCCAACAGGAATAATTCCTGCCCGTATTGTCAAAAGGAGCGAACCCATCCGAATATAGACCAAGACGGACATTATGGGGATCCATAGCAAAGAAAGGATTCACCTCGTCAAATTTACGCCAAGCTTCGGCATCGGATGGATGCGTCACAAATTTTTCATCCCCGATGCTCCGGTGCCATCTCATGTGAGCGGTTGTTTGTTCGATGCATACAATCTCGAACTCTGGGCACAAAAGGAAAGTACCACATCTTGCTTAATGCTTGACGGGTCATTTTCCTTCCTTTCCCCACAACTTTATATCTGTCATGTCCACAGAATTTACAATTGGTCAACTCAGCATCATCCTTGTAATACAACATACATCCTCTGGGGCAGCAATGGATTTTTTCACATCCAAGCCCAAGCTCTTTCACCTTTTTTTTTTGCTTGGTAAAAATCCTTCGGCAAATTATTGTCTTTGGGAACAACCTTACTTATGATCTGCATCATTTCGTTGTAATTCCTCTCACTCATATGGTGATCAGTCTTCAAGCTTAGTGTTGCTAGGGTAGTCGATAGCGATGAATATTCACTATTTTCAAAGTGTTCGCAACCTTCCCATAACGGACATTGCGCTTTTTGAAGCATTTTATAGAACCTATCGGCTTCCAGATGGGGATCCTCTCCCATGTACGATGGTTGACTATGTGTATCGATCTCCTCTCCCATGTATGACGGTTCAGCATGAGTAACGGGATCGAAATATTGGCCGATCGACGGTCCCGCAGCATCCATAACTAACCGCTCATATTGATTAAGGTTGACTCGATGACTACTGTCCCGTAATAACCACTCGGTGTCCGTCGATTTCGCCATGACATTCCCAACACTCATAATCCTTCATGAATCCCTTTTTACACAAACGGATTTTGACCGTCTCCAAATCTTGAAATCTTAAACACCTACATTTGACACACGGACACCTGATCTCCTTACTTGAATTAGGTGAATGTGCCAAAGCAAATTTGATGAACTCTTTCAAACCCGCCAAGAATGCTTGAGTTAGTTGTCTTCTCTCAGTTAGACGATTGTACATCCAACTTCTATCATGGTTGCCTTCCATACTTCCTAGCTAGTTCTGTTACTAACCTAATTAACATCTCAACATGCCACAAATATATAAAAGTACACACATCTTCTTTCTACTTTACGTTAAACATAGGTTCAAATATAAAAGGTAAATGAGATTTTTTTAAAACAAAATTAATAGTAATTTTTATTACTCAACTAGCTAATTTTTGTAATAAATACAAATTTCATTATTCCCTAAACTCACATCTTCTTTCTACTTTACATTAAAGATAGGTTCAAATAAAAAATGTAAATGAGATATGTTTTAAACAAAATTAATAGTAATTTTTATAAGACATTAACTCAACTCACATCTTCTTTCTAATTTAACTAATTTCTTTAATAAATACAAATTTCATTATTCACTAAACTCACATCTTCTTTGAACTTTACGTTAATTAATTCATTCTCATATCCCTCAATATCACTTTATAATTTGTTTCTAAATTATCCATCTTTATTTTATAACTTGTTAAGGATAATTTTTTTAAAAAATTTAAAAGTACTTTTTATAATAGTTTAAATGAACTAGTTATTTTTATTAATTTTTCTGATACATAAAAATTTCATTATTCCTTAAAGTCACACATTCCTCCTATTTTACATTAATTAATTAATTCTCTTATCCCTAAACATCACTTCTTAACACTTCGCTTTTCTCATTTCAACACCATCTTATTTATAGACTTATATATCATTACCCACTAATACAAAATCATAATTTTAACACACAATTTTTTTCATTATAGAAAATAGACTATAAAAAAATAATGCAACATTAATATTCTCACTAATCCTCACAAATCAACATGAAGAACCAATAATGAACAATTTAATCAACATTAAAGAAATAATTAGGACAAGCATTTGAATTAATATTTCTTTGATATTTGTAAACCAAATAAACTAGAGTTAAATATGTGTGTATACTAAAATATAGATAAAATTAGAAAGATATTTTAATTTTAAAATTGAACTAATAGGATTTAATATTTTTCTTGATTATAAAATGAAGCAAATGAATATAAATCAAATTGTGAATCAATAAATTGAAAATCAAAAGAAACTTTGAAAACCAAATGTTATGCGTCTTTCATATAATATATATATATTCATGTAGAACATAAGCATATCATACAAGGAAATAAGCGAATTAAAAGATAAGACAAAAAAATTATGGTTAAACACAAGATCATGCCCCATAAACTCAAGAAATTGAAGATTCATAGGTTTCTTCCAATTGGCACTGGCACCATGTTCATAATGCAGATTAAAGCAACAATAGTAAATACATAATTCCTAAAGCTTAAAATTATATATATAAAACCAACCTGGAAGACGAGGCGAGACCGGAAGAGGAAAGTGACTGGATGGAGGAAGAGACCGGAAGGCCGAACAAAGGACTATGTGGGCGCGCCGGTGGCCCGGGGGGCGAGACCGGTGGCGACATGGTGGAGACGGGGGAGGGTAGCAACTGGCGTTGGGAGGGAAGAAAAACACGAGAGGAGAGTGAGAATGGGGAGGCCGAGAGGCCATTTAAAGGAATTTGCGACGGATATGAATATCCATCGCAATTTGCGACGGATATTCAAATCGGTCGCAAAGTGGCGGACATTTGAGTATGCCGGTTGCGACGGATCCTAAGATCCGTCGCAAGCGCGAACTCAAATGTCCGGCAGATTGCCAACATTTGTGACGAATCTTGCGGATAAAAAGTTCGCCAGACTCCCGGCTTTTGCGACGGGCAACGTGTCCGTCGCAAACTTTGCGACGGAAAAATTATCCGTCACAAACTTTGCGACGGATTTTTTGTTCCGTTGCAATTTTTTTTTTTTTTTATGATGGATTTAATTTGCCATCGCAATTTATGCTTTTTCTAGTAGTGACTATATATTTGATCCCTTTGGGGAAATTTACCTTTCTGTATTATATCTTACCAATATATTGTTGTCCAAACCGGTGTATGCTCTTCTGCTAATACTCTTACGAATGACTTAAATTAACATGGAAAATAATTTTAAATTGAATAAAAGTAAAGGATTACACTACCCGCCACCTGAAAGGGTGAGGCCGACAGGGATGTAACAAGATATATACGTGTGTCTTGTACCAATTTGCAATTCGTGCATGAATTTAGTCGGTTTCTCTTTTCTACAATATCACAAGGTGTGGAAGGGGGTGCTGAAGATGATACTTGATAGTTTCATTTGACATAGCAATGGAAGTGTTTGTGTAATACCCCAAAATTCATATTTATCATAAATATTATAATTTGGCCAAATAATACCTATTTAAAATAGGAAAGTATGTTGTCTCTAATTTTAGTAATTTATTTGTTTATTTTCCTTGGAATTTAAAGAGGCAAAAATCCAATTTTATTTTAGGGACCATAAGTTGCCCTATAATTATTGAATTAATACATGGTGCATAAATGGCCATGTTGTGAGGAAATAATTAAACCAATTAGAGAAAATTGCCAAAAATTAGTGGATAATTCAATCTATGTTAATTGAATTATTTTCATAAACATTCACAATTAATTTAGTGGCATATGTTAAAGGCAGAATTAAGGATGTATTACCTTAATTAAGAAACAAGGGCTAGTGAAGGGCTAGGATTAGCATAGAAGTGGTTTCTAATTAATCTTAGAACCAATCATATTTTGACAATTACACTTAACTACTTTATTAGGGATGCTAATTAAGATTAGTTATGGAAGGCTAGGATTAAACCTCATAAAGCTAAATCTAAAGGGTTTAAATTTAATTTCATAAAGTGAAATCCTTGTAAATTGAATTGGCCAATGATAAATCAAGAAAATATTCTTAATCCTCATAAAATTAATTGGACCAATAAGAGATTAGTATAAATTGAAGGTCAAGATTAAATCTAATAAAGCTAATCTAAAGGCTTGAAAATGGATTTCATAAAGCATAATCCATGTGAAATTAAATCCACCAATAAGAAAAAAGAGTTGTGAGTGTGTGTGTGTCTAGTATATAAGAGAAAGAAAAGTCAATTGATCCAAAGAATAGGAATTTAGCATAAATCCTATGTGAATTAAATTAATGGGAGTAATTCAAGACATAAGTACAGGGAAATCTATACAAAATAAATTGTATCTTAAGATCCATTAATCATAAATCAAATGTAAGAAGTGATTGTTAACAAGCATAATTTAAGCTTGAGAATGGTTATAACCAAAGTCATTTCTTCAACTTTTGAAGATTGTTTCCAATTGAGAAAATGAGAGTTTGAGGTCTCTAAATGAAGCCATGAATTCCAAGACTTCAAAACCAATGAAAAAGATTTGAATAAAACTTCATAAAGAACCCTAAATATATTTTCATATAGTGAAATGCAAAACAAAGAAAAGATGAAGGGGGAAATTGTTGGCTTGGATAAGGAGAGAGAAAGAGAGAGAGAGAAAAAAAAATTAATTAAAGCAAATTTGATAAAGTTTGAAATCCTAGAGTAAATTGGATAATGGTTTGAAATCCAAGAAATATCGATGTACACGGTAAAAACTCAAAACAACAAATAAAGTGAGAATTTATACAAATTTAAATAGTTGTGAAGAAGTAGGAACCCCAAGAAAATATAAGGACTTATCTTGAACCCACATAATTTAACCTCAAAAGTAAGCCTAGTAAAGGCTATTTTTGCAAACGTTGAAGAATAAGCTTAGTACAACCAGGGGAATCTCATTAGACCATAAATCTGGATATCCAACTACTAATCAAAAAGCATACTCGAAATTTAAAAGTATTGGTAATTGATCAAGCAACCAAAAATAGATTTCATTAAAGTAAATTAATTCTCAAAAAGCAAAACTTAGAGATTAAGTTAGGGTCTTCTAATCACATGGATGGATGAGATTAAAACTTCTTTACTAAGTTTAAATCCAAGGGTTAAGAATGAATAAAAGTTGTTAGGTAGTTAACCCACAAATTGCTATAAATAGGGGGCCTTGGCCTTCATTATTCTTCACCAATTCAAAAGGTATTAACCATATTTGAGAGAGTAAGGAAGAGTGTGAAGAGCTTCTTGAAGGAGTATCAAGGTTCTTGGTAAGTTCACTAGCTCTAGCTTTAAGTTCTTTAAGTTTTAGTTCTTAAATTCTTATATAAAAGTAGCTTAGATCTTAAATATGCTAGAATAATTTTATTTATATGTTTTTATGGTCAAAATTAGCTTTGTTTCGAAAAAATGATGAGGAAATTTATATAGCAAAATTTTTGAAGAGAAACATCAAAGTAACGAAGTTCGCGAAATTTCATTGGTTTTGAAAATTCTGGAATCAGTGATGAACATGCCAAAATTTAATATTTAAAATATAGTCACAAAATTCTGGGAAAACTCATGGTCAAATTATACATATAGGGATTTTTAAAGATGCCAAAAACATGTTAAAATGAGCTCTATACAGTGAGATAAAAATTCTCAAACTCGGGCTACGAATTTCTGGAAAAATTCTGGGCAGAGGCTCAAAACCTTAAACCTGGGAATGACTCAGGGATTCTGGGAAAAAATGAGTATTTTTCATCCAAAATAGACATCTTAAGGATTCCATGGAATTTTACGGATCCTCGTTTCGATTTTTCTAGAATTAATTATGATTTTCCAAAGTTGATACAAAATCTGCCCAGAAAATTCAGTATTGCGTTTTTAAATAAATGTAAGGGCAAAATTGTAAATAACAAATCCACCAAGGGTAGAGAGGTAAATAGAGGTGAAAATATCCATTAGGATATTATTCTAAGTACTATGGTGATATGTTAGGATATCCGGGAAGTCCGGGTGGGTTCAAAGGTCGTCGCATGTTGGCCATTACACGGTGAAAGGTACGTTCGCGTACTGTAACACTAACTCTGATGCTTATTGTACGCTTATATGTGATAGATTAATTCATAAAGTCATGGACAAGACTTGGTCTTGGGTCATGCACCGTGGCTAAGTTATGGGGCTTAGTTCACATATTTATACATTCAGCTATACACGGGTTATGGTTTTGATAATGCCGTTGAGTTTTCCTAGCGCGAGGACACGATAGGCCATCGTGGCACCGTGAATAGTGGACCGTAATAACATTCATATGCAAAGGGCTGTGTTCTGTTATTATTTTTCATATGTGATTATTGCTGCAATGTCATGAATATCTGTTATGCATAAACTGTTATATAAGCATGAGGTTAACCGTTACCTGAGGTTCAATGGGTATTGAACCTCAGCTCTTACTACAGCTTCAAGATCCGGTGTGAACAGGATCGAAGACAAGGGCAAGCAGTAGGCATAAGGACTGACTGGAGAAAGTTCTTTTGATATGTACTTAACGTTGTAGTCATTCGAAATTTTTGTATCACTATGGACGCAAACATATACAATACAGTGGATGTTTATCAGTTACTCTTCAATTTAAATACTTCCGATGCTCTACTCTGATCAAACTATTTTGAAAATGCTTTCGAAAATTGGGATGTCACAGTTTGCATTGATACAAATGCCTAATTCATTTTCTAAGCTATCAATGCCTAATTCATTTTCTAAGCTATCAATGCCTAATTCATTGAGTTAGGTATTCATTATATTAATTCAGACATATAATTATGCATGCATGCTCTTAATTAGTTGTAAATAAGATAGGCCAATAAAACAGGGTAGGAAAAAACAGATCTAGCACTACATAAAAAACAGATATTCAAAAAGCATGTGTCCTAAAATTTCTCTTAAAAGAAGCCAGCTAGCTAATCCACCCCTCGCACAGTACAGTATAAAACAGTGTCTAGTTTTGGATTAATAACATTAATACAGAAAGAAACACAATTAAACTTTTAGCTTAGAAGATGCATTCATACATAAAGTCTCACCAGCATGTACAGTGCAAGCTTGTTAGAGGCATTTTATTTGCGAAAGCAAATCATAACAGAATCAAGTATTGTCAAAGGCAATTTATCCTGAAGAGACCCGGTGGCCAACTGGAACAGATCAGAGTGGAAGCAAAACTTAGATCATTTCAGTACAACACAAGCCCCCAACCCCTTGAGCTTCTCAACGATAGAATCAACTTCCTCCCCTGTCACGCAAGGTTACATGATTCTAAATACCGGTATCTTATTTTGTATTCCCAAAGAAAGAAAATACAGCACATAGCCCTATATGCTTTTAGAAGTGTTACAGTCTTTAACTACAACATTTGATCCCAATGAAATTGGCATTTTCCTATGAATTCAGATGTCTTATTTTATTGGCATCACTCCTTAATATAAAGGACAACTTACAGCTCGCCAAGGTACAGCAGGGAAAGGCAAAATAATGATGGTCATTAAACATGCTCCTCCACAAGTAGCAAAACTCCCAACCACCAATGATGAGAAAAGAAACAAAACAAAAAAGAAGAAGGAAATATTAGATCCCCGCGGGCTAACTTGGTGTCTTGCGCCAATATATTAAATTAACAAAATTATGGAGGAATAATAAAAATATGCAGTGTATCAAGCTGACAAGCTGTTACTCTGGCAATATAACTCATTCGATTAAATCATATTAAATAAACAAAGGCATGGAAACCTGATACAACGTTGGGAAAAGATGGGAACGAAACAATATTCTGCTCTACAGTTATACAACCGGGACCCAAACAGCTACCTCAATGCTACGTTTCTGATCATTAACTACTCCTTTTATATATCCTTTATTTTCTCAGCTAAAAATCCCATGACCGGGACCCAAACATCTACTACATGTCAAGACCTAAATCCCATGTCCATGTCTTTGTAACAGAAATAGCAAAAATCGATTCTCAATTCCCAGAGGGTTTTTAAAAATTCCTGCGCCCATTTCTCGGCCAGGACGTAAATCACAAAAAATACTAGAAATAGATTGAAAATGCTCAATGAATGAAAACAAGTAGCGTGAAATTTCAAAGTAATACGGCAAGGTGGTAGATTTGAGGTTAACCTGTAAAAGAGGAGAAGGAGGAGGAAATATCGCGAAAGGAGAACGAGATGCGGCAAATACGATGGAGCGAAGGAGAGGGAGTATATATGGCGCCAAGGCTGGAACAAAAAGTTACCGGCATTGGTTGTCATTTTGTGGAAAATCAAATTGCCGGTCTTTAATTTTTTTCATTCTTTGTCTTCCCTCGCACTTACTTTTTTTCAAGCTTCAAATTGAAGTTAACAACAACAACAACAAAGGAGAAGAAGAATAATTTTGGATTTTTTTTATTACTTTTGCTTTTTCCTAAACCATTCATCCAAACCTATAAATTAATTAAAAAAATAACTTTATTTTTTAAAAAAATAAATAAAAAAAGCTCATCCAAACTGACACTTAGTGGCGAACAACTGTGATTTTAGATAATCATGGTTTAATTATATAGATAAATGATAACAAATCATCGTCAAGATCTATCATATATCCATTGTGTATCATACGGTACCCTAATACATAATCTAATTAGTTTATATGATTCATCTTCCACATTTAGCTTTTCCCTTAAATTTTCTTACTTAACTTATAAAATGATATGTAATCTAAACTTATCAATGAGTATTTTAGGGAGATTAGTCCATATTTATTATAATTAAATAATTTATTTAGCTTAATAAACAGAATAATGATAGAAAATCATTATAGATATATTTTCATATTCATGGTTATGAATATGATATTTCAAATTTTGAATTAATTATTTTGGTAGAATAATATCAAATATAAGGTTGGTTAGCGCTTTCTTCTGCTCTTTTTTTTGGAATCCCCAATAATTTCGGTCTGCAAGATTTCTTGTTCTCAGTCGCCATAAACTTAAAGCACAGTCATATAACTTTGATTCTCAGCTTCTGATTTAGATTTCGCCGTCGAGCACAATGAAGCCGCAGTTAGTGGCTGGCAACCAGCCATATCTTGCTGAAGAAATCATCACAGATATTCTCAAACGACTTCCGGTAAAAACCCTAATCCGATTTCAAAGCGTGTGCAAACCTTGGAAAAATCTCATCAAGTCGGCGTTGTTCATCACTGAACACCTCCACTACTCTACTCATCAAAATTCTTGTCTTCTTTTGAGATATGGAAATTTCTCTTCTCAGACTTTGCACCTGCGTTTGCTCGATTGGGAGATGCAAATCCATGAAATTCTCCATTCGAGGGCTTTCACTAGGCTCATCGGTTCCATCAATGGCTTGCTCTGTCTTTATCCTTTCGTTTTGTGGAATCCTGCTACCAGGGAGGTTAGACAGCTGCCTTTGCCCACAGAACAATATGATCCATGTAGAAGAACAACAGGATTTGGGTACAGTCCAATAGTTAATGATTACAAGATAGTTAGAATTTATTCTAATTTTAAGCGTGATGGTTATACACTAATTGGGGCGGAAGTCTATTCATTAAGCATAGACTCATGGAAGGATGTTGATCTTGGGGTTTTACAGGGCGTAAAATTGGATCTTTATCTTGTTAATAATGTCTCTGCAAATGGAAGCATATTTTGGCGCGGGCTAAATTCAGATACTATAGTTTCATATGACATAGCAACAGAAGTGTTTACATTGATACCATTTTCTACCATACCACTTTCTACCATACTTACTGTGTATGATGACAAACTTGCTTTAGTCTCTATAAAGAATAAATGGATTGAATTGTGGGTGTTGGAGAAGGGTATCGATTCTTCATCAGAGACATGGAGTTGGATTAAGAAGCATACCGAAAGATGTCCCTCGGATTCCTTGTTATGGTGGACTATTTGGAGGAATCACCGAACTTTCTACGGTCATTATTTGCCAATCCACGATTTAGCTACATATTTGTTCAAAATCCCTACTAATGAGATGAAGGTGGGTTTGATTCCTGAAGTTGATGGCGATCAACCTCATTATATTTTTAATTACGCGGAAAGTCTTGTACCACTTAGACAACATCCACATTGAACAATCTTAATTTTACTGTGTTTATTTTTTAAATTTAAATTCAGGTTTACTTTTGTTTACATATGACTCTATATTAGTTTAGTTTGGATGAGAATATACTTACCAGGTTTGATACTCTTTCGAGATGTTATTTTGAATGACATATCTAGACATTCAATAATGGATGTTTCTTGATTCTTAATAGAGGTTGTTCACCTCTATCACTCCTCTGGGAACTATCAACTGTTAATTGCTGGACTTCCGTTAGTTACAGTGTTACACCCACACACATAGAATTGAGAAGATAATTGAATATCAATATTTTTTGTCCGAGTAAAAGCAGTTATTACTCATATGTCAAACAACCATAAAGGTGACTCTTGAGAAGATCATTGAATGATTCTTCTAACTTCAGGCTGTTTGTAATTTGACACGTGACCTATAATTTAAACCCTGGGCTTCGTAACGATGATGCATATTGAAGGATTAGTGTCTAGTATAAATTGTTTAAGAAACACAAACGTTCAGCCTGTTGTTTGCTGACTTATTATTTTTCATTTTGGGGGAGGATTTCAGTAAACCCTAACAAATTTTATTTAAAATAAGGATTAAGATATTGTGAGATTATACCGTATTATTTAGGGACTAAAAAATTATGGTTTGATAGTAAATGATGAAAATGTCATTCCTTCATTTTTTTCATAGATGAATTTATAAGTACACATGTACATTTTAAGCTATCCGACAATAATAAAAAGACAAGTATACGTGTATATAAAAAAATTCATAATTTGGTACAAAAATTACTGAGCAATCCTGGGTGAATATACAAAAATAATAATTAACCAGATATAGAATATTTTAAATTTGTTTTTTACATATTTAATCAACCAACTGTAGATATAGGCTCAAAAATTCTTATCTACATTTTACAAAATGAAATTTCTTCTCACCGGCCTGTTTGGTTTAGTGATGATATATTAAATAAGCAATGGTTTAGTGATGGGAGATTAAATAAGCAAGTTTGAGCCAAAATAAGCTAAGTGATTATAATGATCAAGTAATGGGTTTAGAAAGTCAAACTTATTGTATAAAAAATAATCAATGGATACCTTATAATTACGGCTACCAAAAAAAAAAAAAAAAAAAAAATCATTTCTCTCTATCTTAAAAATTAGACGAGGGAGCATATGATAAGGAAACTCTAACAAAAGTTTAAAGCTTTTATCCATGAAGAGAATCATCCGTGAGTGAAACTTGGGTATGCATGTGTTTGGATAGCACATCTTTATCTATAGAAGGGAGCAATATCTTACAGCCTTTATGATGATCTGAGCCACATGGAATTCCTACCATACTCAAGTCAAGTCCTTTATCCAGGTCACAAAGTACGATGAGAATATTATTCTCCTTCTTGATCATATGAATCAATTCTTTGGCTCTTTTATCTTCATATATATTTTTAAAAGTAAAGCCTAGTTGACGAGCAATATCCTCTTGAATCTTCCACACATCAGGATATTTGGTCACAGTTGTTGTCACAACTATACCAAACAGTTCCTCTCTCTGAACTCTTTCGCAAACTCTTGGAAGCAAAATATATTTGATATTGTTAAGGGAGCCAGAAACTCCAATTGAATGAGTATTAGGATTAGCTAATGCCTCCATAACTTCCTCCAGAATTGGCTTTCTCAAATCCAAAGTATCAAAAGCATTGAAATTGCTTGAAAATCCCTGATTTATGCTGGATGATGCTCTGGGTTGAGGCTCTGAATCATCATTGTTCTGTTTCTCCTCTTTGGATTGAAGCTTGTGTTTGTGGGATTCGCTTGAAGTAAGATAATGACGAAGAAGACGATGCGAAATAACGGCGAGGCCAATAATTCCGGAAATCGCTACAAATGACCGCAACATTTTTAAAAAGATTGCTGTTTATAGGTGTTGAAGAAATTAGGTTCCTTTTTATGGGAGTCCAATAAGAAGTAACAGAGTTTGGATCAGAAGTTAGTTGGTGATGGTTATTAATATATGCCTTGTTTTATTGATTGGGTAAATCTGTGATTACATTTTATTCGGGCAAAGATGGTGGAACTGGAGAGTGGAAAGGTTCAAAGAAAGCAATAAGGGGCAGAGCAAGCGAAAACAATTATAAAATAAAATTCCAGTAAAATAAATAAAACAAATACTGCTCTTATTCTTAATATAAGAACTATTTATCTAATTTATGGAGATTAAGAAATATAAATAAATTACTTAATTATAACATATCTAACAAATTTTCTAAAATACTTATTTATAACATGTAACGAGATAGGATATTGTCATTATCAATTTTGGTCACTACCACTTTTTTCACCGTTAGATATAATCGTATCTACTTTTATCTTTTCTTTCTCCTATTGAGATTCTGATCTAACCGTAAAAATAAAAATAAAAAAGTGGTAGTGACATTGATAGTGATAAAAATTGCTAGTGACAATATCATATATCCCAACATGAAATTATGCATATATCCATTAATAAGTTTGACAAATTAGTTTGAAAAAAATATACATAATAAAATAGAAAAAAGTCTTAATTATAATTAGATTTAGCAAACTTCAATAACCAAATGAAATTAATTATACATAGTATAACCCACTTTCTAATCGGAAACAGATTCAATGCTCATTGTAATAATGAGCATTGAGAGCTCTTCACTATATATGATGAGATCTACTCCATTCAAATAAAATTTTAATCGTCCAGATTTATCATTTTTAACTAATGATTTTTACATAATTTTGTCAATACTTTTCTAATTTACAAATATTGGTTCTCCCTCAATAATAATCAAGGAGGATAATGATTGAGGAAATTAAGGAAGATGACTATGATGTTTTAAAAAATAATAATATATTAACTAAATTAGTTAATTTCCTTAAACTATTTACGTTATGTGAATATTACTTATAATTAAAGACTGAAGGGAGTACTTTAATACTCTTTAAGTATTATATATAAGAGTTATTTAATTAATTTATATAGATTAAAGAAGTGTATTAATTATAACAAATACGGTTTGACCTATCTGAAATATTCATGTATAACTTTAGATTATTATATATCAATTTATAAATTGAATTGGAGAAATATATAAGCTATTAGATATATAAATGTACATAGGACTTATATTTAGAATGAAGACTAGCTCTTATAATTAGAATTGGATGATAAAGTGTGATGTGAGATCATGTTTTGACCGTGGGATTATATCGGACCGGTTTGCTTCCTCTCTTTGTTTATTGTAAAATTCATTTTCACCCAAAATTTGTTTCTTTTACCATCAGTTACGTAAATTTTCTTCCCAACCAGAGCAATCAAACTCTTTTTTTTTTTTTTTTTGATACACATAGTGTAATACCCGGATAATTATCTATCTGGAATATTATATTTTAGCAAATAATACCTATTTGGAAATAGGTGAATATGTGGTTTTAAAACCTTGTAGGATACTTATTCTATTGTCTAGGGAAATTTCTAATGAAATTAGAGGGATTAAAGTGTCAAAATCCTTAAATGCAATTATTGGCCATGAAATGCCCTGAAAATATTATGATAAATCCCAAAAGGCAATAAAATATTTATTGGAAATTAGAAAGTATGTTGTCTCTAATTTTAGGAATTTTTGGGATTATTTCCCTTGAAAAATAATGAGGCAAAATTAAATATAATTTTGGGGAGCATAAGTTGCCCCATGATTTTTAATATTTTACATGGAGCATAAAATACCACTGTAAGTAAAATAGTTGTGAGATAATGATTAATCTTAATTAAGAAAATTATCAACAATTAGAAAGTGATTAGTTAGGTAATTAATGGCTAATTATCTAAGCTTGAACAAAAGAACCAATAGGGAGAATTTTTAAAGATAATTAAAGTAAAAAAAAAAGGGAGGAATGATATTTTCAAGAAAAAGAAAGGGAAAAAAAAAAAGAGGAAAAAGAAAAAAAAAAACGAAATAAAAAAAAATAATAAATAAATAAAAAAAAAGAGGAAGGAAAAAAATAAAAATAAAAATAAAAAATAAAATAATAATAATAATAAAATAAATAATAAATATCATGATATTTGTATTATTATAATAATATAAAAGAGATATTTGTGGAAGAACCAATTGGATAAATGAGAACCGATAAATTAAATCCTATCTAAAAACCATGAACTAAGTTTCTTAGGTCGGGACAAATTACAAACAAGTGAATTTTTGTCCGTCGGTGTTAGCGGAAGTCATTTCCGTAAACCATGGGGGCGAATAAGGGATCGATGAAAAGATATTTTGTAAACAAAGGGCGGATAAGAAAAGTGAGAACCAATGGAAAATAAATCGTAACTTGAAATCCTTGAACTAAGTAGGAAACAACTGGACATATTATGAACCGGTGGATTTTTGTCTCGAATTTGGCGTTACCCGAAGTAATTTCTCAGAATCGGCAAACGTCTGAAAATGTTCAACGTACAACGGAATACCCTTAATGGGATCAAAAATTTAGTTAACTCAAATGTTTCCGAAGAGGAAGAATAGAGCTTCGTGGCTGTGTTCCGGATTTTTGAGATTTTATAATTACACCGAACAGGAACTTTATCGGTAGAAGTTCATAAAGCACATGGGTGACATCACCTTGATGACATCATGATGAGGTAAGGAGATGTGTTGTATGGTGGAGATGATGCCTTGTGTCCAAGCTAGATCCAACGGTTGAGATTCGGTATGATAAAGCATGAATAGTGCACCAAAATCTTCTATAAATAGGTCTTCCCATTTCACTTCATTCCTCACCAATTCACAATTTCCTAGAGAGAGGTTAGAGAGAAGTGAGAGCAAGGAGGAGCTCGGAAAAGGAGTAGCGAAGTCTTTGGGTAAGTTCTTCGGTCCCCTGGTCTTAAGCTTTGGTAGTTCATTCGGTAGTTATAGTAGAAATGCTAGATTAATCTTTAATCTTCCAAGTTAGTTTAGATATCATGTTTTAGGGATAAATATGATAGTTATTATTGGAGATAGAGATATGTCAAAATTTTGGAAGATTAGAGTTAAAGTAACGAAGTTCTGGCGAAATTCCGCCAATTAGGAGAGTTAGGGGCAAAACGGTAATTTGTACCTAAAATGCCTATTATGACGTTGGGCCTTGATAATATCATATTATCCTTATAGGATATCTGTAATCACATACCGCTGTTGCACCGCTGTCGTACCGCTGTGAAAAAGTATCGTTTTCCGTCAACGAAGGTACGTTCGCGTACTGTAACACTAACTCTGATGCTTATTGTATGCTTATATGTGATAGACTATTTCATAGAGTCATGGACAGGACTTTGTCTTGGGTCATGCACCGTGTCTAAGACTCTGTCTTAGTTCACCGTTTATACATTCAGCTTTGTTTATACGGTTACGCTTGGTAATGCCGTTGAGTTTTCCTAGCGCCGAGGACACGGATGTACACCGTGGCACCGTGAATAGTGCGGGACCGTAATAACATTCATATGCGGTGGCTGTGTTGTTATTACTTTTACATGTGCTATGTGCTATGTACTTTGTTGATATGTTAATCTTGCATCTCGTGTGTGCTTATGTATTGATTACCGCGTAATGTCATGAGATAACTGTCATCCATATACTTTGTATTACTTAAGCATGAGGTTAACCGTTACTCGAGGTTCAATGGGCATTGAACCTCGCTCTTAACATAGCGTCGGTCAAGAGGACCGAGGATCGAGGAGAAAGGCAAGCGCACGCATAGGGACTCGTAGAAGACTTTCCACTTTTGTTATTTACTTTTGAAAACACTCGGTATAACTTACCGCTACTGTAATCAGCCAGACTTACGGCATTTTAAATATAAATATCAGTTACTCAATCGCTCCGATGCTCTACTCTGATGAAAAAAAATATATATACTGCTTTTGAAAATGGGATGTTACAATTTTTGGTATCAGAGCAGTTGTCCTGGCATAGATCTGACTAAGTTATTCCAAACCTTTTGGTGCCGAAGGCAGGGCTAGTCTATGTGGATCAGCCAATCAGTCACCCTAGCACGGTGAGGCTCCCATGATAGACACCTACACGGCCATTTGGTTTGAGTAACGAGTTAGGCTCTACGCCTTTTTAAAAGAGCATGTTTTGAAAATGAGTGCGATATAAGCCTAGGTCGGAGTACACCTTACTTCGGTATACCGGTCCGAACCGGTATACTATCCCGAACCGTGTACCACCCTCCGTCGGTGCACCACTCTAAACCGGGCTGGCGTATCTATCGCCCGTACCTACAACGATATTAGGCTCCGATAATTCGATAATTTCGATAATTCGATAATTTCGATAATTCGATAATTTCGATAATTCGATAATTCGATAATCTCCGGTTTGTGCCGGGCATTAATTCCATTCTAACCCGAGCTTATATATGGAGTCAGGCCACGCCGGATGAGACTCGGAGATATAGTAGATAACATAGAATATGGGTTACGTTGCTAAGCTCTAGGACTTCGATATAGAAATTAGAGTCCGAGTTAAATCCCGCCCAAAGTGTTTCAAGGCAATCGTTACGAGAAGTCGGTACTACTTAGGTTTTCCCGTAGACAAAGTGACTATTGACTTCGTTTCCTTGTAGAAACAAAAGAACTTACTAAGTTACCCCGAGAGGAAAATCCCCGCCTTGCAAAAATCGACACCATGCATGCAACGGGGCTTGGCTCCGGAATGAGGGTCTTTTGACTAAGTCCTTGACGGTGGTGACCGTTAGATAAAAAGGGGAAAGTACCCGTATTTCGGGAGGCGCTATGTCGTACTAGTACCTATGAGAATGGTCGGTATGCGATTAGGTATGTGTACCGATATTAGTACCCATACGATAGACGTTGTGAAATTAAGCGTGCTTAAGCGAAAGAAATCTCGGGATTCTTAACCCCGGGATATAGCATAAGAATTTGATATCCTTCAAACAAAGGCCTGAATACCTTGCAGTATGAAACATAGTAATCCTTTGGGATACTATGAGGAAAGATGGAGTGATAATAGGCTTGAGTCAGAGACAGTGCTTAGGTCAAGGTATGACTGAGCATTGCCTACGTTCCAGTACCTGAGAGTAGGAACCCTGAGAAAATGTGAGTGAGGTTGCCTTAGGTTTGAATACCTGAGAGTTGGTTCCTTAACGAAACCCTACGATAGCTAAAACCTCAGTGATCACAGGTTATGGTTTCAAGGTGGAACCGATAACCTTAGAGATGTTAGTAGCTAATAGATCCCCAAAGAAGTGGGAAATTGAGATAAGGTTGTTGACTGGAGCTAGAAAGTCCATGAATAAAATGACTCTGGATAGGGTAGTAGACCTAGAGACAGCAGAATTACAAAACCACTAAAGGGTTAGTAACCTGATAGAGATCTGAGTTCTCGTTATAATCCAGAGACGGTCAACTGAAGAAAGTACTACTTATGGGAAGTTGTGATCGGAGGTGGCTACTTACGGGGAGATCTGTTCGAAAAGGGCTACCTACGGAGGGTTCGACGGAGGTGCCGACCAATCGGAGGGATTGAGTGAAGCGCCGAGTGAAGTACCGTAGAGTGAAGCCACCGTGACGTCAAACCGTGTAGTGAAGTTGCCATCACAACGAACCATAAAGTAGAGCTACCAAGGTATCGATTCTCAAGGTAAGTACATTGTAGCGAGTCCCATATCTAATCGGTTCCCTAGAGAGAAAAGTTTACGTAATCCAGTATATCGTCATAGGGTGCTCTAGTGCTGTATAGCATATATTGTGCTATGATATCCAAGCAAGAACTAAACTTGCACAAGAAGAAATTCTAGTTGTGAACAAGTTCCCTGAGTTGTTTCTAGAAGCTCTCAGCGGATTACCACCGCAGAGGAAGTTGAATTCACTATTGGGTTGATACCTAGTACCGAATCAATATTAAAGGTGCCGTATCGATGGTTCCAAATGAATGAGTTTTTGAGAGACGAAAGCACACACCAAAATGAATACACCAATCCGGAATTATGATTCCTACCACATCAGGAGGGTGTATGGCCCATGATGATGGTCAACGTCGCTGATGCTTGGTGACTCAGCTCTAGTCCGATAGGACTGGGGAGTACGTGAGGCCGGAGGATGCGATGATTGTGGATCGCTTGGATCCGGTGGTTGCGCTTGAGGCCGCACGGGATTGGGGTATGTCCCGGTGAGGATAAAGTGGTGATGTGTACTCCTCAAATGTTCATGGTGGGCGGTAGGACCTTTGGGACCGATGTGTCCATAGGTCGTTAGACATATACATGTTCGATGAAAAGCCCTAAGTCCTATGAGACTAGTGTGTCTATAGGCTGGCAGAAGCCCACAGTTGTTAGATAACAAATACAAGAAGTGTCCCGAGAAGTTCGTGAAACCGAGGATAGCGGGCGATGTCCAGAATAGCTGAAAGATTAAAGTAGAATAGATTAAGCGTTCTACGAATGACTTGAACAAATGTTGAGGACGAGGTCCTGGATACGGTTAGTTAGTGATGACCTTCTAAGGTTAGTTGTCTCGGTTCCCGAGTAAGGTTTAAAAATTGGATTTTTGAACTTGCCATTACACCTACTATATTTGAAATTTCCGGAATTGATTTTTCGAACTTATGCATTTTTGAAATTGAGTTTTCGAATGAAATGTTTTCAATAGAATTTGAGACCATAGTATGGTTATTTTGAAATGGTGTTGTCTTATAAAAAGGGTTTTGTTAGAACCCAGAGTTTGAAACTGAGTTTTCAACTTTGTTGTGGTAAAGTCGATAATTGGGAGGCCGTAAGCCGTTGTAGATGTACACGGTTTGGCTTGGGTCTTTCCGATGTTTTAAAATGGTTGAAATCGCTGACCTTTGATAAAAGCTCTTTTTGAACAAAGAGTTTTTGAGGGATTTTGTTTGAAAGAATGAAAATCGCACCAGCAGTGAACGCACCCAATCCATAACATTTCGCCTAGGGCGTATGTTTTATCTAGTAGAACCTGACTATCTATGGCTGGACTGAGTTACCGGTAGATAGGGTCGCTACTTTATGTGCCAGTTCGGACACCAAACATGCAGGGGGTTAGGCCCTGGGAGCAGCAGTCGTGGACTGGGCTCTCCACGGTGGTGGACACTGGGTCTCTTATGGGAGGGGCGGAGGATTCTCCCACATTGTTTGATGGTACTGTTGATGCCTGGTGACTCGATTTGAGGCCGAGGATACGAGGCCGGATTTGGGGATTGGGATAGGGCGCTCACCGTACCAAGTGGTTGAAATGGTGGCGTGAGCTCTCAATTGTTAAAAAATTTTGTGAAATGAATCATCTCCCTCAAGAATATGTGCCGTAGTAAAAGTTTTTGAAACTGATTCGGCAGTGAATATGTTTTCACGAAATTGTTTTGGCAGCAATTATGTTTATAAATGTGATGGCACTATTACTTTTTGGTATAGTGTGGAATGTGAAATGTACTGAGACCACGGAAAATTTTCAATGTGTGAAAATTTGAAAATGAGACAACAAAATGATTTTGGGTAGCGATGACGTGTTTGTCATTGCTATGGTGTTGAAAAGCGGTGTAGTTGATATAGGAACAGGAGCTATTAGAAAGGTCTAGAATACTTGAACCAGTTAAGTCAAATAGTAGTCGTCGGTATGGTGCAAAGTAAGTGAAAGTAGTCTCGAGAGCTTGAATAGGAAAGGCTCGAGATGAAATAGATGAGCGAGATGCCCTGTGCGATAAGACCCGTGTGCAAGTTGGCATGGGGCGGTGTCCCCGGGCTATAAGACCTATGATGCTTAAGCACTTTGTGCGAAATGCTTATTGTCATGGTAACTTTAGACTAGTATGTCTACAAGACACCTTAATTAGTTTGGCAAAACATTCATTGTACCAGGTAATAGTTGAAATGCCTAAGGCCCGAGGATGAATTCCTAGGTAGTAAGGCTAGAATCTCCAAGTCTTTGTGGTAATAGATTGAGCCGGAAGGCCAATATGTGTTAAGCCGAGAGGTTAAAGTAATCGGGCAATGAGGCCTGTGTAAACCGAGTACTGTGAGAATAGACTAGTGAGTCCTGTAATTGAGTACTATGCCCGGGTACAAGATAAATGAGACTTTTGAATAGCGGGATGCTTGCTAGGTAAGCATGCATAGGGAAGGAATAGATTGGAGGTCTAGATAACCTTTCGAGTGTATATGTTCAAATTTCGAGGGCGAAATTTTATTTAATCTGGGGGAGAAATGTAATACCCGATAATTATCTATCTCGGAATATTATATTTTAGCAAATAATACCTATTTGGAAATAGGTGAATATGTGGTTTTAAAACCTTGTAGGATACTTATTCTATTGTCTAGGGAAATTTCTAATGAAATTAGAGGGATTAAAGTGTCAAAATCCTTAAATGCAATTATTGGCCATGAAATGCCCTGAAAATATTATGATAAATCCCAAAAGGCAATAAAATATTTATTGGAAATTAGAAAGTATGTTGTCTCTAATTTTAGGAATTTTTGGGATTATTTCCCTTGAAAAATAATGAGGCAAAATTAAATATAATTTTGGGGAGCATAAGTTGCCCCATGATTTTTAATATTTTACATGGAGCATAAAATACCACTTGTAAGTAAAATAGTTGTGAGATAATGATTAATCTTAATTAAGAAAATTATCAACAATTAGAAAGTGATTAGTTAGGTAATTAATGGCTAATTATCTAAGCTTGAACAAAAGAACCAATAGGGAGAATTTTTAAAGATAATTAAAGTAAAAAAAAAAAAAAAGGGAGGAATGATATTTTCAAGAAAAAGAAAGGGAAAAAAAAAAGAGGAAAAAGAAAAAAAAAACGAAATAAAAAAAAAATAATAAATAAAAAAAAAAAAGAGGAAGGAAAAAAATAAAAATAAAAATAAAAAATAAAATAATAATAATAATAAAATAAATAATAAATATCATGATATTTGTATTATTATAATAATATAAAAGAGATATTTGTGGAAGAACCAGTTGGATAAATGAGAACCGATAGAAATTAAATCCTATCTAGAAAACCATGAACTAAGTTTCTTAGGTCGACAAATTACAAACAAGTGAATTTTTGTCCGTAGGAAGTCGGTGTTAGCGGAAGTCATTTCCGTAAATAGCCCAAGGGGAATAAGGGATCGATGAAAAGATATTTTGTAAACAAAGGGCAGATAAGAAAAGTGAGAACCAATGGAAAATAAATCGTAACTTGAAATCCTTGAACTAAGTAGGAAACAACTGGACATATTATGAACCAAAGGATTTTTGTCTCGAATTTGGCGTTACCCGAAGTAATTTAGAATGGCAAACGGCGTCTTCGAAAATGTTCAACGGACAACGGAATACCCTTAATGGGATCAAAAATTTAGTTAACTCAAATGTTTCCGAAGAGGAAGAATAGAGCTTCAGGGCTGTGTTCCCGGATTTTTGAGATTTTGCGGAATTACACCGAACAGGGAACTTTATCGGTAGAAGTTCATAAAGCACATGGGTGACATCACCTTGATGACATCATGATGAGGTAAGGAGATGTGTTGTATGGTGGAGATGATGCCTTGTGTCCAAGCTAGATCCAACGGTTGAGATTCGGTATGATAAAGCATGAATAGTGCACCAAAATCTTCTATAAATAGGTCTTCCCATTTCACTTCATTCCTCACCAATTCACAATTTCCTAGAGAGAGGTTAGAGAGAAGTGAGAGCAAGGAGGAGCTCGGAAAAGGAGTAGCGAAGTCTTTGGGTAAGTTCTTCGGTCCCTGGTCTTAAGCTTTGGTAGTTCCTTCGGTAGTTATAGTAGAAATGCTAGATTAATCTTTAATCTTCCAAGTTAGTTTAGATATCATGTTTTAGGGATAAATATGATAGTTATTATTGGAGATAGAGATATGTCAAAATTTTGGAAGATTAGAGTTAAAGTAACGAAGTTCCTAAAATTCCGCCAATTAGGAGAGTTAGGGGCAAAACGGTAATTTGTACCTAAAATGCCTATTATGACGTTGGGCCTTGATAATATCATATTATCCTTATAGGATATCTGTAATCACATACCGCCGTTGTTACTGCACGCCGTCGTACATTGTGAAAAAGTATCGTTTTCCGTCAACGAAGGTACGTTCGCGTCTTTGTAACACTAACTCGATGCTTATTGTATGCTTATATGTGATAGACTATTTCATAGAGTCATGGACAGGACTTTGTCTTGGGTCATGCACCGTGTCTAAGACTTCTGTCTTAGTTCACTGTTTATACATTCACTTTGTTTATACGGGTTACGATCTTGGTAATGCCGTTGAGTTTTCCTAGCGAGGACACGGATGTACACCGTGGCACCGGTGAATAGTGCGGACCGTAATAACATTCATATGCGGTGGCTGTGTTGTTATTACTTTTACATGTGCTATGTGCTATGTACTTGTTGATATGTTAATCTTGCATCTGTGTGTGCTTATGTATTGATTACTCTTTTGTAATGTCATGAGATAACCGTCATCCATATACTTGTATTACTTAAGCATGAGGTTAATCAGTACCGAGGTTCAATGGGCATTGAACCTCAGCTCTCTTAACATAGCGTCGGGTCAAGAGGACCGAGGATCGAGGAGAAAGGCAAGCGGCACGCATAGGGACTCACCAAGACTTTCCACTTTTGTTATTTACTTTTGAAAACACTCGGTATAACTTACCGCTCAATCAGCCGGACTTACGGCATTTTAAATATAAATATCAGTTACTCAATCGCTCCGATGCTCTACTCTGATGAAAAAAAATATATATACTGCTTTTGAAAATGGGATGTTACACATAGTAGGGGAGGGGGCAGGGTTCGAACCCTGGACATGGGGGAGGGGAGCCAAGCTCCCATGCCACTGCGCTACTAAGGCGCTGGCAGAGCAATCAAACTCTAATAGAATCAAAATACTTTAACAATTTGGCCCCCCAAAAAAAAAAAAATACTTTAACAAGAAAAGTAAGTAGGCTATACTTCAATTAGGTAAGTCCGTTTGTGTGTCTTAATTTATTAAAGTAAGTCGACAAATAGTCATCAATTTCAACTCGGAGGAATCCATCTTGGGCTTACCCGTTTTGGCAACTCTGGAGACCATTTTGGCAAACACCTCATATGCCTATTAAATCTTCGTGTTTGTTATTAAAAGTGAGCTCTAGTTGGCGTGCAAGCTCGTCTAAAATCTTTGTCACATCAGGTTTTTTGGTATCTACAGCTAGAACCAGATCAAATAGATTATCTCTTTGAATTCTTCAATTAACTCTTCGAAGCAGAGTGTCTTTGATTTTGTTTGAGTCATAAATTCGGATTAAGTGAGTGTTAGGATCAGCTAATGCCTCCATAACAATCCCCAAGACTGGCCTTCTCCATTCCGAAGCATCAAAAGGATCGGAATTAAACAAATGTAAAGCCATAATGGATTCTTCGTTCAGGTTTTCTTTTGACCAGAGTAAGTTCGGGTTCTCCAACTTTCTTTCTTTAGGCTTGTTGGTGCGTGTTTCACTAAAATTCAGATAATGAAAGAAGTACATTGAAAGTTATTTATCTGGGTATGCATGTGGTATTAAGATTAGGTTTGCCTATCCAAAGTTTAATTATTTCAACTTTGAAGAAATTTAGATGTTCTGCAATCAAAAGGCACCAAATTAAAAGCTTCCCAGCTGAACCATGTATTTAAATTATATACAGCCTACAACCAAAATAAAAGGGATGAAAAATAAGTCACCTGAAAAATCTTTCCCTTTGAGAGGAACAAGATGCATAAAAAGATCCAAGATATGGACCTGAATGAAGCAAGAGTGAAGTCAGGAGATGAATGAAACCAGAATTTATAATGCACCTAAGAAACTCCGAATATATAATATCCTTCAAGACTTAAGAAACTCCAAATTTTTATGACCATTACAGCTGCAGGCGGCAGCCGATTTTTTGATTGCCTCCACTTTGCTGGGGTTCACTCTTTGGAAACATGGCCCGAAAAAGTAATTTTATCATGCCAAAATTCACGTATAGGAAAGCTTACATAAAGCCATTGCTTCCTCAACTTTTGTATAATATCAATAGCAGATAGTGTTCATGCTTCTATAGATTCTTTAAATATATCACAATATTATTAATAAATATAAAAAGAATTAATGAATTAGTCCTTCATAGTTTGCCATTATTTTTGACTCAATCCTCATATGTATTTATTTTATTATGATGGATCCACCCGTGTCTAGCGTTTTTTATTATTTTATTACCTTGTATCCAGTTGTAATACCTGAAAATTCCTATTTAATTTAAGTATTATATTTTGGAGGATAATTATCAAAAATGAAGGTAAATATGTGTCTCAAATTATTATAATTAGTTGATTATAATTGTAGGCAAATTTCCTTGGAATTAAATAAACAAGAGACAAAATATAAGATTAAGATTATGGATCATAAGATGTGATATAATTAACACATAAAGTAATTGTAAATTTATAACCAAAAGAGGCAAGAAAATGTTATGAAAGCACTTAATTAATATAAAGGAAATTAGCAAAAATAGTTGGGTAATTAAGTCCAGTAATTAAAGATCAATTCCATAATTACTTAAATTAACCAATAAGAGATGCAATAAAAGGGCAATTAAGCACATGATTAAGGAGATAATTAGGCTTAATCAAATAAGCCCCTAAGAGTGAAAAATTTTCAACTAAGATCAATGGTTAAGATTGTTCAAATCCAATGGTCCTAATTAATTTCCTAATTAATCTTAATCCTCATGAAATTGAATTGGCCAATTAGAAGCTTAGACATAGGATCCTTGGCACAATTAAAACACAATTCAAGAGCTAGCAAGGATGGGGGGCTGGCGGCGCAAAATGGAAGAAGGGAATGAAGTTATGATAAAGCATAAAGTTAAAGCTTTGAAAAGTCAAATTATCAACAAGCCAATTAGGAAGCTTAAAACATGGGATATTTTGCAAAGTAAAAACATATTAAATGACTAAAATAAGTGGATGTCGGCCAACATGTACGGTGGGTCGGATTTCTTTTTCTTTTCATGAAATAATCAAGTTTTTTAGTTAATTAAAAGCATCCATTAAATGTACAAAGGAGGCATGTCGGCACATGAAATGGAGGGATAGAATTGAGTTTCAAAAAGTGATTTTCCATCCAATGGATAGGGTGAAAATCTGGACAAATAAAATTACCATGTGTGCCATTGAGATTTTCTATAAATAGCCAACCCCTCCTTCACATTTCTTCACACCATCACCCAAAACTTCTCTGATCCTTTGATTAGGAGAGTGAGAGTGAGAGTTCTCTTGGAGCTAGAAAAAAGGAGCAAGGTCCTTCAAGGGTAAGCCCCTAGTTCTTGAGCTTTAGTCTTTAGTTTTTTAATTTTCAAGTAAAATGTTAGTTTAATCTAGAAAATGGTAAAGTAATTCCCATGATTGTTTTTAGGCCTCCTTGCATTGAAAAATGCCTAATGAGGTAAAAACATGTTGGGAAATAAATTGTGGATTCAATGGAGCAAGATTGTGAAAATTTAGAAAATTCCCCGATTTCAGTTTTTTAGGAGTTGTCAGATTAAGGGCATTATTTTATGTATCAAATGAAGTCATTAAATCATAAAATTTTCATGGTTATATTAGACATGTATATCTTTCCATTGATACAAAATGTGTAGCAATTTGAGTTTTGTACAAGGAGATAAAAATTCTTGAAGTTGGGTCACATGTTTGGAAGAAAATTTGAACAGTGATTGGGAAAAATTAAACTGGTATTGATTCACATATTTTGAGTGAACACAAAAGCTAACAGGTAACAAATATATATAATCCTATGGAGCTAAAAAAAGTGAACACAAATATATGTTATGTTTTGAGAATTATTTCCTAACCAAGGTATGCTATTATCCCTTATCCCCTGGTTTCTATTTGTTTTTGTTTTTTTTCAATGATGTATTTTATATTAAAATTTTCTATGTGAAAAAAAAATCATTTATGAAAAGCATAATGTGATTTTAAGCAGTATGATTGATTTCAATATCATTGGTTTTAAGAATAGTTTTATGGGATTTAAACTTCTCACGTATTTAATGGGAAAAGAAGTCCCTACACACACACGAAAATAGTGGGACCCACATATATATATAATGGGCATTATATATATGTGGGTCCCACCATTTCATATGTATGTGACATGAGAAAACACTTCTCCTACAACATGAAAAATGTTTTTCCCCAGTTTTATTCCATTCAAGTTGGTGATCTGTGCATGATTCTCGAGTATTGTTACTTTCAGGTTTTGATATGAACGTATCTATCTTTATATGAGCTTCCGAATAATTGGACTGGAAGCAAATTGCATTTACTATTTGACTTCGGAATTGAATTTCAGTCCGTGGGATCTCTATTCGATTTCCTAGTCCAGTAACAGTTTGAATGCGCTTCGCGATAATTCATCGGAAAAGATCCAAGTTTTGATTTTGGTTTCAAAATAAAGTTTTTGTTTCCGGATTACGTCCTTCAGAAATATCCGAATATTTTGCCTTACTCTGTTGATTGTTCATAGTGTCGAAAACACACTAAGAAACAAACATATTAGACAAATTTGGTGAAACTGTTGTGTATGTTGTGTTTGCTTTGATTTTCTGAGCAGGTCACCATTAAAATCACTGGTAACGAAGCTCGTAATTGCCAAAAAAAACGCCATCTGATGCCGCAAGTGGCAGCGGGTCTTCATCCGGGTTGCACTAGATCAGGGTCGGGTAGGTTAACCCGCTTCCTGGATAACAAAATCCTGATCACGAGCAAAACGACGTTGCCATCTTATGACCTCAATGAATGATATGTCTATGATAGGAACTAGTTATGGTGCCTATCCCATCAACCTATCCAATTTGGATTGTTTAAATGAGATCTGACGATTGTCTAGATTTGATTTTTAAAAAAAAAAAAAAAAAAAAATTATTTTAATAGATAGAGAATCTAAAATAAAAATAATATCTGAAATAACAAAATCACAAAAAAAAAAACTCACCCGGGGATAACAAAATAAATATGTTTTATTTTTTTTTATTGCAATTTATAGTTTATATAATTCTTTAATGAGAAGGGTATTTGGTAATTTCAAACATGTTGGTATAAAATAAAATCACCCCGGGCCTCAGAGAGAATTTGAACCCAACACTTGTAAAAAACAATACAATCAAAAAATGACCACTAATCGTATCCAAAAAAAAAAAACCACTAATGCCACCCAGCTACATATTTCTTTTTGCTATCAAACAACAATAATTGTCAAAAATATTAATCAGCTTGTATTGATTTATTTAATTTCAATTTAATTTTATGTGTGTGCTTTCTACCTTATAATATGTGAAATTGTGATTCAGCTTCTCCGTATTGATTTAAAAAAAAAACAAAAACAAAAACAAAACAAAAAACAAAAACGTGAAGAAAACATAAACAACTCTGGAGGATTAAAAAACGGATACCCTAATCTCAAGGATTACAATAATTAAATCAAATGATTAAGGATTTGATTGGGTTAAGCTATAATCAAGGAAAATATAAAATATTATAATCAAAATCCAATTATTAAAAATTAATTAAGATAAACTCAATATATTGGGCTTGGATGCTCATATATATATATATATATATATATTATTTAAAGCCATTATATTACATTAATGATAAGGAGGATAAAACATGAATCGTTGGAGTTTATTTTGCGGAGCACAAACCAAAAGAATTCAAATAATTCTACCATCAAGACAAAAAGTGTGTACTTTATTTGTAAGTAATGGGTAGGGGTATGCATGGGTAGGGCGAGGTCTATGCCTAATGCCTTGTTTGAAAGATTATTGGGTAGTAAAATGCAGCCCGATGGCCCGTCTTGCCTAATAGAAGCTTTAACATTTTTGGACAGATTAATAATGGGCCGAGGAGGGCGGGTTTCGCTACACAAATAGTGATACTCATCATACCCTATGTGGAAAAAATAGCTTCAATCATACCTGATAAACAATATTTTAAACTACAAATGTAATCCATATTTTGAATATTCCAAAGTAAGTCTAAAACAAATAGTCTAAACTAAAAGACTATCATATGTCCTAACAAATAGTCAAATACCCATACGTGAAGAATTAATAATATCCATAATCCATTAAATACAAGACATCAAAAAACTATAATTAAAACTTTGTAGTCATCCAAAATTCCAAGTGGTTGTATTAAGGCCCTAAATTATCAAAAGAATAAAGCATATGGAATTACCTACAAAAAAGCAAAAAAGAAAGCATGTGATTACATGGATATGTAACATGTAATTATAGGCTCTTAATAATAGAAGTAGATAAACTATTTTATAAAAAAAACTAATGTAAGTGTACAATATTAGTAAGTATATAATATAGTATAATATAAGTAATTGTTATATAATATCATATTAGTAAATATATGAATTCAAGCTTACAAACTAATGATCAATGGGTTTATTAGAGTATTAGTAAATATATAATATAAGTATACAATGTATTAGATAAAAAAAAAAAGTCCCAGCCCAATCGGGCCCAATTTTTTGGGAGTGGCTTCTTTTTGCGATGAGCGGGACGATTTTTCATCGGGCTTAGGCAAGTATATTGGGCTCTTGGGCTTTATGAACACCCCTAGTAATGGATATGTAATTTAATAGTCTAACGCTAGCCAGTAGCCACCATTGCAACACACGTTAAAAGGCCAATTAAAATAAATGTGAAGCTGTTATAAAAATAAATAAATCAACGTGAAGCTCTTAAACATGTTATATTAATGTTGGAGTTAAGGTGAAACTCAGTCATTAAATTATTTTTTCAACAGCAATCTAGCACTCAATACGTAAAGTAAAAGTAAAATTATAACTCAACGACCAACGTGGAGAATAAAAATTTGATGTGAATGAAGATTTGAGATTATGGGCAAAAAATTATTTTGATATTCTAATCGCAACAAATTAATATTTTGATTTTACTAGATGTCTGTTTGAATTAGTAGAAGAAGTTGATTATTCCAACGTAATTTATAGGTACCTTTGTGAGAATAGTTTTATCTCGAACGTGTTCTTCAACTCTAGCCCAAACCACCGTTGATTTTCATGGGAAAAAAAAAAAGAAAAAAAAAAAGAAGGTGTTGATTTCATTTATTGTTCTTAAATTTTCAAATTTTGAATTTGATTTCAGTGGTGATACTTATGGCATGATTGTCATAATTTTTCATTTATTACGGGAGGGATTATGTGATTTTGATAAAAATCTCATTAATTATTTCAATTGAGAGATTATCGCAGATAGGTCATGGGAGATTCTGCTTGCTTATGCGAGTCAAAGTAAAAAGCCTAAACTATATATAACGGCTTTCATCTGTGAGATTCCTTCTTCTGTGTCGACAACCATGAAGAAAATAGAGATCAATGGCGCAGCACCATACCTTCACGATGAGATCATCATCTGCATTCTCAGTCGGCTTCCGGTGAAATCCCTAATGCGATTTCAATGTTAATTGAATCCGTTTTATATGCTTGACAGAGGTATTTATCTATCATTGTAATTTCTTTTCCTTTCACTATTTCTAATTGATGATTCTCACTCGTCTGATATGTGCACAACCTGAAGTAGCATACAACACATTTTCTGTATTTGAATTGGAGGATTATTTGATTGATGGATTAGCCTAAGACTGTGATTAGCATAGGTGAAGCCATTCATTGATCGAAGAGTTGTGCGCCCTGTGAAGGATCGCACTTCAAAATCAACCTGAATATGTATTGTGATTGATTTCTATATGTTTATTGCATAAGCATAAAATGAGTGACATAGTAAACCACTCAAATTCCTTAGAGAAACATAAGAATCTAGAAAATAGTAAAAAAATAAAATCAGTCACTAGAGGGATGCTGTCAATCCTAGAAACGACGACCTATGTATCATGGGGCTTGTTTGTGTATTATGAGTTTGTCTGTAGACAACGAAGATTGAAGCAAGTTATCAGATTTGTAATCTGCAAATGACTTTAGGGGCAGGAGGTTGCATACCATTAAGGGTGATTAAGATGGAAAAATCCTATAGTCCAGTCAATCTGATGTCACATAATACTATGATGGTGTTGAGCGAACATTTCTTAACTTTTCCTAAAAGTTCTGTGTGATTAAGTCCGGCTGGTAGTATTAAATCTCCTCAATAAGTAGAGGTCCTGGATTCAATTCGGTTTGAAAACTTAAGCTGTTACTGTCTACCCCTCTATTTTCAAGTTTTTTTTTTTTTTTTTTTTTTTTTTTTTTTTTTTTTTTTTTTTTTTTGGAGTTTGCAGATGATGAAGATGATCTCAGAGCGTCCATTTAGACCTATATGGTGGGATTTGGATCAGCAACGCTCAATGCTTATATGTTGCCCTTAGTTTAATGCCCTCAAGACTCAAGAGATGTTATCTATAAATATCAGGTTGCGTATGCATTAATCTTTGCTCAATAAGATGTTGTAGATTCAATATAATTTCATTTGAAAGCACTTAAGCTGTTAATGTTTTTGGGTATTGAGTTGTTAACTTGTAATGGTAAATTGGATTAATCTTTGCTTTATTTCTTTTACCTATCCATTTTGGCTTTCAAAGATAGATATATCCAATATTATTTAATTACTTGCGGATGGATTATTTGGGACTTTTTTATATCCTATCAGATTTTAATCTTTGCTCGAAGATTTCCTGTATATACGTGAATTTGCCAAGCACAAACCAATATAATTCAAATAATTCTATCAAGAGAGTATAATTTGTGTTGTAGTAATAAGTAATGGATTGCTAATGTAATATTCTAACCCCAGCGACCGTTGCAACACAAACACATGTTAAAAGGCCAATGAAATAAATGTGAAGGTTTTATAAATGGCAGAGGTCCATAGCGCCATATGGTCAAAATTAAAAACAAGAAGTAAAGTTAGGCAAAAAGTACGACCCGTAAGTAGAGCCGTCAAAACGGGCCAGGCCTATCGGGCCGGCCCGTTTAGGCCCTGGGGCCGGGCTTGAAAAATGGACGAGATATTTGAAATTAGCCCTGGAGAGCCAGCCCTGACGGGCCTCGGGCTTAAATGGGCGGGCCCTGAAGGGCCTCGGGCCAACCCTGCAAGCCCTTTTCACCGTAGTTTTTTTTTCTTTTTTAAATTTATTAATTTATATATATATATATATATATATTTTTTTTTTTGTATTTGTTATAGAGTTATTTATCCATTTAACTACAAATACATAATAACTATATTCTAATTTTATGATTTGATTTATTATTTGTTGCAAATAAAGATTATGGATGTGTTCATGATGCGGGAGAAGAATTTCATGATATTCTTACTCATGAGCCAGAGGCTATTACTCAAAGTGAAGAACAATCAAATGTCGTTAAAATTGATGATAGTGACGAAGATGACGACAATAATAGTCATCGTACTAATGTCACTAAGTGATATGCTTTTTATGTTTTATATGAGTTATTTGTGAACATGGTTTGCTTTTGATTATGAATTAGTGACTGTGCTTATTTATTGGATGATTCGTGTTGTAATTTACTAATTATATTTTTAAAAAAATGAAGGAAAAATAGTTAAAATTTGGAAGAGTAATTTCCGGGCCCTGCGGGCCGGCCCTGGCCCTGGTGCTCTCGGGCCAGGCTTTGAAAAACAGGTGTTTTTCTTACTCCGGGCCCTGGAGGGCCGGCCCTGTTAGGCCCCGGCCCTTCACGGGCCGGCCCCGTGTAACATCCCAATTTTCGAAAGCGTTTTCACGGTATCTTGATCGAGTTGAGCATCGGAAGTAAATAGTATTGAAAAGTAACGATAAATATCCACCGTAGTGTATGTGCTTTTAACAAATTACAATTTTTTTTAAAATGTCGATATCGTAAAGTACATGTTAATAGGACTTTCTCCAAATGTTCCTACATCTCGCTCGCTTACCACTTGTCTTCGATCCCGTTTACTGGATCCCGAAGGTATGGTAAGAGCCGAGGTTCAATACCCATTGAACCTCGTGTAACGATTAACCTCATGTTCATGTAACAAGTATGTATGACAGTTTATTCATGATATCACAGCAATATTCACATATGAAAGATAATAACCGAACACAGCCACTGCATATGAACGTTATTATAGTCTGCACTATCCACCAGTGCCATGGTGTACATCCGTGAACTCAGCGCTAGGAAAACTCGACGGTATTATCAAAACCATAACCCGTGTATAGCTGTATATGTATCCTCAACACTTTTAAAAATAGAGTTTCAGTCTAGGAATACCACTATCACACATATGGGTATACAATAAACATCAGAGTTAGTGTTACAGTACGCGTCTGTACCTTCGTCGGTGTTGTCAGTACGTTGACGGTCGGACGGTGATCACGTGCATCCTATAATGGTAATATCGTATTTATTAATTTACAAATAATATCCTAAGAGATATTTTGGCCACTAATGACTATTTTGCCCTTGCAACATTTATGTTTCACTTTATTCCTTCAAAATTCGTAGAACAACGCTGGTACAAATCTGGGCAGCATTTCATTTAACTTTGAAAAATCATAATTAATTCTAGAAAAATCGAAATGAGGATCCGTAAAATTCTTTGGAATCATTAGGATGTCTATTTTCAATTAAAAATAATCACCGTTTCCTATATTATACTAATCACTCCCAGGTTTTAAGTTTTGAACCTCTGCCCAGGATTTTTCCAGAAATTCGTAGCCTAATTTTGAGAATTTTTATCTCACTGTACAAAACTCATTTTAACATTTTCTTGGCATATTTAAAAATCCCTATATGTCTATTTTAACCATGAATTTTATCAGAATTTTGTGACCATATTTTCAATATGAAATTCTGGCGTTTTCATCACTGCCTCCAGAAATTCCGAAACCGAGGAAATTTCGCGAAACTTCGTTACTTTGATGATTTTCTTCCGAAATTTTGCTATATGACCTCCCTCATCATTTTTTCGAAATAAAGCCAATTTTGACCATAAAAACTTGTAAATAAAATTATCCTAGCATATTTAAGATCTACACTACTTCTATCTAAAAATTTAAGAACTAGAACTTAAAGAACTTAAAGCTAGAGCTAGAGAACTTACCAAGAACCTTGCTACTCCTTCAAGATGCTCCTTACTCTCACTCTCCTTCTATGTTTCAGCTTCTATGCTTTGTGAATTGGTGAGAAAAGATGAAGGTCCTACCTCCCTATTTATAGCAAACCTTGGAGTTAACTATCTAACATCTCTTATTCACTCTTAATCCTTGGATCCAAACTTAGTAAAGAATTTTTAATCTCATCCATCCATGTGATTAGAAGACCCTAACTTAATCTCTAAGTTTTGCTTTTTGAGAATTAATTTACTTTAATGAAATCTATTTTTGGTTGCTTGATCAATTACCAATACTTTTAAATTCTGAGTATGCTTTTTGATTAGTAGTTAGATATCCAGATTTATGGTCTAATGAGATTCCCCTGATTGTACTAAGCTTATTCTTCAACGTTTGCAAAAATAGTCTTTACTAGGCTTACTTTCGAGGTTAAATTATGTGTGTTCAAGATAAGTCCTTATATTTTCTCCGGGGTTCCTACTTCTTCACAACTTTTTAAATTTGTATAAATTCTCACTTTATTTGTTGTTTTGAGTTTTTACTGTGTACATCAAATATTTACTGGATTTCAAAACATTATCAAATTTGCTTTAATTAATTTTTTTCTCTCTCTCTCTCATTGGTTAAGCTTAGGTCACAAGGATTAAGCTTTATCATAACTAATTAGAGCCTTTAGATAAGCTTTATGAGGTTAAATCTTGGCCCTTAGATCATAGTTGAAATTTTTGACTTTTCAAAGCTTGATTAACATTTGATTAACACCTTAATCAAAAGCTTAATTATCTTTTGATTGTTGCATTATTGGTTCATGGAGTGATTTACGATTGTTAACAATTCATTAGTGCCAATCCTAATCCCTTATTGGTTCTTGACTTTTAATTAGCCTAATACACCTCTAATTAATGGCTATTCATATCAATTGTTAAAGAATTACCTACATTTTCCATTAGTGTAATTTTAATTGCTCATTAATTATTAGCAATTGCCCCTTAATTGTTCAAGTGTTTTGCTAATTCTTTATGGCCTTCTTGAAATAAATATGAACTAAATATTAATTATAGGGCATTAGAAAATTTAGTCTCTTAACAAATTATGAAAATTGGTGTTTATGGTCCTTTAATTATGAAGACTTGCATAATTTATTTAATTTAGTGAATGTTTAGTTGGTAATTAATTACCATTGATTTCTCTAAATTTATTTAGGTATTTTCATAACACTTTCTTGCTCTTTTAAATTCTACATGAACCATAGCTTAATATGGTATTTATTATATTTTATGGTATTTTATGATGCCTAACAAAATTTCTAATTTCATTGGTTATTCTAGTCCTAAGAAAAAAAAATACCTAGAAAATAGAATAAACACGTCTCAAAATTTGAGACCACATATTCACCTATTTTAAATAGGCTTTTTTTTTCTATCAAAATATTGTATTTAAAATAAAAAGAAATTTTGGGTATTACACTGAGGGCCGGGCCGGCCCCGATTGACAACTCTACCCATAAGTCAAAATAAATTACTGTATGACTAATTTAACAGAAATAATATTTTAGGTCCTTTAAAATTATCTAAAGTATTTTTGCATCCAAAATTTGTTTATGGTGTCAGTACTCTTTTAAAAAAAGGTAGGGTTAAGTAGCAAATTTGTCCGAAAGAACACGTCCGGAGCAATTTTGTCTGAATTATTTTTTCCTCAATGTAAACCCGTAGTATAAAAATGTAGCAGTCTTATCATTTTTCTTTAAAAAGTTAACGGTCAACGTTAGTTTTTTAACAACAAAAAAAATGCAAGATTGCTATGTTTTTAAATTTCCGAGCTAGATTGAGCGAAAAAAAAACTTCTAGAGCAAAATTGCTCCCGAACATGTACTTCCAAGACAAATTTTCTACTTAACCCAAAAAGGTAAAAGGTGCTTTTGCTATATTAACAAGATATATTTCCCATGCATTGCACTGGCTGATTACTCTGTTATGATTAAAATCCATCCGAACATTAATTAAATGATTTATTAATGTGTAATTTAAGGGTTTTCTTTTTTATATTACATGTAAATGTTATCATTTCACTCAAATTTTTTGTGTTTTATTTTAGGAAAAAATCCATCTCGGCCCATATTAGCAAAAAATGTCAAGAAAGACCCAATAAACAGGCACATGCCAAAAAAGGCTCTAAGGCCTTTTCTGATATTATTTTATAAAACGTTAACAACGAAATCAGTCTCATTAACAACTAAATCAATACTCGTTAACAACTAAATCAGTCGCATTAACAACAATATCCTAACAACTAAATCAGTCTCATTAACAATTAAATCAATACCCGTTAACAACTATATCAATCCTATTAATAACTAATGTTTTATTAAATAATATCAGAAAAGACTCTAGGACTTTTTTTGATATGTGACTTTTTTTTAAGGCATTTTTTGATATTTTTTGCTAATATGGGCCTTAACATGGATTTTCTTTTATTTTAATTGTACAAACAGTAAAAGGCTTATGAAGAGTAAAAAGCAAGCCTATGAATAGGAAAAACAATCAAATCATATGAAAGTAAATAGCTTATGAACAGTAAATGGCGGAATAGATTTTATAAATATGTAGATTGATATAAATTGATAAATTTGTAAATTAAAAAAAAAAATACTCGCATTATTTATGAATAGTAAATAATATGATTATTTTTCAAACTTCATAGAATATAAGGAAGTTGGCTAAGCAATTTTTGTGTTTATTAATTTTCCTTCGCTTAAAATACATTCTCAATAACTAGGGTATTCACTTTCGTCTTCTTCAATATGTAGCAAAGTGGTTGTCGTTATGGACGACGAAATTCATGTGATCTTCTATTTTCTCTGTTTTACCCCTAAAAAATAGGGGATTTGCTTTGTCTCGAAATAAATCCTTCATCATCAGATTCAAATTTGATGCAAGCAAATCATATCAAATTTGAATTTAATTATCTTGTTCTTTTCCTTAATATATTAAAATCTAAATATAAATTTTTTAATTTAAATCCAAATACAGTAAATAACCTATTATTATAAAGCTCTTTGAATCAAGTTTTTAAAGAAATAATACCCATTCCAAAAAATTTATAATTTTAAACTTAGGATCAAATTAGTAAACAAAGCTCAAAAAAATGTGAGCTTTGATTATTTAAATAAAATAGAAAATATTTAAAAAAATTTAAATAATTATGTGTTCCTAATATTTCTCTAATTCTCGATATTATCCGTTACCCCCATAACTATTGGTGATATATCAAATATCTAAATCTACCATTATATCTATTTTGAATATTTATATTTATTTGTTTAAATTTAAATTTTTTTTTAAATTTTTAACAATATATTGTTACATATATATAGGGAAAAACACTTCTCATGTTGTAGGAGAAGTGTATTCTCGAGTCATGTCACACACACATGAAATGGTGGGACCCACACACACACACACACATATATATATATTATATGTGGGTCTCATCATTTCATGTGTGTGTAGGAATCTTCTTCTTCCCATACAACATGAAAATTAAACCCCATATATATATATATATATATATATATTAAATCTTCTTTACAGCTTGAAACAATTGATTCATTACGGCGATTCAAAGCCGAGGCATTCATCTTCCATTTATGGAAAAAAAAATACATTTTTTTCATTTTAAATTAATTACGTCTAAGAGTAAAAGATGTATTTTTTGATTCTTTCCTAACTGTCACCCACTCACTCCTCCATTTTTTTCATACCAAATAACTCATCTTCCCTCATCCTTCAAAATCTTCTCTTTGCTTCTTTTCCTTCATCCTTAAATCTTCCTTATACCAAACGCGCTCTTAGTCATTGCAAGGTCTTTACTTGACTTTGAAAGTAACTCTTTGAATTACCCATTTGGATCCTAGATGGATGATATAGTGTATATGTTTTTTTTAAAAAAAAGTTAAAATTATTTTGTTTTCTATTTTTTTTCCCCTTCAAACCATCTCATTAAGTGAGTAGGTTAAAGGAGAGTTTTTATTAATGGGGCAGTTTCTAAACTAATGAAAATGATTAAAAATGATGTTTTAGAAAAGGGAGAATCACATATAAAGACAATTGAAATACCTAAATTCTAATTTAGTCTACTAAACTTAACCAATTATTAATTTTAGAATTTGGAAGAAATTACCTCTATATCCCTTAATTATTGAAGAAAAAAGATGGAGATACATTGTATATGTGTTAGGTAAGAACCCTAACGGCAGAAAATTCATTGGAGGCCTCAATACCATCAAAAAACTGGTAAAGAAGGCTACAGTAAGTTGGTTATAATTTTAAATCTTATTTCTTTAATCGTTTTAGTTAATATATGTACTAAAGGTACTACAACATATTAGTACAATATTTTTGTGATCAACATAATTAGATGATCTCATAAATTTCATTGGGGATCGAACAATAAGACGCATTATATTTGAATGAGCTAGACTGTAATACCCGGATAATTATCTATCTAGAATATTATATTTTAGCAAATAATACCTATTTGGAAATAGGTGAATATGTGGTTTTAAAACCTTGTAGGATACTTATTCTATTGTCTAGGGAAATTTCTAATGAAATTAGAGGGATTAGAGTGTCAAAATCCCTAACTACAATTATGGGCCATGAAATGCCCCTGAAAATATTATGGTAAATCCCAAGAGGCAATAAAATATTTATTGAAAATTAGAAAGTATGTTGTCTCTAATTTTAGGAATTTTTGGGATTATTTCCCTTGAAAAATAATGAGGCAAAATTAAATATAATTTTGGGGAGCATAAGTTGCCCCATGATTTTTTAATATTTTATATGGAGCATAAAATACCAATGTAAGTAAAATAGTTGTGAGATAATGATTAATCTTAATTAAGAAAATTATCAACAATTAGAAAGTGATTAGTTAGGTAATTAATGGCTAATTATCTAAGCTTGGACAAAAGAACCAATAGGGAGAATTTTTAAAGATAATTAAAGTAAGAAAAAAAGGGAGGAATGATATTTTCAAGAAAAAGAAAGGGAAAAAAAAGAGGAAAAGGAAAAAAAACGAAATAAAAAAAATAATAAAAAAAAAGGAAGGAAAAAATAAAAAAATAAAAATAAAAATAAAAAATAAAATAATAATAATAATAAAATAAATAATAAATATCATGATATTTGTATTATTATAATAATATAAAAGAGATATTTGTGGAAGAACCAAATTGGATAAATGAGAACCGATAAAATTAAATCCTATCTAGAAAACCATGAACTAAGTTTCTTAGGTCGACAAATTACAAACAAGTGAATTTTTGTCCGTAGTCGGTGTTAGCGGAAGTCATTTCCGTAATCAAGGCGGGGCGAATAAGGGATCGATGAAAAGATATTTTGTAAACAAAGGGCGATAAGAAAAGTGAGAACCAATGGAAAATAAATCATAACTTGAAATCCTTGAACTAAGTAGAAAACAACTTGGACATATTATGAATCGGTGGATTTTTGTCCCGAAATTAGCATTACCCGAAGTAATTTCTCAGAATCGACGTACCTGGTTCGAAAATGTTCAACCGTACAACGGAATACCCTTAATGGGATCAAAAATTTAGTTAACTCAAATATTTCCGAAGAGGAAGAATAGAGCTTCAGTGTCGTGTTCCGGATTTTTGTGATTTTCTAAGATTACGCGATTAGAACACCGAACGGGGACTTTATCGGTAGAAGTTCATAAAGCACATGGATGACATCATGATGAGGTAAGGAGATGTGTTGTATGGTGGAGATGATGCCTTGTGTCCAAGCTAGATCCAACGGTTGAGATTCGGTATGATAAAGCATGAATAGTGCACCAAAATCTTCTATAAATAGGTCTTCCCATTTCACTTCATTCCTCACCAATTCACAATTTCCTAGAGAGGTTAGAGAGAAGTGAGAGCAAGGAGGAGCTCGGAAAGGAGTAGCGAAGTCTTTGGGTAAGTTCTTCTGTCCCCGGTCTTAAGCTTTGGTAGTTCCTTCGGTAGTTATAGTAGAAATGCTAGATTAATCTTTAATCTTCCAAGTTAGTTTAGATATCATGTTTTAGGGATAAATATGATATTTATTATTGGAGATAGAGATATGTCAAAATTTTGGAAGATTAGAGTTAAAGTAACGAAGTTCTGGCGAAATTCCGCCGATTAGGGGAGTCAGGGGTAAAATGGTAATTTGGGACTAGAATGTCTGGTATAATGTTGACCATTGATTAGAAACATTATCATCCTTATAGGATATCTGTAATCACTTACCGCTGTTGTACCGCCGTACATCATCACAATCAAGTACCGTTAAGTTCCGTCAACGAAGGTACGTTCGCGTATCTTGTAACACTAACTCGATGCTTATTGTATGCTTATATGTGATAGACTATTTCATAGAGTCATGGACAGGACTTGATCTTGGGTCATGCACCGTGTCTAAGACTCGTCTTAGTTCACTTTGTTTATACATTCAGCTTTATTTATACGGGTTACGCCTTGGTAATGCCGTTGAGTTTTCCTAGCGCGAGGACACGAGGAGCCGTCGTGGCACCGGTTAGTGCAAACATGTTGATCATTGTGCATGTGCCGTGTGCTATGTACTTGTTGTTGTGATTGACATTACATCTCGTGTGCTTATGTATTGTTGTAACCTTACATTTGCTTTGTGTGCTATGTATTGGTTAATCTTTGTAATGTTATGAATATCTCATCATACATATTTTGTCACACATAAGCATGAGGTTAACCGTTACCCGAGGTTCATTGGGCATTGAACCTCGCTCTTAACATAGCGTCGGGGTCGGGAGGACCGAGGATCGAGGAGAAAGGCAAGCGGCACGCATAGGGACTCAACCAAGACTTTCTTTTGCTATTTACCTTGAAAACACTCGGTATGATGTACCGCTACTGTAATTAGCCAGACTTACGGCATTTTGAATAAAAATATCAGTTACTCAATCGCTCCGATGCTCTACTCTGATGAAAAAAAAAAATTTATACTGCTTTTGAAAATGAGATGTTACATAGACTCTTAGCAATTTTTATCTAGCCCCTTTTCAGATTTTGTCGTTAGGTTTATAACCACAAAATACAAGTTTCATCCTTGCCTTCCTTTGAAGTAGTATATTTGAATGAAAGCTCACCATGTTTCCGGGATAGTGTACCTGGGTTGATTCTTGAGCTTGACTGTTTATAGTGCTCACACTGAGTCCAAAAGTGATCATTGGTGGTTGACCTTTCCTAGAACAGAGTAGTGGTAAATTGTATTACCCTATCTGCCAACAACTGATTGAAGTTTTCCTCATATGAATATGATACCAGCATTTCTAATTCAAAAGATGTAGTAGATGTGCTTTTATTATTTGATCAACACACTGAAGAAAATAATCGAGGATTCTACCTTTTCTAAGGGTAAAAAGAAATGCAGTATTAGGGAATGGCTTTGATAAATTAAAGTTTGAATGGATGATTGTGTATTCATAAACTAAATAGTAGGAGGTCTTGTGTTAATTTTTGATACAGTAGTGGAAGCAAAACTCTAGATGTGATTGGATTATTTCATGTTTTAATGGTGATGAGATAATGTTTTATGTGATTTCAAATCGTAACAACCACTACTAGAAAATACAAAATTTGCGACAGAATTTGCGAGGGAAACATTTTCCGTCGCAAATTTTGGTTAATTTGCGAGGGAACCAAGTTTCCCTCGCAAAAAAGATGATTTTTGCGAGGGAAGCATGTTTCCTCGCAAAAGAGGTGATTTTTGTGAGGGAATCTTCATTCCCTCGCAAAATGGCCCAAGCTCCCTCCATTTTGCGAGGAACGAAAAAGAGGGTATTTTGCGAGGGAAAATTTAGTTCCCTTGCAAAATACCCTCTTTTTTGCGAGGGAACCATTATTCCCTCGCAAAAAGATGTATTTTGCGAGGGAAAATTTAGTTCCCTCGCAAAATACATGCCAAAATTATCCAATAACCTGGCTCATTCCTCTGGCTCTTTCCGAAAATTTCTCTCACACTTCAGTCGAACTCCGCCCTCCTCCCCGAAATCCCTGGCATTTCTCCCTCCCTCTCCCACCTCGCATCGCCGCCCTCCTTCCCTCTCATTCGGCCTTCCTTCTTGCTTCTTTCAGAAGATTGGTTTTTCTTCTCCCTTCTCTAGTTGAAACTCAGAAACATTGTTCTTCCCTTTCCCATTCCTTCTTGCCCTAGAAACCAGAAAGGTGTTGGCTTTTTCGTTGATTCACTCTGTTCATTGTGATGTCGTCGTTGTGAGTGTTGTTTGTGGCAGAGTTCAGCGCTGATCACTCTCTATTTTCTATTCGTGGTAGAGACAAGTGCGATGTAATGCCCTGAGTTCACCATAACGCCATTAGTCACCTTCACCGTCATAGTTTTACACCGACTCACCTTCACCGTTGCTGATTTTAGGTTAGTTCGTTCACTTGAAAGGTTGCATCTTTGATCGGCTTCTCAAGCTATATTGTAATGTAATGTGTGTTCCTTTTAGACTCTCCTCCTCTTCTTCGCATTTGCTTTGGATTGTGGGTTTTGGGCTTCTCGGTTATCTTCAATTCTTCACCGAAGGTATTGATGCTTCAGCTTTTGATCAGATTAGTTTTTTTCCTATTCATTTTGTAGTTTTCATTTGCTTCGAGTTATAACTTGTTGGGTTTCGTTGGGGGTTTGGTTAATTTTCTTCATCATGTTGTTTCGTTGGGAGTTATCTTCTCTTCTTCACATTTAATGGTTACTAGCCTGGTTTTTTACATTTTAGTGACTTTGTTTTGTAATTTGTTATGATACTTTGTATATCGTCATGTTCTGTTCATAGAGGCAAAAATGAAGTGATAGGCACTTTTCATGCCTGTCATCCATTGAAATTGCAGCTAATCTCTAAAACTCATTTTGGAAAATGTACGCCTGGGTGTCATTTGAATTGTTTTGGAAATATATTATTGTGGTTGCAACAAAGCAATCTACTTCACCAAATGATGTAGTGGGCAAACCGGTTGAGTTTGGGTTCTCATCAACAAAGAGACTCGTGCATTTGTTGAAGAGATTTTTGCAAGAGTTCCTCGCAGAGCGTCTGGTTTAAATGTTAGTTGTTTTATCTCGTGAGGCACAAAGGTGAGCGATAGCTTATACATATAGATTTACCATCATAATATCTTTTATTATTTAAACCTAATATATTGGGAACATCTCATAATTTTGTTGCATTGCTATGCTTGTTGTATTATATGCCAGATTTATCAGAAACAAGAGAGAGAAGCTGCAATGCTGGTTAGAAAGCAAAAGACTTCCACAATTTTGGATGCTAATGATGATGATGAAGAATCTTCCATGCGAACCGGCCGAGTCCGAAATATGAAGGTCGGAAAAAATGGTTCGGAAGAAAAATGAAGTGGATGATGGTGAAGATGATGAGGCAAAGTTTTTGAACCTAAATATATACTTTCATTTTGTTGGTCCTGTTAAGTTGCCAATTAGTGGTTCTTCTAAGAGCATTTGACATTGCTTTGATGAAATTGAAACCTACAGGTAATTGCAAGGGATGAAATGGAGAGACAAGTTAAGAGGCGAATTTCACCAGATGAAGATGATGGTTCAAAGGTACTTTTTCGTGTGTATAGATGTGTTTTAATGGCCAGAATAGTTTTCTAGATAAAATATGTATGAGACGTATTTGCTAGTTTCTAGTGATTATAATTTGTGCAATCATCTGGATAACTAATGTATAGATGTGTATGCTCATAATTGAATATTGCTTAAAATCGATAACTAATGGATTCAACTTTCCATCCATCTCAGATGTTCTCCCATTGGTTAACTAGACCCTCGCCGTGATACTTTGATCCATATGTGGAATAATGCTGGTGAAATTATTATTGTCTTTCATAAATATGAATTATGGAAGCTTGCTCTTGTTGTTTATTCTAGCAGAGTTCCTTGTTGAGATGTTGTTTCTCATGTTATCTGTTAGTAGTATCTTCATAGGTTGAGGATTCTATTATTTTATTTGGTTGAAAAGAAAATCAACAAGTTTCTTCCTTTATTTGATCAAAGGTTGTGATTCAAATTCAGGTAATCATTGATGTGCACTTTCTGAAGTGTGTTTATTGTCTATGATTTTCATCTTTAGCAGTGTAAGTGGCATAATTTCCTCATTCCCCCACCCTATTGATCCTATACAAAATACAATAGACTAGTGTTTAGTTTCACACTTTCGCTGCAAGTGTGCTTGACCATGTTTCCTAACCTGGGCCCATGTTGATTCATTCAGGGGTCAAAAACATTCATTAGAGGATTGCTTGTGGGAAGCCTGGGCATGCCTTTGTACACCCGCAACTTATTTAAGAGTATGTTGGAATTATTTGCCCGATTTGTTGCCCCTATGCCTTTAATAAACATTGACTATTACTTGAAGAACATATTTTCTTGCTTGACCGGATTGCAGAGTCAACACGTTTTGAGTGTGTTACTTGGATAAACTTAGTTTTCCGTCTTGATCTGCACGTTGAATTTCATACTCGGTTTTCTTATCCAACAATTCTATCATGTATAATCAATATAATGATGTGCCTTCATGGTAGGTGATGCGTTCAATCTTTCTTTCTACTTATTTGTATCTCAAATCTTTCTTTCTACTTATTTGTTAGGTTGTGTTGTTTCCTTTGCTTCCTATCTTGGACTGTTGTTTCTCTGGGTTGTATTCTCGCCCTTCTTATTATTTCTGTTTACTGTTTCTAGACTTTAGTCTCCTGTGTACTCGTTTCCCTTGCAGTGGTAATATATGATACTTTTCTAAGAAAAAAAAAAAAAAAAAGTACTGGTTCCATAGTAATTTTTTATAATTTTTATCTAATTTTTTTAAAATTTTCTGGTTTTTTATATTTTTTTAAAATAAATTGAATTTGCGAGGGAAAAGTGTTTCCCTCGCAAATTTCATTTTTTTAATTTTTAATTTTTTTAAAAATACATTGAATTTTGCGAGGGAAAAGGGTTCCCTCGCAAAATTTTCAAGTTTTGCGAGGGAACATTATTCCCTCGCAAAATTTTCAAATTTGCTAGGGAAAGGATTTTCCCTCGCAAAATTCCAGGATTTGCGAGGGAAAATGTTCCCTCGCAAATTTCTGAATTTGCGAGGGAAAAGACATTTTTGCGATGGAAAATTGGTTTGCGAGGATGATTTTTGTGACGGAACTTTTTCCGTCGCAAATTCCGCCACAAATCATTTTTGTGACGAAAAATGTCCGTTTTGCGAGGGAATTTTTCCACCGCAAAAAAACAGTTTTTTTTGTAGTGAACTCTTATCCGAAAACTCAATTCACACCTTTGAGCATCCCGTCTATTAAAATTGGGAGATATCTTTTAAGGTTATTGTAAAGATGGCTATTCTTTTGATTGCTAGGAAGCGAACGATGGATGAGGATCGAGAAGTCTCCTGCTTGGTTTAGAAGCGATCATGCCATGATTTTGATAGTTTTGATCGTAGAAAGGGGTTTGATTGTCACGGGGACACTGGAGATAGTAGAGGATACAGAGTCGGAGGGGTGCTACTTGGGAATTTACAGGAAATTTCCTCAACCCGAAGATGCTACTTGGGAAGATATTCCTGTTATTCAACAACAATTTCATGACTTTTCCACTACCGCCAATCCTACCCATGAAATCCTTGTGGACAAGAATTTTTTTTTTTTTTTTTTTTTTTTTGTGGGGGGGGGGGGGGGGTATTGATATATGCATTCTCTAATAGGGGCTTTCTGGTAAATAAATAGTGAGAATGCGCTATCAGATCAAAGTTAGTTAGAAGAGAGAGAATATCCGTGACGTGGTTAGGCACGGGTATATACGTGGTCAGTTTCTCTTTAGTTTAGTTATTTTTGTTGGAAAAGGAATCTGTCAAGCAAATGGACCCTGATCTTTGAGAGAAAAACTTTTCTATATATCTGAATAAAATTGAAATACAACAGTGGGTTCTCACACTTATATATTATGACAAAATACAATCACAACTAACTAACAATTATACCTATACAAATTACTAAAATATCCTTTTACACTGTTTTACACTCCCCCTCAAGTTGGAGGTGTAAAAATATTTACAACAGACAACTTGACTAACAGCCTTCGTTGAATTTCCTTTCCCACAGCCTTAGTTAGTAAATCTGCTTCTTGATCCCCAGACCTAACATGCCGTAAATCAATTAGTCCCTTCGTCAACTTTTCTCTGACAAAGTGACAATCCACTTCAATATGTTTGGTTCTTTCATGGAATACATGATTGTTTGCTATATGAATGGCTGCCATATTATCATAGTAGACTCTAACAGGATTATGATGACTTATGTTTAAGTCTCCAACCATTCTCAATGTCCACACAATTTCTGAAACAGCCATCCCCAAGGCTCGATACTCTGCCTCTGCTGAAGACGTTGACACTGTAGCTTGCTTCTTAGTCTTCCAAAACACCAGAGATCCTCCAAATTTTATTAGATAACCACTCACCGACCTTCTTGTAGTGACACACGCAGCCCAATCAGAGTCACAGAAGCACTCAAGCGCAAGATCTCCTTTTGAACTAAGAAGCACTCCAAGTCCAGGGGTCCCTTTCAAATATCGCAGAACATTCAAAGCAGCAGCCATGTGTTCCTTGGTTGGCATTTGCATGAATTGACTTAAGAGCTGCACACAAAAAGATATGTCAGGACATGTCATGGTCAAGTAAATCAACTTACCAACCAATTTCCTATAACGTTCGGATTCTCGCAACAAATCATCTACCTTGTTCTTTCCTTCCTCAAAGGGATGGAGTTTCGATTTTGTGCCAATGGAACTCCAAGTGGTTTACACCCACTCATGCCCTGCTTCACCAAAATATCCAAAACATATTTTCTTTGACACAAGACAATCCCTTTATGTGATCTAGCAACTTCTATCCCTAGAAAATATTTCATAAAACCAAGATCTTTGATTTTAAAGGTGTTATGTAGAAATGACTTGGCTTCATTTATCCCTTTTACACTGCTACCAGTAACCAATAAGTCATCAACATAAACAAGAATTAGGACAACACCATCTTCACAGTTTTTAATAAAAAGGGAATAGTCATGCTTACTTTGACTGAATCCAGCATGAATCAAAGCTGTTGACAATTTATGATTCCACTGTCTTGAAGCTTGTTTTATGCCATACAAAGATTTATTTAACCTACATACCATTTGGTCCCCCTTACGTTCAAAGCCTTGCAGAAGTTTCATGTATAATTCCTCATCTAAATCTCCTTGCAAAAAGGCATTACGTACATCCATTTGATGTAACTCCCATTCATACATAGCTACTAATTTAAGAACAAGTCTAACAATTAACATTTTAATAACAGGAGAAAATGTTTCATGATAATCTATGCCTTCTCTTTGACTATATCCTTTAGCAACTAGTCTAGCCTTAAACTTATCGACTGTTCCATTTGAGTGGTATTTAATCTTATATACCCACTTACATCCTATAGCCCTTTTATCTTTAGGTAATGGAACAATAGTCCAAGTAGCATTATCTTCTAAAGCCTTAATCTCATTATGCATAGCCTCTATCCAACGATGATCCTTTATAGCATCTTCATAAAATTCAGGTTCATGCATAGAATCAATTGAAGTCAAAATACACATATGAGATGGAGATACATGATCATAAGAAACATATTTATGGATACTGTAAAGACATCTATCATGTTCCACCCGTACTAGAGAACAGACATAGTCTTTGGACCACATTGGTGCTTGTCTTTCTCTAGTGGGTCTGGACACTACCTCATCGGGCGTTTCATCAAGTATGGTGGATGATTCCGCCCTCGAAGCTTGCATGGGATTAGGCTGGGAATTCACATCAGCTGGCTGGGCATGATCGCCGGTTGGAAAGACATGATCAAACCGTAACATGTGCTTTGAAATTCCCCGCAAATCTGTACTTAGAACATATGGGTTAGTTTCTTTGAAAGGAAATTTATTTTCAAGGAAACTCACATGCCGACTAATGAAAATATTTTTGTTTTTCAAGTCAAGTAATAGGTATCCCTTTTGATTGTCAGGGAAACCAAGAAAAACACATGGAATAGATCTAGCTTTCAGCTTATCATTACTCTTTAGGTCTGTGGCAAAAGCCAAAGATCCAAATGTTTTCAAATTAACAAGGTCCAAGGGGATCCCATATACAATCTCAAAATGGGTCTTATAACCTAAGATTCTAGATGGCAACCTATTGATCAAATAAGTGGCCATTCTAATGCATTCCCCCCAGTATTTAATTGGTATACCAGATTGTAATATGAGACCTCTAGCAACCTGAATTATAGTTCTATGCTTTCTCTCTACTACTCCATTTTGTTCTGGAGTGTAAGGACATGAAGTCTGGTGAACAATACCCTTACCCTTAAGATATTGTTTTAATTCATTGTTTGTAAACTCGGTGCCATTGTCACTTCTAAGTATCTTAACTGAAACTGAAAATTGAGTCAAGATATAAGTAATGAAGTGTTGAATACAAGCTGTAACTTCAGTTTTATTCCTAATCAATAGAGTCCAAGTTGCTCTAGAAAAATCATCAATAATTGTTAAGAAATAGAAATATCCTTGATGTGTTGGAGTTCAATATGGACCCCAGACATCAAGATGCAATAGTTCAAAGCAACGAACACTTTTAATACAACTTGGAGCAAACGAAAATTTTGTCTGTTTCGACTGAACACATATTTCACATTTATTATTCATAATATCCTTGTCACTACACTCAAAACCAAGGTATCTCATTGCAGTAAGAGGGGCATGCCCAAGTCTATTGTGCCACATGCACATTTCATTCCTATCAAGATTCAAATGACTACTTTGAACCGAATTAATCGCATTACATGTTCTATAAGAATTTTTCAGAATGTATAAACCTTCAACCACTTACCAAATCACCATCAATTTGCCATCCCGAAGGCCCCGCAATAAACATGAGTGAGGAAAAACAGAGCACTACATTGTTGTTCCTTGGTTAATCTAGCCACAGATAGGAGGTTAAATTCTAGACATGGAGCATATAAAATCCCATTTACAAAGAGATTATCGCTTATACACGCACTACCGATATGTGTTACAGTACTTTTGTTCCATCGGCAATCGAATTGACTTTATGGGACCCTCATATTTTTCATATTTAATAAAAAGGCTCAAGTTCCCAACCATATGAGTAGTTGCCCCAGAATCAATAACCCAACAGGAATAAAGTTAGAATAAGCAGAAAGAACAGCCAAACCTGTACCGGCTAGAGCATGGATGGTAGGCTCAGAATCCTTTTTGAGGAGCTCCAACAGACGTTGGTACTAGTCATTGGTAAAAGATAGTGCTGCAGTATTGGCTGGGTGTGTAAGTGCATCTTCATGATGAACTAACTCAGTGGATACGTGATTAGCAGAAAAATCCTTTTCTTGTTTTGGTTTGTTTCCTCGGAAACTTGTTGGGTAACCCACAATTTGGAAACATTGTTCCTTAAGGTGCCCCTTTTTGCCACAATGAGAACATTCCAGATTAGGATTACCGCGGCCACGTCCTCCACTATGTCCTCCACCACGTCCTCGTCCTCTTGCAACCATAGCTATCCCTTCAGTGACTGAGGTCTGCTCAAGTGTTGCAATGGAACATTGACCTTCATCCTCTAAAATCATCCCAAAGGCTTGTCCAACAGAAGGTAGGGGTATCATAAGCAAAATTTGACTACGGGCTTGAGTATAGCACTCATTTAGCCCCATCGAACCGTAATGCCTTCTTTGGATTAGGGTGGCATACGCAGTGGAAGTGGCACATTCACACGAAGGGATATTAACAAGAATAGACTGTTCTTCCTAGAGTTCCTTTAATTTTGAAAAATAGCTAGAAACAGAGAGAGGGCCTTGCCTGAGAAGACCAATCTTGCGGTGTAGAGCAAAAATTTGGGAGCCGGTTTTCTTATCGAAGAGTTCCTGTAGGTCACTCCATACCCGATGAGCCTCCTCGTGGAACATGAGACCACTTGCTAAATCCTTCGAGATAGAATTCAACAGCCAAGAAAGTACTACTGCATTGCAACGTCCCCACTGGTCCTTCAAAGCATCAGCTTGGTTGGCCTTCGTACAAGAACCATCAATAAAACCAACCTTATGTTTACCCTTCGGTCGATCTTCATTGAGCGACTCCAAATCACGTAATTATCAGCTCCAGTCAAGACTTGAGGAATGATCGTGGCACCTTGAGTCTCTAATGGGTGCAGGAATAAAGGATGAGAAAAGGGCAAATTTTCCGGATCGACGCTTTTCTGCGAAGCCATGGCAAGTGATTTGGGGATCTTGGTTCGAGAACGCTCGGGTCTTGTTCTTGATTCAGAGCGCAGATCGTAGGAGCACAAGTGAAACAGTTCAGAGTGCTTTTCATGCGTCTCGTTCATGATTCTTGGCTCAGTAGACCTTGTTAGCCTGCGGATCTTGGTTCAGAACGCGCGTAGTGGCGAGAATGCCTGTCGTGCGTGTCGTTCTTGGTGCTCGGCTCGCCGAGGGGCGTAGGCCTGCGGATCTTGGTTCAAAGCGCGGGGCGTGGCGCCTTTCGTGTGTCCGGCCGTTCCGTTCACGGCGAGGGCTCCGGCGGATTTTGATTCTTGCCGAGATCCCAAGAGAAAATTGCCTCTCGTTTTTCGTTCTCGGTTCAGCAGGGGCGTCGGTGAAGAATGCGTACACCTTTCATGCCTGCCGTGAACGGATCTTGATTCGTGCCCCCGGAGATCGCAAGAGAAATTAGCCTCCCGTGCGTCTCGTTCTCCGTTCTCGGCTCAGCAAGGGCGTGAAGAACGTACGCCTTTCATGCCCGGGAGAAGGATGGTCAAATGTTCTTCTCTCGGAATGGTGGGGTCCAGACAAAATAGATCTTGGGCCAATCTTGATATTTGGGCCAGAAATGCCGCCACTGGTGTTGCTTCAAAGAATAAACATCTGGTGCCAATCTTGATATGTGGCCCGTGGATGACTAAGGAGCAAAAGAAACAATGGAGGATTTAACCTTGCTCGATACCTTGTCAAGCAAATGGACCCTGATCTTCGAGAGAAAAACTTTTCTATATATCTGAATAAAATTGAAATACAACAGTGGGTTCTCACACTTATATATTGTGACAAAATACAATCACAACTAACTAACAATTATACCTATACAAATTACTAAAATATCCTTTTACACTGTTTTACAGAATCCAAATTTGTTTAGATCATTATGTGTCTACAAGGTTTGATGCTGTTTAGAGATGTTATTTGGAAGAACGAATGTAGATATTCAATGACCGATGTCTCTTGCTTTATGTGGCCTATCAATATGCACCACTTTTTTCCCATGCTTTTGCGTATTGATTGTTTGATTTCCTTTAGTGATACACATTTACTGTCATAATTTGCAATTTACTCTCATATCAAACAACAAAAACTATAGCTGTTGTTATAATATCATTGGATGATTGATTCATGTACATATATGCGCATGTGCGTGTGTGCGTACACCTTCTGGGGATATGATTGCAGAAACCTCTGGACTTGGACCCTATTAGCTATGAATTGGTTGTGGCGTGTGCGCACACACAGATAGCTTCAACGCAGTTGGAGGTGAGCTGAACTTTCCTGTAGTTTCTGTCATATCCTGAATTTTAGGCGTAAGAGTTGAAGAATTAGAGTCCGTTTGGATTGGTTTTTTTAAAAAAACAAAAAACAAAAAGACTTTTTTTTGCATTGCTTTTTAAAAAAGTACTTTAATTAGAAGTCAAAGTTTGTCATATTTTACAATATCCTCCACCTTGCTTTGCAAACTCAATAACACTCCTTAAACTTGAATGATGATAATTGAAGAGTTCATTTTGTGATCTAAAAGATGGGGCCAATCTAAATTGAGGAAGATGATATCTTGTATCTCTATACAAAACAATAAGATTTAGGTAGTCATTATATTAATTCAGACATATAATTATGCATGCATGCTCTTAATAAGTTGTAAATTAGATAGGCCAATCAAACAGAGTAGCAAGAAACAGATCTTGCACTGCATAAAAAAACAGATATTCAAAAAGCATGTGTCCTAAAATTTCTCTTAAAGGAAGACAGCTAGCAAATCCACCCCTCGCACAGTACAGTATAAAACAGTGTCTAGTTTTGGATTAATAACATTAATACAGAAACAAACACCATGTAAATTTTTAGCTTAGAAGATGCATTCATACCTGAATAAAGTCTCACCAGCATGTTTGTGTAACAGAAACAGTAAAAATCGGCTCTCAATTCCCAAAGGGTTTCTAAAAATTCCTGCACCCAGTTCTCGGCCAGGACGTAAATCACAAAAATACTAGAAATAGATCAAAAATGCTCGATGAGTGGAAACAAATAGCCAATCATCGTGAAATTTCAAAATAATACGGCAAGGTGGTCAATTTGAGGTTTACCTATAAGAGAGGAGGAGGAGGAAATATTGGAAAGGAGAACACGATGGCGTGAAGGAGAGGGAGTATAAACGGCGCAAAAGCTGGAAGAAAAAGTTACAGAGGTATTGGTTGTTATTTTGTGGAAAATCGAATTGTCGGTCTTTAATTTTTTTTATTCTTTCTCTCCTTTCGCACTTACTTTTTTTTTAAAAGCTTCAGATTGAAGCTAAAAGAACAAGAAGAATTTTTGGGCTTTTTTTATTACTTTTGCTTTTTCTTAAAGCATTCATCCAAACCTATAAATTAATAAGGAAAAAAAAAGCACTTTATTTTTTTAAAAAGGATTTTTTTAATTAAAAAAAAAACTCATCCAAATGGACACTTAATTATGGCGAACAACTGTGATTTTAGATAATTATGATTTAATTATATAGATAAATGATAATAGTCCTCCAATTTTGATGGCAGGATCTATCATATACCCTTTGTCTATCATACCCTAATATCTAAATCTAATTAGTTTTTATGATTTTTCTTCCACATTTAGCTTTCCCCTCAAATTTTCTTACTTAACTTATAAATTGATATATAATCTAAAGTTATCAATGAGTATTTTAGGGAGATCAATCCATATTTGTTATAATTAAATAATTTATTTAGTTTAATAAACAGAATAATGATAGGAAATCATTATAGATGTATTTTCATATTCATAGTTATGAATATGATATTTCAAATTTTGAATAATTTTAAATTAATTATTTTGGTAGAATAATATCAAATATAAACTTGGTTAGCGCTTTCTTCTGCTCTTTTTTGGAATCCCCAGTATTTTCGCTCTGCAAGATTTCTGGTTCTTTGTCGCCATAAACTAAAGGAATCGGTTACTATGATGACGAGTTCTGACGCCTAGATCTGATTTTTTTACTTTTTTATTTTTTTTATAAAATAATTTTAATGGGTAGAGCCTAAAATAAAGATAATCTCTCAACTAATATTTTTTCAAAAAAATGATTTTTTCATATAGAAAAAAATAAAAATGAAAAAAAATCTGGTCGTCCAGATCTGGATTTGGAGCAGATCCTTTGACGAGCAGGGAAACCAAATCTATAAACTAAAAGCACAGTCATATAACTTTGATTCTCAGCTTCTGATTTAGATTTTGCCGTCGAGCACAATGAAGCCGCAGTTAGTGGCTGGTAACCGGCTATATCTTCCTGAAGAAATCATCACAATATTCTCAAACGACTTCCGGTAAAATCCCTAATCCGATTTCAAAGCGTGTGTAAACCTTGGAAAAATCTCATCAAGTCGGCGTTGTTCATCACTGAACACCTCCACTACTCTACTCATCAAAATTCTTGTCTGCTTTTGAAATATAAAAATTTCTCTTCTCAGCCTTTGCAACTGCGTTTGCTCGATTGGGAGATGCAAATCCATCAAATTCACCATTCGACGACTTTCACTTGGGTCATCGGTTCAATCAATGGCTTGCTCTGTCTTTATCCTTTCGTTTTGTGGAATCCTGCTACCAGGGAGGTTAGACAGCTGTCTTTGCCCAGAGAACGACATAATCCATGTAGAAGCACAACAGGATTTGGGTACAGTCCAATAGTTAATGATTACAAGATAGTTAGAATTTATTCTAATTATAAGCGTGATGGTTATACACTAATTGGGGCGGAAGTCTATTCCTTAAGCATAGACTCATGGAAGGATGTTGATCTTGGGGTTTTACTGGGTGAAAAATTGGTTCTTTCTCGTGTTAATGATGTCTCTGCAAATGGAAGCATATTTTGGCTCGGGCTAAATGCTGATGGTATAGTTTCATATGACATAGCAACATAAATGTTTACGTTGATACCATTCTCTGCACCACCTTCTACCGTACTTACTGTGCATGATGACAAACTTGCTTTAGTCTATTTAAACCATAAATGGATTGAATTGTGGGTGTTGGAGAAGGGTATAGATTCTTCATCAGAGACATGGAGTTGGATTAAGAAGCATACCGAAAGATGTCCCTGGGATTCCTTGTTATGGTGGACTATTTGGAGGAATCACCTAATTGTCTACGGTGGTTATTCGCCATTCCACGGAGGTGTAGTCACTCATGATTTAGCTCTATCTTTGTTCAAAATCCCTACTAGTGAGATGAAGGTGGGTTTGATTCCCAACGTTGATGGCAATCGACCTTATTATGTTTTTCATTACGTGGAAAGTCTTGTACCACTGATACAACCACATTGAACAATCTTAATTCTACGGGTTTATTTTTTAATTTAAATTCAGATTTGCTTTTGTTTACATATGATTTTATATTCGTTTAGTTTGATGAGTATATACTTACCAAGTTTGATACTGTGTAGAGATGTTATTTTGAATGACAAATCTAGACATTCAATAATGGATGTTTCTTGATTTTTAATATAGGTTGTTCACCTCTATCACTCTGGGCACTATCAACTATTAATTGCTTAACTTCCGTTAGTTACAGTGTTACAGCCACACACATAGAAGTATCAATATTTTTTGTCCGAGTAAAAGCAATTATTACTCATATGTCAAACAATCATAAATGTGACTCGTGATGAGAAGATCATCGAATGATTCTTCTAACTTCAGTCTGTTGGTAATTTGATGAGTGACCTATAATTTAAACCCTAGGCTTCCTAACGGTAATGCATATTGTAGGATTAGTGTCTAGCTAGTATAAATTGTTTAAGAAACACAAAAGTTCAGCCTGTTGTTTGTTGACTTAATATTAGTAAACCCTAACTGATTTTATTTAAAATAAGGATTCATATATTGTGATAGTAAATGATGAAAATGTCGTTCCTTCATTTTTTCATAGATGAATTTATAAGTGCACATGCACAAAAAAATTGACTAAATTATACTTTTAGTCTTTTAACTTTATATAAGGTATACTTTTAATCCCTCAATTTATAAGGTATAATTTTAGTCCTATAATTCTAATACCATTAATTTTGCTAACGGAAAATGCAAACTCAAAGTGGTAACGGTGTAAATTTAAGTGATGCCAATGCTATTAGGCTTAAATTTAAAATATGGCTAAATTGAAGAATGTATAAAATTTGTGTGATTAAATACTATTAGTCATCACTTGAGTTCGTTGAAGCAACATTTTCCGTTAGCAACATTAACGGTGTTATAATTTTAGAACTGAAAGTTTACTTTATGAAGTTAAGGACTAAAAGTATACCTTATGTAAAACTTAAAGGACCAAAAGTATACTTTAGTCTAAAAAGTTTTATAAGTTGGTACAAAAATTATTGAGCAATCCTGGGTGAATTTACAAGAACATATACATATTTTATCAACTAACAGTGATAAAATGATATATATTCATATATAAATTCAGAAATTATAGCTTACATTAAAATAGCTGATGCAAAAATTTACAAGTTCTCATAAATAAATTTTCAAATGCATAATAAAATGCAGTTACAGATTCTCATATGTAGAATGGCATTTGGATCATTTACCATCAAAGTATATTTTCAATTTAGTCCTTTAACAATTTTAGTTTATCCCTTCTTCAATGGCTGGCCATTTTATTTTTATTTTATAACTATTTGAAGATGTTGGCCCAAAATTCTGATTCAACAAACGGCAATATAAGCTCGGTCCGCAGTTTCTTAGGCTAGTATTTGAAATCCCATCGATTTCGGTTGTTTTCCACTGCGAGATCTCTTCTTCTCTGTGGAGAACTAAAAGCATAGTTATATAGTTCTGATTCTCAGGGTTTAAATAATATTACATCAATTTTTATAAATATAATATTTAAAAATCAACTTAAATATTATTTTATATATATATATATATATTTAGAGAGAGAGAGAGAGTAAAAGAAGATACATGAGTGATTGGAGATTAACTAAAACTTAAATCTTACTATTTTGGGTTAATGCAATATATACCATGTTTGGAAGAAATACTTACATACTTCATAGTACCATGTGATTTATTTTAATCCTAATAACCTAATGATACATCTAAAATAATTCACATTTTATGTTGCTTTTTAAGAAATATTGGTCATTCATTTTTTTAAATTGAGGACCAAAAATTATATTATAACTCCCCATATTAAGGATTGGCGGGGTAACGAACCCTACTGTGTATATATATTTATTTAACTATTCTCAAAGAAAGAAAGGACAGCACATAGCCCTATATGCTTTCAAAAGTGTTAAACAGTCTTTAACTACAACATTTGATCCCAATGAAGTTCCTATGAACTCAGATGTCTTATTTTATTGGCATCACTCCTTACAAAATAATATAAACAACAACTTACAGCCCGCCCAACCAAGATATAAGCATGAAAAATAGAAGGTACAGCAGAGTAAGGCAAAATAATTATGGTCATGAAACATGCTCCTCCACAAGTAGCAAAACTCCGAATCACCAATGATGAGAAAAGAAACAAAAAAACCAAAAAGAGGAAGGAAACCGGTGGTAGGCCATGAGAAATATTAGATCCCCGCGGGCTAACTCGGTGTCTTGCACCAACATATTAAATTAACAAAATTATGGAGGAATAATAAAAATATGCAGTGTATCAACTATCAAGCTGTTACACTGGCAATATAACTCATTCCATTATAAATTAACATCCGACTTAAACAAAATGAAAACCTTGATACAACGTTCGGAAAAGATCGGAATGAAACAATATTCTGCTATACAGTTATACAACCGGGACCCAAACGGCTACCTCAATGCTACGTTTCGGATCATTAACTACTCTTTTTATCCTTTATTTCCTCAATACTAAGCTAAAAATCGCATGCCCGGGACCCAAACAGCTACCTTGATACAATGCTAGTTATATGCTAAGACCTGTAATAGAAACAGCAAAAATTGGCTCTCAATTTCCAAAGGGTTTCTAAACATTATTGCGCCCATGACCAGGAGGTAAATCACAAGAATACTAGAAATAGATCGAAAATACTCGATGAATGGAAACAAATAGGCAATCATCGTGAAATTTCAAAGCAATACGGCGAGGTGGTCGATTTGAGATTTACCTGTAAGAGAGGAGACGGAGGGGGAAGTATTACCAAAAGGAGAAGGAGATGCCACGAACACGATGGCGCGAAGGAGAGGAAGTATAGACCGCGACGAAGGCTGGAACGAAAAGTTACAAGATATTGGTTGTCAATGTGTGGAAAATCAAATTGCCGGTCCTTAATTTTTTTCATTCTCCCTCTTCTTTCGCATTTACTTTGTTTTAAGCTCTAAAATGACGCTAAAAAAAAAAAAAAAAAAAAAAAAAAAAAGAATTTTGGCCTTTTTTTATTAATTTTTCTTTTTCTTAAAGCTTTCATCCAAGCATATAAATTAACAAAAAAATCACTTTATTTTTTTAAAAGTTTTTTTTTTTATATGAAAAAAAAACTCATCCAAACGGGCACTTAGTGGCTAACAACTGCTATTTTAGATAATCATAATTTAATTATATAGACAAATGATAATAGTCCTCCAATTCTGATGGCGGATCTATCATTTACCCTTTGTCTATCCTACCCTAATATATAATCTAATTAGTTTATATGATTTATCTTCCACATTTAGCTTTTCCCTCAAATTTTCTTACTTAACTTATAAAGTGATACATAATCTAAAATTATCAATGAGTAATATTATGGAGATTAACCCATGCTTGTTATAATTAAATAATGTGAAAAGTGTTTCTCCAACAGTCCTTGGAGATAGAGTTATCTCTAGTGACCCCAAAACTACGTCGTTTTGAATTAATGAATGGTGAGTTAGTAATTTTAGGTGAATTAGTGAAGGGTGTTTCAAAAAAATTTATATGATTAAAAAATAAATAAAATTACGTAAAAACACCATTCATTAATCCAACGACGTTTTTTTTCACTTTGGAGATAGCTCTATCTCCGATGGAGAAATCTTTTACCCATAAGAAACAAAATAATGATAGGAAATCATTATAGATATATTTTCATATTTATAGTTTTGAATATGATATTTCAAATTTTAAATAAATTTAAATTAATTATTTTGGTAGAATAATATCAAGTATGAGGTTAGTTCTCGCTTTCTTCTGCTCTTTTTTGGAATCCCCAATAATTTTTTTTTTTTAACATGAATCCCCAATAATCTCGCTCTGCAAGATTTCTTGTTCTCAGTCGCCATAAACTTAAAGGTTAAAGCACAGTCATATAACTTTGATTCTCAGCTTCTGATTTAGATTTCGCCGTCGAGCACATGAAGCCGCAGTTAGTGGCTGGCAACCGGCCATATCTTGCTGAAGAAATCATCACAGATATTCTCAAACGACTTCCGGTAAAATCCCTAATCCGATTTCAAAGCGTGTGCAAACCTTGGAAAAATCTCATCAAGTCGGCTTTGTTCATCACTGAACACCTCCACTACTCTACTCATCAAAATTCTTGTCTTCTTTTGAAATATGAAATTTTCTCTTCTCAGCCTATGCACCTGCGTTTGCTCGATTGGGAGATGCAAATCCATGAAATTCTCCATTCGAGGACTTTCACGAGGATCATCGGTTCCATCAATGGCTTGCTCTGTCTTTATCCTTTCGTTTTGTGGAATCCTGCTACCAGGGAGGTTAGACAGCTGCCTTTGCCCAAAGAACAATATGATCCATGTAGAAGCACAACAGGATTTGGGTACAGTCCAATAGTTAATGATTACAAGATAGTTAGAATTTATTCTAATTTTAAGCGTGATGGTTATACACTAATTGGGGCGGAAGTCTATTCGTTAAGCACAGACTCATGGAAGGATGTTGATCTTGGGGTTTTACAGGGTGTAAAATTGGATCTTTATCTTGTTAATGATGTCTCTGCAAATGGAAGCATATTTTGGCACTGGCTAAATTCAGATGCTATAGTTTCATATGACATAGCAACAGAAGTGTTTACGTTGATACCATTCTCTGCACCACTCTCTACCATACTTACTGTGTATGATGACAAACTTGCTTTAGTCTCTATAAAGAATAAATGGATTGAATTGTGGGTGTTGGAGAAGGGTATTGATTCTTCATCAGAGACATGGAGTTGGATTAAGAAGCATACCCAAAAATGTCCCTTGGATTCCTTGTTATGGTGGACTATTTGGAGGAATCACCTAACTGTCTACGGTCATTATTTGCCAATCCACGATTTAGCTCTATATTTGTTCAAAATCCCCACTAATGAGATGAAGGTGGGTTCGATTCCCGAAGTTGATAGGGATCAACCTCATTATTTACCTCATTATGTTTTTAATTATGCAGAAAGTCTTGTACCACTTAGACAACATCCACATTGAACAATCTTAATTCTATGGGTTTATTTTTTTAATTTAAATTCAGATTTACTTTTGTTTACATATGACTCTATATTAGTTTAGTTTGGATGAGTATATACTTACCAGTTTTAATACTCTTTAGAGATGTTATTTTGAATGACAAATCTAGACATTCAATAATGGATGTTTCTTGATTCTTAATATAGGTTGTTCACCTCTAACACATTGTTGTCAAACTCGTGAGTTGACACTTCGAGTTTACCGTTTTTACGTTTCTAGCCTACTAAATCGAAGTCGAGTCACCATGGTAAACTCGTGATCATTGTAAACTCGGTTAAACTTACGAGTTTATACACCGAGTTTACCCTTTTTACGTTTCTAGCTTACAAAATTGTGTTAATTCACATTCAAACTCGTGTTAATTTTTTTGATTTGCTCATGTTCAACGGCTCCTATATATAAGTTTTATAGAAATTTCTTTGTTAAATATGGTAAATTTTGAATGTTGATGGATTTAATTTCAACTATTTGGATTTAAAATATATTTAAATTAAATTGCTATGATTTTCTTATATTTTAATTATTTATTATATATATTAATACCTATTAATAGTGAAAGTAAACTCTTACGAGTTTACGATTGAGTTCACGATACAAGTTTACGTCATTGTCACGAAGTTTACTTAAACTCACGAGTTTACTTAAACTCGCGAGTTTGACAACCTTGCTCTAACACTCCTCTGAGCACTATCAACTGTTAATTGCTTGACTTGCGTTAGTTACTGTGTTACATCCACACACATAGAATTGAAGTATGACTATTTTTTGTCCGAGTAAAAGCAATTATTACTCGTATGCCAAACAACCATAAAGGTGACTCTTGAGAAGATCATTGAATGATTCTTCTAAGTTCAGGCCGTTGGTAATTTGACACGCGTGACCTATAATGATGATACGTATTGAAGGATTAGTATCTAGCATGAATTGTTTAATAAACACGAAAGTTCAGCCTGTTGTTTCTTGACTTAAGTTTAGTAAACCCTAACTAGTTTTATTTAAAATAAGGATTAAGATATTGTGAAATTATACCGTATTATTTTGGGACTAAAAATTATGGTTTCATGGTAAATGATAAAAATGTCATTCCTTCATTTTTTTTCATAATTCACCAACCGCAAACTTATTGAAAGCAACTAATCTCATCATTTGGGATGGGGCACCCATGGTGAAAAGACATTGTATCGAGGCCTTTGAACGCACATTAAGAGATTTAATGAAGTCCAATAATATTTTTGGGGGAAAATGTGTAGTCAAGGGTGGTAACTTCAAATAGATTTCACCAGTCATACTAAAAGGTGGTCGAGTTGAAAAATGTTGGCATCTACCTACTAAGCCTAGTTTTCTCACATGATCAATTGTATGTTGTACTATCTAGGGTTAGGAGTTTCAATAGAATGAACAAACAATACACATATTATAGTCTACAGAGAAGTGTTTCAAAACTTTAGTTAAATATAATTTGTAATTTGAAGGTGAAGTTGTGACATATAATTGTGGTTCATTCTGCGTGTCAAAAGCTTATGTACCTTGTGTTTGGATGTTTATGGTTTGGAATAAATCATAGGAGAATACACTAATCCGTATAACACACGGGTCATTTTTTCTTTCTTATACATATTAGTGCTTCTCTTCAAAACCAGGAGGGTAAGGAAAAATAAAAGAAAAAATAAAATGACATATTAAATTTGGGTAATTAAATTCCCAGATCAAAGTATCACAACTAACAGGTGGTTCCATTTGATATATCTCTTATGAAGAAAGCCATGAACTAAGAACTATTACAAGCAAGTTATTATAGACATTCCCTCGCATATGAAATCAATAACCTTACTCCTCCTTTTCAAGACCCTTTCCTTTCCATCCCAGCTTTTGGGGAAGCTTGAATCCAATATTTGACGATGTTAACTGAGTGTCTATTGATGCCTGCTCCACATCATTTAGACCAACATTTTCTGCTGGCCTTCGATTAATTGGCAGCCAAAAATCCTCAAATATATCGTCAATGAGGGAGTCTTCATGTGTCTGTAAAAACATTTCAGTTCAGTGCGTACACAATCACAATAATAGTTAAGTATTTTCAATATAGGCCAATTGACATGGTCTACAAACAATTTTTACACAAGATAAATATTTTCACAACATCCAGAGAAGAGCAAAGCCAAAAAGGAGTCCATTTGGTTCAAGCATTGATCTATAACCTGTTCATTTCCAAATTGCATCCTGTCATAGGCACCGGTTTAATTTCTTGGCTATCCTTGGTCTGCCTAATTCCATTTTGTATCTACCCAAATCAATATGAATTCTCCAATTGCTCTCCTTTGTGCTCGATCTCCACAAAGGCGCGGTGGCGACGTCTATGGCGACGGCGCGGCACCCACGGTAGCAAGAACAACATCCAAGGTGGGGGGAGTAACGCAATGTAGTGGGTCACAAACAAGACGCACACATGGGAATGAATCGAGAAAACCCTTAAGGGCATTGTGCTCATTTTGCATGAATTTTCATATCCCTAAAAAGTCCTTATCACCTCTCGGTCTTTTTACAAATTCGGTGGGCTTAAGGGTTTTCCAAATTCAGATGGTATTTATTCGTCTTTTTCCCAAATACCAAGCAAGATTGAAGAAATAAGCTTCATCAAAGATATTGCTTGTGAAATACATTAGGAAGGTGAAGTTTATGTGAATAAGGACATGTGAGAGGAAGGAAGGAACACATCCCTATGATGGGCTTTCTGACTCATCCCTATGAATGTATTAAAAATATAAAATATTTTTGTGTTTTTTGTCCAGTGCTTCTTATAGAAACCATCTGATTCGCAGAGTTCAAATTTAGGTTTTATTATATTATTAATGAGATGGATAGTAAACTTCACTTCACGTAGGATTTAGTTTCCCGCCTATAGGATAGGCCTAGGAAGTGCTCAGCCTCCTTGGATCGTCTAGATTTATTTTTTTAAAAAATAATTAATAAGTAGATCATTTAAAATAAACATAATATTTCAATTAATATTTTTTTAAAAAAATGATTTTTTATATTTAAAAATTACTTGGATAAAAAATATTAAATCAATTGTCCAAATCGATCTGACGGGCACTCAGAGAGCCAAGCTCTCCCTACCTATCCTTTGATTGGCAGGAAACCTAGTCCACTTAACAGAGCTCACGTTGGGTTCATTAAGTTCAGAGATTACACTTCTCTCCTCTTTCAATTTTCACCCATTACTCTCCTACCCTCTTCAATTTAGCCTGGTACTGTCCTTTCCTATGTAATAATCCACGAACTACCTACTGCTCTCCTCCACATCAATTAAATTTCAACTCCCATATCTTCGCTTGCTTTTGTCTCACCGTCATTGCCATCTCTGACTTCTTCCCACATTCAACTTTTTGTTTTTACGTCCTCATTCCTACCACCGACTCCTCATTCCACGTTGGGTTCATTAAGTTCAAAGAGTACACTTCTCTCCTTTTTCAATTTTCGCCCGTTACTCTCCTATCCTTTTCAATTTTGCCTGCTACTGTCCTTTCCTATGTATTTAATCCGCGAGCTACCTCCTGCTCTCCTCCACATCAATTAAATTTCGACTCCCATATCTTCGAGTGCTTTTGTCTCACCGCCATTCCCATCTCTAACTTCGTCCCAGATTAACCTTTTTTGTTTTTACGTCCTCATTCCTACCGCCGAATCCTCATTCCATGTTGGGTTCATTAAGTTCTGAGAGTACACTTCTCTCCTCTTTCAATTTTCGCCCTTTACATTCCTCTCCTCTTCAATTTTGCTAGGTACGGTCCTTTCCTCTCGTAATTGATCTCGTGAGCTACCTCCCGCTCTCATCCACGTCAATTAAATTTTGGACTTCCATATCTTCGCGTGCTTTTGTCTCACCACCATTGCCATCTCTAACTTTTCCCACATTCAACTTTTTTTTTTACACCTCATTCCTACCTCCGACTCCTCATTCCACGTTGGGTTCATTAAGTTCTGAGCATGCACTTCTCTCGCCTTTCAATTTTTGCCTGTTACTCTCCTATCCTCTTCAATTTTGCCTGGTACTGTCCTTTCTTCGTAATTGATACGCGAGCTACATCCCGCTCTCCTCTACCTCAATTAAATTTTGACTCCCATATCTTCGCGTGCTTTTGTCTCACCGCCATTTCCATCTTTGACATCTTCCCAGATTCAACTTTTTTGTTTTTACGCCTCTTTCCTACCACCGACTCCTCATTCCACATTGGGTTCACTAAATTCTGAGAGTACAATTCTCTTGTCTTTCAATTTTGACACGTTACTCTCCTCTCCTCTACAATTTTGCCTGGTACTGTCCTTTCCTCTATAATTTTAACTCTTAAGCTACCTCCTCCTCTCCTCCACCTATATTAAATTTCAACTCCCATAACTTCGCGTGCTTTTATCTCACCACCATTTTCATCTTTGCCTTCTTGCCAGATTCAATTTTTTTTACGTCCTCAATCCTACCACCAACTCCTCATTCCACGTTGGGTTCATTAAGTTCTAAGAGCACACTTCTCTCCTCTTCCAATTTTTCCTCGTTACTCTCCACTCCTCTTCAATTTTGCCTGGTATCTTGTCCTTTCCTCTCGTAATTAATCCGCGAGCTACCTCCCCGCTCTCCTCCACCCCAATCAAATTTCAACTACAATATCTTCGCGTGCTTTTGTCTCACCGCTATTGTCATCTCTGACTTCTTCCCAAATTCAACTTTTTGTTTTTACGTCCTCATTCTTTGCACCGACTCCGCATTCAATGTTCGGTTCATTAAGTTCAGAGAGTACACTTCTCTCCTCTTTCAATTTTGGCGCGTTACTCTCCTCTCGTCTTCAATTTTTCCTAGCACTATCCTTTCCTCGCAATTAATCGGGAGCTACCTCCTGCTCTCCTCCACCTCAATTAAATTTCGACTCCCACAGCTTCACGTGGTTTTGTCTCACCGCCATTTCCATCTCTGACTTCTTCCAAGATTAAAATTTTTTGTTTTTACGTCCTCATTCCTACCACCGACTCCTCATTCCACGTTGCGTTCATTAAGTTCTAAGAGTACACTTCTCTCCTTTTTCAATTTTCGCCCGTTACTCTCCTCTCCTCTTCAATTTTGATTGATACTGTCCTTTCCTCTATAATTAATCCACGAGCTACCTCCTGCTCTCCTCCACCTATATTAAATTTAGACTCCCATATTTTCACGTGCTTTTGTCTCACGCCATTTCCAACTCTAACTTCTTCAGAGATTCAACTTTTTTTTTACGTCCTCATTCCTACCACAGACTCCTCATTCCACATTGGGTTCATTAAGTTCAGAAAGTACACTTCTCTCCTCTTTCAATTTTCACTTGTTACTCTCCTCTCCTCTTCAATTTGTCCTTGTACTGTCCTTTCCTCTGTAACTAATCTATGAGTGTTGGTCGATTTCCTTGATGGCAAGTGAACTAGTCGAACAAGTAATAAAGTGAAAGTAGAGTATCGTCCCACGTAGACCGAGATACCCGTGAATGACGCACCAATGCTATGACAAGTTGTGAAAGCAAAAAGTAAATATAATTGGGTTGAGAGGTTTTGTAACTATGCTACTAGCAAACGTAAACAAAGATCTATAAACGAGAGAATATATCGGTGAGAAGTTAGGCTGGACTCGAATCGTCCTTAAGTGCTTCACTCCTCGGTTGCTCTACCCCGATGCTATAGCATTTATCTTTGTCTTCCGCAATTGCTACAGCATAGACACCGATTGCAAAGCTATTTGGTTAACCCACCACTATAATCTACCGAAGCTTCCGCATCCGATACATTTGATACTAACTATACTCCTTCCATATTCCTATGGTAACTTTCTAGTCAGACCTGCGTTACGCTCAAGGTGTAATAGTTATGAGAGGTAGACTCATTCCGGAAGCCTACAATAATAGGTCTCGTCGTGCACGGGCAGCCTAGCAAACACAAGCTTCCCCAGGGTCTAACATCAACTCCTTGCCGCAAGTTGAGGCCACGTATCTAGCCCTTAACTTCCGTTAACCGACTAGTAATAAGCACACCAATACGCAAACCAAATTTATTTAATTAAGAACTGCAACTGGGTTCATTCAACACTTAAAGAATCATCCTTTTCCAGCCATCTAGAGTTTAGTTCATGACGGACGAGGACACACGCAACGTACACTAACGTAATGACCCATGATCAATAAAACAAAGATGAAAAATAGAAAACATAAAGCTTGATGGAATTTCCAACGGTGTGGTTGAGGTCCTATCACGTCACCACTCCACGTCTTCTTCATTCTGTCTCACTGCAGGAAGGAATGCTGGGCGGTCCTGGAAGTCTCGTGCTCTTGTGAAATCTCTCACTCTTCTCTTGAGTCTGCCGAAAGTCGAATCTCGTTCTAGGCTCTCCGACTCTGTTAGGGTTGGCTCTGCTGTTTCCTTTCATAATCAGTCCTTTCTTCCAGCGCAAGTTCCAGCGAGTTGGGCCTTTCCTAATCTGTTGGAATCTATCATATCCTTGGATTCGAGTAGATTGCTTTGCTATTGATTCTCAAGGGATTCTTCAAATCTTTCGCTTTCGATCCTCCACATCTTCTCTTCGTTATGTCGACAACCTATCCAGTAAATATCGCCCTTTATTTTATTCCTTAAATCATCGGGTAAAAAGGTCGAAAACATATCGCATAGCATTGCCTCCTCTACTCGCTATAGCATTCGGGATGCCTTGCATTGCACTTCGAATCGCGTCGAAATGCTATAGCATCGTATCGCTCGCTATTCGATTTCTCTTAAAAACAAAGCAATTTGTTCCATTCCCAAAGACATGCAAATGATTTCTACTCTTTAGTCCCTATATCATGAATGTATGCCTTTTTGCTTAGATTATCTATAGTTGAGCTTGGATTTAACATTCAATTCAGCCAATTAGTATAAGGAAAACATGGTATTATTTGTGCTCATCAGCGAGCTACCTCCTGTTCTCCTCCACCTCAATTAAATGTCGACTCCCATATCTTCGCGTGCTTTTGTCTCACCACCATTTCCATCTCTGACTTCTTCCCAAATTGAACTTTTTGTTTTTACGTCCTCATCCTACCACCGACTCTTGATTCCACGTTGGGTTCATTAAATTCTAAGAGTACACTTCTGTCCTCTTCAATTTTTCCTGGTACTGTCGTTTCCTATGTAATTAATCCGCCAACTACCTCCTGCTTTCTGCGACGCCAATTAAATTTTGACTCCCATATCTTCGCGTGCTTTTGTATTATCGCCATTATCATCTCTGATTTCTTCCTACATTCAACTTTATTGTTTTTACGCGTCATTCCTACCATTGTCTCCTCATTCCATGTTGGGTTCATTAAGTTCTGAGAGTACACTTCTCTTGTCTTCCAATTTTGGCCGGTTACTCTCCTCTTCAATTTTGCCTAGTAGTGTCCTTTCCACTTTGTAATTAATCCACGAGCTACCTCTTGCTCTCCTCCACCTCAATTAAATTTCGACTCCAATATCTTCGTATGCTTTTCTCTTACCACAATTTCCATCTCTAACTACTTCCTAGATTCAACTTTTTTTTTACGTCATCATTTCTACCACTGACTCCTCATTCCACGTTGGGTTCATTAAGTTCTTAGAGTACACTTCTCTCCCCTCTCAATTTTCCCTCGTTACTCTCCTCTCCTCTTCAATTTTTCCTGGTACTGTCCTTTCCTCTGTAATTAATCCGTGAGCTTCCTCCTTCTCTCCTCTACCTCAATTAAATTTCAACTCCCATATCTTTACATGCTTTTGTCTCACCCCCATTTCAATCTTTGACTTCTTCCCAGATTCAACTTTTTAGTTTTTACGCATCATTCCTACCACCGACTCCTCATACCACGTTGGTGTCATCAAGTATTGAGAGTACACTTCTCTCATCTTTCAATTTTGGTCCGTTACTCTCCTCTCCTCTTCAATTTTTCCTGGCACTGCCCTTTCCTCTGTAATTAATTCACGAGCTACCTCCTGCTCTCGTCCACCTCAATTAAATTTTGACTCCTTTATCTTCGCGTGCTTTTGTCTCACCGCCATTGTCATCTCTGACTTCGTCCCAGATTCAAATTTTTGTTTCTACATCCTCTTTCCTACCACTAACTCCTCATTCCACATTGGGCTCATTAAGTTCTATGAGTACACTTCTCTCATCTTCCAATTTTCGCCCGTTACTCTCCTCTTCCCTTCAATTTTTCATGGTACTGTCCTTTCCTCATTAATTAACCCGCGAGCTACATCCTACTCTCGTCCACCTCAATTAAATTTTGGCTCCCATCTCTTCACGTTCTTTTTTCTCACCACCATTTCCATCTCTGACTTCATCCCAGATCCAACTTTTTGTTTTTACGTCCTCATTCCTACCACCGACTCCTCATACCATATTGGGTTCATTAAGTTCTGAGAGGACACTTCTCTCCTCTTTCATTTTTCGCCCGTTACTCTCCACTCCACTTTTATTTTGCCAGGTACTGTCCTTTCCTCTGTAATTAATCCGCAACCTACTCCTCTTACCATGTCTTCGCATGTTTTTGCCTCACCGCCATTTCCCACGCTGACTTCTTCAAAAATTCAATTTTTTTGTTTTTACATCCTCATTCCTACCATCGAAATAAGTTTAGAGAGTATAGTTCTCTCCTCTTTCAATTTTCCCTCGTTACTCTCCTCTCCTCTTCAATTTTTCCCGGTACTGTCCTTTCCTCTATAAATAATCCACGAGCTTCCTCCTGCTCTCCTCCACCTATATTAAATTTCGACTCCCATATCTTCGTGTGCTTTTCTTTAACCGCCATTTCCGTCTCGACTTCTTCCTAGATTCAACTTTTTTTACGTCATCATTCTTACCACCGACTCCTCATTCCACATTGGGTTCATTAAGTTCTTAGAGTAAACTTCTCTCCTCTTTCAATTTTCCCTCCTTATTCTCCTCTCCTCTTCAATTTTTCCGGTACTGTCGTTTCCTCCCAATTAATTCGTGAGCTTCCTCCTTCTCTCCTCCACCTCAATTAAATTTCCACTCCCATATCTTCACGTGCCTTTGTCTCACCCCCATTTCCATCTCTGACTTCTTCCCAGATTCAACTTTTTAGTTTTTACGCATCATTCCTACCACCGACTCCTCATTCCACGTTGGGTTCATTAAGTTCTGAGAGTACACTTCTCTCATCTTTCAATTTTGGCCCGTTACTCTCCTCTCCTCTTCTATTTTTCCTGGTAGTGTCCTTTCCTCTATAATTCATCCATGAGCTACCTCCTACTCACCTCCACCTTAATTAAATTTCGACTTCCATATCTTTCTATGCTTTTTTCTCATGCCACTTCCATCTCTTACTTCTTGCAAGATTCAACTTTTTTTTTACATCCTCATTCCTACCACCGACTCCTCATTCCACGTTGGGTTCATTAAGTTCTTAGAGTACACTTCTCTCCTCTTTCAATTTTCCCTCGTTACTCTCCTCTCCTCTTACATTTTGCCTGGTACTGTCATGTCCTCTGTAATTAATCCACAAGTTACCTCCTGCTCTCCTCCACCTCAATTAAATTTGGACTCCCATATCTTCGCGTGCTTTTCTCTCACCGCCATTTCCATCTCTCACTTCTTCCCAAATTCAACTTTTTTTACGTCCTCATTCCTACCACCAACTCCTCATTCCATGTTGGGTTCATTATGTTCTTAGAGGACACTTCTCTCCTCTTTCAATTTTGCCGTGTTACTCTCCTCTCTTCTTCAATTTTGCAAGGTACTATCCTTTCCTATGTAATTAATCGACCCGCCTACCTCATGCTTTCCTCCATGTCAATTAAATTTCGACTCCCATATCTTCGCGTGCTTTTGTCTCACCGCCATTGCCATCTCCTCGACATCTTCCCAGATTCAACATTTTGTTTTTACGTCCTCATTCCTACCAACAAATCCTCATTCCACGTTAGGTTCATTAACTTCGAGAATACACTTCTCTCTTCTTTCAATTTTCTCCCGTCACTCTCCTCTTCAATTTTTCCCGGTACGTCCTTTCCTCTGTAATTAATCCACGAGGTACCTCCTGCTCCCCTCCACGTCAGTTAAATTTCGACTCCCATATCTTCGCGTGCTTTTGTCCCACCGCCATTGCCATCTCTAACATCTTCCCAGATTCAACTTTTTTGTTTTTACGCATCATTCCTACCACCAACTCCTCATTCCAAGTTGGGTTCATTAAGTTCTGAAAGTACACTTCTCTCGTCTTTCAATTTTAGCCTGTTACTCTACTCCCCTCTTCAATTTTATCTAGTAGTGTCCTTTCCTCAGTAATTAATCCCAGAGCTACCTCTTGCTCTCCTCCACCTCAATTAAATTTCAACTCCATATCTTCACGTGCTTTTTTATCACGGCCACTTCTGTCACTGACTTCTTGCCCGATTCAACTTTTTTTTTACATCCTCATTCCTACCACCGACTCCTCATTCCACGTTGGGTTCATTAAGTTCTTAGAGTACACTTCTCTCCTCTTTCAATTTTCCCTCATTACTCTCCTTTCCTCTTCAATTTTTCCTAATGCTGTCCTTTCCTCTGTAATTAATCCGCAAGCTTCCTCCTACTCTCCTCCACTTCAATTAAATTTTGACTCCCATATCTCCGCTTGCTTTTTTCTCTCCGCCATTTCCATCTTTGACTTCTTCCCACATTCAACTTTTTGTTTGTTCGTCCTCATTCCTACCACCGACTCCTCATTCCACATTGGGTTCATTAAGTTCTAAGAGGACACTTCTCTCCTCTTTCAATTTTGGCTCATTACTCTCCTTTCCTCTTCAATTTTTCCTGGTACTGTCCTTTCCTCTGTAGTTAATCCGCAAGCTACCTCCTACTCTCCTCCACCTACCTTAAATTTCGACTCCCATATCTTCGCGTGCTTTTTTCTGATCGCCATTTCCATCTCTAACTTTTTTCCGATTCAACTTTTTGTTTTGACGTCCTCATTCCTACCACCGACCACTCATTCCACGTTGGGTTCATTAAGTTCAAAGAGTACACTTCTCTCCTCTTTCAATTTTCGCCTATTACTCTCCTCTCCTCTTCAATTTTGCATGGTACTGTCCTTTCCTCTGAAATTAATCCGCGAGCTACTTCCTGCTCTCCTCCACTCCAATTAAATTTTGACTCCCATATCTTCGCGTGCTTTTGTCTCACCGCCATTGCCATCTCTAACCGACCGCCAAATATCTTGACGCTTAGTAGCAATGGAAGCCAACCGTGACTTTAACTCTTCAAAATGAGGTTCAAACACCACGTACACCTCTGACTACTACTCCTAACAAGTTCAGTCCTACTTGAATCTTACGCACAGTTTTCTTGCGGCTTCATCCTATGTTGTCGCACTCGACTCCCTGCGTTATGGAGATTCAAAGACTCGGACAAGGATATAGAGACCCCTGCCATGTGCAACCCACTAAGCAAACCTCCTCCAACATCGAGACTTAAAGACCCATTGTTTTTTAAGAGCACAATGTTGACCTTCAAAGAAACTGGAGGGATCAAACTCACCAGAATAACACAATTTAAAAGCGGCCATCAACGGAGTAGAAACAGGCAACGGAAAAGAATGAGGACTCGGCTGCGGCACGTTAATCGGCATCGATCGAGGAGACGTAGTGGGGGACAGTGCCAAAATTGACGTTGTCTTCTTCTCTGAATCACAACTATCTCTCTCAACTTGCTAGGACAACGACGACCCGATTTAATGAGGACAAGACGATGGCATAGAGGTGAAATGTGATAAAATTCCCTACTCATCACTTCCGAGATGAAGATAGAAAACTTAGCGGCATGACTCTAATCGAAACAAACCCGTGTCGGCCGGAGCGTAAGCAATTGGTGACAATGCCAAAACTGAACGTTCTCGTGCCATTTCTCCCGAAAGGCCTTACCAAAGTCGAGGATTGAAGACCCTTTTCCCTAGATGACCAGTTTCGCCTTCGTCCACAATTTTGGTTTGCAACTGAAATACCCAACAACACCAGATGCAAGCCTCAAATTTTTCTCTATTTCTAGGTTACGAGAAGCAAAGATGAATCCACGTGTCCCATTTGAAGGCTGATGAGCACTAATTATGCCATGTTTTCCCTGTATTTTATGGTTGAATTGTATGGTGAATATGAGCTTTAACTGCATTCAATCTAAGGAAAAAGGCATTAATTCATGATATAGGGAACTGAAGCACAAGAACCACTTACATCCTAAACATGTGGTAAGAAAGAACAAGTTTTGAGGTTTTATTAAGAAAGTCACGTAACATAGCCGATGCCATGCTATAGCATCAGGACAACTTTACCCAAGTGCAATATAATGCATCCCTAACACTATAGCATAGTAAATGACGTAGTGCTATGCGGAATATGTCCTGATCTTTTGTCAAGATTTTTTCAGGAAATATAGTGCGGGTCAAAAATAACGGTTAGATTGCTGACATATTGGAATAGAAGATGCGGAGGATCGAAACTAAAAGATTTGAAGAATCCCACAATATCAATAGAATCAATCTACCGAGATTGGAAAGAGAGATATGATTAGACCACGTCAAATTAGGAAAGGTCCAGTTCGTGGAACGTACGCTACAAGTAGACTAGACTATATAAGGAAACAACAAATAACCCTAAAAAGGTCGAGTCCTCGAGAGTCAAAGACCAATCATATACGGCTAGACTCGAAAGAAGAGTGAGAGAAGTTGTGAAGCATGAGGACTCCAAGAGAACCCAAAGATCCTTCCTTGCGGTGACGAGTGAAGAAGACGTGGAGTGGTGACGTGACATGGCTTCTTCCATGCCATCGGAACCTCCATCAAGGTTTTTGTTTCTTTATTTTAATCTTTTATCATGGGCTATTCTGTAGTACTCTGTTTTGTGATTCCCTCGTCGGTCATGAACTAACTTCCCGAAGTTGAATGAGGATGATTTTCTAAGTATAGAATGAACCCGTTGCTAGTTCTTTATTAAATATATTCAGTTGCTAGTTCTTTATTAAATATATTCAGTTGCCTATCAGTGATTTAATTTCTTGTCGATTAGCAAGAGCTAAGGGTTAGATCAGTGGCTTCGGCTTACCAAGAGGGAGTCGGGTTAGACATCTGAGAAGCAGTGATTGCTAGGCAGGCTGGTGCAAGGCATGACCTATTATTGTAGACTTCAGACATGGGTCTACCGCTCATAACTATACACCTTGATTAGTATTGATAATCCAACTAGAAAAATTAACATAGACATATGGGAGAAGTGCAGAACAGGATTGTATGTATCGGATACGAGAGCTTCGGTAGATTAGCGTGGGTGGTTATCTGAATAACTTTGCTTATGGTGTTCATGCTGCAGTAATTGTGAGAGATATACAGTGTGAATGCTATAGCATTGCGTATAGGCAGCTAGTGGAATAATATGCTTAGAGAGGATTCCGAGTTCAACCTATCCTCTTACTGATATCTTTTTACGACTACGATCACTTATTTATTTTCTTGTTTATTAGTATAGGTATCAAAACTCTCAAACCAATTAATTCACTTTCTTTTAAAGCATAACTACTTCTGCAATTTAGTGTCAACATTTGGTATCCAGTCTCAAAGGACGATACTCTACTTACTCTTTATTACTTGTTCAACTAGTTCACTTGCCATCAAGGAAATCGACCAACAAAGGCCTCGTGGATAGAGCCACCATTGCTCCATGTCAATGTTCTTAGTAGGCTGATGTTGTTTAGAGGCCCAAAATGGACCTTCATTACTTGTTTGTAGCTTTGCCAAGAAATCGATCTGCCCTCTTCTTCCTCCTCAAAGGCCAGGTGCCATATGTAGGCCCGTTCATCAAGATACTCTTTAACTAGATGTACCTTCCACGTTTCTAGTGTCCGTCGATCTCGAAGAACCTCTCACAACTATATAACCAACCTTCGACATCCTGATGTTGGAATCTTGGTAATTCAAATTCCGTTAATCTTCTCGGGGGAGTTTATTGGTATCTCATACTTGTTCAATAGGGGCATCTAAAATGATTTCTATTGGCGCTTCTTAACTGTAATACCCAAAATTTCTTGTTGGTCTTAAATACAATATTTTGATAAATAGAGTCTAATTAATAGGTGAATATGTGGTCTCAAATTTTGAGACATGTTTATTTTATTTTCTAGGCAATTTTTCCCCTAGAAATTGGAATAGCCAATAGGTTAATAAATTATATTTGGCATCATAAAATACCATAAATGAAATAAACACTATATCTAAATTATGATTCATATGGAGATGAAAATACTTAGACAAATTTAGAGAAAACAATGTCCATTAAATTAACAACTAAACCTTCACTAAATTAAGAAAATTGTCCAAGGTTTCATAATTGATTAAAGAGCCTTAAATACCTATTCTCATAATTTATTGAGAGATTAAACTTTCTAACACCTTATAATTAATAAATAGCTCATGTCTAATTTATAAAAGACCATAAAAAATTACCAAAACACTTGAAACAATTAAGGGCAATTTTTAATAATTAATGAGCAATTAAAACTACCCTAATGGAATATTTAGGTAATTATTCAGCAATTTATATTAAAATAGCCATTGATTAAAGGTGTATTAGCCTAACCAAATGTCAAGAGCTAATAAGGGAGTAAGATTTAGCATTAAATGAATTGTTAGCAATCATAAAACACTTCTTGAACCAATAATATAACAATCAAGAGATGATTAAGCTTATAATTAAGTTGTTAATCAAGAATTAATCAAGAGTTGAAAAAGTCAACAATTGCAACAAGATCTAAAGGTCAAGAATTAATTTCATAAAGATTATCTAAAGGCCCTAATTAATTCTTATAAAGCCTAATCCATGTAACTAGGCAAACAACCAATTAGATAACCCCCACATGCAATCAATTAGAGCATAAAAATGTAACTAAAACTGAACAAAGGGGAGGGGGTCTGTTTTGGCACTTGGGAGAGAGAGAAAGAGTTGCTAAAAATCAAATTGGCCACTTGCATAGAGAGGATAAGGTGGTGAGAGGAAAAATCAAGGAGAAAGTCAAGCCATTAGCCAATGAAGTGATTACACATAAGATGATTAAGATAAACAATGGGATTAATTCAAGATTTAATCAAAGGGGAATCTATACAAAATAAATTGTATCTTGAAATCCACTAATCATCAATCAAAGATAAGAAGTGATTATTAACAAGCAAAATTCAAGCTTCAATTTGACTATAACCAAAGCTATTTTCTCAACTTTTAAGAATTTGCCAATTGAGAAAATGAGAGATTGAGGTCTCTAATTAAAGCCAAAAATCTCAAGAGTTCAAAACCAAAAAGAAAATTTGAATCAAACTTCATTAAGGTCCCCAAATGAATTTTTATCTAGTTATTCTATCTAGTGGAATGGAAGAGGTAGGAAATTCTAACTTAAAAAGGAAGTCAAGAAGTTGTCACAATTTAAACTTCATTTGGAATCCACCAATGAAAGCTAGCAAGACAATTACACAAATATAATAGCCTTTTGCTATAAATAGGGGCTTTGCTCTTCATATTTTCTCACCAATTCACAAAGCTTACAAGCTGAAACATAGAGAGAAAGTGAGAGTGAGAGCCTTGGAGAAAGGAGGAGCAAGTTCTTGGTAAGTTTTCTAGTTCTAGCTTTAAGTTCTTTAAGTTTTAGTTCTTAAATTCTTAGAAGTAGCTTAAATATGCTAGGATGATTTTATATAGATGTTTTTATAGTTAAAATTGCCTTTATCTCGAAAAATTGATGAAGTAGAGGTTATGGCAAAATTTCTGGGAGAAATCATGAAAGTAACGAAGTTCTGGCGAAATTTCATCGGTTTCGGAAATTCTGAAGTCAGCCATGAAAATGCCAGGATTTCATATTGAAATCATGATCACAAAATTCTGATAAAATTCATGGTTAAAACAGACATATAGGGGTTTTTAAATATGTCAAGATCATGTCAAAATGATTTTTGTACAGAGAGTTAAAATTCCTCAAAGTTAGGCTACGAAATTCTGGAAAAATTCTGGGCAGAGGTTCAAAACTTGAAACCTGGGAGTGATTCGTGAAATCTGGGCAAAGGTAACTATTTTTACTTGAAAATAGACATCCTAAGGATTCCAAGGAATTTTACGGATCCTCGTTTCGATTTTTGTAGAATTAATTATGATTTTTCAAAGTTAGACAAAATGCTGCCCAGATTTATACCAGCGTTGTTGTACGAATTTTGAGGGAATAAAGTGAAAAATAAAAGTTGTAAGGGCAAAATGGTCATTAGGGGCCAAAATATCTCTTAGGATATTACTTACAAATTAATAAATACGGTATTACCATTATAGGATCAACGCGATCACAGTTCAGACGTCAAACGTACCGACAACGCCGACGAAGGTACGGACGCGTACTGTAACACTAACTCTGATGTTCATTGTATACCTATATATGATGAGATGTGTTTTTTTTAACTGAGATTCTGTTGTCAAAAGTTATTGACTGTGCACATACAGCTTTATACGGGTTATAGTCATGATAACGCCGTTAAGTTTTCCTAGCGCTGAGGACACGACCGTACATCGTGGCACTGGTGAATAGTGCGATCGTAATAACATTCATATGCAGTGTATATGGTGTGTTATTACTTGGTATATGTGAATTTTACTGTGGTATCATGAATATCTCATACATAATTGTACTTGAACATGAGGTTAACCGTTACCCGAGGTTCAATGGGTATTGAACCTCGGCTCTTACCATAGCTTCGGGATCCTGGAGTAAAAAGGACCGAGACAAGGGTAAGCAGCAGATCTAGGAGCCGGCCGGAGATAGTCCGTTTGTTTGTACTTATGATATTTGAAATTTTTGTACCCGCCATTAAGGCTGATCACATACATTACGGTGGATTTATCGCTTACTTTTTAAATACTATTTACTTCCGATGCTTTACTCGATCATAATACCGTGAAAACGCTTTCAAAAGTTGGGATGTTACATTTTGGTATCGAGCGTACATCCCGGCACGAATTTAACTATGCTACTCCAAACGGTCCGGTGTCTAGAAAGGTTTATTGTGGATCGCCAATCTGTCACCCTCGCACGGTGAGGCCCATGATATACACCGCCCGGCCGGCATTGTTTGAGTAACGGAGTTAGGTTCGGAGTTTTCAACTAAAAGCATTTTATCTGGTATGAACCCGACTCGCTTATAACAAACCATTGGTGCCGAAGGCAAGGCTAGTCTATGTGGATCGCCATTGAGTCACCCCCGGCACGGTGAGGCTCCCATGATAGACACTTACCCGGCCAAACGGTTGATTAACTAAGTTAGGCTCTAAGCCATTATCTTAGAGCATCTTTTGAAAACAAGTACTGATAAAACCCTAGTATTGTTGTAGTGATAAACAGATGAGTTTTCCCTATGTAGATTATTATGAGAGGAGGAGACGTGTAGCACGTCGGTTAGTAGTCTCTGGAAACGTAAAAGTAAGACTGAACCCAGAACCAACAAATCCACCCCCTACGTCTATGCTCGAACCAGAACCATATTTCCCCGCTCCAAAATACCATTTAGACCACGAGTATATGCCAACTACCCCGAAGAGCGAACTAGAGCCAGAATACGACCCTGAATAGCATGCTGCCCCAATAAATGAGCCCGAACCTGTAGCTGGTCCGGAACCCGAACACCATTTCAGACCAGAGTATTTTGACGAATCCTACAACCCTAGACCAGTGTATCATTTCGAACTAGTATATTAATCTAAACCAGTGTACCACCTTGAGCCGGTAGATCACCCAAGCCCTGAAAAACCCCTTGTACCCATTCATAACCATAAACCCTCAGAAATATACCAACCTAAGCTAGTGTACAACCCTGAACCTATACTTCAACCTGATTAGTTATACCCCACTCTAGAACTTAACCTTGAGCTAATACACCTTTCTGCTCCTGAATATGATATTGCTCCGATAATCGATCCCGAACCTGAATACTTCCAATCCAGAATATCTTTACAACACCATATATGACCTAGGACCTTTTCATTCAGTATCCCTGAACACAGTGTATTCAGAACCAATAGCTAGTATACCCTCTGAGTAGACCCTCTGAGCCAGAAAAGACCTATAGGGTCAGATCATTCATCCATCAATAATAACCGTGCGTATTTCCAGCTGTTAAGCTACCAAGATGATTCCGGAAGTGAATCTTTTTATAAACCCAAATACCCTGCGATGTGTCTTGAGTACACACAAAGAGCTGATAAGCGCTCTACGAACGAACTTCCTAAAGGCAGAACATTTTAGGCAACATGTAAACAATTAGTCATTAGTACGACAATACGGAAATGTTAAATATGATTACAGGTATTAAAGTCAGTTAGTCATTATGGCGGGTATATTACCTTATGTGGAGTATGTATTTGTTTAGAAAATTAAGTTATTCCTTAATATGTGTCATTCTTAATAGAAAGATAAGATGACAAATTTGCAAGGAACTAGAGTTCCTAGAGGCCGAGGTAGAGATAGAGATAGAGTTAGACAACCACAAATAAAACCAATTCCAATACCTAGAGCAATACTTTTTCATTGGGGTCTTGATCATCGTTATGAACCCGGCATAATCATAATCAAGGCATCATTGAGGGCCGTATAGGTGGTCCATTTTGCTCTACCCTCTAGGTCAGTTTGTCTTCATAGATAGTGTGAGATACCTTAATGATAAGGGACAAATTAGCTAGTATCGAAATACTCTTTATGGAGTATGTACTCAAGGAAGAAAAATCAAATAGTAAGTTGGTACCTAAGTATATGTTAGGAGACATGTCTAGAAAACGATGGTTCCGTTAACCCGTTGGCATCCATATTGGTGTTATAATAAAAACTTGAAAGTACATAAGAGGAGAAGTGAGGTTTATGTGGTATATGATATTGAGTTCCGCTTTTCCTTGTATGCATGATTTTGTTTTTTTAAATGTTTTAGATATATCTTGCCAAAACTCAAAAACCCCTTTCTTTATGTTGTTGTGAAGAGATATGTCTTATTGAATAGAATTTAAGCATCATCATGAAGTTTAGGATAAATCAAGCAATGCTTTGTATGAACTCTCTCTTATCATTTGGACCATTTGCATGATTAGAATCTAGTGTTCTCTAGGTTGACATTGAAAACCTTGTGTGATCATATGCTTGCTGATAAACACGTTTTGTACGATATGAGATTGCATTGGATATTTGCGCTTTAAGGTTGTTGTTAAAACTTGAAACTTGTATGATTTAATATATTAAGTATGTTACACATATGTTTAAATGCTTACTTTATTTCTGAAAATTTCCAACCAAATATAACTCATAGACAAGATGTTGACCAATTGTTTGTTCACTCGAATCTAACTTGAGCATTTCACTTAAATTTTCCAAACTAAGCTAGTTTGAAACTATGTTTTTGAAAGTGATTCTTCTTTAAATTTGTTAAATATTGTTAAGTGCACACTTTATTAAGATATTTCATTAAAGTTTATGCATGCAATTATTGTAGTCCAACCAACTAGTAAAGAACTCTAAATGGTGACACTTGCATAGGGTGTTAGAAATATGTTGGAAGTAACACTTAAATAGTTAGTGGAAAGTCTAGGTGTTTTGTGTTAACCTACTCTAAAAAAAAAAAAAAAAAAAAAAAAAAAAAAAAAATAAAAAAAAAAAAAAAAAAAAAAAAAAAAATTTGCATGTCTAATGATGCTATGACTTGTACATCCTTGTGATATTACTTGCTTCATTAAATTATATTTGCAAATCTGAGTTCGGAAATTTTACTTCATTATACAAGAAAATCTTTAACGAATCAAATTCATGAAAGTAGCTTGGAGTATACTATATGTGCATTACCACTCTTTGAATTTTGCTATCACACTTGTGAAGGTCTGAACCAATGAATATTGTTGATATCATTTTTCTTAAATTACTTGACCATCCATTAACTTTGTTTTAGTAATCTCTTCTGTCGTAAGTCTGATTGTTAGTTATTGGTGTGTTAAAACGAGATCAGTTTCAAAATGATGCATGTTAAAATTAGATGAAACCTGAGGGATAAACTGGATTTGATTATTGAAATGACACTTGGTGAAATTTTGTGGCATGCTTTGCATAGGAACCTTGTTTTGAAATGCATTGTACTTTTAATCCATTTAAATTAAGATTTCTTATCACTGTATCATAATGAGATAACCATGCATTATATATCCTTGTTTCATTTTGAAATTTTGATGAACGTCTTCAAGTTAACATACATGAACTATTTGGCTCGACAAATTTGAATTTATCTTTGGTGCTTGGTAAGAACAGAAACCGTAAGGATGAGATTCCTGGATTTTAAAGACATAAAGCTCTAAATATGAAATTTTGAGTGTACACTCTAGTAAATCTGGATTAATTAATAGTTAGTATTGTTGTTGTTGATACTCCTAAAACCCTACTTTAGTACACCACCGTCTTGATATGTTGTGTTGAATTCCCGTCCAAACCAATTAGATTTCAGATATATAAAACATAAATTGGAATGTATAGGTTACAGTAGTAATTGAAGTTGAATTTTTTTGTCTTCTTGTTATTTGCATCTATTGATAAGTACTGGACATGAAATTTGTAGTAGCATGTGGAATTCATGGAAACTAAATGGAACTTAAAAAGTTGTTCGATTTCATTGAAACTATTTTTGGTTACTTTGTATGTTGACTTCTCCTCACTCCCGATAAAAATATGGAATATAAAATCCTCATATTATGTTAGGAATTTAGCATAATAATTACCTTAGCAAAGAAAAGATTTGCCGTTGTAGTCAACAATTCGTGGATAGAAACTAGTATCAAGCTTCTAATGTAGTCTAAGAGTTAGACTTGGGAGAGATTTAGATAGAATAGACGAGCATATGCTTGAAATCTAGGTGTACGAATGTACACGGGGCTGTGTCTCTAGGCCTTAAGACAGTAGTACTTATCACTGTATGAAATATGAATTGTTATAGTGACCTTAGACTAGTATGTCTACAGTACGTCCCGAGTCTATTAAAATATTTACTATACCAGGTAGTAGGGCTAAGGTCCCTAGTATTGTGATAATGAATTGAGCCTAAGGCCAATATGTGTTAAGCCGAGAGGCGAATGGGTCAGGCGGTAAGGCCTGCGTAACCAAGCACGATGAGGAAGGATGAGAAGGTCCTATGTTTGAATACTGTGCTTAAGTACAGAAATGAATAAAATTATTATTTGAATATTAGAGTGCATGCTAAGTAAGCATGCATAGTAAGGAAATAGACTAGATGTCTACGTTTTCGAGTTTATACGATGGAACGTCAAGGGCGAACGTGTCGATCCACCGTGATCCGAGCGAAGTCGCTTGGACCAGATCTGATTGACTAGACCTCCGAACAAATCGTTTTATTCAAAAGACAACTTCTAGCAAAGACAATGCGGACGGAAGAGCTACGACGACAAAAGGGAGAAGGCTTCGAGGAGAAAATTTAGTCCACGTTACGTAAGACCATTCGAAAATTTTAGTTAAACATGAACCAGTCACTTATCAGATAACGTTACCCCAGAACCCGATTAATCTCCATAACATTTCCTGTGTTTCTCATACCAATCAGACCGCAATCGTGACATAGAGTATGAGGTGTTTTAAGTGGCCACCGTATGTAGGCGCCACGGAAACATTTTTGTTGTGTCAAGGTACGACATGACAAATACCTTCGTAATTAAGTCAAGTGAATTCTCGATCACCGAGAGAAGCAGATGTGAAAACATTCTAATAGGGTACATTTCTAGAATCTATGGTTCAAGTCTAGTTAGTATAGAGCAAATTTCGAGGACGAAATTTTATTTAACTGGGGGAGAAATGTAATACCCAAAATTTCTTGTTGGTCTTAAATACAATATTTTGATAAATAGAGTCTAATTAATAGGTGAATATGTGGTCTCAAATTTTGAGACATGTTTATTTTATTTTCTAGGCAATTTTTCCCCTAGAAATTGGAATAGCCAATAGGTTAATAAATTATATTTGGCATCATAAAATACCATAAATGAAATAAACACTATATCTAAATTATGATTCATATGGAGATGAAAATACTTAGACAAATTTAGAGAAAACAATGTCCATTAAATTAACAACTAAACCTTCACTAAATTAAGAAAATTGTCCAAGGTTTCATAATTGATTAAAGAGCCTTAAATACCTATTCTCATAATTTATTGAGAGATTAAACTTTCTAACACCTTATAATTAATAAATAGCTCATGTCTAATTTATAAAAGACCATAAAAAATTACCAAAACACTTGAAACAATTAAGGGCAATTTTTAATAATTAATGAGCAATTAAAACTACCCTAATGGAATATTTAGGTAATTATTCAGCAATTTATATTAAAATAGCCATTGATTAAAGGTGTATTAGCCTAACCAAATGTCAAGAGCTAATAAGGGAGTAAGATTTAGCATTAAATGAATTGTTAGCAATCATAAAACACTTCTTGAACCAATAATATAACAATCAAGAGATGATTAAGCTTATAATTAAGTTGTTAATCAAGAATTAATCAAGAGTTGAAAAAGTCAACAATTGCAACAAGATCTAAAGGTCAAGAATTAATTTCATAAAGATTATCTAAAGGCCCTAATTAATTCTTATAAAGCCTAATCCATGTAACTAGGCAAAACAACCAATTAGATAACCCCACATGCAATCAATTAGAGCATAAAAATGCAACTAAAACTGAACAAAGGGGAGGGGGGTCTGTTTTGGCACTTGGGAGAGAGAGAAAGAGTTGCTAAAAATCAAATTGGCCACTTGCATAGAGAGGATAAGGTGGTGAGAGGAAAAATCAAGGAGAAAGTCAAGCCATTAGCCAATGAAGTGATTACACATAAGATGATTAAGATAAACAATGGGATTAATTCAAGATTTAATCAAAGGGAATCTATACAAAATAAATTGTATCTTGAAATCCACTAATCATCAATCAAAGATAAGAAGTGATTATTAACAAGCAAAATTCAAGCTTCAATTTGACTATAACCAAAGCTATTTTCTCAACTTTTAAGAATTTGCCAATTGAGAAAATGAGAGATTGAGGTCTCTAATTAAAGCCAAAAATCTCAAGAGTTCAAAACCAAAAGAAAATTTGAATCAAACTTCATTAAGGTCCCCAAATGAATTTTTATCTAGTTATTCTATCTAGTGGAATGGAAGAGGTAGGAAATTCTAACTTAAAAAGGAAGTCAAGAAGTTGTCACAATTTAAACTTCATTTGGAATCCACCAATGAAAGCTAGCAAGACAATTACACAAATGCCATAGCCTTTTGCTATAAATAGGGGGCTTTGCTCTTCATATTTTCTCACCAATTCACAAAGCTTACAAGCTGAAACATAGAGAGAAAGTGAGAGTGAGAGCCTTGGAGAAAGGAGGAGCAAGTTCTTGGTAAGTTTTCTAGTTCTAGCTTTAAGTTCTTTAAGTTTTAGTTCTTAAATTCTGAGAAGTAGCTTAAATATGCTAGGATGATTTTATATAGATGTTTTTATAGTTAAAATTTCCTTTATCTCGAAAAATTGATGAAGTAGAGGTTATGGCAAAATTTCTGGGAGAAATCATGAAAGTAACGAAGTTCGCGAAATTTCATCGGTTTCGAAATTCTGAAGTCAGCCATGAAAACGCCAGGATTTCATATTGAAATCATGATCAAAAAATTCTGATAAAATTCATGGTTAAAACAGACATATAGGGGTTTTTAAATATGTCAAGATCATGTCAAAATGATTTTTGTACAGAGAGTTAAAATTCCTCAAACTTAGGCTACGAAATTCTGGAAAAATTCTGGGCAGAGGTTCAAAACTTAAAACCTGGGAGTGATTCGTGAAATCTGGGCAAAGGTAACTATTTTTACTTGAAAATAGACATCCTAAGGATTCCAAGGAATTTTACGGATCCTCGTTTCGATTTTTGTAGAATTAATTATGATTTTTCAAAGTTAGACAAAATGCTGCCCAGATTTATACCAGCGTTGTTGTACGAATTTTGGGGGAATAAAGTGAAAAATAAAAGTTGTAAGGGCAAAATGGTCATTAGGGGCCAAAATATCTCTTAGGATATTACTTACAAATTAATAAATACGGTATTACCATTATAGGATCAACGCGATCACAGTTCGGACGTCAAACGTACCGACAACGCCGACGAAGGTACGGACGCGTCGTAACACTAACTCGATGTTCATTGTATACCTATATATGATGAGATGTGTTTTTTTTAACTGAGATTCTGTTGTCAAAAGTTATTGACTGTGCACATACAGCTTTATACGGGTTATAGTCATGATAACGCCGTTAAGTTTTCCTAGCGCTGAGGACACGACCGTACATCGTGGCACTGGTGAATAGTGCGGTTCGTAATAACATTCATATGCAGGTGTATATGGTGTGTTATTACTTGGTATATGTGAATTTTACTGTGGTATCATGAATATCTGTCATACATAATTGTACTTGAATATGAGGTTAACCGTTACCTGAGGTTCAATGGGTATTGAACCTCAGCTCTTACCATAGCTTCGGATCCTGGAGTAAAAAGGACCGGAGACAAGGGTAAGCAAGCAGATCTAGGAGTCGGCCGAGATAGTCCGTTTGTTTGTACTTATGATATTTGAAATTTTTGTACCCACCATTAAGGCTGATCACATACATTACAGTGGATTTATCAGTTACTTTTTAAATACTATTTACTTCCGATGCTTTACTCTGATCATAATACCGTGAAAACGCTTTCAAAAGTTGGGATGTTACATTAACTGACTACTGTTGTCGCTACCATACACTGAAATAACGAGTCTCGAAGCTGTAATGAATAAGAGACTAGGCTTAGAATCTTGGAGGGAATGTCTTCGGCTGTACTTCCGATTAACAAGAATGCCAGGTCAATTAAATTTTGGATTCTGGGCTGTCAAGAATGCTAGCCTGATGATCATTTTGAATTCTGGTTGTCAAGAGATATTTCTAGATGTCTCTTTTTGGAGTTTCTTGACTGAATGGATTCCAAATGTAAAATGAATTGAAAGAGAATGACTCTACCTGGTCCAAGATTGCACTTGGGGCTTGTTCTATATTTTTTTTGAAGTTTCTTGAATATCAAAATTGAGCTGAGAAAGAGGAGGAAGGTTCTGATCTGTTCCAAAAATTCAGCGGGGGAGCTGAGGATGACTACTCACTCTGATACCATTGATAGCTAGGGTATAGAGAAATTAAGAAATCAGAGGGTAAGGACAAAAATCAGAGGGGTTGAGAAGAGAAACAAGAGAAGGAGAGAGCAGCATCCAATCTAGAATTCCCTTATTCATTCATCATAACAATTCACTGAACATCTCTACTGTAGTCTAAGCCTTCTTATTTATAAGCCACTGATTATAGACTCCATAAGCCAATTTCCCAATGGTAACTAACAAGTCATAACAGAAATAACAACCATAACAACTAACTACTAACTTCCTAGCTCCCTAACTAATTAACTAACTCTAATATTTCTATGCTTTACATATCAAATATCATCCAAATAAATGAATAAAACGGTAAAGGAAGTGGCAGTATTCTTGAGAAACAAGGAATGACCAAATTGAGATTGTTGATAACCACATGAAATAAGAGCCTTAGACAATTAGAGAACCATTGTCTACTAGCCTATTTGAGACCATCAAGAGATCTTTCTAACTTGCAAACCTTGTTTGGAGAAGAAACAACCAAGCCAGGAGGAGGTAACACATATACCTCTTCATCAAGATCACTAGATAAAAATGCATTGTTGACATTGAATTGCTTCAAATGCCAATTGTGATCTGCAGCAAGGGCAAGTAATAATCTCACAGTAGTTAGTTTAGCAACCTGGGAAAATGTATCATTATAGTCAATACCCTCAACTTGTGTATAATCCTGAGCAACAAGGCTACCTTTACATCAATTAAGGGTACTATCTGAGTTATATTTCTTAGCAAAAACCCAATTACGCCTAATTGGGCACTTCCCAGGAGGTAAATCAGTTATCAATGAAGTTTGATTTTGTTGCAAAGCCTCAAGTTTAGCATTAATAGCATTTCTCCAACCCTCATTTTTATTGGCTTTAGAATATGACTTAGGTATATCATCAATAGAAATGGAACAAACAAAATGATGATATAAAGGAGAAAGACGATGGAACAAACAAAATGATGATAGAAGGGGGATGATAGATACTTGCCCCAAAGAATCTTGCGTAGTTGAAGCACATTGAAGAGTAATATGATAATCATGCAAATAATTGTTTGGTCTATATGGTCTAGTCGAGCGACGCAACAAAGGGACAAAAGGGATAGATGGGGAAACATCTAGAGGACTAGGAATAGGGGAAACATGTGAATATGAAGACAAAGGATCAGGGGGTAAATCAGAAACATCTAGTGGTGGAAAATCTTGAGGTAAAGGAATAGAATCAGACTTGTGCATAGAATCTAAATTGCAAAAAGGGAAAATAGATTCATAAAAATTTACATGAAGAAAGACAAGAATCTATCTAGTATGGATATCTAAAGTGACAAAACCCTCAGTAGAAATCTGGAAGGTTAACAGAAATGGGTGATATACGTTTATAAGAGGCAAACAAGGAAAGGTTAGAACACACAAGATCAGTAGCTCCATAATCTATGATCCAAGAGTTAGAAAATGACTGAAATAAACAAGTTAAAGAAATACCATTGATAGAAATTTTGTTGGCAAAAGCAGAGGGCAAAGTTGAAGTTTCTGCTTGAACAGTTGAAGTTTCTGCTTGAACAAGTGCCAGCAACCTTTGTTATTGATCTAGTGTGAAATTGTATGAAGTGTTTGCTACCCGAGTAGAGTCAATAGTATCTTTACTAAGAATTAGCTAAGACGATACAGCATTGACAAAAGGATTCCGGAAACTTAATCATGGTGGGAAGCCATGTTTCTTGTACCAAGTGGCTTCAGTGTGTTTGGGTTTACCACAATATGTGCATTTTTTGAAGAACCAAAGTAAGCAGAGTTAGACTGCTTTGGAACAGAGGATCGAGGGCCTGAGAATTCAGAGAAGAGAGTAGTAACTTCAGACACATTATATCCCATTTCCCTTTCATGTTGTTGCACTAAAGCAAATACTCGATTAATAGGGGGAAGCAGATCAATCAACATTATTTGTGATTTAACATATGAGAATTGATCACTGAGTCCTTTCAAGAACCTAATGGAAAAGCAAGAGCTAAAAAAAAAATATATAACTACCAAATCGCCCCAAGACAACAAATAAGAAGACAGATACCTGTTATTCACTCAACACATATAAGAAACACGTGCATGTTATCCAACAATCCTACTCCACAACCATATTTATCTTTCAACACTCGTTAATTTGAAGGGATCACTTACTATACTTTTGGTGGTACACGTTCTTCCAAGTCATAAACAGGAAATTAAGCAAAATTGCAGAACGCAAATCACACATACCATGACACATAATCCTTTGAAGAAAAACTAAAAGAACAAACATATAATATGCAAGACCCTTAAAGCATATAATATTGATAAAAGAAAGTTAAAGCTTTTCACAGTGAAGAGAATCGAACCGTGAAATTTATCTGGGTGTGCATTTTATTGCATAGCACGTCTTTAGTTGTAGATGTGAGTAATATCGTGCAACCTGTGTGATTTGAACCATACGGAATTCCTACCTTGACCAAATCAAGCCCCTTATAGAGGTCACACAGTACAATAAGAATTTTTTGCTCACTTTTTAACCTCTGATTTAGTTCTTTGGCTCTTTCATCTTTGGATTTGTGATTAAAAGTGAGCCCTAGTTGGCACGCAATCTCCTCTTGAATCTTCTTCACGTCAGGTTTTCTTGTTACAGTTGCAGTAAAAATCTTATCAAAGGGATGCTCTCTATGAATTTTTGTATAAACTCTTTCAAGAAGGGCTACTTTGTAGTGGCAATGTGAGCTATAGACTCCAATTAAGTGGATATCAGGATCAGCTAATGCCTCCATAACATTCCTCAGGACTGGCTTTGTCTCTTCTATATGATCAAAAATCTAGGAATCGCGCAATATTCTACAGCGGAAAGGAGACTGCCTTTTATTACCCTTGATATGGCGCCTCATCTTCGCTTCTTCTTCGGTGCACATAGTGTAGCTCAGGTTGTTATTTTGAGATTGAGGATTGTGTGCCTGCGATTTGAAATAACTAAGGCCAATTGAGAATTTATCTTATGGTGATGTGAGAATCCTGTGCCACAAGCAATTCATTAAGATCTGAAAAATATAGCTACGAGGGGAGTACCTTTCTGAAGAAAGTAGCCTGAAACAGTCTCCAGAAATTGCATTGCTGCTTCGTCATTATATTTTTCTGTACGTAAATGTGAAGAATTGTGTTGCAGTGCGTGTATTATGACGCATTCAATAATTAACGAAACGCGGATACAGAGAGCCTAATGTTCCGTTAACAATTGGTGTTTTGTAGTCTCTCATATGCTCCAGCTAACTGAGATTCCCCTGATATTAGCTGTCTGTTTGGGAATTTAGTATTATTATTATTATTATTATTTTCATTTTCATAACATTCTAGTGCGTCCTGTTTGTTTAAGTTTTTTTAACCCCAAAAAAAAAAAAAAAAAAAAATCATATATTTTTAAAACAAATATATTGTAAGCTTTTTTTGTTGTTGTGAATTTAAGCTTTTAAAGATAGTCAAAATTTAAAACACAGGTCGATTTCTAATTATTTATCAATTTTAGAAGTTATTTTGATTTAGGTAACTTTCAAAGATAATCTGATGCATGTGCATGAGGTAATATCATACAAAAAAATTAATTGCATATAATCTGCTGCTCGGTTATTCCACCTACTCACGTGATCCGCTAGATTATTGGTATTCTGGGTCGCCAAATCTTACTCCTGAGAGGATCCGCTGGTTAGTTTTAAGATTCAGATTCTTGTTAATAAATATTTTTCCTTAGTTCTTCCCCGGCTCCTTAATTCTCCCTTTTTAATTTTTAGGATAATTAATTTATAAGTTCTTATAATTTTAACCAATTTTTAATTAGATCCTTATAGTAGTTGTTTCCTTTTACGAGGTTCTTATACTTTCACTTATTTTTATGCTAGTCCCTTTAGTGTTTTTCTTCTTATCCGATTCTTATAATTTCACCTGATTTTTAATTCATGCCCTGTGATTTTTTTACTTATCAATTTATTTTAAAATGAAATAAAATATAAATATAAATATTATTAATAGTAATAATAATTAAATCATTAATGTAATAAATTCGTATATAAATAATTAATATAATTAGAAATATGAACTATAATGATATTTTATTTTTACAAGATTATATTATGTTAAGAAAATTATATTTAAAAAACTAATGAAAAATTGAACTAGAAAATTTGAAAGAGTATTAAAATAAAATTATGAGAATAACTTACTATTTATGGAGTATTATTATTTATACAATAATATTTAAAATATTATAATTAATATCTTAGGATATCTCTGCGTTAAAAATTTGGACGAAGCATTAAGTTGCCGACATCTTTACAAAGGCACTTGGCGCTTATAGATTTTAAGATATTTCCACCAAGTTGCGCACTCGTAATCTTCATGCCTCAACTTGAGGAAGAGTGAAGGCAATAGATCTCAGAGAATATCACGAGATTTCATATTATAATATTGTGATAATTTTATAATTTTATTATTAACTAATATTGTAAATATTAGTATGGAGATATGAATCATATGATTGTTATGATATTCTATCAGGGTACTAACATTATATATACATATATATATATACACACACATATACACACACATACATGTATATACATACATATAGGTGTGCGTAATCAATCAATAATGATAGGTGTGTAATATTTCACCAATATTGTAAATATTGTATGAAGATATGATTGTTATGATATTCAGTATTAGCGTACTAGCATTATATACATATATATACATACATACACACACATACATATATATATATATATATATATATATATATATTTATGTGTGTGTGTAATCAATCAATAATGATAGACGTGTAATTCATTCTTATTTTAATATTTCACATTATAAATAGGATTACTTTATATATAAAAACACAGACACCACCTACTTGAGATGCAGGAGAAAGATCAACCATGAATGCGACTCAATCATGCATGAAGAAGACGCAGAAATTTGAATGCATTTTCGTCAATATATTTTAATGTGCCAAGTAATGTGAAGACTTGTGTTGCGCATAGGAGTGAGTTGTGAGATTATGTTTTGACTGGGAAATTGATGGGAACAATTTGCTTTCTCTCCCTAGGTAAAGACGGATAACCCATGTGATGTATAGATGACCGAGTTACCCCGTTGAATAAAAATGAATTATTAATATAAACAAAAAATTTCGTTGGTAATTATACTCATATTAATATGAGGTCGGTTTATGTTTCGTTTGTTGCAGCTTCTACTTTGGTCTGATACCCTTTGTTGTTCGAAGTGAAGTTGGTAGATTATTACATCAGCCTTTGTTGTCCGAGTTCCAGGCTATGGATCATTATTTTCTTGAAGATTAGTTGTTGCATGTGCAAGCTGCTTTCAAATTGAGGGGTATTAGAGTATAGAGTATATTATAATTAGTTTCCTATTTTCTTGTCTTACTTACTTTGTAAGTAGTTTTCTATTTTCTTGTCTTAGTTACTTTGTAATTAGTTTTATATTTGTAGGAATTAGTTAGAGATAGTGGTTATCAATTTATTTATAACTAGCTTATACTCACATATTATGAATTAAGGAAATACAATCAAAATTTCTTCATATTCTTGCTTTTCTAATACTTGTGAAATTATGGAACAAAGAGTTGAAGTATGATCTTTCCTTATTTTATTTTCTGGGTTGTAATCATATAATGTGCATAAATGGTGTTACATTGGTATTCTTTTGAAGCCATGCAGGAGTTAAATATTAATAGGCCTCGTAGAGTTGCTTATTTAGTAGCTGGTGATTAAGCTATTTGTAAGTACAATTTACCTCATCCATTTTGTGCATGGTTCCGAAGGTTCAATGCATATTAATTATTGTTGTGGAACTTGTTTGGCCTTTTGGTGAAATTTTTCTTTCAGCTGTAAAACTGGATTGATTGCACTGCTATCATTCCTCCTTTATCTTTGTTCTCCTACAGTTTGCCTAAAATTAACAAAATTATTGCTCTTGGATTGTTCAGCTTTACTATTCTCAGAGTGAGAAGTGCTAACAATTGAGCTCCCCTTGTCTTAAATCCAGAGTTAAAAAAATAGAAAAAAGGGAAAAAAAAAGAAGAAGGAACAAAACAAAACAGATTTTTCTCTTTTCCCTTGTTCAATTTCTGTTGTCTCAAAAGTGATCAAATGCTTGCAGTTAAACATGTTTTAGCATTTTTCTATTTTGGTATTTGTGCTTTGAACACACTGATATCCTGGATTTGTATGAATTATTGTTACAAGTGTTATCCAAATTTTTGTACACAGTTTGAAAAATATAGCAACCAAGGGAGCACCTTTCTGAAGAAAGTAGCCTTAAACCGTCTCCAGAAATTGCAGTGCAATTTGAAGAACCTTTACTCATTAATTTGAAGGGATCAATTAGTATTTTTTTTTGGTGATGGATTGCACAAAGAAACTTCTTCAACTTACATTCTTACATGTCGTAAAGAAGAAACTAATCAAAATTACAGAATACAACTCACACATAGCATGAGACATAATGGAATGAAGGAAAAAAAAGCAAGCATATAATATGCTTGCCCTCTAAAATATATATAACACTGATAAAATAAATTTAAAAAAAATAAATTTAAAAAAAAAAAAAAAAAAAAGGCCAAGGTTTTCACAGTGAAGAGAATCGGACCGTGAAATTTATCTGGGTATGCATTCGGTTGGTTAGCAGTTAGCACATCTTCAGTTGTTGAAGTGAGTAATATCTTGCAACCTGAACCATACGGAATTCCCATCTTGCTTGAGTCAAGCCCCTTATAGAGGTCACACAGAACAATGAGAATTTTCCACCAGTTTTTAACCTCTCAATTAGTTCTTTGGCTCTTTCATCTTTGGATTTGTGATTAAAAGTGAGCCCTAGTTGGCACGCAATCTCTTATTGAATCTTCTTCACATCAGGTTTTCTTGTTACAGTTGCAGTAAGAATCTTATCAAAGAGATGCTCTCTATGAATTCTTGTATAAACTCTTTCAAGAAGAGCTACTTTGTAGTGGCAATGTGAGTTCAATTAAGCGGATATATCAGGACTGGCTTTGTCTCTTCTATATTATCAAAAATATAGGATTCGCGCAATATTCTACAGCGGAAAAGAGACGGCCTTTTATTACCCTTGATATAGGGTGATAAGGGCGGAGTCACGTTGTTGATTGGGGGGCACTATTTGGGATTTGATTTTTTTTTTTTTAAAAAAATATATATATATATATATATCAAGTTAAACAAGTTTGAATTAATAACTTGAATATAATGGTTTTAAATTTCCATTTCCATTAGCATTATTTGTCTACTTTCCTTGAATTAATACATGTTTAAATGATTGTCCGCTCTTAAATTAAGTGCACACGCTTACTACATCAAGATTGCACTTTGTAACAGGATGAGGGATTAATAGTTAAATGATATGATTGTTTAGTGCCTTATATTGAAAAAGATGTATTTGATAGTATTAATAATAAGGCAATTATGATGGAATTCTAAAAAATAAGGCCTAGAAGAATGACATTGTAATTATTTTTATTATAATATACTTTTGTTATCAAGATATAGGTACTTGAACTTATTAAATGCCCCCCGTTCTTTGTAATTTATGTAGCTGCATTTTTAATAACACTTAACCTTGCTTTTTTCTAAATGACAGTTTGTAAAATAATTGCCTTTCTTATTATATCATCAAGATTCACTAGATTTCATGAATATTTTTTTCTTATTTATATTCTTTTGTTTTTAAAATTTTCCTTAAAAAAAATTCTAAGGCAGCCATGGTGGTAAGGTTGCGATTTGGGTGAGCATATGGGAAAGTTAAATGAGAATGAGAACGTAAAGAGAGATAACTAAAGTTGTTAAAAGAAAATAAGTTGAGAAGACAATGAGGATATATAAGATAAAGAATAAGCAAGAATTTAAATTACTATGTTTTAAAGAGAAAGTACGTATCTCACTGACTCTTTAACAACAACAAAATCCTTAATAGGAAGATGAGCCAAATCATCACCCATCGACTATTAAAGTCCAAGGAGAATCTCTCATACCAATTTACTCTTTGAAGATTCGATACTTGATTAATGAGCCGCTATGTAACACCCCTACAAATTGAAACCAACATACTTGTAGTTATCAATATTCCAATTGGAAGAAAATATCCTAGAGAAAAATTGAAGAAAGCCCAAAAGGAAAATACCCCATTGACCGCCGAGACCCACGGACCTAGATGGAGACCGAACCGGGTAGAATGGAAAGACCGGGGATCTGAATTGTGGGACCCAAGAGGCGCCACTTAGGCATAGGAAAAGTCTAGAAGATTTGGGGAAAAAGTCAAGGGTAATTATTGAGCCCGGCCAAAATTGGTAATTTCCATAAATTCCGAGCCAAAGTAGGTAATTTTCCCTAAATGTAAAGAAAATATCTAGATATTTGTAGAAGAGGAGGCGCCACATGGCAAAAATCTAGGAGCCTTTGGAATTCTCTAGAATTGCTTGGAAAGAAAGAAAAGAAAAATCGCCAAGCACCTTGTAGTGCGTTGGCACTAGTGCCAGACTTAGGAGTCTGGTCTCCCCCCTCCCCCTCAGGGGTTCGACCCCTGCCAGTTGTAATAAAAAAAAAAAAAAAAATCAATACAAAAGTCAACTGTGGGACCCACACTTTAGACAAAAAGGGTAAAATGTGAATAAATGTGTAAAAAATAATTGGATCAGGTATGTGGGCCCTAAATGGTGCCACATATGTCCACTTGGGCAGATAAAAACGTGGGGAAAGGTTGGTAATTATTAAAAAAATTTTGGGCCATAATTGCAATTTTCAAAAGTTTCGGGCTAAAACGCGTAATTTGCCCTAAAAGCAAAAAATATCCAGATATTTTTTGTTGAGGGAGGCAGCACGTGGAAGCACCCTAGGAGACCCTGGAGAATTCTAGAAAGCTTGGGAAATAAGTCAAATACTCAGATCTCATGATTACACAACAATCAGAAATTACGCCTGTTAATTGTAATTCTACCGGATCAAGTTAACCTTTATTAAAAGCCTTTGAATCATCATTTTCACCCCTAGAGGGGCGAAAATTTAAAAATAGGAGAGAAAGAGATCTGCATCTCCACCATACTCCAAGCTCAAGGATCAAGATCTCAAGCTCATCCATCGGCTTGCCGAATCTAGGTAACCCAAAAACCCTTGCTTTCTTGAGTTCTAGCCATGGTGTTTTCGTCCATGAGGTAGGAACTTGGTTTTAGGGTTGGATTTTTTTTCATTTTTAAGGTCACCCATAGCTCTGGAACATGATTTTGTGTTGGGTATGGTTATGGTTTGAGTTTCCAAAGTCGAAAACACCGAAAAACCCCTTAAACTAAGATTATTTTCAGTTCTGGAATTTCTGGCAGTGTGTCTACAACTGGGTCTTAAAAATAGTAAATGAGTTCAGTTGTGGCTGAGGTTTTACAGGTAGAAATTAAACATCCTAAGGTTCACTTTTATGTATAGTTTTTTATGATTTGAACTTTTCTACTAGAAGATAAAAATTTCTCAAGTTGGTACAGATGCAATAGATCGAATTTGGACTAGGAGATGTAAAAGTGGTTATAAGTCAAAATACGTGTACTTTCTGGGTCTTAATATATTTTTTATTCAAAATAGACAACCTAAAGGTTTAAAGGGCGCTGATTTCATGTGAAAATTATTTTTTTGGAATTTGCTAAAAATCATTGAAGTAGGGACAGAAACACTGGATTTCTGGAAAACTTGGGTTAGGCTCGGTCTTTGTAAATAAGAAAAAGGATATAAACCCAGATATATTTTGTAATTATTTTTCCCATAAACTAGACATCCCAAGGGTTCAATTGACACTGATTTTGTGTTAATGATATTTTTCTGGAATTTATTAAAAATCGGCGAAGTTGGAACAGCAATTCTGGAAAAATTCTGTCTTAAGCAAAGTTCATAGAAATTAGGAGTAGAGTTGGTTTACATAATTGAAAGTGTGATATTTTGTTATAACTAGGGTATTAGCTCGTGTGGACTATATTCTCAGCATCAAGAGAAGTGTTTTCTAATTTCAAGGAGTGCCGGTAGTAAATCGTGACTTGCATACTCTATGTTGCCTTTGCATGTTATGTTTGATCATGATGTAGGAGATCGGTCAGTAGCACCTATCGGACTGCGTGTCCTTAAGGCTCTACTACGATGCACAGAGGGCATGTATGATTGGGCTATAGTGCCTATTAGACTGTGTGTCCTTAGGTTTCTACTACAGTATTGAGGTATGTGAGGTAAGTAGGGCCTATATGACTGTGTGTTTATAGGTTGCTACTGAGACCTCTTGGGTTAGGTAGTTAGGGTCTGCAGCTCTGACTACTGAAGCACGCACTCTGAGTACTGAAGCCCTGCACGCTGATTGTACCGAGGGGCTTGACTTGACCAGGCAGTCCTGCGGATTGTGCCAGAGGCGTAACATACATGCCGATTATTGTGCCCGAGGCGGAATTTATTTTTATTTTTCTAATTGTGATTTGCATTTCATGCACCGCATACATATTGTATTTGAGTCTAACACCTCTAGGGTTCAATTTTGAACTCCAAACCATTGTCACTACAAAAAAACTGGTCATTAGTAGCGGTTAAAATCGTGCATTTGTAGCAGTTTTTGCCGCGACAAACAACATTTGTCACGGTTACAAAAACCGCTACAAAATCGACCGAAACAAACACATTTATAGCGGTTAAAAAAAACCGCTAATACAACCACATAAACCGCTATCAGAATCGTAGCGGTTTTAGTTGACCGCTACTATATAAGGCCAAACTGAAAGCTTATTTGCAAAATAGTTGTGGTACGAAAACCGCGACAAAATGAATAAATTTTGTCGCGGTTATATATTCGTTACTAAATATTCCAAAATATCTGGGAAAAAATTTTATCTCCAAAATATTTGTAGCGGTCGAAACCGCTACAAATAATTCCGCCATTATTTTTTTAAAAAAGTTTTGCCGCTATTTTTATTTTTATATTTGTAGCGGTTAAAGAACCTCTACAACAATTGACGTTATTTGTTTGAAAACTTGTTTTGGCGCCTCGGTATTTTGTTATTTGTAGCGGTTATGTAACCGCTACAAAATGAATGAAATTGAAAAAAAAATATTTTTAACCATTCTTATTAATCATTTATATTTTTATTAAAAATAAATGATATTAAAATATGATATTCGATTGTATAAGATTACTATAGATATGTAAAACAAAAATAATATATGAGTATAATAAGAAATATTTATGAGTTCATTAATATAAAACGAATTATAGAAAAAAAAAAAAAGGGAAAGTAGATCGAAGAATAAGTATGTGAAAGTAGGAAAAAAGTTAAAAATCTGACAAAATCCACCCGTAAAATAAGAGAAGTTAATATCAACCGGATAGAACAAAAAAAAATATTTCGATAATCACTAGATTTTATCAAGCCGAGTGACACCTACCTCATTCAAACACCTCTCGTTGAGAAAACGCAAAAATATGAGAGAAAACGGGAGAAAAAGCGTGTAGAAAGGAGAACCAAGCATATTGAATGTGGTTTGGTGGGGTATTTATTTTGATCTCGGCCGCATCAATTTGTAGCGGTTAAGGTGTCGGTTTTTGGTAGCGGTTTATTTTAGTAGCGGTTTTTTTTTTATTTTTTGTAGCGGTTTCATTTTGCAACGGTTTTTTTGTTATTATTGGCGGTTATTAACCGCTACAATTTTTTTTTTTTTTTTTTTTTTGGTTTTTCTTAAAAACAAAAGGAAAATGAAGAGTAGTGATAATTTTTCTTCTCAATCTTCATCAAGATCCCTACAAAGAAAGTTTTTATAAAAAGTTACGTGTGAGTTGGATATGGAATAAGACATATATAAAACATTTGTGAAATGCTATTTTTAAATTTCATACCGCGTATATTAAAAAAACGTACCGAACTATAGGTAAAGTGTCATCGCCGTCGGGAAAAAGTTTTTGAAACCGGGCCGGAGCGGCTCACAATCGTACGTGACATTCTCACCATCGCCCATGTCGTAAAGGTCCCGAGCCTTTAAATGAACCACCATATTCCAATCCCGTGCCTCTCATCGACGACATAATAAACCCGATGGGCCTCGAGGCAAGAATATACGGCTCGTCATCTTCGGGACCGGTGTGAATAGGCCGGAGAAATTCACCGATGTGATGCCTAAGTCGTCGATCGTGAGTCCCCGGACGTTGTCGTATTCGCCCACAAACACTTGAACAGAGTCACGAGAAAAGGCCTTGGTAAGTTATCCCGACCACATCAACTAGTTTTCCATAATACGGACGTCACCGAACCGCATGTTCCCGCTCATTGCCGCTTTCGCATAACTCCTCGTCCCAAACGTGCCATATACACCCGAGTTTTGGGTCGCAATCCCGATCTCGTGAAACCGTGCAAAACTTAAAGCCATTGACATTGTATGCCGTAAATCTTTGGGCGTGGTCAAGCAGGCCGATTGCGAGAGCTCACGATCGTTGGTGAGTGAGGGTTGTGGTCATTCATTATTCTCCTCCTAAACCAACCCTGGAATTCTCTGTGGACCTTTCTATCAATTTCGGAGGATGTCTGTGTACGGATCCTTAGCTAACGCTTCACATGACTCCTGAATTCCCTACAATTAAACATGCGATGACGAGTAAGAAATGTGCCTATAAAGTGTTAGAAAACATATAGGATAACATATATATATATATATATATCTATGTGAAATCCTTACTGAAGGTACGGTTCAACTTGAGTGCAATTTATCAAGACATGTCTATGTGCTTGAAACTTCTCAAGTGCCGTGAGTTTGAAGTTCTCACATCCGCCAACTGGTTTACTAACACGAGGGAATAACAACTCGGCCGATGACTCGCTCGTGCTCGGACAATCGTCCACACGAGGCGGTCGCTTGAATGACGTCTCAATGTCATCAAAGTACCGAACAAAAATACAAGACCTCATCCCCAAGATAACCTTCTCTCTATTGAACCTTCAAGCCACACCTTATTCCTCACATAAGATTTTAGTTTCCCAAGAAACCTATAAAGTAATGAGGAAAGATGTTGATACACCAATGGTTAAACATGCGACTATGAAGTAATATAATGCTGAAGTAATTAATTTTAAAAGAGTACCTCTCAATAGGATACATCCATCGGTAGTGAATCGGGCGAAAGCTTTGTTTCGTGAACAAGGTGTACCGGCGTCGTGAACCATGACCGTGAAAAATGAAGGAGGAAAGATCATCTCCAAATGGCACAACAAGAATGATTTGCTGTCAAGGCTGGTCGAGCTCCTCCACGATCAACACCTTGGAACACAACTTCCGAAAGAAAGTACAAAGCTCGACCAAAACGATCGACACATCGAGAGGCAATGTATTTTTTATGGCCACGGAAGTAATCGCATAAGCACATGTGAGTCATGACTCTTCAGCCAAGAAACCTTTCGAGCCTATACGTCCACACATCGTGAAATGTTGCTTGAATACCCGTCAGGAACTTTTAATTTCTTCAAAGTGGCGAGGAAGATTTCCTTATTCGGTTTTGTCGGGGTGAATTTTTCCGGTTGAAATCTACCATGCTCATCCGGCCACGCGTCCGCACGAACCCCATCTCCCGTAAATCTTTCCTTGCTTGAAGATGATCTTTTGACTTGCCTGGTTCGTTCATAATCGTGTGCAACACATTGTCGCACACATTCTTTTCAATGTGCATGACATCCAGACTGTGTCGGAGCAAATTATCTTTCCAATATGGAAGAGCGAAAAATACGCTTATCTTCCTCCATTGTTGGGTCGCGGAACCAAAAGCCCTGACCGTCTTTGTCCTTGCCTTTGCTGGATCGTCTTTTTTCCCATACTCAAAATCAACATCCACAATCTGCTCTATGATCTCTACACTGGATAATATGCGAAGAGGTCCTCTTTTTTCCTGTTGCCCATTGAAACGATTGCATTGCAACCTAAACCTGTACGTACGATCGAGAAACCTCCGATGACCCATGAAGCCCCACTTACGACTGTGGGGAAGGCGCACTAAGTCAGAGTCAAAATTGCAAGCCGGACACGCAAGGCCGGTATGCACATTCCACCCAAATAATGTTCCCAGTCCAGGGAAGTCACTGATAGTCCACATCAACGCCGCACGCAAGTTGAACAGTGTCTTCTTGTGCGCGTCATACGTCTCCACGCCTACATTCCACAACTCCACCAACTCATTGATCAGCGGTTGTAGATACACATCGATGTCATTTCCCGGTGCCTCTTTGCCCGGAATGATCATTGACATAATGAAGGAGCTTTGTTTCATACACATCCAAGGGGGCAAGTTGTAAGGTATCAAAACAACTGCCATATACTATAACTTGTGCTAAGATTCCCAAACGGATTGAAACCATCGGTCACCAAAGCAAGACGAACATTTCTAGGGTCCGCCGCGAAATCAGGAAAGTCTGAGTCGAACGCTTTCCACGCTTCACCATCTTATGGATGTCTGAGTTTACCATCTTTGTTCTTGTCCGCTTCATGCCAACCCATATGCTCAGTTGTCTTAGACGACATAAACAATCTTTGTAAGCGAGGTTTTAAAGGAAAGTACCTTAGAATCTTTGCGAGTTTCTTCTTCTGCTTTTTTCCCTTCTGAACAGTCCTGAACCTCGAAGTGTGACACTTCTTACAAGTCTCCCTCCGAGCGTCCTCCCCCCAATAAAGCTTGCAGTCATTGGGGCAGGCATTGATTTTTTCGTAGTCCAATCCTAATCTGTTGATTATCTTCTTGGCCTCGTAGAAGGTTGTGGGAATGTCCACGTCGGGGAAAGCATCTCGTAGTAATTCCAAAGAACATCGACATCACCTTATTAGTGATCCCACACATGCACTTGATATGGTACAATTTGATCAGAAAGGATAATTTTGAGTATTTCTGACAACCTTGATACAAAGGATGATCGCTCTCATCCATGAGGCTGAAAAATTCCCAAGCTGCTTCATTCCTGTAGAAAAATGGTTCAGACCCCGCACTTCGCCGTGAAGTTGTCGTCTTGAACACCAAAAGCATCGCGAACAAAGCATCATTAACCGGATCATCTTGAGGTAGCAAGCTGATTTCCTACTTGTGAGGTTTGAGGAAGATGATCCCCATATCTCATACCACGTTCCTCACCATGAACACCCTGAATGTATATGCTTCTAGGAAAGGCTTAATAAGAAGATGTTTCCATAGCACCTTCTCGTGTTTGCCACTTCTTAAACTTGCATCTACAACAAGGACACACGATCTTGCCATTAATGCTAGCGTGAGAGAAGGCGAAATCTAAGAACTTATTTAATCCCGCTAAATATACTGGAGAACTGCGCGGCATCTTGATCCATGATTTATCCATCTCGAGTAAATAAAGCAAAGAAAGTATATTAATGTAGAGACAATGTTTAATTACTTTCATCCCATAACTTGAGATCTTAAATGCAACGGGGAACATTTGTAGCGGTTAACAACCGCTACATCAACCGCGAAAATTTTTCAGATCAAATTTGTCGCGGTTAATGAACCGCTACAAATTTGAATTGGAAAATCGCGCCATAAACTAGTCGCGGTTTACAAACCGCTACAACAACCGCTACAAAATGATGACCGTTTGAAAGTTTAGGCGCTTATTTTTTAATTTGAAGTTCAAATTTGTAGCGGTTAACTAGATGAACCGCGACAAATACATTTTGTAGCGGTTTTAGGATTTAACCGCTACAAAATTTATTAACTTTTGTTTTTTTTTTTGTGTAATATTAACATATCTTTTTTATTACAAATTATAAACTCTGTTTATTCTTTGATAAAATTTAAATTTAAAAAACCTTTTGACTTAAAAAAAGATAACAAATATTTAAATTTAAAAAAATTGTCAACAAACATCCGACAAGACAAACTGAATTATCGAACAAAAAAAAAACTAATAACTATCAAGGGCCCGATGATCAGTCCCCGTCTCGGGGGTCTCTCTCGGGGCGGTGTGGGCTCGACCGAGGTAACAACCCCTCATCTTGATCAGCAGCAACATCCGGACGGGGAGGGGGAGGCGGAGGCGTGGGGAATCCTCGAAGATGAACAGTAGGGGAGGCTCGAGATGGAAACCGTCCGCGGTAGCAACTCGACAAGGCCTCGGTAAGTGACTTCCGCCTAGTCCTCGATTCACGAACCAACCGTTGAGACCTCCCCGCATGCGCCTAGTCCTAGCCTCATTTCTCGCCCTCTCTCGCAAAGAACCGCTTCGGCAACCTTCCCGTCAAGCCGCTTTGAACCCGCTTCGGCAATTATCGCATCAACCGCCTCTCGGTGGTGGCCTCGCTCGAGCCGGCGCTCCTGGCGGCAGAGGAGGAGTCCTTGTGGTACACCATGCTAGGCCTAGCGCCCAGCCCAAAGCCCCTAACACGGCCGATGCTCGACCGGGCCCACACAAGCTTTCAATGTGGCCGTAGGATCACCGTAACCCTATGACTCCGGGTCTCGCGACCGACGTATCTCTTTGGCCGGCTCGCTCAATCCGGCTCGACGCATATATTTCATAAAACATTAATCAATCAATTTAATTAAATTTTAATATACAACATTAACTATTTAATTGTAACTTACTATTATCTCCTCCGCCGCCTCGTAGATCGGCATCCCATCATGGTGTCTATGTGTGCGTTTCCACAACCGCCCATAGTCCGTCTGACCACCTTCCTGTCGAGCCTTCTCTTGCTAAAAGAGTATAAACTTTGTTATTTCCAAAACAAAACAATAATCAATTAAACATAAAATTAATTTAACTTTTAACATACCATCTCACCGTAGGTCACAAAGAAACGTCTTGGATCCACCCGTGTGATTGATCCTTTGAGCCGCCCCCGGATCCGTGTTCCTCCGGGATGAGCTCGCAAAATAAATGAGTAATTATACAATACCCTCATAGAAAAAAATAGAACTATGATTAATTAAAAATGTACCCGTGCCTCTCGCACTCCTCCTATATTGGACAAAAGCTGCCCAAAGGATTTGGGTCCACGCCGTCTGGGACGTTCTCCATCGCACTACGAGGCATAGTCGAATCTCCATTCTCACGGGTGTAGAGACGACCCTCCGACTCTTCCACGCTTCTCCCATTTTCAACTTTACATACCTCTTTGCGTTGGCTCAGCTTAAACTTATTCTATATCATAAAATAATTAGTAATTAAGTAATAATTAATTAAGAAATAGATAACTAAATTAACCACAATTTACCCGCACAACGTCCTCAAACGCCTTGTCCTTGGTCTCCTTCGGATCTTTTTCCAATTCTGAAAAAAGATCGGGAACCATACCCAATTCCCGCCAAATTGTGATGTATCGATTCAACAGTGACCACCATCGCCGACGGCCGGTCCGTGTCCGTGTTCCAGGGGACTATAATGCGGTAGCCGTTCTCCGATCGAGGGTGTGAACATCCAGCCGTCCCCGCTACCGATGTTCCCATATTCATCTGCACAATTATAAAAAAATTGTTGTATTGTACTTACATAAATTTTCACACGTCGAATTTAAATTTTATTTTTTGCCAATAAACTACTTATACTTACCTTCGATATCCACCGTAAATCTGTGGAACGAGAAGACGATGGTCGGGGTACCCTTGTTCCCGCTCGTTGTCCTCGTCGAGAAACCGCTCCGCCTCCGCTATGGGAATCTCAATCTCGATCTCGTCATCATCACCATTGAGGATGTCCTTGTAACACCCCACTGTTCTGAGCCTAGAACAGAGTGGCATCTTCACCTATTATGAATTCTGATGTACTATTTGATAAAAATTTAAACCACTGAGTTAGGTTTGTTCCTGAAAATAAAAGCCCTTTTTTATAAAGAGAGTTCAAAATAATATAAAAGTACAAATTGGATTTTCTAATACATTTAAAACATTTGGAAACATTTTAACAAATGGTTCAATCTTTCATTAAAATTACATCATACTTAAAGTTCAATCAGAGTATTTCCTTATTTCTCCATTTAATCTAGAGCTCTACCAAAACATTCACCATAGTTTGGGCTTGTTATATACATGCCCTTCCCTGCATCAATCATTAGCAGCATATATATATCATGACTACTTCTATGTAATCATGTGCATCCAATTAAATATATACATCCCAATAGCCACATACGGCTTTCTCAAAATAATATCTAAGTCATAAGGAAATAAAATTGTTCATGTACAAAAGCGAAACTATATGTTTCAATCTGCATCATCAACTCCACCTTCTTCTCAAGACCAAACAATATCTACGCCCGCCTCTTCCTCCTTGCCTACTAGTCTCGTCCATTTCCTCGGATTTATGGAAGGCTCGAGATTCAAATTAATGAATCCCGTAGTAACAGTTAATCTCAAATTCTAGCATATGCAATACATGTAAATTCACCAAACAAAGTAGTCCACACAAATATAAAGCATTCAAATTCAAGTTCAAGTTCAAATTCAAACAACAAGTATTACATACCAGTATAATGCAGCTTGTAATACAAGTGTTGATTCAAATACTTTCAAATACCTTGGCGCGAGGAAATTCATTTTGGCAATTCAATACCAATTCAATGAATGCACTAGGCCCTGCCTAGCCACTGAGAAGTTAGCCCCATGGTCGGCCCTTCCGCTCAATCGAGCCACATGTGGTGCTGGCCATATAGGCGGGACATACAAATATGGCATACAAAACATATATAGCTATGCAAAGAATGTAAGATTAAAGTTACTACCCGTTGGTCTTACCGACAAAACCCCTTCCACCGTCGCATTCTTATCACTACGCTTGTCCTTCGTGCACTGCGATTCTCGTGTCCTATAATTAACATTTATACAGGTGGTGGGTCATTAACCAATCCAAAAATAACTATAAATTCCACTTCTCTAGACCCACCCCAAAAATACTTGTTTTTTAATATCCTTATGACTAGGGATGTATACTTATTGAGACCTATTTTAATTAGATACTATTCACTATGGATAATTATCATCTCAGTCATTTCACCTTACATTTTATCCAAAGAAACCTTTACTTTAAAGGTTTAACACAATTAATCAACTTATGTGACTTTTTAAAGACTTTTCAAAGATTCAGCAGGCTTCTTTTCTGAGAATTTGGAAAATTCATAACTCAACCAATATTACTCCAAATGGAGTGATTCCAATTTCTACTTAAACCTTGATAAGTCTATTTTCATAAATTAAAGTCACAAAGTTGATTTATGGCTGAGAAAAATTCCCATAATTCAAAAACATAAACCATGTTCAGAAATTCTTCAGCTTTTCTGACCAATCTTTGAGAAACCATAACTCCTTCAATACTTATCGGATTTCGACGAATTACCTATCGAATTAAACCTCTATGTGTCTACTATTTAAATGGAAAATTTCAAATTTCAATGATTTAGTTTAGTCAGTCCGAAACCCAACGCCATTTTTCTGTTCCTGAAGCATACCAGAAATTTCCAGTTTTTTTAGCTCAACTTCGAAAATCATAACCGGAGTTGTAGACCTCCGTTTTAGGTGAACCAAAGCTTAATATAAACCTTAAGAAGTGCAATTTCTCCTGTGAAAATTTCAGATAAAAAATCAACCTCTAACTTTCAAAAACGCCATGCACCATATGCTCTATTTTTACGTCATGCTGCAAAGTTGAGAAGACAACACATGCAATTCTATTTTCTGAGTTATAGCTCTTGAAAACGAGACTCAAGACACATATATCAGACATGCACAGCCTTTAAGCATGTTTACTGAACCAACGGAACCTAAAACCAATTTAAAATCGACATGCAAGACTCCCATTATGCTTCATACAAGGACAGCAAATTCCTCTCACTATCCCATGAATTTCAGACCTCAGCAACTAGGGCTGAGCATGGAACCCACAACCCGGTGAGCCCGCCCACAACCCAATGCAATTGGGCCATTTTGAGCCCGCCCAAAAAGCCCATAACGGGTTGGGTTAAAACCCGCTTATTTAAGACTTAAATGGGCGGGCTATGGGCGCACCTTCGGGTTGCCCAAACCCGCCCATTTAGTTATATATATATATTTTATTAACTATATGGACACTTGGACAATAATACGCCACATTGTCATGAAATACCCATTCCCCATTTCCCCATTTAATCATTCCCCCACTTGGAGTTTGAACATCAAAATTATGTTACGATAACACTTGTCTAAATTTAGATTTTTTTGTGTGAATTATGATTGTTGAATTTTCAAGATTCATATTTCAAAATTTAGAATGATAAATTTGGGTGAATACTTAATACTTATATATTTTTTTTTCCAAAAAAATAAACTTGTCAAATGTAAATGGGTTACCCAAAACCCGGTCAGCCCGCCCATTTACATGTTAACTCATTCAACATGGGTTAGAATGGGTTGAGGTACGGGTATGGGCTAACCCATACCCATTTAAAGTTAAATGGGCGGGCTATGGGTTTAGGCATGGGCTGCCCAACCCGCCCATTGCTCTACCCTATCAGCAACTCTTATAATACCCAGTAAATGATGGAAACCAAGATGGGAAAGTGATAAAGAAGACTCACCAATTCCAAAATCAGACTTGCATGTGAGTTCTCGTGATCTTTTCTTCCGATCCTCTCTTGTTGTCTCTCTCTCTCTCTCGAAACTCACGGTCTCCTTCTCGTTTCTCCCTCTCTCGCCCTGTTTCTTTTGTGTGCAGAACCGAAAGGAGCAAAAGAAAATATGAGGGAGTGTGTTGGCTGAATGGTTAATGAATGAGGGAGGCTGAATTAATTAATTGGTGCATGAGGGAAGTGATGTGGCGTGAGTTTGGGAAAGGGGAGGGTGAGGTGTCGGTTATGTTAGTTCTATATGTGTTTTGATGATAACCGACAATTGTAAACAATGTATGGATGTTTTTGGATAAGCTAAATGATTATTTAAACTTGTTGTTTTTCAACCAAAACATTCTCGTCGGTGCCAAAAACTCGAGCCTAGATTTGGCAAACTCGAGTTTGCTATCGACAGAGGCAAAACTCACAAGTTTGCATTTTAAACTTGAGACTACAGCTTTCTTAAACCTCGGGTTTGTTTCATAAACCTCAGTTCGGTTCTTAAACCTCGTGTTCGCACCTCCGTAGAAAAGTTTCAAAGAGTTTACAAATATGTAAACTCGAGTTTGTGGAGACAAACTCGAGTTCGCCTCAGGGGAAGAATTTTTCAAATGAGATTTTCATAAACTTGAGATCGCTTCCATGAACCTCAGGTTTGCTTCCATGAACCTCAGGTTTGCTTCCATGAACCTCCGGTTTGTGTTTTGAGAACTAAAACTGATTTTTGACATGAATAGTGTCAAACTCGAGTTCATCACTTATAGACTCGAGTTCATGTTTTATTCAAAATGTGTTTTGATTTGAAAACCCGATGGTTTGCTCGATAGAAGTCTAAACTCGAGCCTAAATATGCAAACCTCGGTTTGGCCCCGAACAAATTTTACAAACCTCAAAGTTCTCTACGCAAACCTCGTGTTTGGTCCGCATTAAGCAAAACTTCATTTTAATGTTCAAAGAAACTCGAGCCTAAATATACAAACCTCAGTTTGGTCCTCGAACAAATTTTACAAACCTCGTGTTCTCTATGCAAACCTCGTTTGGTCCGACAGAGGCGAAACTTCATTTTTAATGTTCAGCAAACTCGAGCCTAAATATACAAACCTCAGTTTGGTCCATACCGAGAACAAAGAAACTTTTTATGTCTCGAGAACCTCAGGTTCTGTTTTGCAAACCTCCAGTTTAGAAGTTCTGAACTTGAAACGCCCTTACACTTTGAAGCCTCGAACTCGAGCCTGCATGAACTGAACTCGAGTTCGTGACGCTGATTCAAAAATTCAAATCCGACGATTCGAAAAACATTCTTGTTTGATCTTAATACTTTCCAGATTATTCTCTACTATTCTTAGCTATGTTTAATGACTTTATTAGTGAGTTTCGATGGTTTAGAGAATGATTTTGAAGTGATAAAGCAAAAAGCAAAAAGGTGGTTGAGAACATTAAATGCTCGATCGTAAACTTGCACAACTTTGGCTAATCCACCCGCACACGTCTACAAAGCATTTAAGAATGTTTTCTACAACTAGCAACCGCATCTCCAACGGATTAATTCGCAGAAGGTCAACACAGTATTACTTGGCCACCGGTTTAAGAGAATATTGGAGAGAGAAAGTGCCTAAGCCACCTCCTAACACCGGGAGAACATCTCCAACGGATCTATTTGGAAAGCAACGGTCATTTAATGATCTCTCGAGTATAAATAGAGTTGCATTCAAGCCTTTCCAAGAGACACACCCGCCAAGACGAAAATCATTCTAGTCTCATATTTATTTCTTCGCTTTTATCTCGTGTAGTATCTTGTGATACATTGAACTTCGATTATCATTATCTACTCTTAGAGAGAGTCTCGTTTCCTTGTATATCATTCATTGTAACAATCTCAGTCGTGGACTTGAGATTGGGAAAATCGAGTACAACTTGTAAAGGGGAGTGTGTCCTAGGTTGAGGAGCATCCTTTGTTTACGAGTGTGTATCTCGATTATAATCGTAGTACAGCCTTTGTAAGGGGGAGTTAGTCCTAGGGAGAGGATAACTCTTGTGTACAAAGTGTGTATTCGATTGTTTACAATTACAAATTGTAAGGGGAGTGAGTCCTAGGGAGAGGATCATCCTAAGTACAGAGTGTGTAATTGTAATTGAGTGATAAAGGAAATCCCAGTGTTTCGGGATCGGACGTAGGTCAAAGAGTTGGACCGAACCAAGATAAATCCTTGTGTCCAGCCTTCTTCTTCCTCACTCGTTTACCTCCGTTTTTATAGCTTCAAAACAGAGCATTTTCTCGAAAAGTTTTAAAATACCCAATTCACCCCCTCTTGGGTATATAGCTCCACTTACAAAGTTAATGCATAAAATAGATGGATCCCTCCCCGTCTCTTTTCCTCTATGTTTTCTCGGTTGAATAGCCGAATATCAAAGGGAAAAGGAGCTCGGGTTTCATTGGGTATATGGGCCGAAAATAATTAATGAATGGGGGAGTTATTATGTGTATAAGTGGCACCATTTTGGAAGGAAAGAGAAGTGTTACGTTGTCATGCACTGGATGAAACAAATAAAAATGGGTCGAGATGTGTTCTACATGCATAGAAAAAGAGGGAGAGTTGTAGGAGCCACTCACAAAATAATCTCATATCCTACAAGGCTTTCGTTTGCAACATAGTCATTCCTCAATTTCATTGCAAACGTTAGTTAGGTGATAAAAAGAAATTATCCTTAATTTCATTTAAGGATTTTTTTCCTCAAATAATCTCTTTAAGCCATCAAATATTGTCTCCGAGTATTTAGGCCAAAAATGATTCCCTAACAATTTGTCTTTAATTTTCGGCAAAATATGTCTTAAATTCCAAATATTAATCCTTAAAATAATTAAGGCCAATTTTCCATAATTTATCTTATATCATACTTTTAATTTTCTGAATCCAAAATTTAGGATGTTACAGTCCTCAAGCGACAGACTTGCGCCTCGTTGTCCACCTACGGTCTCTTGTAGGGTCTCGTGGTTCTGGATTGGCTCATTTTCAAAGAGCCCATCAAACTCATTCCCAACCTGAGGGGGCCGTGGGTGGACATTTATCTGAGGGGGCTGAAGGGGGACATTTATCTGAGGGGGCTGAACGGAGACATTTAAAGGCCCATGCCCTCTCCTACGGCCTCCTCTACTACTACCACCCCTAATAGGCCTTTTCGGGGGTTCAACTACTTTCTCTTTTCCCTTGTCCTGAGAAACCATGATGTGAAAAGTAAAAGTACAAAGGTGAAAAGGTGAACAAAAGAGCGAGTGAATTTCAAAAGTGAATATAAAAACCGCGTTTCGTAGCGGTTAAACAAAGTAACCGCTACAAAATTAATAGTTTTGTAGCGGTTCAATAATGACCGCTACTCCAACCGCGACAATTCTTTCACATTTGTCGCGGTTATAAGTAACCGCTACAAAATGAACGACCATTCAAATTTTATAGCGGTTCTTGAGGTAGACCTCTACAAAATAATTAATCTATAGCGGTGATTTGTGTAACCGCTACTAATGTAATAAATTTTTTATAAAAAAAAAATCCAAACTAATTAGTTTAGCGATAAACTAATTAGATTGGAATTTTTCCTTATTCCAAAAAATATTCTCAATTGTTTTCTTTAAATCGGAATAACAGGTTTATTGAAATTTCCGTAAAAGAGTCAATCTTAATTAATTTAGGAATAATAAGTTTATCAAGATTCGGATTCATTATAGCCACCGATGTTCCAAGAAAAACTCACCGACTCATTTTGATCAAAGATATTTTAACAAACAACGGTGGCTATAATGGATCCAATCTCCAAAGGCATGTTAGACATATTTAGAGGAGTAGAAGTCTTCGTGTCAATAGAATATCTGAATCTAGATTGTCACTGAAGGAACCTTCTCGGCTTGAACGATGAGAAGACAGAAAAATATCTGCACCACTCATCTCCCGAGATCGGTGCTGCAGATATATGCCCGTCTTCTGTTTTTGAGAACAAAGCCAAGAATGCTCTTTCGTAGACAAAGCCGATTAAGAATATTTTTGAACATTATAATTGTTGTACGGATGGAATTGGCTATTTATAGAATAAAGTTTGTAGCAAAGCTTATAGTTACAACCGCTACCAAATTTAAAGTTTTGACGCGGCCAACGTGTCGCTTTCTTCTAACCGTGACAAAGGTGTGTCGTTTCGTGATTTGGTAGCGGTTATTTTGACATAACCGCTACGAAACAACCGCGAAGGACTTCGCGCCATAACGCGCCAAGGCTGGCGCCATATTTGTAGCGGTTGGGTTTTGTGAACCGTGACAAAAAGCGAAGCAAAATGGTCAAGATTTTGGCGGCAATGCTTCCATTACTAATTTGTGGCGGTTTGGGTTTAAACCGCTACTAATTTGTTAATTTGTAGCGGTTTTTCTTGACCGCTACAAGCACACCGCGACAAACGTTACGTTTTTTTTGTAGTGTGTAGTATTTGAGTCTAACAGTTACTCTAGGATTCAATTTTGAACTCCAGACCGTTGTGAAGGTACAGGGGTGAGAAAGTAGCAGGAGGAGGCAGAAGAAGGTAGGGCAAAATGCGTCGAGTTGAAGAAATAAGGAATGCCCTATCGCTTTTTGTATTATCATATTTTGGTTGACTGTAATGATTAATACTCTATTCAGATGACTATAACTAACCCTTCGGGGACTTATTTATCTGTATGAATTTTATACGTTTGTCGCAAGACAAGAGACTTGTCCAAACCCGGTCTCGTGCTCGCTACGTTCACTCGATAAATTTTTAAATGGACCAAGTAATCTTATTCTTTTTTAAGTTCTTTAAAAATGGGATCAACAAACGAACGTCGCTTTCGGTAAGAAGAAGAAAAGGGAAGTTCTACTTCCATTCCGAAAACTGTAAAAAAGAAGAAATCCAAGGAAAGGTAATTAAATAAAAAGGATCCTTCTAACCCACCACCCGAACGGGCGAGGCCGGTAAGGGTGTAACGCGCTGTGCCTATTTATAATAGTTTACAAAGAGAAAGACTCTATCCAAAATATAAATACAAAATCCAAAATATAAAGTATGAAATTCAGATAACTCTTGATCCTATATTCTAGCAACTAAATCTATCGAGTGGGATATTCCACTTATTTCCTAATTTCCTAAATATAATAATAAAAGCATACTCGATTAAATAAACAATATCTAAAATTATATTAATAAATATTTATTCCTAAATTTTCTAACTCTCCCCAACTTCTATTATCTCACGCTACTCCGGTACTCTATCATAGAGTCTCCTCTTCGCTTCTTCTTCTGTGCACGGAGTGTAGCTCATGTTGTTATTTTGATATTGAGGCTTGGGTGCCTGCGATTAGAAATAATGAAGGCCAATTGTTAATTTATCTTATGGTGATGTGAGAATTCTGTGCCACAAGCAATTCATTAAGATCTGCAAAATATAAATTAACCTCAACACCCACCGATACGCCATGCATATTAAATTTGCACTATAAACTAGGAACAGAGGAGTATTTTTTACACACCCATATATATGAAAAAACAAAAACTCTAATGAAACTGAAGCTTTTTCAACATATTGAATTATCAGACCATGAAATTCTTTTTAGTGTTCATATATGTGGTTGGAAAGCACATCTTCTGTTTTAGAAGTCAGGACTGGTTTTCTCCATTCCAAATTAATGCATAAAAAAGAACAGAATCCCACCTTATCTTCCTGTTTACTGGCTCGTCCGTGCCTTCTTCCTGGAAAAGAGAAGTATAAAGATCAGCCAAAACATCTCTACCATCGGAGGAGTATTTTGAATCGCAGTATTGTATTGACAAACTCAATAACAACCAAATACGAATGCACAGCCTGACAGAATTGAATAGAATACCAATACATTGTGATGATCCAACACCTTGATTAAAATTCCATTAGAACCAACATACAAGATGAGAATTTTATAGATAATCAAGATAAGGAACTTCCCCAAAAATAAAACGTTACCCTTGTTCATTCTAAGGGTCAAATAGGTGATAATCTTAAGACGGTTTAATAACCGTCAAGCATTGTTACCTTTTTAAAATAAATAAATAAATAAATAAATTTGCGGGCATCCCCAGTATATTTAAAAACACTAACCCAGCAAAACAGAAGTAAGATCCATAACAAATACAACCACCAAATTACCCCAAGACAGCAAAGATGAAAACACATATACACGTTATTCACTCAAACGAATAAGAAACACATATATGTTACCCAATGGTCCTAGTCCGGAACCATATTTTTCTTTCAACACTCATTAATTTGAAGGGATCAATTAGTATCTTTTTTGTGATGGACTGCACAAAGAAACTTCTTCAACATACATTCTTACATGTCGTAAAGAAGAAATTAATCAAAATTACAGAATACAACTCACACATAGCCTGAGACATAATGGAATGAAGAAAAACAAAAAGAGCAAACATATAATATGCATGCTCCTTTAAAATATATAACACTGATTAAAAAAAAAAAAAAATGGCCAAAGGTTTTCACAGTGAAGAGAATCAGACCGTGAAATTTATCTGGGTATGCATTTGGTTGGTTAGCACATCTTCAGTTGTAGAAGTGAGTAATATCTTGCAACCTGAACCAAACGGAATTCCTATCTTGATCAAGTCAAGCCCCTTATAGAGGTCACACAGAACAATAAGGATTTTTTGCTCAGTTTTTAACCTCTCAATTAGTTCTTTGGCTCTTTCATCTTTGGATTTGTGATTAAAAGTGAGCCCTAGTTGGCACGCAATCTCCTCTTGGATCTTCTTCACATCAGGTTTTCTTGTTACAGTTGCAGTAAGAATCTTATCAAAGAGATGCTCTCTACGAATTATTGTATAAACTCTTTCAAGAAGAGCTATTTTGTAGTGGCAATGTGGGCTATAGACTCCAATTAAGCGGATATCAGGATCAGCTAATGCCTCCATAACATTCCTCAGGACTGGCTTTGTCTCTTCTATATTATCAAAAACATAGGAATCTTCCAATATTCTACAGCGGAAAAGACCAGGTCTTTCATTACCCTTGATATAGCGCCTGATCTTTGCATCTTCTTCCGTGCACGGAGTGTGGCTCAGGTTGTTATTTTGAGATCGAGACTCTTGTGCCTGCGATTTGAAATTTTTAAAATTCAATCCAGAGGAATTTGAAATTGTTAAAATTTAATCCAGAGGAGTATTTTCCTCTTTTTCTTCTTCAATAAGGTAAATTTATACCAGCAGAGGTTAACAACATGAGCACAATAATAAGTAGCAACCTTTTAAATATTCCCTTTTTTAGATAACTTATTCTAATCTAATAACAATAATTCAAATTCAAATAATAACAATGATTCAAATAGCAACAATAATTTAAATTCAAATAATCCAAATAATAATTCAAATTCAATTCCTATCTTTAACCGAAATAATGAAGGCCAATTGAGAATTTATCGTATGGTGATGTGAGAATTCTATGCCACAAGCAATTCATTAAGATTTGAAAAATATAGCAACAAAAGGAGTACCTTCCTGAAGAAAGTAGCCTTAAACGCTCTCCAGAAATTACATTGCTGCTTCGTCATTATATTTTTCTGCAAGTAAGTGTGAAAAATTATGTTGCAGTGCGTGTATTATGACGCATTCAATAATCAATATAATTAGAAATATTAACTCGGATACACGGAGCCTAATGGTCAGTTAACAATTGGTGGGTTGTAGTCTCTCATATGCTCCAGCTAACTGAAATTCCCCTTATATTAGCTCTCTGTTTGGGAATTTAGAAATATTATGATATTTTATTTTTACATGATTATATTTAATATAATAAATTCGTATATAAATAATCAATATAATTAGAAATATTAACTATAATGATATTTTATTTTCACAAGATTATATTATTTTGTTAAGAAAATTATATTTAAAAAACTAATAAAAATTAGAAAATAATATAAATACATGTTTAGTTAAAAAGTTGAAAGAGTATTAAAATAAAATTATGAGAATAACTTACTATTTATGGAGTATTATTATTTATACACTAATATTAAAAATATTATAATTAATATCTCAAGATATCTCTGCATTAAAAATTTGGACGAAGCATTAAGTCCCTAACATCTTTATAAAGGCACTCGTCGCTTATGGATTTTAAGAGCTCTCTATCAAAGTGGGTACTCGTAATCTTCACATGCCAACTTGAGGAATAGAGAAAGCAATATATCTTAAAAAATATCACGAGATTTTATATTATATAATATTGTGATAATATTATAATTTTATTATATTAGTATGTAGATATGATTGTTATCATATCCTTCATTGGAGTACTCGCATTTGATCCTCTCTCCTCTGTGAGAGCCTACTCTCTTCTCTGTGAGGGTTTTGCCGGTTCCTGTTGAACCTTCTGGTCATTGTTTGTTGAACGGTGACTTCTTAATCTCCTTTCTTTTCTCTGAGTGATATTTTCTGTGTGTGTGTGTGCCTTTGCTCTCCTTCGTTATTACGGTGGTGTGTGTCCCAAAGGCGTGTGTGTGTTTCTTTGGGGTGACTGAAGGTATGGAGGAAGGTCAGAGTAGTGATTCAATGAATAAGAAGCAGGTGGTCTTGACTTTGGAGAGAAATGCGGAACAAAGTGGAGGCACTCTCGTTGGGAAAATTCTTACCAGTAAGAGCTTGAATATCCCAACTGTGATCTCCATGATTAAAAAGAGTTGGAATTTAGATGATGAAATGGAGATACATGACTTGGATCGTGGCCAACTCACCTTTCTTTTTAGATTCCATAATGAAAAAGACTATGCTCGTGTCCTTGTGGGTAGGCCATGGTCGATTCAGGGATGCCTTCTCAATCTCCAGGTTTGGGAAGAGTTTATGGTCCTTGAGGATGTCAAGTTCGGGGAAGCACCCTTTTGGGTTCAGTTCCATGGTCTCCTCTTGAAGCTTTTGACGACGCTAACGCGAAAATCCTTGGCGATGCTATAGGAGAGACTGTTATGTATGAGAAGCCGAAGATTAGGGGGCGCTTAGGGAGAGGATTTATTCGTGTTCGGACTCTTCTAAATCTGAATGAACCTTTGAACTCTGGCTTTTGGGTCCCACGTGCTCAGAAGGCCCCTGCTTGGGTCACCGTCAAATATGAGAGGTTGCCGGACTTCTGTTATAACTGTGGCTGCATTGGACACAAAGATCGTGTTTGTAAACTTGCAGCTAGAAGGAATATGGGTGGAGATGCAGCAAAGGATTTCAGCAGTTGGCTTAGTACCGCTGGTCTGCGCACTTTTGAGGATACCGTGGAGGTCTGTAATGCAGCGTGGTGTGAGGCTAAGTTCAGGTCGCCGGAAAGGAAGGAGCTAGCGGTGGTAAGGACGGCTTTCACAGCTGATTTTGGTAGTCGTGTTGAACCTGTCGAGACCCATCGGAAAACCCAGTCGGAGGTCGTGAGCACTTCGACGTCCGAGATGCTTCCCCGGCGAGCCCCTTGCCCAACGGTCAGCGTGGTCTCCGAGGCTGAGATCCCTGTGCGTGACGTGGTGATGCAAAGCAGACCTCCAGCATCGCCGAAAGCACCCTGTACGATTCCTGAGGGGAGTGACGTGCTTGGTCTCAGTCAAAGCTGTGAGAAGATTATCTCAGACAAGCCCTTACGCGCTGTGGAAGAGCCTTCACGTGTTGAAGAAGGGAAGGGTGGGCCAGCATCTTTGCCACCGTGGACCCCCCCTAATGAATTAATGATGCTTGGGCCTCTTCTACTGGGCTCGGCTGTGGACAAAGTGACGCGTGGGCCTCCTTCCTTGGACTTTTCCACCACTTCTGCTTGGGCCACCCCAACCGTGACTCTTTCCCCCTTTTTGAAGCATGAAGGCCCTAGTCCTGGATGTATTAATATCCCCTTTGGTCAGTGTTTCCTCAAAGGGCCTCGGCTTTCAATGTTGGACTCCCCTCCTCTAAGTGCTCATTCAACTATTTCCATCCCACCTATGATTGAGAGGCCAAGTGGCGTGATTAGCCAAACTTCACATGTCAAGCCGCAATCAGTGGTGTCAATTATATCCAAGGAAGAGGATTCAGCCAACAAAGACAATGGCCAACCATATATCGTTGAATACCCTAGTGATGATGAGATTAAATCTAATCCTATTGTTCCTCCTAGCGAGCTCTCTCCAATTTCAGCTGTGTCTTTTTGCTTGAAAGGTACTCATCTTAAGCGACCTTTGGAGGAGGATTCTGTATCGGTGGAACGAAATAAATGCAGAAAGCTGGATTTTGAGTCAGTTGAGGAGCCAAGTGTTGGTATATGTGGTTCTCGGAAATTACTGAAAGAGCGTAAACGGAATTTTCGATCAGTGAAAAAATATCTCCGTCAATATGGATTTGGAGAAAAGCCGGGTACGGCTAGTAAGACGGCTCCGTCTGCTGAGATTGACTTCCCTGATAGCTGGTTGAATGTTGGTAGTGACCAGGATATGGATCATGACTCTTCTGTGTCTGATAACGCCGGTGGTTGGATGGGACCAACCACCGGTTCGCCATGAATCTTTTAGCTTGGAACTGTCAAGGTTTGGGGGTTGCCTTGACAGTCAGGAATTTGAGGGACGAGTGTTCCAGGAAAAAACCCCACTTAGTCTTCCTGATGGAGACTAAGCAAAAGGCGAAGGTTGTGAGAAAAGTGAGGCGTAGATGTGGTTTTGATGAGGAATGGATTGTTAACCCTGTTGGTATTCGTGGTGGCCTTGCATTATGGTGGTCTAATGTGCTTACAGTTAATATTCTTTTTTCATCTTCCAATATTATCCATACCAGTGTGATGTCTGAGACCTTATCAACCCCATCATATATCACTTTCATCTATGGCCCTACTGATGAAGGGGACAGAATGTTATGTTGGCAAAAGGTGCGTCGAATTAGCAATAACATCAGGGAACCGTGGATGTGCATTGGGGACTTCAATGATATCCTTTCTCAACAGGAAAAGAGTGGTGGTCTCCCTAGACCCGGAGGAAGATTCTAAATTTCAAGTGTTTTGTGGTCGATTGCGAATTGGAAGATCTAGGTTATAATGGACCTATTTTCACCTGGTGCAATAATCGTGATGACCCGGATATAATTCATGAGCGTATTGATAGGGCCTTGGGTAATTTGCAATTGAGAGAGTTGTTCCCGGGTCTCCAGGTTTTTAATGTTCCTCCGGCTGGATCTGATCACCACCTTCTGTTGGTTCAGTTTCAATATGAGAATCGTCAGCTAAATCGGGTCTTTCGTTTTGAATCTGCCTGGGCATCTCATGGGAATTTTCTTGAGGTAATCAAGGGTTGTTGGCGGAACTTTAATGGTCAAGACCACTCGGTTCTTGAAAACTTTGTGAGCAATCTGAAGAGGTGTACACAGAGGTTAATTGCCTGGAGCAAGAAGGAGTTCCCCAATAGTGGAAGGAGCATTGAGCTTTTGAAGAAGCATCTGGCTGAGTTGACCTTAGAAGTTCGAACCCCGGATATTTCAAGAGCGATTAGGGAGGTCAAAGGGGATTTGGACACACTGTTGGATCGCGAAGAGCAATATTGGTGGCAACGATCCCGGAATAATTGGTTGAGGGCTGGTGACAGGAACTCACGGTTCTTTCACATCTCTACTATCAAGAGGAGACAACGAACGTAATCTCGTGTATTAGAAATGATGAGGGCAATTGGTTGTATGAGAAGGACGCTATCTCTAACAATATTGCTAACTTTTTTCAGGAGTTATTCACCACTTCTGGTGCCCGTCCAATGGATACAGTCTTGGGCTTCATTGAGCCTACCATTTCTTCTGATATGAATCATAGCCTCTTGTTACCAATTTCTACTGAGGAGATTAAAGCAGCTGCTTTTAGTCTTGGAAGCAACAAAGCGCCTGGACCGGATGGGTATTCGGGTAAATTTTATCATTCCTCGTGGTCTGAAATTGGTGAGTCTGTTTGTAGTATGGTTAAAGAGTTTTTTTCTCTGGTCATCTCTGTTACTTAATGATTTAAATGACACTAACATCACTCTTATTCCTAAAGTGCTGAAGCCGGAACATGTTTCCCACTTCCGCCCTATTGGCTTATGTAATTTCTCTTATAAAATCATTTCTAAAATCTTGGCCAATAGAATGCGGCCCTTGCTTGATACGTGTATTTCACAGAATCAGAGTGCCTTTGTCCCTGGCCGGTGTATTCATGATAATATTATCATTGCCAATGAGGTTTACCATTATCTTCGCCGTAAGAAAGATACGGCTAAGTATGAATTCGCTCTTAAAATGGATATGAGCAAAGCATATGATAGGGTTGAGTGGAACTTTCTTGAAAATGTGCTGTTGCGATTTGGTTTCTGTTCAGAATGGGTGTCTCTGGTGATGAAATGTGTTAGCTCTGTTAGTTTGAATATTTGTTTATCAGGTGAAACAGTGAGTTCCTTTACTCCGAGTCGGGGTATTCGACAGGGGGATCCCCTTTCTCCATATCTCTTCATCATCATTGCAGAAGTTCTCTCCATTATGATTAGACAGAGCCAGAGGGACTTTTTTATCAAAGGTGTCAAACTGAGCCATAGCTGCCCTGAACTTACACATAGTTTCTTTGCTGATGATGCCCTTTTGTATATGCGGGCAACTAAACGCAACTGCGACCATCCGGGCGATATTCTCGAAGATGTATTGTACCGCCTCGGTCGAGTCATCAATCTTGATAAATCGAGCATCCTGTTTTCTTCCAATACTCCTGATGATGTTAAAAATATGGTGGGGAGTATTCTTGGTATTCCTGTGACAGAGGACCCTGGCAGATATCTTGGCATTCCGAGTATATGGGGGAAGACAAAGCATCAAGCTTTGGCGTATGTCCGAGAACGCATTGCTAATAAAATTCAAGGATGGGGTCATTCTCTCCTTTCCTTTGCTGGGCGAGATGTGATGATTAAAGCGGTTCTCCAGGCTATCCCTATCTACCCTATGAATGTTTTCAAGTTCCCGGTTAAGACTTGCAAAGAGATTAACAGTCTTATTGCCAACTTTTGGTGGAGCGGTACCGTTTCTAGTGGATCTACGCATTGGAAAGCTTGGGGGTGTTTAACTACAGCAAAAAGGATCGGGGGTATGGGCTTTCGTGATTTATCTATCATGAATGATGCTCTCCTGGCTAAAACTGCATGGAGACTGATGACGAGGCCCGATGATCTGTGGGCTAAGGTATTGAAGAGCGTGTACTTCCCCAAAGGTGGTTTCATGAAGGCGGGGAAAGGTCATAAAGCATCATGGTGCTGGTCTAGTATTCTGGATGGTAGAGAGTTTCTCAAGCAAGATTTGCAATGGGATATTGGAGATGGAGCTTCTATTAGTATCTGGGATGATATATGGGTCCCACAGGTGGTTTTCCCGGAGAAACCCAGTGATCTAAACCCTGTCATAGCTGAGGGTAGGGTCTGCGATCTTATTGTCAATGGAAAATGGGATCTTACTCTCATTGACCAGTACGTATCACCGGATGTCAAGAATGCTATCTATAAGGTTGACATTCTAGCTAATGGTTTACCTGATAAACTCGTATGGACTAGTGCTCAGAATGGTGTATATTCGGTGAAAGGTGGGTATCATAATAGTAAAGAGAAGATGATGTCTGACAGCAACAAGGCTGGGTCCTCAATAGTGGTTGCCGCATCTTGTTGGAAATCAATCTGGAGGATTCAAGTTATTCCTAGGGTTCAGCAATTCGTCTGGCGAATCTTAAATAATGCTGTCGCAACCAATGGGGCCCTTTATCGAAGAAAGAGATCGCAGAGTAGCCTTTGCCCAGTTTGTTCTGATGCGGTGGAGACGGTGGAGCACTTGTTTTTCCATTGCCCGTGGACTAGATGTGTCTGGTTTGGGTGCTCTCTTGGTGTAAAGCTTGATGTTGCTGGTATTTTGAACTTCAATGCTTGGTGGATTCAACTTTCAGGTATGTCTCTCTTAAGTAAGCAAAATCTCTCTTTAATTTGTTGGATCTTATGGTTTATTTGGAAACAAAGGAATAATCTAGTTTTTAATCATAAGGATCCTAACCCTATTGATGTCATTGATTGTGCGAGGAAAAACAATTTTGACTTCTGGGTGAATTGCGATAAAAAGCACTGCAATCCGGAGGTCCAAAGGGTTAATCCTTCTCACTTAGTTGCCTGGTCCCCTCCATCGGCGGGCAAGCTCAAATATAATTGTGATGGGGCCTTTTCGGCTAAGACGACTGGTGCTGCTATTGGAGTTATCTGTAGGGACCATTTTGGTGATTTCAGATGGGGTTTTGTGGATAAGTTGAAATCCATCTCTGCTTTTATGACGGAAGCCTTAGCTCTTAAGAGGGCATTGATGCTCGCCGTTGATCTCGGTCATGATAATGTTATTTTTGAAACTGACTGTCTCTCTCTTCTCGAATGTGTTAATGCTGAAGCTCCGGATATGATTGATTGGAGGAGTAGGAGTATTATTTTTGATATTATTTGCTTGTTGGGTTCCAAGGTTGGGTTCTCTTTGTCCTTTACCCCCAGGGGGGGTAACCGTGCCGCTGACTTGATTGCAGCAGATGCTTATAAAGGGGTGTGCCCGATTGGGTGGGTTTTCCAACCATCACCTTCTTTGCTGTCTCTTCTAGCCTTGGACTCCCAGAAGATGAATATTGTTCCTCATGATGCCCCTCTCCCCAATCATCCTTTGAGGGGGTGATTATCTTTTGTTTTGTTTTTTATTTGGGTGTATTCTGTTTTGTTTGTAATTCATAGACCTTTGTTTTAGCTGATGTTATTTTGTCTGTGTGGTTTATCCTTCCTTGATGTACTCGGTCTTTCTTGTGTGTATTCTGTTTTGTTTGTAATGTTCTTGGAGTATTAATAGAAGTATCCTTTGACCAAAAAAAAGAGTACTCGCATTTTACATACACACATATCTAGTCAACCAACACATCACTTTATCTTCACACATCATATTTTACTTTTTATGGATTAGCCGCCCAGCCATTTCCCTAAAATATCGTATAAAATAAAAAATATTTACAGTAATGTAGATCTGATCCACGAGAGAAAATTACAAATATATATACACATATATATATGAAATATTATATTCATATATATGTGTATATAATATATATATATATATATATATATATATATATATATAATTCATTCTTATATTGATATTTCACATTATAAATAGGATTACTTTATATAAAAAACACAGAAGCCACCTACCTGAGAAATAGGAATGCAGTTTCGTCAATATATTTTAATATGCTAAGTAATGTGAAGACTTGTGTTGCGCAAACTACATTATTAATAGGTGAGATGTGAGATCATGTAGTTTTGACTGAGAAATTGATATACGGATGGCCCAGTTACCCCGTAGAATAAAAATGAATTATTAATATAAGAAAAAAATTTCGTTGGTAATTCTAATCATATTATAATTATAATAAATAGTATACTAAATAATAAATGGGTAAAGGATTTCTCCGTCCATTGAGATAGAGTTATCTCCAAGGTGACCTAAAAACTACGTCGTTTTGGATTAATGAAGGGTGTTTTTGTAATTTTGTTTATTTTTAATCATATACATTTTACCAAAACATCCTTCATTAATTCACATAAAATTACTAACAAACCCTTCATTAATTCAAAACAATGTAGTTTTGGGGTCACCGGAGATAACTTTATCTCCAAATGACCGGAGAAATACTTTTCCCATAATAAATATTATATACCCTAAACCCCGAATATAAAATAAAGGGTAAAGGATATGTCCGATGAATCGGAGATAGAGTTATCTCCAACAGCCTAAAACTACGCCGTTTTGAATTAATGAAGGGGCGTATTTGTAATTTTATGTGAATTAATGAAGGGTGCAAAATTACGGAAACACCCTTCATTAATTCAAAACGGCGTAGTTTTAGCTTTCAATTTGGAGATAACTCTATCTCCAAAATGACGATTTAGAAATACTTTTCCCATAAAATAAATATAATAATTTAGTAAATAATAAGTTTGGAAGATGCAATTAATATTGATCTGGAGTTATTTTTGGCGTCACCCCGTCTCTTCTTCAATATCTTGGAGTTTTTAGAATAGAAGGCTGGCAATTATTGGAAACACTAACACCCTCATCACATTTTTTGGGTTCCTACATTCCACGTGGATCATGTTTTTTTAGTTGTCTACAACTGTCGTTGGATTGGATTCTTTCACGCCATTGAGAAGCTCAATTTTTTTTTTTTTTTTTTTTTTTTTTTTAGTATTGGGTCCTAGGGCTGTCAGAGTATCATAGATTCAAAGAGTGTTTATAAAGATACTTACAGACGTTTACAAACAAAACCCTTCCATCAGATTCCAACCCACAACTTTTGTTATGAGTTTAAACACAACTTGGTGGGCCCTGATGGCATGTTTTCATTTCAAAAGGGAAGAGACTACCTTGGGCCGTATTATTGCATTTATCTTCCTACCCACTATGTTTTTCCTTTCTTTGTCCTTCTTTTGTTTACTAGTTGGGCTTGGGCCCATCACTTTATCCGTAGAAGTTTGTCCATCTGCATCCCACTACTCCCATTTGTTGTATCATTGTCCCTTCTCTTTCTTCTTGTCTTCTCTCTCTTCTTTTTTTTTTTTTTTTTTTTTTGCTCGAACTCTTCTTGGTTGACTTACTGCGCTCACGTTCACCTGTTGCTTAAAGACAAAATTTTCAGACTAGTCCTTTCCTTTTTGATTCATACTCTGGCTGCCCTTTTTCCTTCCTTCTTTTTGCAGTTTCTTAAACTTGTTTTTTTGTCTCATATCCTCAGAGCCTTCTGGTTTTTCTGCTCTTCGGGTACGATTTTGCTTCCACCCATCGGTTTTTGCTAAACTAGTTTCCTTCTGGTCTTTGCCTGAAGGTTTTTTGGCCTTACATCCAAACTCCATAGTCCTCAGAGCTCAAAAATTTGGTGGTATAAATTCCCCCTCCCCCATATAGACATGTTTAAATAATTCTAATGTTACAATCAAGAAAAAAATATATTCTAATGTTAAAAAGAGGTATTTTGATAAATCAAAAATTCAAAAGTCCAAACTTAACGGTCAACTAACAATTTGAATAGATGGAAATAAAATCCCAAAATATAAAGGGATTTGTGTAGCATACATTTTAATTTTAAGGGAGGTATATATGAATTTGTCTAATGCAATTTTTTCTTTTTGTCTTTGAGTCATATCTTCCTCTCTCTCTCTCTCTCTCTCTTTTAATTGTACAAAATTATTTCTACTTTCCCATTCTATCTTCCAATTAAAATTAACCTATCTATCACCAAAAAAATTAAATAAATAAATAACCTATCTTAATTGTCCGCTTTATAAAGCACTTTCAACATGTTTCAAACATATCAAGAAAAACCTTAAACTTCATTAACTATACCCTTAAAATTTAACAATTTATTCTTATTTAACATACGTTATCCTCTAAGAAAACAAAGTCTAGATTATAATAAATGAATGATAAAATTGTATGTTCATATGAAAATTTTAATGACATGCCTTATAAATAAGATCAAAATATATATTTTCTCTACCTTATAAATAAGATCGGAGGAATACCTTCAAGGTCTTTCTTATACAAGATCTATTTAGGTATTTTTGAAAAAGAATTTAACGTTATTGATTTATTGTATAGGGTCTTATATTTAAATCCATAAAAAAACTTCTAAATGGGTGCCATAGCAAGGACGAGGGAGTATGAGTCTAGAGTAAACCATCTAAGGACATGTTTGGGAAAGCGATAAAATCAGGAAAAGCCACTTATGTTTGGCAAAGCGTTAGAATCAGGAAAAGCCACCTTTCTACTGTAAAAAAAGCCTGCTTTAGGATTATTTTGGTTTTTTTTTTTTTTTCATGTGTTTGGGTTCATGATAAAACCCGATGACCATTTATCAACAAGCTACAATTTCTTACTTTTTGGGTCACGTTGTAGCTCGGTGGAAAATGTATATGTATAAATGATGTGATAAGTCCCACATATTTCATTTTGTTAATTCCTCTCAAGTCTTAGCCCCTTTGTCTTTTTCTTCCTAATCTCTCAATTCGTTTGATACTCTTAACATAGCCATCCTTTTTTATTCTTCAGAATATTTCTCATTGTCAAATATATCTATTAATATATTTTTTATATATTAAAAATTTAACATTCTAATAACTAATAATTTATATATATGTGTGTGTGTAATATTCAATAAGATTTATGTCATTTTCAGTCATTTTCCACATAAATTTACTTTTCAAATAATAATCCAAATAAGCTTACAAAAGTCATATTGAAAAAAAGTCACTTCTGCTACCGCTAATCCAAATGGGCCATAAATGCCTTTTTGAATTAGCGTTGGAAACTTCTTTTCCTACCCGATTTACGGTATATGAGGTAAGTACGTAAAAAGAGTTTTATATCAACTTACGTTTTATAAATGTCAACTCTTTTAGTCAAGAAAAAATTCCATTAGCTTTTTAACACAGTAAAGGAGGTGGGAAAAAAATTGATTAACTATATTTAGAGTATACTACTTTGAGCACCCTATTTTTTTGTCTCAATTATATAGGTTTTCCTTAAAATTAAAATGTTCAGTGGCTGCATTTGGATGGGCTTTTTTCATTAAAAAAAGTGTTTTTTTGTTATTTTATGTGTTTGGATGGGGGTTTAAAAAAAAAAAAATCACAAAAAGCCCAAACTTCTCCTTTTTTTTTTAAGCTCCAATTTGAAGCTTAGAAAAAAAGTCCATGCGGTAGATGAGAGAGAAAGTAAAACAAGTGACCGGTTATTTTGATTTGTGGAGAAAATGACCAAGAATGCCCTGGAAATTTCACGCCGTATGTCTCTCCTTCGCCCCATCGCGTGTTCGCGCTGTATGAGAGTCTCTCCTTCGCCATGACCCGTTCGCGCCGTGAATGCTCCTTCTCCTTCGCACTAGTTCCCCGCCGTCTCCTTCTCCTTCTCCTCTCTTACAAAAACCTCCTTCTACTTCTCTTTCTTTGTATCAAACCATTCGCACACAAAGTTTGTTTGTCGCGGATTTTGCAATTTGTTTTCCGTTACATTTCTTTTGGTTGCCCAAATGCCGGTATCCAGAGCTTTGCCCCGACTAATCCGAATCCGACCCGAGTCACGCACCTGACTATGGTGGGTGAGTCTCCCAGCGAGGTTTTTCTGCATTCACAAGGCTCGAACTCGAGACCTTGCTTAAGCGACACAAGCCGCTTACCACTTGTGCCAACCCCCGTTGGTGTTTTCCTTTACACTTGTTCGTCGACAACTTTGTATTTTCCTATTTTGATTAAAACTTTGGCCCCACCCTCCCGTCCTCACCCTCCCTAAACACCTACGATTAGGTGGGTCAACCAATTCGATTCACAGTTTCTAGGTTCATTGGCTAAAGATGTTCTGATCTATGTTATTCCTAATCGAGCTTGTTGTTTAGATACTGCACTTGCTCTTCATTTGCCGTGATTTCTCTATTTTAGCTCTGAAATATGTTCTATGCAGTGTTTTTGCCTGACATTTTTACTGTGTCCTGCATTGTCTCTCGTCTGGTATTTGTGTGTGTCTTATGTAGTTCCTGTTGCTCTCCTTTTGTTCTTTCAATTTTGTTCAAGCCAAGAGTCAAGTATTAAGTTTGCTCTCCTCTATTGGTATTTTGTACAATTGTACTCGTAAGAGAAACTTATCTTTGCTTTGCTTGAGATGGAATGCATAACTTTGTTGAACTTTCATATGATTGTAGGACACTTAATTTCTGTCACTTAGTAATGTGGTCACGGGAATGCTAGGTTTTTCTTTGTCTAATTTCAAGTTGATGTATCATTCTTACCGAGTCTTGTTTTCTACTCTATTTAAATGTTGCTTTAGATTTTCATGTCATGGGTAGTATGCCCATTTTGGCAAGGTGCATCCTTTATACTAAGTGCTTATACCGAACCTGGGATCTCTCGAATGTCTTTTTGACTGTGTGGATTGACTTGATTACTTGCAACCTAGTCTCGCTTGTTAGTGTGAACTAATTATGTATGGTTATAGGAAGTGGATGGAGGTATGATAAAAGATCATTTTGGTATCCTTTGACAACCTCTCGAAAGTTGAACATGAAACAAAGTCAATTCTGAGTACTAAAATGATACCCTTTTTTTTTTTTGCAAGGGTTAAATAATACTAAGGACAAATTCAGAATATCATAATTTGGTTTCACCAAAATATGATTCTTTATTTGGTGCTCCATTCAATGTTGAGTATTGCCTCTAGTTGAAAAATTCTGTTTAAATTTCACTTACCCCGTAATGTAAAGTATTCGATTGGTTGAATTGGATGTCGAAAATGACCCTATCTCGTTATGAAAAGTATTTAATTCATTTTCTATGGCCAAAACAAGAACTAGTTTGTTTTTTGACACCGTTGAACTTTTGTTTTCCGTAGTGTTCTTTTAACCTACCTTTGATAGTACGATAAGCAACCTTTCATAAGCAACCTTTCACTTAAATGATGTTGCAAGCACATTGATTATTCTGTTTTTGGAGTGCGAAAACAAAAATCAAATGACGTTAGCTACGGTGAGATCGTGGATGAACAAAGATGCATGTGTGTACTCGTAGCATCATCACCATTTGCTGGTGTTAGGAAATAAATCAGCATAATTAATTAGTATCGCATATAATAAGGGATTATAAGAATTATTAGTGATTAGGGGATCAATCATCATAATGAGTCATTACTCTCTTGTCTTCTCTTTTATGTATTAATACCCTATCGAGCATATGAATAAACATATTCATTTGAGAGTATATTTTCCCTATCTTTCTCTCTCTAATTTTTACATGGTATCAGAGCTTGGTTAGTTCTTGGCCAATTTTGAGTTTTACGGTGGCCACTATCATCGTAGCATACAAGGATGGCGGGGCCCGCCTCCCGACTGGCGTGTGTGTTCGTGCCATTTCGCTTCCGTCCATTTTTTGGTTATCCTTTGATGGTACTCCTTCTTTTCTGTTTGTGTTGATTTGCTGTCTTTTTCTTGTTCGTTCCTTCGTTGTTTCGTGAACGGTGAACCATGTTGTCACTGTTCACAGGGGGAGAGAGAAACTGTGTACCTCGTTGTATGGTTGTCGTTTGGTTGTTATGACCATTTTCTAGTCGTGCTTCATTCTCCGACATCGAGCCTTCATTTCCGGTATGTATAGGCCGGATCTTTGCTTCAAAGGTTGCGTTATGAGATTGAGTTTCTATTATTTCAGCACAGTCAGCATTTTATTTCGGGCACGTTTACTTGTCTCTAGTGGCTGGATTTTTCGTTTTATTTCGGGCACGTTTACTTGTCTCTAGTGGCTGGATTTTTCGTTTGTTACGTTTTCTAGCACGTTCGTGAAGTGCTATTTTGTCTTGAATGCCGTCTTTATGTCCTCGGTGAGGTGTTTGTCTTAGGTGAGAGAGTTTGGTGGTCCTTGTGTGACCCGTTCGTTGCTTTGCCTTCGGTGAGGTGATTGTCTCAGGTGAGACGTTCGGAGTATTGTTTTGTCTCTGGTGAGATTGTTTGGTATTTGTCCTTAACAAGACATTCATTGTTGCTTTGTCTCTGGTGAGACGTTTGGAGTATCGTTTGGTACCTGGAGAGACCGTTTGCCGTTTGCTGCAGCTTCTACTTTGATTGGTACTCTGTTATTCGAACTCTTGGTGAAGTTGTTGGGTCGTTTCTTAGATTTGGCCCAAACTTGCTGGTTGATTCAAGATCTCATGAAGAAGAAGATTATTTTGTTTGAATTTATTTATATTATGTTTTCTTGTAACAAGTTGGGCATAATCAACATCTATGCTCCAACTTTAGGGGGGAGTGTTAGGAAATAAATCAGTATAATTAATTAGTATCGCATATAATAAGGGATTATAGGAATTATTAGTGATTAGGGGATCAATCATCATAATGAGTCATTACTCTCTTGTCTTCTTTTTTATGTATTAATACCCTATCGAGCATATGAATAAACGTATTCATTTGAGAGTATATTTTCCCTATCTTTCTCTCTCTGATTTTTACAGCTGGAAACTGAACTTTCAGCTGCAACCTTTCATAAGCAACCTTTCACTTAAATGATGTTGCAAGCACATTGATTATTCTGTTTTTGGAGTGCAGAAACAGGGTCAAATGACGTTAGCTACAGTGAGATCGTGGATGAACAGTGCATGTGTGTACTGTAGCATCATCACCATTTGCTGGAAACTGAACTTTCAGCTGCAACAGTGAACTTTGAGCAAGGTGAAGCTAGGGTAAAAGAACTCCTTTGACCCTGAAAATTTGTGAAGATTTAGTTCACATCGTAGTCTTTAACATGAGCTAAAGAACACCCAAATCCGATGTGTACAAAGAGAATTATGAATTTCCGAAGTTTGAAAGTTAAACTGAAAAACTGTCGGATTTCAGAAATGCAGTCATTTTTGGGATCAATTTTGAAACAGTAAATGATCTAGTTAAGGCGTGATATTTTCCAGATATAAACTAGACATAACAAGATTTAATTTGATAGGTCATAAGCCTTAATCAGAGTTGCATCCAAGGAGATACGAATTTTTGAAGTTGACCTATTAAACTGAAACGTTTTTCTGGACAGCGAAGAGTAAGTGAAAAACTGGGAATGATACATCAAGAAATAAGTCTAGTGATTATTTGTACAGCGAAGAGTTGATGATTTTTCAAAGTTTGGCCAAAATGCTGGTAGCTTTTGCTACCATTCGAAATTAGAATAAACTCCAAGGGTGCAAGAAAGCCTATGAGGCTAAGTTAGCCTGTTAGGTATATTTTCATGGCTCTAATTATATGAATACGTGTCTAGGGCTATGAGAAGTAAAGAAAGAAAGAAAGGAAAAGAATGGAAAATGCTTCAAGCAACTTCAGTAGTTGAAAGAGAAGGAACAGCCAGAGGACATAGGCTAAGGTAGTGGGCTTACCCTACTTGCTTGTATTGATGTTTTGCTTATGTGTTGGTATGCATGATTGCTTTACTTGCTTGTTTAACATTTGAATTGTTGAAGCTCTGTTTCCATTTATGCTATAGCCATGAGTATACTTTACGAAGCATTGAAGCATGCAGAAATGTCATTATGTTAACATGAGCCTATGTAAGGCAAGCATATCATACACTAGCATTTATCTTACATGCATTGTTCGGTAATGTTTGCTACTGAGGTTCCCCAGAATCTCACACTACTACAAAAATGTGATATTACTTCCCCCAGAGACGTCCTAAATAAGAAATAGGTAGTAACAAATGAGGCCAATGGCAATCTTGTAATTATATACAAGGAAAATGAGCCTTCAACATCCCGAATAATTGTTCGACTTCTAAAATTAATTTTTGACATCCTAAATTTTTTTAAGGACGCTTTAATTGCCTTTGGAGCCATGGTATGTACTTTTTTTTTTGAAAAAAAATCAATTTTGGCGACGATAATTTTTCAAGACGCCCGAAATCTCGCTAAAAAATTTGGCGCCCAGGAAATATGGAAGAATATTTTGTTTGCGCGCCATATGTGTAAAAAGTACGATAATAGGCGACCTGAAACATGTTTCAGGTCGCCTATAAATCTATTACAAAGAAGAAAATTGCCTTAAACCAGAGACGGAGCATTGAAGGGACATAGGGTTTTTTTTATAAAAAAAATTGTTAAAAAATTTCTAAAATAGGCGACCTGATAATGTTTCAAGACGATCGAAATATGCCAAAAAATTTGGCGCCGAGGGATATTTTGTTTACGGGAAAATTACCAAGCATTGAAAAAAATAGGCAACCCGAACAATAATCGCCGCCATTGTCCAAAAACAAACGACCGATACATTTTCGTGTCGCCTATCTATTTGCCAATTAAAAAAAAAAAAAATTTTGCCATAAACCAAAACCGAGCATTGAAGGGACATGTTTTTTAAAAAAAAATTGTAAAAATTGTCAAAATAGGCGACCTGAATGCATTTCCGGTCGCCTATATTAGAAAATAGGCGACTTGATCCAATTTCAGTCGCCTATTTTTTCCTAATAGGCGACCCAAATTGGATCAAGTCGCCTATTTTCTAATATAGGCGACGGAAACGCATTCAGTCGCCTATTTTGCACAACTAAAACCAAGAATTAAAGGGCCAAGTTGTTTTTTTTAAAAAAAAAAAAAAAATATTAAATTGTCAAATATAGGCGACCTGAATGGGTTTCAGGTCGCCTATATTTGAAAAAAAGCGACCTGATCCATTTTCAGGTCGCCTATTATTGCAAAAGAGGCGACCTGAAATTGGATCAAGTCGCCTATTTTTAAATATAGGCGACTTGAAGCCTAATCAGGTCGCCTAAAATCTCTCATAACCCTACTTTTCCAACCCGCGAATGTATTCTCTTTTATTTTCGAAGTTGCGACTCCTCCGTTCCCTCGTCGCCGTCAAAAACCCAGCTGATATCTAGGTCAAGCTTCCGTCATCTTCCCTCATCGCCGGCGAACCCTATCGACTCGGGCGTGGATCGTCCGTCGTTTCTCCGTCTTCTCTCTTCTCGGCGTCCGTCGGCTTGCGACCTGCCTCCGCAAGCGTCCAAATTTCCACCTTCTCACGACTATCTCTACGGTACGCTCGTAATGCTTTTCTTTTCTTTTTTTTTTTTTGTCATTGTTGAACATCTAAAACATGGGATAAGGATGATCACTATGACTATAGCTCTTGGTAATAATGTAGATGGACAAACAAAATCGTATTCCTCACTATTTGATATGCTTAGTTAAGTGTTTTGTCGACTTTCGAACTCGGACCTTGCCGAACCGAAACTAAAATCTAGATCTGGTTGTAGATAGGGAATGCGTGTTTGCGAGACTTCCCATGTTTTCGTCTTTCAAGTTTGTGCTTATTTGGAATTAAGTTAAGATCCCCAAAAGTACTTATTCAAGTAAATTGACACTAAACTTATTTCATTTATTCACTTTCTATATGTGGTGTGTATGATTAATGCATGATAGTCAAACCAATGTCACAGCCGGAAGATTTGAATTGTGGCTCTTATGTCGTGGATTTCCCGGACCAAGAGGATTATGTTTTTTGACATGTGTCAAGTGTGTCATTCTCCACAAATTCTTAGAATAAAAATCTCACATTGTGATAGTACAAGAGGAAAAAGGACTGAATTCATTCACGAAAAACATGCAATGGTCACATTACACTATGTATAATTCCCCGCCTATGCCACGTCACTACTAATTTCTCTTTCTTCTAACTAACTCGAGCAAATCCCTACTATTATTTACTAGAAAGCCCCCTCGCAGAGATTACGTATATCACATGGCGTAGAAGCTATAGCAAAGAAGCAAAAAAAGAGGATTTTGATGGTGCATTCTTGTATTGTTGCAATTACATTAAATCTTCCCTCTTTTTCAAAACACACCAATTTTTCTTAAAAATAAAAAGGGTCTATGAGTCTTGCAAAATTAGGGTAAGTCTACATAGTATTTAGTTTTATTTGTGTTCATGTTGCTTTTAGTTTCAAAACACACCACTTTAATTTGGTAGACTTGTTACTTCAATAATAGACTTGTTACTTCCTCACCATGCCATATCCATGCTTTCTTCTCATGCTTTTGTAATGGTTGTTTTATTGCAAGGAAATGGAACAAATCAGTGTTTGGGGGATTTAGTTGATAAATATTGATCTTATACCGACTACTTGTTTGTGACTTGGCCACGACAACAACCCACAAGAGCTTGAGGGGTCCTAGGGTAGGTATTTTTAATCATGTTGCTTTTGTCATACAATTATTCCCTCTCATATGTTATATCCTAAGTTCAATGTTAGTTTGAATAATTCTAATGTTGTCTTTATTGTTGTTGTCTTTAGGTTGACTAGAGCAAATAAATTTCAAGGAGAGGAATTTAAAGTTGAGGTAATTATAGTTAAATATTGTTTTGTTGTTGATGTGCATTGAACTAGGTAATCTTTGTAGTATGGATAATGATGCTTAGATGTCCATAATTTATAGTTTATGACTTAGACAACTTAGATATATTTTAGTTTTTTGTAATGATGAAATTATTGGATTTAATAGCTGATATTTTCTAAATTGCCTTAGGTAGTAAGTTTTGTTGAATTAAGTTGAAATGGTTTGTTGTTGAAATTTTGGGATGTCTCACTGTTGAGGGGAAATGCTGTCGAATTTTTTTTTTTTTACAAGATTGAGAAAAAACCATGTCGTTATTGAAATTGTTATGAACTTGACTCGTTGTTGGAAATGTCTTAGGTGATAAGAAAATGGGTCATAGTTGGATGAATGCTTTGAGAACTAGTGAAGAATATGAGAATGGGGTGGAAGAGTTTATTGAATTTGCTAGAAGGAATGTGGCTACAAAAAATGGGATGTACTATTGTCCATGTGTTAATTGTTTAAATGGGGTTCGAAGGGATATTGCCGATATAAGGGACCACCTAATTTGTGATGGAATAAACCTTCGATACACAACGTGGATATGGCATGGTGAGGAGGTAACTCCCAAAGGCATCCTACGAAAATGAAGTTGAGGTAGATGATGATGGAATGGAGAGAATGATTCATGATGTTGAGGTCGAATCCTTTGCACAACCGCATGAATATGATAGCGTGCGGAGTGATGCGAGACACCTTTGTTCCCCGGGTGTACTAAGTATACACGGTTGACTGGGACCTTACATTTGGTCAACTTAAAGGCAACATGTGGGTGGACCGATAGCGCTTTCACGACGTTGCTTGAATTGTTGTGTGATATGTTGCCGATAATAATGTACTTCCAAATCGTATGTATGAGGCCAAGAAAATCTTATCTACGATGGGTATGGAGTATAAAAAGATACACAGCTTGCCCTAATGACTCGCATATTGTACAGAAATGAGTATGAAGGCCTTAGTAATTGTCCGAAGTGTAAAACTTCACGATACAAAGTGAAGAAAGGTGGTGGTTCGGAGATCACACAAAAAAAAGGCAACCTTTGAAGGCCTTGTGGTATCTTCCCATAATTCCTCGGTTTAAGCGCCTCGTTTACTAGTGAAGCAACAAAGAAAGAAGTTGAGATGGCATTCGATGAGAGAATATCCGATGGAAAATATCTACGGCACCCGGCTGACTCTCTGCAATGGAAGAAAATAGACGAAATGTTCCCTCAATTTGGCAGTGAGCCAAGAAACCTTCGTCTGGGGCTTTGTACAGATGGCTTCAATCCGTATCGAACTCTTAGCAGAACCCATAGTGCATGGCCGGTTCTCCTTGTAATATACAACTTACCTCCCCGGCTATGTATGAAACGCAAGTATGTGATGCTGTCTATGATGATTTCTTGACCAAAACAGCCCGGTAACAATATCGATGTGTACTTGGCGCCTTTGGTTGAGGATTTGAAGAAATTGTGGGAGGAAGGCATAGATGTGTTTGATGCATATAAGAAGGAGTCCTTCAAGTTGCGTGCAATGATTTTTACCACGATCAACGACTTTCCCGCATACGGAAATTTGTCTCGGGTACAAAGGTGAAGGGGCATAAAGCATGTCCAATATGTGAAGCCGACACAAACTTCCAAAGAATTAAAGCATGGAAAAAAAAAACGGTCTACCTCGGTCACAGATGGTTTCTTGACCGGTTCCACCCATATCGTAAGTTAAGAAAGCGTTTTAACGGCTTACCGGAGCATAGAACGGCTCCAAAGGCATTAACCGGGAAGGAAGTCTATAGTCGGGTGATGCATATCAATGTCACATTGGGTAAACAAAAGGATTGCGGGTGAGAAGAATATATGGAAGAAGAGATCAATTTTCTTTGATCTTCCATATTGGCGTAGTCTTGATGTGAGACACAGCCTTGATGTGATGCATGTGGAAAAAAATGTTTGCGATAGCCTTGTCAAGACTTTTTTGCACATACCAGGGAAGACTAAGGATGGAATTAGTGCGAGACTAGACCTGGTTGATATGGGAATAAGAGAACGGTTACATCCACGAGTAACGGAAGATGGTAAGAGGGCATACATGGAGCCAAGCAGCATACACTATCAAAAGCGAGAAAAAAAGTTTGTGTGGGTGTCTATATGACATTAAGGTTCCACAAGGATATTCTTCAAATTTGAGAAGGTGTGTTTCAATGGACGATTTGAAGTTAGTGGGAATGAAGTCTCATGATTATCATGTGTTGATGCAACAACTATTACCAAGAGCTATTAGGGCATTATGAAAGATGAAGTGCGGACCACTATAACAAAATTGTGTATTTTCTTTAATGCTATATGTAACAAAGTCATTGACATTGAAAAGTTGGATGAATTGGAAAACGAGGGTTATATTATTTTGTCCCAACTAGAGATGCATTTTCCTCCCGCATTTTTCGATGTAATGGTGCACCCGATAGCGCACTTGGTAAGGGAGGTAAGGCTCATGGTCCAGCTTTACCTAAGGTGGATGTACCCTTTCGAGCGATACATGAAGATCTTAAAAGGGTATTCTAAAAATCCTTATCGGCCGGAAGCCTCAATCGTTGAGAGATATGTAGTGGAAGAGGCTATGGAGTTCTCGAAAAGATTATCTATCGTGGGCGACGTTACAATCTCAAAGATGATAAGGGGATAAGTGAGGGAACTCGAGGAATCAAACCGAAGAATATGCTTCGTGCAGAGGTGTTGCAAGCACACCCGTACATCTTGAATAATACGGAAGAAGTTCAACCATACATTGATGAACACAAAAGAGTTTGAAGAATATGAATCCAAGGAAGAATGACATGCAGATAGCTAATGAGCAAAAGAAGACATTTATAAAGTGGTTCGAGGAGAAGGTATTGCACGAGACCGGTGTGTCGGCTACAATCGAGTGGTTAGCCCTGGGGGCCTTCTTATCGTCATCACTTGGACAAAGTTATGATATCAACGGATATTCTTTCTACACAAAAGACCAAGATGACAGAGTTCTGCAAAAAAAACGGGGTGATGGTTGAAGCCGAATCCATGCACTTTTCGAGTTCGAAAGACAAAAACCCTAAGGTGTTAGCATCTATGACCTATTATGGAGTTATTGAAGAAATATGGGAGATGAGCTACACCAAGTTCAAAGTTGCTTTATTTAAATGCAAGTGGGTTAACAATAATGTCCGTTGTAATAGATCCTAAATTTGGATTTGTCTCAGCTTGATCTTCAAAGACTTGGTCATGAGACGAGCCATTCATTCTAGCAAGCCAGCGAAACAAGTGTTTTATGTTACGCACCGCAAATAACAAAATGTCCATTGTACTTCAAAGTAAAAAAATGTACGTATGGTGAAGAATCCTTGAACCTGGACGATACACTCCCTTTCACAACAAATCCACCTACAACACGTGAAGTAGAATTGGTAGATGATGAAGAATATGCTCCAAGGAAGGATCATTCTCAAGGAATATGGGAAACCATATAAAGTAAGGTCTTAAGTTATGAAAAAGTCCTATGTTATTTTTGTACGTGTTTAACATGTTAGTTCATTTTATTCATTTGTTTATTATTTAATAATAACCCTATCTAACATTATTGATTTGTCTTTGATGAACAGAATATGTCTAGATCTCGACGAGTCATCGAGCGATGGTGGGAATGATGTACCGATGGGGAGAAAGGGTAGAGGTAGCACACATATGGGTGCGTTAATTGCACGTCGTGACAAATAAAAGAGGCCGCATGTGGAGTTCGATGCCAATATGAATCCAATTGGTCCAGAGGAAGACAACTTCATTAGCTACGTAGGCTATCCGCTCAAGCAAAGTTCGCATTGTATTCTCTCATTGGAAGTTGGTTCCTACTAAAACGAAGGAGTTGATCTCGGGCACAACTTTTGGTATCTCACTTTCGATATCTTATGCATTTGTATCTTTAGTTTTATCACTTGATTTCTTTCATATCTTCTCTTTTACCTTGCAAAGAACGTATGATGTGCCTAACAATAAGGCCATGTACAAGCATTGGATGGGCGAGGTTCGTATACGTTGGAAAGACTTTAAGAACAAGCTCACTAGAAAGTATATTCGAGGGGCAAAGAGGGACAAGGACCCATGTCGACTATGATTACATTAGTCCGCAGGACTGGAGGGAGTTTGTGGCGTCACGCCGTAATCCCGAATTTCTTGTAAAATTTCTTTCATATCTTATCTTTTATTTGAATCTATTTGACATTGAAGGCTCAGCTTTATTTGTTTTCGTGTCACAGAAAAAGTCGCCAATAGGGAGAGGCAAGCGAGAAATAAGTATCCGCATTGCATGTCTAGGGGTGGCTATAAGAAGCTTGAACGGAGGCCGATGGAAGAAGAGTTGCGTAGAATGAAGGAAGCCGCGCAATCCGATCCTTCCACCGTTATCCAGTGCCCTCGAGCGTCCTCCTCGCCACAAAAAATGGATAGCCGCGAGGAAGAAGGGCGAGAAATACATAAATGAAGATGTGGCCGAGGTTGCTTCAAAGATTGTAAGTAGTTAAATTAGAAGTATTAAATAGCTTCAGCTTGTTTCATATTTTTAGAGTTTAATTAGTTAATATTTATGAAAAATCCTATGATACAGATGTGCTTGAGCAAAGAAAGCAGCCCAAGGTTCATTCACGCGGTACACGGATGGACATTTTGTCCACGGCGATTGGGAAGCCCGATTACCTTGATGCCGTTCGGGGAGCCGAGGGGAGTTAGTGTCGCGAAATACTTTGGACGGCGTTCGAGTTGTTCGCATGACGATGACAACCCTAGTCCTCGCCTTGTAGCCAAAATTCGAGCGTCCCTCGTAGATGAGGTTATGGCACAACTACGGGGTGAAATGAGGGAGATGATACAAGGGAAGGTAACGCAACCTTCAAACGAGGAATCCCCGGCCTTCCCAAGCAAAGAAGGAAAGTTTTCACGCTCCGATGTACCTATTGGCGAACCTTCTCATCACTCTCCGATGTACTTATTGACGAGCCCGGCGAGCCTTCTCACACTCCACAGGGGGACAACCCCGCCGCCTATATTTGGATGACCCACACCGGCGGATTGTTGCGTATGGTCTTGTTTACCCGAACAAACCACACACCACCATATGCAAATTCCACAAGACCAACGTAGGGTGACTCGACAAGTGTGCGAGAGGGGGAAGAAAAGACCGCCATCCCTATTGTTGATGAGGAGGTTCGCACGCTAGACGCCGCCACCACATCGTTCATCCTTTGGCCGCATCATCTTATTGAGGTGGGGACGACACCTCCAATGGTAAGAAATACATTACCGATTGACGATGAGTAGGGTTTAAGATTGATTTTCATTGCTAACCCACTCATAATTTGTTTATTATGTTTTCATAGCATGAACAAGTCATGCGGCAGATTTCCATACTTATCAACGCCGCGAGAGCTCTACCAGACATCGTCTCTATCGGCTTGCAGATGCCTCCGGCATTGTCTGCAAGACAAAGACATATCCGATATCAATTGACAGAAAGATTTGACAGAGTTTATGCATATGGACTGTTTAGATATACAAAGGGCTTCAACTTGCAATCTTGTAAGTTTTTTTTACCCTTTAATTATGTCAATACTCTTTTTTTGTTTAATATATTCAACAACACTTATCATTTTATTTCGATCGTAGTGTCCGCCACGACATCTCGCAAAAAGGGAGACCTATTGGATTCGTATGGATTCTTATGTCCTGGATCCACAGCTTTCGGCTCGCAATATCTTAGCCAGAGGGCCATTTATGTTGGTTTAACAATGGGCGACATAAAATCGTCTTGTTATCTAGCGCCAATACATGAAGGGTGCGTATTTTTTTTTTGTCTATATAAGATTTTTAAGGAAAAAATGCTTTTTTATCTTAGTTTAATATTAATATGTATATGTTGTAGTGCTCATTGGACCCCGTGCGTTGTTTGTCCCGCCAAGAACGCATGTTATTGGTTCGATTCCATAGGTGGCGTGCCAACCGAGGATATCAAAACCATGTTTGCCGAGTAAGTAAATTTTTGTCTAAATCATCGATTCTTTTTTTAAATGAATTGTTTTCATGTTTGTTAATTTCCATTTTAATGATAGTGGTCTTAGGACATATAGACAGATTGCCGGAGCACGGAGCAAAGGGACCGAAGTGGTTTTATCCTAAGGTAAGTAGTTTCAATTCAAGTTTTTTCTCGAGACACAAAGAGCTTTCTCGCTTTAACAATTTGTTTTTTATTTATAGTGCCATCACCAACCAGGCCACACCGAGCGCGATACTACGTTATCAATTGATGCAATCTATCGCTTTCCGCGGACGCATTACCGGCTTGCAAAATGTACGTAATGCTCCGTGATCCTCAAATGATGATATTTTTTGTTGTGGTACTTCAGCTTGTTAATTATACCTTGTTTTCCAATTTACGCTTTTTTCGACCGAGGATCCGTACTCACAGGATGACATCGATTCGATTCGAGACATGATGGCTAGATATCTTCTTGAACATGGCTCAATGTGAATATATAGGCAAGTCATTACTTGTTAGGGTGATTGTCATTGTCAAACTTATTAAGTCATGATGACATCGGTTTCGTAAATTATTGGTGTTGCTCTTGAATTTGCCACTATAATTGCCGTGAATATGAGGTTAGATCACTTGTTTAATTCTCGAAATAGATCACCGTCATATGAGGTTTGATTTTGCCATTACACCTTATCGCATTTGATTTTCCAATAACCAAGACTTGAGAATTTTGTTGAATCATACCATCATAACCGATTTGCCGCAAGTTTTATGTGGGGTTTTTGCTTGGGAGGGGTTTGATTCGCTTGTGTGGTACCGTGATTTAAAGGTGGCTCTCATTCACTTTAGCCGAAACCTTGAAATTCTGTTAAGCTTCGTGTTCAAAAGTCATTTCTCGCTATATATATTTGCCTCTTGTCGCATATCGTTGTTATTTGCCAATTGAAGGGAATGTTGATGCTATCTAATTGCCGCATTAAATTGTGAAAGCATTGTGAAATTTTGGAGATTAATTGCCTCCAAATGTGAGAAAAATTTGTTGTCATGGTGGTGCTTTGTTTGTTGTTTTTGGTCTAGTTTTAGTAACCAAAATCTAGGTCATACATTCTTTCTTTTCTCGTTGTTGAAGTTGCCGAAAGTTTCGATCGCTTTCTTAAGTGACTTTCCCGAACTTGCCTTCTTATATTCTTGCATCCTCATGGTTATGTTGAAGCTAAGTTGTGAATTTGATTGATTTTGACATGATTAGAACATATATATTGTCCTTCTCTTGTATGTGGAGCCAATTCTTTTGTTGAAGTCACTTTTACAATTTTCTTATTGAACCACGGTATTCTTGATGGAATGCACATACATAATATAATATGCGCTTAATTATTTTGTGAAGCATTTGCAAAAAATTGGCCAAACAAAATGAAAGAAGCGCATTTTTTTTTAAAAAAAAAATACATTAAGGCGACCTGAAAAGATTTCAGGGCGTCTTTGGGTGATAATAGGCGACTCGAAATGGTTTCAGTCGCCTCATATGGGCAAATGAGGCGGAAAGAGTTTCAGGTCGCCTCATATGGGAAATAAGGCGACCTGAAAAGGTTTCAAGTCGCCTCATATGAGCAATGAGGCGACCTGAAACCATTTCAGGTCGCCTCATATGAGGCCACATGAAACCAAAGTCGGAAATAAGGCGACCCGAAAAGGTTTCAGTCGCCTCATATGAGAAATGAGGCGACCCGAAACCAGTTTCAGTCCATTTCAGTCGCTTTTATGAGGCGACGACCTGAACCCATAAACCATTTCTACTACACTCTCCCCAACGTAAGAATAAGCGTTAATTGGGTCTCATAGTAGTGTCTCATATTAGAGGTGAGGCGATGAGGCTGTTGCACCCGAACTTCTTTCAGTCGAAGTTGCATATGAGGCGACCTTCGAACCCATTTCAGTCTCCTCATATGGAAATATACTACTACATTCTCTCCCCAACGTCCCTAAGAATAAGGACGTTAATTGGGTCTTTTTAGGTCGCCTTTTTTAAGTATTTTGTAGTAGTGTAATAAATAGTATACTAAATAATAAATATTATATACCCTAAACCCTAAATAAAGGTTGATTTATTTTTTTTCAAAATGTCATCTTTTATAAGGACTATATTTATATGTAAATTAAATATCTAAATGTGTGAATCAATAAGAATACTTTTAAAAAAATTATAAATTTGTGATATAATGTGGATTGATAACTAGCTATTATATATAAGGACAGGAGGTGGTATAATAAAATATTATGGGCAAGTGGACAGTTGCATGTCCATACTTTTGAGTTTTGACCGTCAACCTTAATAATATTAAATAGAGTAAAATACTCTAACCACCCTTTTGTTTTGCCTTAAATATACAAATTTTTATCTATTTTGAAAATATACACTTGAGTCCAAATCATTAGCACCATTAAAGAATATTCTAAAAAGATTCTTAAAGTTTATTTTTTAGTTAAACAATATTTTAGAATAAATATTATTTACTAATTTACCCCTCATTATGCCAAATCCCTAATTTATCTTTTAATATTAATATTTATTAATGATACATTTAATATTTTTACTAAATTTAGAGAGAAAAAAATTGAGTAGTTTTTTTTTGTGAAAAATATATGGAAGATATTTTTTTAAAAAAAAATGGAGGAAGATATGTAAGTAAATGATAATTAAGTATTATATTTATGTGTGTGTAAAGTAGGGGCATTTTTGTCAAAATGATAGGTCAATACTATATTTTAACGGTCAACCACGGTTGGATGGATAGAAGTTAAATATCAAAATTAGAAGGGAGGTTTATACCAAATATATTTTAATTTTAAAGGAGGTTCTTATAGATTTTCAAAATAGAAGGGAGGTTGAAGTATTTTACTCTATTAAATATGAAAAATAAATAAGTAAAAGCATTTTTAAATATATAAATATTTTCGTTATAGTTTTTGTTTTAAAAAAATTGCCAACCCGGCACGCTAATTCTTTATTACTCTCGGCGGCAAATATATAGATAGATAGATATTTGAAATAAAGTTAATATCATATCTAAGAAGATATTGTCAATTTTTTAAAGCATAGATAATGTAAATTTGAGTCAAATAATATGACAAAATTATTTATAATCTTTCTTGAGTTTTACGAACAAAAGAAACCAAATAAAACAAAACTTATGGAAAGTTCTGGCGCACCTGGCAATTTGATCGAGGTATACACCTACAAACACTATCTTCATTCTTCGTAGTGGTTCCAGTGCTAAGTTCTTGATTGTTTTTTGGACTGAGCTAAGTACTTCATATTTGGATACAGTAACAGGCGGATCCAGCAAGAATCGTATTTAATAAAGTAATCAGTAGGAATTGGGTAAGCGAAGGATATGAAAAATCTGCCCTGTTATAAGAGCCCAACAAAAATTATTTGAGGATTTAATGAGTTTTTGTTTTATTTTTCCTCTAATTAATTTTATATATTATATTAATTGAAAGATTGATGATTATTATAAGGGCTTTTTTCCCAATTTACCCTTTATTAAATAACTAATTACTATTTTGTCCTTGTTTCCAAACTATTTCCCAATGTGCCCCTGTTTAGTCAACTAAAACGTAGGGCGTTGATTTTTTGACCCTTGCGATTTAGTCGACTAAGCACACGTGGCTTAGTCGACTAAATCGCGACAAGGGTTTTTTAAAAACCCCAATCGCGCATTTGGAACCCTACTCCACCACAAAACCTCCCCAAAACTCTCCCCTCTGTTTTTTCACCAAATCCTTGTTGAATCCGTTGGTGGGTAGCGAAGAAAACTTCATTCTAGTGTCATTTGCATCAATTTTGGTAGGTTCTCATCTCCATTTCGAATTTCCATCGTTGTTCTTTTGTTTATGCAAAACCCCATTTCTTTAGAAGGTAGACAAATTAATTAAAAGTAAAAATGAGTTTTATATTTAAAATCAAAGTTCACCCGATATCGGTGAGGATCGAGGACATAACTAAGAATCCTAATAGAAAAATACCCAATATAAAATCTTAATAAAAAATTAATTTTATGGTTTCTTAAACCTGAATATGGAGAAATGTTGTTCAAAATTTATAATTTATATTGATTACATTCAAAATATCAAATTGATTAGTAGAGATACTTGATTTAAAATATATATGAAAATCCCTAATGATGTCTTCATTTTCAAACTCATCAACAACAACTTCTTGAGGTACTCAACCTATCTCCGGCAAGCATTCATACATTACTCATATTAAGAACGGAGGGAGTAATAACAATGGTTAATAATTTAGGGGGCCACTTGTTATAAATTTAACCTATCACTTGTAATATTTGAACAAAATTATATTTTCATAAAAATAGAAAATGATTTATGCTTGTACGTTCGAATGTCTAATTATAGTTCATATATATATATATATATATATATACACATACATACATATATATTTCACTTTAAAAATTGAAAAAATTAGAAGATAAAAATATGCCATATGTTCCTCCCCGGAAGGGAAGCCCTTCAAAATACGATCTTTCTACTTAGCTATAATATTATATTAGTATATGAGATTATAGAGGATAAAAAAAGTTACCATATTAAAATATATGAAAATGATATCCTCATTACCTTCTTTTATATCATCATCTCATCTCCATCCTTAGATAATGAAATGTATATTTTAGATTTAATATTTTATAAAATTATTATTATTATATTTTATAATTTAAAATTTAAAATTTCTTTATTTATTACAGATTGCAATTATGAAGGGTATAGATCAAATTTTAAGAGTTTAAATTTACTTATTTATGTTTATAGAAATAATTTTATAAAAGATTTAATCTGAATAATATATTGTTTTAAGCTAACGGTCTATATGAGATTATGAGAATAAAATGAAAAAAGAAGACAAAAAATGACCCTAAAATATAAGGTAGACAAATAATTAAAAATAAAAAATATTTTTACAAGGTTCCAAAGTTCAAAGGAGGATTGTAGACATAACTAAGAATATAACAGAAAAATCCTCAATATAAAAACTTAATAAAAAAATTAATTTTATGGTTGTTTTATAGCTCCACGCGCCAATAGGATCCGAACGCATGACAAAGAAGTTGATTATCTAACGGGTCTCACAATATTATCGAACGTGTTATAGACACATGAACATGATAAAGAGTTTCACGTTTAACCCTATAATTTATACTAAAATATTAATAATATTAATAAATAAATAATCGGACAAAGAAAAGGTAAAAGCCCCCGCGTAAATGAAAGAACAACGGCGGAAATTCAAAATAGAGATGAGAACATATCGAAATCGACGCAAATGACATTAGAATGAAGTTTCCTTTGCTACCCACCAACGGATTCATCAAGGATTTGGTAAAAAAACAAAGGAGAGGTTTGAGGAGGTTTTGCCGTGGATTAGGGTTCCAAATGCCGCGATTGGAGTTTTTAAAAAGCCCTCCTGTGGCGATTTAGTCGACTAAGCCACAGTGCTTAGTCGACTAAATCGTGGGGGCAGTCAAAAAAATCAACGCCCGCATTTAGTCGACTAAACGGGGGGGCACATTGGGAAATAGTTTAGAAACGAGAGGGTAATTAGTTATTTAATAAGGGGCAAATTAGGGGAAAAAAAAAAACCTTATTATAAGTGTATTGTAGGTCTGTCCAACTGTTCAGATAGTTTAAACTTACTTGATAAGACTTTCTTAAATATTATATATCTTTAACTTTTTTCTTAGTTAATCGATGTGATAATTTTATATTCTAATAGATTTCAATTTATCCCCTTAAAATTAAAGTCCAAATTAAAAGGACGACCCGGAGTTTTCATTCAATTCATCTTTTGACTTCCCTCTACTGTATTCAGTATTCACGGATCGACTTACAGAAGAATAGGGTGTTTAGATATTTCTTTTGATAACTTTCTAATTGTGTTTATGGAATTGGTACTGGAGAAGTTGACACTTGATAGAGCATCAACAATGCGAAGTTTTATTTTTATTTTTAATGTGAATTTTGACTTTCATAAATTTATTAAATCAAATGGTTTTCAAAGATTTTTTTTTTTTTTTTTTTTTTTTTTTTTTGTCAAAGTTTTCAAAGACATCATAAAGGTAAAACCCAAGCAAAGCGGAGAGGCAGTCAAAAATTGGTCAAACATAGCCTGCAACAGTCACAGAAATCCGGAGTTTCGTAGGTCTTGCATGTTTTTTTCAATTCGGAGTTCTTGGGTGTATGTATTATAATATAAATTAGGGTTTAAAAAGTCTAAAACCGCGACATCGACTTTTCATTCATATCCTATTATTTTTTGGACAAACGATCTTGTCTGCTAAAGATCTTTTAAATATTTTCATCGATCTCCTTTAGAAAGGTATACTTGTCTGCTAAAGTTCGTGTGTGTATATATTTTAAATATTGTATGAGCTCTATATTCATAGTTTCTTATGTAGTGATAGTATATATACATATATGTTTCTTCATCTATTTATTTTTACTACACAAGATCATAATTGGAATTGTTATTATCAGAACACATACGGATTCGACTACAAAAAATAGAACCGATAATTTGCAAGTCTTCGAAAGTGAGGAAGAATCAAGAGGATAAAAAGTCTAAAGATAAAAAGGCCAACGAACTGATTTGTAGGATCAAGAACGAGCCGAGAATTCTGAATAGTACTCTGGGACTTGATCTAAATAAAGTAGGAATTCCATATGGCGCAGATCACATAGGTTCCAAGATAATACTCGCTTCGACAACTCAAGATGTGTTATCCAACTACAGGCATACCCAAAACAAGATTTTCATGGTTTGATGATCTTCTTTGTTGAGAGAAAATTCAGCTTCTTGTTTGAGAGCTTTCAAATTCTATACTCACTCTGGTCATTTTTATAAGAGTTCTAAAATTTTCCTTGATTTTTTTTATAGGACCCTGACAAGAATTATTTGAGCATTTAATGTATTTTTGTTAGTATTTAGATGTTCTAGAGACAATATATAAGGACAGATCAGTATCTTTTTCTACGTTATAGTATTTCATTATTAATAAATGAACATATTTTATCTTTATCATATTTATGTCTCGCCTTTATTTTAAAGTAAATATATATATATGTTTGAAGATAAAAACCCTAGGAATAGAATATGTGTTAATCTTAAGGATCAATAATAAAGAGTATCATTGGATATGTAAAGTCTTTTATCGTTTGGTAGTACAGATCGTCTTGGACTTAAAGATGTCATCGAACACTATGTCCTAGGGTTATACTTTGACTGTACAACTCTATCCGCCTGAAAATGGAGAGAACAATGTACTCTTGGATGTAACTTGAATACATGAGTATCGATGGACATGCTCAAATGACTCACAGTCCTCTACAAGGGATTAATCATTCACAAGCCTAGTAGAGCTTGGATAGCTTCTAATTAACTTGAGAGTCTGTGCGTACAACAAGTGATCATAAAGAGTCATAATCCATTATAGAGTTAATATAAGAAGATTCCTAGTTCTATGAATTAGCTACATTTAGTCAATTAAGAAAAATGATACTCTATCTTTGCTCTTGACTAAATATGAATGACAATGTGAGGGATGATGCATACACAGTATCCAAACATAAAAGGTGGATCATTTGATTAACTCAATTAATTTTGGGGCTGTAGAGCATTGCTAGTGTGTTATGAGGTCATTAAATAAATTGGGCTCATTAAAAGAGTTTTAATTGGTTCAAGTTTACTTATATCAGTGACTAATTGGGCCTAATGGGTCACCCACAAAGGTTATACGATTGCTTAAAATTAGCAAACTTGGGCCAATAATTGTTATTGGGCTTTATCAAAAGTAAAGGTGTAATTGGGTTGGAATAAGACTCCAAGCCTAATAAGAAGCAAAATGGAGTCACATATATGGTCATGAGGGGAAATCATTTTCTCCACAAATGGGCCCAAATGTGTTGGAAGACCCAATGGGGTCTTTTGGTCAAGTTGAATTTGAAATTCGAATTTTGAATGTAAGTTTGAAATTTTAATTTTAATTCAAAAGGTTAGGTTATAAAAAATAATTATGAATTATCTAATAAATATATATATATATATATCCAATAATGATTGGATGAAGATAAGAGAAATAATAAATGAGGATCGAATTAAAATTGATTTTGAATTTTATTTTAAGAGATGAATGTGATTCATCATCTTAAATTATTATTCAGTTAATCAATTAAGATATAAATGTGATCCATCATCTTAAATTGTTGACTCAATCAATTAATAAAGAAATAAATGTGATCCATCATCTTAAATGATCGATTTAATCAATCAATCAAGATATGAATATGATTCATCATCTAAAATTCAATCAAGATATGAATTTAATTCATTGCGAATTGGATTTTCCAATTCAAGCTTGGTTGAGTCTTTCTTGTAAGCATTTAAATTAAAGTTAGACTCTTATAAAATGCTGATTTTTTGTAGGGCGGAGTAATGGGCAGATTGGCAGACCCATGCCTAACCCATAACCCGCCCATTTAACTTTAAATGGGTATGGGCTAACCCATACCCATACCTCAACTCATTTAAACCCATGTAAATGGGCTAGCATATAAATGGGCGGGTTTCACCGGGTTTTGGGTAACCCATTAACATTTGATTTGTTTATTTTTTTGAAAAAAAAAAACATACATAAGCATTAAACACACATTCAAATTCATGACAACTTTCACATATTGCAAGATATTTGAAATCATTTGGATTATTTGGAACGTGGTGTGTTAGCTAGAAGATTGATTTAAATAAGAAAAAATAATTCCTTTTGGAAACAAAAGCTAGACCACATAAATTTAAAGGGAAAAAAAGTAGAGATAGAGGAACAAATCAATGAGAATTTAATGAAATAACATTCAGATAGTACAACCTTGGCTTGCTCTCTTGTTCTGGTTCAAGGGATGAAGACGACATCTACAAATGCCAACCCACAAAGATTACAAACTCTGATTCTCTTGTTCTGATTAGTCATGACAACTCACAAGTTGAATAGGCAAATATAAAAAGAAAGAGAGTGAGAGTCACTACCTATTAGGGTTATGATAGTTAATAAAATAAAATAAAAACACTTAATGGGCGGGTATGGGCAACGCAAAGGTGTGCCCGTAGCCCGCCCATTTAATTCTTAAATGAGCGGGTTTTAACCTAACCCATTATGGGTCTTTTTGGGCAGGCTAAAAGTGGCCCAATTATCTTGGGTTGTGGGCAGGCTCACCGGGTTATGGGTTTCTTGCTCAGCCCTAATTTTTTGTGTGCCTTCTTATTGCACTTTTTCTAGGAGAAAAACAAGATGCCTTGTGCTCTATAAATCTCAGTCTTCACCAAGATTTAGAGAGAAAAAGACGCTATCTGTTACACCCCTACCGGCCTCGCCCTTCCGGGTGGCAGGTTAGAGGGATTTCTTATAAACTGTTACCTTTCCTTAGTTATCAGACCATTTTGATTATAAATCAGAGCACGCGCGATAGAGCATATGACCAATTTGGACAATTCTTGTCTTGGTAAAAGTAAAGCAAACATAAAGTAAAAGTCCCGAAGGGTTAAGGGCACACGATTATCCGAATAAATACCGAAACATAAATACAGTCATCCCCAAAAATCAATACAAAGTATAATAGGGCATCCCCTACTCTTCACTGCACCGCTAGGCCTTACCTTTTCCAAAAGGTTCTTCTATCTTAAGCATGTTCCCCTGTGTCTACAAGAGCGTCTGGAGTCCGAAAACGGCCCCCAGAGTAACCATCAATACTCAAATACTAAATGTGTAAGGAGTATGTAAGTAACCAGCCAAATAAAGATATAGAAACATGCCCAACACATACCATATATGCATCCAGATCATACCACAGTAAAACACAAACACGGTCCAAGAACCCGTACAGCTGCCTTACCAAGGCAAGCCTCGGTCTCACTGGACTCTCAACCCATAAAGCACGCCCTCACTAGGCCAACCCCGGACTGAAACTCAACCCGCTCAACCGCCAATTAATGTAATACCCAAAATTTCTTGTTGGTCTTAAATACAATATTTTGCTAAATAGAGTCTATTTAATAGGTGAATATGTGGTCTCAAATTTTGAGACATGTTTATTTTATTTTCTAGGCAATTTTTCCCTAGAAATTGGAATAGCCAATAGGTTAATAAATTATATTTGGCATCATAAAATACCATAAATGAAATAAACACTATATCTAAATTATGATTCATATGGAGATGAAAATACTTAGACAAATTTAGAGAAAACAATGTCCATTAAATTAACAACTAAACCTTCACTAAATTAAGAAAATTGTCCAAGGTTTCATAATTGATTAAAGAGCCTTAAATACCTATTCTCATAATTTATTGAGAGATTAAACTTTCTAACACCTTATAATTAATAAATAGCTCATGTCTAATTTATAAAAGACCATAAAAAAATTACCAAAACACTTGAAACAATTAAGGGCAATTTTTAATAATTAATGAGCAATTAAAACTACCCTAATGGAATATTTAGGTAATTATTCAGCAATTTATATTAAAATAGCCATTGATTAAAGGTGTATTAGCCTAATCAAATGTCAAGAGCTAATAAGGGAGTAAGATTTAGCATTAAATGAATTGTTAGCAATCATAAAACACTTCTTGAACCAATAATATAACAATCAAGAGATGATTAAGCTTATAATTAAGTTGTTAATCAAGAATTAATCAAGAGTTGAAAAAGTCAACAATTGCAACAAGATCTAAAGGTCAAGAATTAATTTCATAAAGATTATCTAAAGGCCCTAATTAATTCTTATAAAGCCTAATCCATGTAACTAGGCAAACAACCAATTAGATAACCCCCACATGCAATCAATTAGAGCATAAAAATGCAACTAAAACTGAACAAAGGGGAGGGGTCTGTTTTGGCACTTGGGAGAGAGAGAAAGAGTGTTGCAAAATGCAACTTGCCCACTTGCTTGAAGGGATAAGGTGGTGAGATGAAATATCAAGAGGAAATATCCAACCATTAGCCAATGAGGTGTTTACACATAGGATAATTAGGATAATCAATGGGATTAATTCAAGATTTAATCAAAGGGAAATCTATACAAAATAAATTGTATCTTGAAATCCACTAACCATCAATCAAAGATAAGAAGTGATTATTAACAAGCAAAATTCAAGCTTCAATTTGACTATAACCAAAGCTATTTTCTCAACTTTTAAGAATTTGCCAATTGAGAAAATGAGAGATTGAGGTCTCTAATTAAAGCCAAAAATCTCAAGAGTTCAAAACCAAAAAGAAAATTTGAATCAAACTTCATTAAGGTCCCCAAATGAATTTTTATCTAGTTATTCTATCTAGTGGAATGGAAGAGGTAGGAAATTCTAACTTAAAAGGAAGTCAAGAAGTTGTCACAATTTAAACTTCATTTAGAATCCACCAATGAAAGCTAGCAAGACAATTACACAAATGCCATAGCCTTTTGCTATAAATAGGGGGCTTTGCTCTTCATATTTTCTCATCAATTCACAAAGCTTACAAGCTGAAACATAGAGAGAAAGTGAGAGTGAGAGCCTTGAAGAAATAAGGAGCAAAGTTCTTGGTAAGTTTTCTAGTTCTAGCTTTAAGTTCTTTAAGTTTTAGTTCTTAAATTCTTAGATAGAAGTAGCTTAGATCTTAAATATGCTAGGATAATTTTATTTAGATTTTTTTATGGTTAAAATTGGCTTTATTTCGAAAAATTGATAAAGAAGAAGTTATAGCAAAGTTTCGGAAGAAAATCAGCAAAGTAACGAAGTTACGGTGAAATTTCATCGGTTTCGAATTTCTGGAGTCAGCCATGAAAAGGCCAGAATTTCATATTGAAACTATGGTCACAAAATTCTGAGAAAATTCATGGTTAAAACAGACATATAGGGATTTTTAAATATGTCAAGAACATGTCAAAATGATTTCTGTACAGAGAGATAAAAATCCTCAAAGTTAGGCTACGAAATTCTGGAAAAATTCTGGGCAGAGGTTCAAAACTTAAAACCTGGGAGTGATTCGTGAAATCTGGTCAAAGGTAACTATTTTTACTTAAAAATAGACATCCTAAGGATTCCAAGGAATTTTACGGATCCTCGTTTCGATTTTTGTAGAATTAATTATGATTTTTCAAAGTTAGACAAAATGCTGCCCAGATTTATACCAGCGTTGTTGTACGAATTTTGAGGGAATAAAGTGAAAAATAAAAGTTGTAAGGGCAAAATGGTCATTAGGGGCCAAAATATCTCTTAGGATATTACTTACAAATTAATAAATACGGTATTACCATTATAGGATCAACGCGATCACGGTTCGGGCGTCAAACGTCCGACAACGCCGACGAAGGTACGGACGCGTCTTAACACTAACTCGATGTTTATTGTATGCCTATATGTGATGGTTGTATTCCTGAAATGAGATTATGTTTTTAAAAGTTATTGACTGTGCACATACAGCTTTATACGGGTTATAGTCATGATAACGCCGTTGAGTTTTCCTAGCGCTGAGGACACGACCGTACATCGTGGCACCGGTGAATAGTGCGTAGTGCATCGTAGTAACATTCATATGCAGGTGTATATGGTGTGTTATTACTTGGTATATGTGAATTTTACTGTGGTATCATGAATATCTGTCATACATAATTGTACTTGAACATGAGGTTAACCGTTACCTGAGGTTCAATGGGTATTGAACCTCAGCTCTTACCATAGCTTCAGGATCCGGAGTAAAAAGGACCGGAGACAAGGGTAAGCAGCAGATCTAGGAGCCGGCTGGAGATAGTCCGTTTGTTTGTACTTATGATATTTGAAATTTTTGTACCCGCCATTAAGGCTGATCACATACATTACAGTGGATTTATCAGTTACTTTTTAAATACTATTTACTTCCGATGCTTTACTCTGATCATGATACCGTGAAAACGCTTTCAAAAGTTGGGATGTTACAATTAAGGCCGGCCTCGGACTGAACGTCCTCAGCGCTAGGAATCACACAACACTGTATGCATATTTGGCACAACATATACAGAGAAAAACACACATGGCAATCACAGACATACAGCAAAACACATAAAGATATCTGAATAAAACGGTCCGATTCTCTTCACCTGTGAAAATCTTGGCCTTTTTTTATTATTATTTTTATTTATTATCAGTGTTATATATATTTTAAAGGGGCAAGCATATTATATGTTTGCTTTTTTTTCCCCCCTTCATTCCGTTGTCTCATGCTATGTGTGAGTTGTATTCTGTAATTTTGATTAGTTTCTTCTTTACGACATGTAAGAATGTAAGTTGAAGAAGTTTCTTTGTGCAATCCATCACCAAAAAAATACTAATTGATCCCTTCAAATTAATGAGTAAAGGTTCTTCAAATTGCAGCAATACAATTTCTGGAGACGGTTTAAGGCTACTTTCTTCAGAAAGGTGCTCCCTTGGTTGCTATATTTTTCAAACTGTGTACAAAAATTTGGATAACACTTGTAACAATAATTCATACAAATCCAGGATATCAGTATGTTCAAAGCACAAATACCAAAATAGAAAAATGCTAAAACATGTTTAACTGCAAGCATTTGATCACTTCTGAGACAACAGAAATTGAACAAGGGAAAACAGAAAAATCTGTTTTGTTTTGTTCCTTCTTCTTTTTTTTTTCCCCTTTTTTCTATTTTTTTAACTCTGGATTTAAGACAAGGGGAGCTCAATTGTTACCACTTCTCACTCTGAGAATGGTAAAGCTGAACAATCCAAGAGCAATAATTTTGTTAATTTTAGGCAAACTGTAGGAGAACAAAGATAAAGGAGGAATGATAGCAGTGCAATCAATCCAGTTTTACAGCTGAAAGAAAAATTTCACCAAAAGGCCAAACAAGTTCCACAACAATAATTAATATGCATTGAACCTTCGGAACTATGCACAAGATGGATGAGGTAAATTGTACTTACAAATAGCTTAATCTCCAGCTACTAAAATAGATTAAATCTAGCAAATTGCCTTATTAAATAAGCAACTCTAAAAGGCCTATTAATATTTAACTCCTACATGGCTTCAAAAGAATACCAATGTAACACCATTCATGCACATTAATTATATGATTACAACACATAAAATAAAATAAGGAAAGATCATACTTCAACTCTTTCTTCCATAATTTCACAAGCAAATACAATAGATCCAAAGCAAATTACATCCCCAAAATGTCATAATCCTCTCAAACTGACTTCACTTTCTAACGACGAAATATTGGTACTTGCTATATGAGTGTTTTTGTTTTCCAAATGAAATCACAGATGCTTTCTTCTTTTTCCTCATCAAAACCCAACTCTGAAGAATTTACCATGAAGAAGTAATCGTCAAAAAGATTTTGAAAGTCAAATTGGAAAACATGGAGTAAATTAAAGGCTTAATTAACAGAACTTAATAATTTACATCCTTCTTTTGTGCCAAGTTTTCAAACCTTTCCCCAAAAGTGATGGTTTCAACTAGAAATCTGCAGCAAAATACCATAAATTAGACACTTTTTTTATACCTTGAGTGAAAATTGAGAAATGAAATTCACTATTTATAAATATGACAAACAGTATAAATGACTGCAAGAAAGTTCATAAATGTCATTGCTTTATCCAATATAAACTCTTTTTTCTTTCTTTTTATCCTAATGCTATCAATAACAATAGAACAAAGAATAGATTTAAATAACTTTCATGAGGCTCGGAGCAAAATGATACAAAACCTCTAATAACCGAATCTTGTACATGAAGAACACTAAGCAGGGATGAACATATGACATAAAATAGTGTTTCACACTCGAGTGCACAGTGTCACACTCAAGTGTTATCAATGCTGCAACTTGCATAGCACACATGAGTTGCACTAGGAGTATGAACTAAATTGGCATTTTGCAAATTCATAGTACAAAACTATCATTTTTAAAATCCGTGGTACCAAACTGTCATTTATGAAATTTAAGCCCCAACGAATTTCTTTCTTATTCTTCCTTTTAATCAATCCAATTCAATAACTTATTTATTGATCTTATTCTTAATCATTCTCCATAATTGAACTTCATATCTTCTAATATTTGCATCTATATTCAAAGAAAGTTGGGACAAATGTTGTAAGAACCTCCTCCTTCTTGTTTCTCTCCAAATGAAACAAAATGATGTTTCGAAGGGAATAAAGGGATCTAGAAGACTTATACTACATGATTAGATTATTGTCATTCGACAAAGTTTTCCCAACTTGAAGGGGAGAAAAATAAGTAGTTGAAAAAGAGAATACATTGAATTTATCAAATGTACATTCTCAAATATAACAATACGAACCGGAATTTCATCAAAAATTGCATTCTTAATATATTATAAAATATCACCCAGATGTAGTTACTGACCTAAATGAAAATTCTCATATCTAATGTTCCAGTTGAAAAATGCTTCAATCAGTATAAATGAAAATGAGATATGCCTAAAGCATGAAAAAATGATCGATTCCAAAAGGAAAAAAAAAGTGAGGAAATAATCAAGAGATTATATTTAGGACGCAAGAATTGATACATAATTCTTTGTAAGATTCCAGAAGAGATTTAGGTACCTAAAAGTAATAAATAGAGTTCAATTAGTTATACCATAAAAGAAAAAAGAAACTGAAAAGATAAAGTTTTCAACAACAATTTTAATAAAAAAATATCACATGACCAAATGAGGATCTTATATATAAATATGTTATAAGGTTCATACATAAAAGATAGTTGGCCAACAAAAAATAAAAAGGTGCAACATGCAATATCATAACATGAAATTGTGCATGTCTAGCCTGAGCACCCGAAGTGAAATATTATTATTGTATAAATGGGCATTCTTATATGAAAGGTGGAAATACAGTCACAATGCTCTTCGTAAAAGGTTCAATGTTGATAGATATTATCTTGTATTGATTAAATATTTATATATCTTGTTAATTTAGAAGTCTGATAGTATATGAAATTTTTGATATGAGTCTAAAAAACATGATTATTAATTACTCACTATATTGTGATATATATGTCAATCCTAGAAGGATTTAAAATGTGAGGAATATATATCTGGAAAATGTTATATACGCTTATGAAGTCCCTGAAGGATCAAATACATGTATAAACTTAGATTTAAGCATACGATAGTCGCGGAAGGATTCAAGTTACCTAAAGCATATTAGCTTCAAGGCGGTTCGAACCCACCACCTTGCCCATACGTGCACGATGCCTTAGCAATTGGGTGGAATGCTGTAGTGTTTTATCATTGCATATATATATACATACACACATGTATACATGTGTGTGTATATATACACTACATGTGTATACATATGCACGCGTGCACACACACAAATACAGATATACATATATATCTACATATGTGTGTGTGTATACATATATATAGGTTTATGGTTTGTTATATCATTTGACATAAGTTTTGTCAAGTCACCCTAAAACCATGTTGTTTTGGGGAACATAGTTTTTGGGAATTAATGAAGAGTGTTTTGTTAAAATTCATATAATAAATACAAAAACAAAAATATCAAAACACCTTTAATTAATTCCCCTAACTCCCAAAACAATATAGTTTTGGGGTGACTTAATAAAACCTTATGTCAAGTGACATGACAAACGATAAACTTGGTATGTGTGTGTGTGTGTAATCAATTATTTATAAATATATATTTGTTTCTTATACAAAAATATACATTATTATCAAAATCTAAATATAAATTTAAGAATAATATAAAATAATTTTTCTAAATTCTTATAATTTTTAATATAAATTAATGTCAAATTAAAAAATTTTACATATTAAATAAATTTTAATATGACTAAATTTTTGTCCAATTTCTAAAATTGAATTTTATTTTGAATTAACACACACATATATAAATATGCATATTAAATTATATATTTTTATTTTATAAAAAATATATTACTAAGAAATTACATATACTAGATCATAATTTTAACAATAATTAAGGAAAAAATAATTTTTAAATATTTATATAGCTATTAATATCATAATTTTATTTTTATAAATATATTATTGAAAAAAATTAAATTTACCTAAAATGATAATAAATTATTAACATTTCCAACAGAATTAGTCGTAGAATTATTCTGTAACAAAATTAGCCATGAAAATTTCCAGGGCTAATTTTTGCCACTTAATGAATTCGGTGAAACATTTTCGATAGAATTTGCCACGGAAAAGAATTTCGTGGCAAATTCCATAGGAAATTTAGTGTTTTTTGTGGTGAAAATTAATCAAGATTTTTATATGGTTTGAAGCAACCAAGGTGTATTTGATAATACTAACTCCATAAATGTCTGTTGGAGGAAGGATATCAAATATCTATTCTGCCATGTGTTTTTAAGTAAAGATCTGAAAGTGAGTTTATTATAATTACAGTTTATGTTGAAGTTACAAAGACTGTGAATTGCTTGAACTCTTGAAATGTATGCAAAATCTGCAAACTACTTAAACTCTGAAGATCTTGCAAATGTCAATAATTATTTAAAGAAAGCGTTCGACATAAAGGATTTGAGAAGAATATAGCGTTTTCTATGAAGAAATGCTCAGTCTGGAAGTATCATATCTTTAGACCTCAGGAAGGTGGAAGAAATACTTGATCCAATAGTATCATATCTTAGTGTAATTGGAGAACTTATATGTATCTAATTCATCACACATGAATTGATATATCATTTGCTTATTAACATGATATATTTACTCACCAACATGAAGATATTGCAGTGGACTACATCAACAAAAGATAATGAAATTAGTATCCAACTTCGTTCCGGTGAAATCTAGAATATTTGTTCATGAAAGTCATTTCTTGCAACAATATTTGGGAAGCTTGTTCGTGATATCAACCTTCGCAAATTCGAAGATATCAACTCATCATGTTGCCAAGAGGGGGAGCTGATATGCATTGTACTCTTTTTCTTTTATCCATGGTTTTATTTCACTGGATTTTCCTAGCAAGGTTTTTAATGAATCACCACTTGATAGCGTATCAACGAATAGTGTAGTATTTTTCTTCTACTAAATTTTTGCCTCACTAGATTTTTCTTAATTAAAGTTTTTTAATGAGGCACATTCATATATAATGGATATCCAAGGGCATGTTATAAATATAATATTTGTTTATATTAATAATTCATTTTTGTTCAACTGGGTAATTCATCAGCCATCTGCACATGACACGGGTTATCCGTCTTTACCTAGTTTTACAATAAAGCCTAGTCAAAATTAACATGATCGCACATCTCACCAAATAAAGTAGTCTCCGAAACACAAGTCTTCACACAATTACTTGGCATATTAAAATATAAGATTAAGGTGTACAAATACACATGTGGTTTTTCTAAAAGCGCATCTAACATCAAATTTTTTTTTTTAGATGAAAAAATGACTATGTGATTAAAAAAAATGATGCAAAAGGCACATATTCCGTTACTTTATGTTCGTGGAGCCTTTAGTTGCTTGAATGGAATATGTGACTTTTGTTCCACTTTTATAACCAATAGTCACTTTTGCACTCTAAAAAAGTACTTGAAGTTGGGCAAAATTTTGAAAAAACCATGTGATTTTTACTCTTTAACCCTAAAATATAAATATATAATGACGAAGCTGCATTCTAATTTTTGGTATCTTTCTCTCTTTCATGATTGAGTCCCATTCATGGTTGTATTGACCAATTTTCCTACTAGAAAATGCCCAATTTGCGACGGAAAAAAATTACGTCGCAAATTGGGAAAAATTTGCGAGGAAAAAATTTTCCGACGCAAAATGGTCGATTTTGCGAGGGAAAAATTGTTCCCTGGCAAAATATGACCATTTTGCGAGGAAAAATTTTTCCCTCGCAAAATCGATGAAAATTAGAAAGTAAATTTCCGTTAATACCCCCATTTTGCGAGGGAACAAAATTTCCCTCGCAAAATGGTCATTTTTTGCGAGGGAACTAAGTTTCCCTTGCAAAAATACCATAATTTTGCGAGGGAACATATTTTCCCTCGCAAAATAGCTTTTAACATATTAGGGTTATTTTTCCTTCACCTTCTCTGCTCCCTACTCTCCTCCTTCCGCGCGACCTCGCTTTCTCTTTCTCAGATTCACGCAGCTTCGGGTGCTCTTAGCTCTCAATCTCTTCGGTTTGTCAAGGTGAAGTTGACAGCGGATAGGGAAGGTGAAGGCAACGGCGACGATGGACACTGAATGTGAAGCGACGGCGGATTTCAGAACCTATTTCACGTCGTCATCAGTGGGCGGACGGGGAAGGTGAAGTCGACGGCAGATTTCTGAACCTATTTGGTAGGTTTCGAACTGTCTCCTTCGTCTTCGGCAACTGAGACCCACTTTTCTTTCCCCCAATTTGCCTTCTTTTTTTCCAACTCCCTCATCAACACGCGTAACCCCCCTCAAACCCTTGTTACAGGTTCTTCCGATTCTTTCCTCTTGATTCTTCTCTTAATTCGATTGTATTTTAATCTTACTTTGTGTTTCTGGATTCGCTTTCTTGTGATTCTAACATCGATTACTGTTCATTCCCCTCTTTTCTCCTTTGGTTTCCGTTTATGATTGAGTCATTTATCCGTAAAGAGATTGAGTGTTGGAAGGTGTGAAATTATATGTTGTTGTTCTCGTCTCGGTCTTAGATATTATGCTTGGTATTTTGTTCCTTACTAAAAGATTGATTCTCTCTTTTCTTTATTTTTCGGGTAAAGAGTAAATTGATCTTTGAAGCCATGACTTGCTTGTACGTAAATACACATACGGTTGTTAGATATTTGACTGGTTGTTTGTGGCTAGGTAGTGGTAGATGGATAGAGTTCCTCTTTGTGCATTAGCGATTAAATTGGGGCATTATGAAAGAATATTGTAATGTGGAGTATTTTCATCTTATTCCTTTCTTTGTTGTTTTGCTAGACATATAGTGAATAAATAAACTAAGGGAAAGAAAAGATATAATTAACTAGCTGCGTAGAACCTTAATATTCATACTTAACTGAAAATTTGCATTCATGTCATATTCATATCCTTTAGCAAATATAGCTTGACGTTGTGGATTGTCACCCATAATTCTTGAGCAAGTATTGATTTTTGGCCTGTGATTGTGACTGTCATTAATGCTTTTGTATTCTTGTGAAATTTTCATTAACTTAATGATCTAATCACCTGCACCATATGCCCCCAGTAACCATTTTATTCCTTCTTAACTACATGTTTTACTTATAGTGAGAAGGCCTTGACCAATGGCTTCAAAACAGATCAACAAGGAATTGAAGGATCTGCGAAAGACCCTCCCGCATCTTGCGCGCTGGTTTGTGCTCTTTCTTTCATTTTTCCCTTTTTTCCTTTGGATGATTGTGTCTAGGCATACATTAATTGAATGAACAGCACACTAAATGCAAAGAGGAAGCAATGAAAGCATTATGGTTGATGCTTTAGAGGAATAAAGTTACTTCCATTTGGAACTTCGAATGTTCAAAAAAGTTATGCATTCCATTTGGGGATTGAATGAGTCAATATCTTAAATTTTACTTCTCATTCTTCAGGTTCAAGTCCAGGTCCGAAAAATAATGTAGCCGAGTACTACCAAAGAAGAGTTGAAGTGCTTGAGGGGTTTAATGAAATGGATGCCTTAGCGAGCGTGGGTTTGTTCCTGGAATGTCAAAGGTTTCTTTTTCATTACATCCTGAGTCATCTTTGGGTTCTAGAATCTAGATTGACAAATAATAATCAAATCACTCTACTGAAAATCCATTGTTCCCTACAGGAGGACCGAGAAACTTGGCAAGAAGCGAGACATTTGCCATAAGATTATCCAATATAGCAAAAATGTTCTTTTTGCTGCTAAAGTTTTAGCATGCGTCAAGAGTGGGTCCCTAGCCATAATAGCATCCACTTTGGACTCACTTCTTGACCTACTTTCTGGATTCATTCTCTGGTTCACTTCATTTTCCCCGCAAACACCTAACCCATATCGGTACCCTATAGGAAAGAAGCGGATGCAACCATTGGTTAGTCCCCTAAGCATTTCCTCTTATTTTATTTATTTATTGATTTATTTCTTTTATGCTTTTATTTGAAGATTCATCTTACTTGATGCCAATCAATTGCATGTAACCTACAGAATTCGGAATGACATATTTACATTTTGAAGGGCTTTCTTACTTTCTCAATTCACATATTTCAAGACTATTTGTTTAGAAACCTTTTCATTTCCTTCTTAGTTTTGGATTAGACAATACAAGAATAGCCTTGGATTGTTGAGGCATACTAGGATATGACTTCGCATTTTATTTCATGGTTTGTTATTGATTTGCTCTCCACAATTTGATATTTTTGAAATTCGGTGCCAAAGTGGAGTTTTTTCACATTTTGTCCACTTACTTTCTCCTGTGACACTTTGAGAGAAATGCTTTGTCCCAAAAAATAGAACCTTGATTGCTTTGGTATTAGTCAAAGGGAAATACAACTTCAAAAAAGAAAACACAAAGTATGGTTTACTCTTTATCGAATGGTTGTTTATAATCTCCCCATTAGCTTGGAACTTTAGTGCAGCATATATTATTATTTTTTCCAAGGTTCTTCTACTGCGTGTGAGAATAAATTTGATATTCATAGATTTGAAGTTGAAATAATTGTATCAACTTTAGCATAATATCGTAATGTTGGTTTTGCAGAAGATAAGAGAGTAAAGGCGTTAGAAGCGAAGGTAAAGGAGCAAGGAGAGATGATTACGAGATGCGGGCACTTCTCCGGTCCATATTGAAGGACAAGGGTGCGGGGTTCCTTCCTAGTGGTGATCCCGACTGGCTAGTTTGCAGTTTAGACTTTTTTTTTAGTTCATTTAGTCGAAACATTATAATTTGTAATATTTTATTTTTGTTATATAAACTCTTATGATTGTTATAATTTATTTTTATAATATAAAAAGCCTTTTCATTTTTAATATTTTTTTATGTAATTATTTTATTTTTTAATTTTTTAAAAAAAAATTAATTAGATTTGAAAAACTTTCCCTCGTAAAATGTTCAATTTTTTGCGAGGGAAGGTTTTCCCTCGCAAAATTGTGGATTTTGCGAGGGAATAGTGTTCCCTCGCAAATTTCAAAATTTGCTAGGGAAAAGACATTTTTGCGACAAAAATTGGGTTTGCGAGGGCCTTTTTTGCGCTGGAACTTTTTCCTTCGCAAATTCCGCCGCAAAACTGTTTTGTGACGGAAAATGGCGTTTTTGCGAGGGAATTTTTCTGCCGCAAAAACTGTTTTTTTTTTTTTTTGTAGTGATGAATGTGGTTTCCATGTTACTTTTTCAATAAAGTAATCCTGTTTATAACTGCCTTCTTTATATTGACCTATATTCTGAGTGGTCATTCAAGATAGTCTAGGAGCTGCTTTTTAGATTTTTGCCATTTGAAAGTTATTTTTAACTTGTTACCCGTGTTTGCTACAGCAGGTTTCCGTTTTGAATCATACATAGGAAGACTTCTTTTCATGCTGCCATGCACACTAACCTCCCTCCTATATGTGTGTATACATACATGCACACACACAGAATATATATATATATATATATATATATATATATAACATTCCCATGTTTATGATATCATTGAAGTTATAACCATTTGTACTGTTGTTGTTGACCGTGCCAAATAGCAATCTAGAACGGTTCCTATCTTTTTATTTAAAGCATCCCTTACAAATTTTACCCATTGCCAAAAATGAGTTCCTACCTGCCTATGTAAGCTTACTCAGACACTAACCTCCATATCAATATCCCCATTTTTTCTGTATAATTCAAATTCAAATTTTCCCACTTGTTTGTGGAGGCCAATTAAAAATTAAAATATCTCGCTTCGCCGTGCCAAAAAGGATCTTCCCAGTAGAAAATGAAGGGTTGGAGACCATATGCTTTTAAGTGTGGGAGGTATGGACGCAAGGAGGAGGATTGTCCTTTGAACACCAAAAGAGATCAAGCTTCGCCGGAAAATACTTCACCAGAAAAACCAGCAGATGGTACGACGTCAAAAGAGACAGAAAAGCAAAGCAATCCCTTTTCGGCGTACCTGGGTGTTAAACTAAATGAATTTATTATTCAATCATCTAAACCAATGTACAGAGATAGTCTTATATAGGCCTAGACCACACACACACTCTTGTACACTTTCTATATGGGCCTAATACACAAAGACACAATACTAATTACTCATACTAACACGCCCCTCAAGTTGAACACTATTTAACACAGTGTTCAACTTGAATAACACAAAAATAAGGGGACAAAGTGAACTAAATTGACCAATTTTACAATCACAAAACAATACAATGATTTCTCAATACACAACATTTTTCTCCATATCACTTCAATCACTTCTGGAAGAACTTGTTGGACTATTCTCCGTCATTTTGCTTGAATCCATCCAATTCAACAAGCAACTGATTTAATGTCATCTTCATATGTACATCTGACCCTTCGGATTCCTACTTCCTCAATATTTGCATCACATAGCCGCAGATTCTCACCATCGGCACTTGCATGAACCAACTGAACGTGGCCAACTTCACTGTCTACTTGATTAAATTGTGTATGATCTACCTCTCCATCTAAATGACTTATATGTAATTGCTCGACCTCAATAGTAGCACTAAAGAACCGAGGTTGCTCATCCTCAATAAGCGCATTATACTGAGCTGCATCATCAGCGTTTTCATTGACCACTTGGTACTGAATTGAGCAAAGCAACTGCACAAAGACATTATCCTTGGTTTTGGTCTCAACGCGGACGTCAAGCGATTGCTGTGGTTTGCCTTCGAAATAGTTTTAAGCAAACCCTTTGTAATCTTCCAGAACCACAATATGTTCATAATTGCCAACACAGGCGCCACACCAACCAAGCTGTAAAATCCCAAAGCACATATTCCTCTTATCTCATCAAAGTGGATCCACAAGTGGACAAAAAAGAAGATGAACAGAAAAATCCTTGCAATCAACCACCCAAGGAATATTGCAATGCCATTCGCAATGTAAAGTTTGGAGTTCTTCAAGCCAGCAACATCCAAGTACCATCTTAGATTTACAAAAGGAGTTGTGATTTCAGATCATAGAATCATTAGCACGTAGATCTGTCCTTAACCACTTAGCAGAGAGAGTATAACTGAGAATAAGGACAGTCCATGGTGGAGTACATACTTCAGACCCCCCAAAACTGGAAATTTCCAAAGGATCATTGCCAGATCTAAGCAAGCTCCTTGCAATCCTGGAAGATAAGAATGCGAAGGAATTTTGCCTCGTCTGTCGACCTTGTGCAAGAAATCTGATCTTGCTTCACCTTCTTTGGCGACAACCCGAAATCTTGATCCACAACTCGGATCCAGTGGCAATGAACGATGGGCTCTAAGCTTCTTTCCAAGAAAAATAACTAGACCGCAGTGTTTAACCAAGAAAAAACAAGGAGATGGATAGCATAAAGAACAAAGGCCTGCAAAATGATTAGCCCAAGAATTTTGTACTGATGTACTCGCTAATATTTAATCTCACACGAAAAAGATTCAGAATCAACTAACTTCTGAAAGAGTAGGCAAGCACACCAATGGGAGATTGATTTCACGTAGGGGTATGAGTCAACCAGTGAAGACACTTGGTGATAAACCAAGAATCATCATGACGTCGTGAATGACAACCCGAAAAGAACGGATCTTGGGTGCTCCTCTTGACTAGAGATCTAAATCTTGAATTTTGGCTCAAGCAACCTGGTAGATATATTAGTTGAGATCCCCCTGTTCTTCCATTCAATTTTCCTTGCACTGATCAATTTTCCATATCCCTTGAACAAAAGAGAACTTGCACAAGCGGTCAATCTATAAACAATTACGCACAAGAGAATGCCAGCTAAGACAGCAGGGCAATGTTGATATATGACCCAAAAAGCATATTCACCAGAGGAAACTGAACCAATCGGTAATGGAAAAGGGAACACAAACTCCATGAGAATCGATCAAGGAATCGCTGTATCAGACAAAATCACTGTCATCGTCGTCGATATGATGTATGTATATATAGCTTCTTGGGTTGAAGTCCGTCCAACTCCAAGAAACGTAACAGCAATACCAGAATCCATTCCAACCGTCGTTCTGAAGTAGTTTTTTCCCTCTCACGACGGTTACGTCGTCGACTGCACTTTTATTCCACATTCGTTATTTTGGGCGGACGTTACCGCACAATCATTTAGCTTACTTCATCTTCTTCTAACTTCTACCAAACCAGAAGCGAACCACCGCGTCTGTGAGAGTCACCGACAACCAGAACCACCACGACAGCGTGAGAGCCACCGCGAACCAGAAGCGAACCACCGTGTCTGTGTGAGTCACCGCGAACTTCAAACGTTTACTGGAGAAGGACCGTCGACCTCTGATTCTGTTACCACCGCGAACCAAGAATCAGAACCACCGCGAGAATACCGTCACGAGAATACCGTCGACCTCTGATTCTGCAACCACCGCGAACCACCGCGAACCAAGAATCATAACCACCGCGAGAATACCGTCGACCTCTAATTCTCTGATTTGAAGTAAAACCACCAATCACCGTCGATGCTTGAGTATAACCAGGAGCGAACCACCGCGAGCCACCGGTGAAGGTTAGTCAAGAATCGCGCAACACCATCGAATCTCGAGCCAACGTGCAACACCGACGGAACTCAACCCATCGAACCATCGAGCACCGCGAACGCGCGTTGCCTTGTTGCCTTGCCCTAACCGTGAAATCAAGAAGCAACTGGGCCCTTGCTTCTTTTTTTCTTTTTCTTTTCTTTTTTTTTAACTAAATGAATTTAATTATATGGCCAAACCCAAAATTAATAACCTAGGCTTTGATCTGTGTTAAACTAAATGAATTTATTATTCAATCATCTAAACCAATGTACGAGAGATAGTCTTATATAGGCCTAGACCACACACACACTCTTGTACACTTTCTATATGGGCCTAATACACAAAGACACAATACTAATTACTCATATTAACACTGGGATTTCGAGCTCGGAGGAATATGGAGTTTGGATGAAAGGCTAAAGAACCTATAGGCAAAGACCATTCAAAGCGGATAACGATGGGAAAGCTCTGCAAAAACCGTACCTAAAGAGCAGAAAAACCCGAAGGCTCTGAGGATATGAGACAGCAAAACAAGTTTAAGGAAACTGCAAGAGAGTGGAGGAAAAAGGGTAGTAGGGAATGAATCAAAAAGAAGAGGACGAGTCTGAAAAGTTTGTCTTTAAGCAGCAGGTGAACGTGAGCGCAGTGAAAAGCCAGTAAAAGACGATGTAATGGAACAACGTGGGATAGGTCATAGGAGAAAAGGACAAGGGAATTTATTACTTATGCTTTTGGACTAACATTATACATCACGTGACCACATCTAGCTGTTTAGCTGTATCTGTATTTCATCACTGCTTAGCTGTTTCATATCATCATCTGTTCTGTTGCTGCTTCTCTCACAGTACTATATTCATATTCCTCCGGACGATCACAGATACAGCTGTTGCTGAAGATTAAAATGATTAAATTGACCACATTTTTAATCTTCAGCAACATGATTACTTTAATCAATGTTTATGTGGACTCAGAAATTTAATCGAAGAATTTATGCTGTGTAAACAATTTAAATTTAATCCTCCTCTAATCAATTTGAAGTTCTTTCAGACTCGAGGGCATAATTCTGTTGGTCTTAGAAACTTTGTGCTTTTGATTTTCCTATATATGTGACATTCTGATGTTTCAATAGTTCGTGGTCAATTCAAGGTTTGTTGAAGCAAATTGGTTGAATGGAGGTGGCTTAACCATATATTGTGTGTGGTAACAGGGCAGTTTTAGTGTGAAAAATTAGAGACAAGAGTTTGCTGCATTGCTACGTGATGGTTTTCTGCTAAATTTATATATCCTGTTTGAGTTATTTGGAGTCATAAAGGATGTATTTCTCAGAGGGACAAATGGGGTCCATCACTTTATAGTTCTTTTTAAGTGGCTAGTACGTATGAGCAATGATCCAATACGTGAGTGGATTCTTTCTGAAGGAAAAGCTACACAGATAACCAGAATCAGTCCTATTGGTGGAGGTTGTATCAATCTCGCTAGTCTGTATGACACTGATGCTGGCTCTTTTTCTGTTAAAACAAACAGGTATAAGACACGCTGACAGCTGACCGCCTCCCCTATCCTTCAAACATTGGTGGTCCGATCCTTGGCTTTCAAATGTCATTTACTGTATGCTGCATTAAAGTGAATGGTCGCCTCAACTCTCAAGAGATTATCTAATCTGTTAGCAAGAATCTGCATGATGGTGGAGATTAGTTTAAATCAATTCATACAGAAACCTCGATATGTTTTTTTTTTTTTTTTGCTAAAAAATTTTAGGAAAAGGGTTGGGCTCACCCACCAGCGGTCGGCGAGCGCTTGGAGCCCAAAGGAATCTTTGCTCTTTTCAAATAAGCGTTACCATATTAGACCTAGACCCTAGATGCCTCCCCCTTTTCTTTACGCCCAACGTTACGAAATTACCTGACCCCTAGATGCTCTCCCAGCGTCTTGACCAACGCAGAGATCGAACCCCTCTAATGGTGAGAAAAGCCGACCCCCACGCCAGTTGAACCCAAGAACGAGAGGTAGAAACCTCGATATGTTGTTTATGTTACTTTTACTCCAAGAAGAGAGAGAAGGGACAAGGATGCAACTAATGTGATTAATGGGCTGCAGATGGAACACACTCGTAAGGATAAAGAGATGGGCCAAGCCCAACTACTGAACAAAAGAAGGACAAAGAAAGGAAGAGAGATGCCATAACACGGCCCAAGTTGGTATCTCCCCTTTTGAAATGAAAACATGCCACGAGGGCCCACCAAGTTGTGTTTGAAAACACAAGTCTTCAAGTTACTTGGCATATTTATATCAAAAAAAAAAAGTTACTTGGTATATTAAAATATAGGGGTTTCCACTTCTTATGTTGTATGAGAAGAAGAAGATTCCTACACACACATAAAATAGTGGGACCCACATCTTTTTTATTGGAAAAAAAAAATCAAACACGAAAATGGTGGGACCTGTATATTTTTGTATCTATGACATGAGGATACATTTCTCCTACAATATAAAAAGTGTATTTCCCTAAAATATATAGACGAAACTGAATTCCAATTTCTGGGATCTTCTTCATGATTGAGTTCCATTGCATCCCAATTTTTATTGTAGGTGGTTTCTGTGTGTTTTTTTTTTTTATTATATAAAGTAATCCTGTTTATAATGTGAAATATTAAAATGAGAATTGATTGCACGTCTTTTATTGATTGATTAGGGACTTATATATCATGCTCGTACCCTAATGGAGAATAACATAACAATTATATCTCCATACTTATATTTACAATATTAGTTAATAATAAAATTATAATATTGTTACAATATTATAATATGAAATCCCATAATATTCTCTGAGATATATTGCTTTCACTCTTCCTCAAGTTGGCGCATGAAGATTACGAGTGCCAACTTAGGGCTGTTTGACTGTACACATACGGAATTGGTAGGAAAGGAAAGGAAAATTAGCAAGTTCCTCTGTTTATTACGCATTTTAGACAAATCTTCCTGGGCTCACCCTGGGCCCACCAATCTTCCATTATATGTGGGAAGATCAAATCCCACAAAATTGGTGGGATCTCAAGTTCCCACGCGTCATTGTTCACATTCTTTGACAAATTTACCACTCAAATTTGAACTTGGCGGGATGTTTGAACTTGACGAAAGTAAAGACTTGGTAGGAAATTTTCTTACATAAGTTCAAACTTGATAAGAACATATTTTTAAAAAAATATATTTTAGTAAAAAAATTATTTTTCTTTTATATTTTGAATTAATTACTTTCAAGGGTAAAATAGACATTTCTTGATTTGTTTTTTTACCAACTATCACCCCTTCATTTTCTTCCCCGCCAAACAACTTATCTTCCCTCATATTTCAAAATCTTCCCTTCCCTTTCCTTCCTTTCTCTAAGTTCTTTTCACTCTTAAATTTCCTTCGTACCAAACGGGCCCTAGTGGAAAGCTCTTGAAATATGCCAGCACCAGCACCAAGCGCCTTTGTGAATATGTCAACGACTTGATGTTGTGGACAAATCTTTAATGGAGAGATATCTTGAGATATTAATTAAAATATTTTTTTAATATTATTGTATAAATAGTAAGACTCCATAAATAGTAAGTTATTCTCGTAATTTTATTTTAATACTCTTTTAAATTCTTAACTAAACATGTATTTATATTATTAATTTTATAGTTCTAATTTTTATTTATTTTCGTAAATATAATTATAGTTAATATTTGTAATTATATTAATATTATATATATATATATATATATATACACGAATTTATTATATTAACTATTATTAAATTTAATTTATTAATAATATTTATATTCAAGGTTATTTATTTAGTTTATATTAAAATAAATTGATAAGTAAAAAATCACAGGGCATAAATTAAAAATCAGGTAAAATTATGATAATTGGATAAGAAGAAAATCACTAAAGAGACTAGAATAAAATAAGTGAAAGTATAAGAACCTAGTAAAAGGAAACAACTACTATAAGGATCTAATTAAAAATTGGTTAAAATTATAAGAACTTATAAATTAAAAATCCTAAAAATAAAAAAGGGAGAATTAAGGGGAAAGGACTAAGGAAAAATATTTATTAACAAGAATCTGAATCTTAAAACTAACGAGCAGATCCTCTCATGAGTAAGATTTGGCGACACCGAATATCTAGCGGATCATGTGAGTAGGTGGAATAACCGAGCAGCAGATTATATGCAATTAAATTTTTGTATGATATTACCTCATGCTGCATGCACATGCATCAGATTATCTTTGAAAGTTACCTAAATCAAAATAGCCTCTAAAATTGATACATAATTAGAAATCAACCTCTGTTTAAATTTTGATTATTTTCAAAAGCTTAACTTCACAAAAAAAATCTTATAATATATTTGTGTTGAAAAAAATTAAACAAACAGGACGCACTAGAATGTGAAAAAAAGAAAAGAAAAAAAGACTAAATTCCCAAACAGGCAGCTAATATCAGGGGAATTTCAGTTAGCTGGAGCATGTGAGAGACTACAAAGCACCGATTGTTAACTGACCACTAGGCTCTGTGTATCCGTGTTTCTTTATTATTGAATGCTCATAATACACGCACTACAACACAATTCTTCACATTTACGTGCAGAAAAATATAATGACGAAGCAGCAATGCACTTTCTAGAGACTGTTTAAGGCTGCTTTCTTCCGAAAGGTACTCCCTTTGTTGCTATATTTTTCAAATCTTAATGAATTGCTTGTGGTACAGAATTATCACGTCACCATAAGATAAATTCTCAATTGGCCTTCATTGTTTCAAATCGCAGGCACACGAGCCTCGATCTCAAAATAACAACCTGAGCTACACTCCGTGCACAGAAGAAGAAGCGAATATGAGGCGCTATATCAAGGGTAATAAAAGGCAGTCTCCTTTCCGCTGTAGAATATTGCGCGATTCCTATATTTTTGATCATATAGAAGAGACAAAGCCAGTCCTGAGGAATGTTATGGAGGCATTAGCTGATCCTGATATCCACTTAATTGGCGTCTATAGCTCACATTGCCACTACAAAGTAGCTCTTCTTGAAAGAGTTTATACAATACAAGAATTCATAGAGAGCATCTCTTTGATAAGATTCTTAATGCAACTGTAACAAGAAAACCTGACGTGAAGAAGATTCAAGAGGAGATTGCGTGCCAACTAGGGCTCACTTTTAATCACAAATCCAAAGATGAAAGAGCCAAAGAACTAAATCAGAGGTTAAAAAGTGAGCAGAAAATTCTTATTGTACTGTGTGACCTCTATAAGGGGCTTGATTTGGTCAAGGTAGGAATTCCGTATGGTTCAAATCACACAAGTTGCACGATATTACTCACATCTACAACGAAAGATGTGCTATGCAACTAAATGCATACCCAGATAAATTTCACATTCTCTTCACTGTGAAAAGCCTTGACTTTCTTTTATCAATATTATATGTTTTAAGGGTCTTGCATATTAGATGTTTGTTCTTTTAGTTTTTCTTCACAGGATTATGTGTCATGGTTGTTGGTCGATTTCCTTGATGGCAAGTGAACCAGTTGAACAAGTAATAAAGTGAAAGTAGAGTATCGTCCCACAGAGACTGAGATACCAAGGAGTGACGCGCAATTGCTATGACAGTTGTGAAAGCATGAAGTAAATATAATGGTTGTGAGGGTTGTGTGCTTATGCTACTAGCAAACGTAAACAAAATAACTGTAACGAGAGAAGATATCAATGAGAAGTTAGGCCGGACGCTTGAGAATCGTCCTTAAGTGCATCAATCCCCGTTGCTCTACCCAATGCTATAGCATCTATACTGTACAGCTTTTGCAATGCTACAGCATAGCTACCATTCACAAAGCTATTTGGTTAACCCACCTCTATAGTCTACCAAAGCTTCCGCGTTCGATACTTTTGATGCTAACTATACTCCTTCCATATTCCTATGACAACTTTCTAGTCAGAAGATCCGTGCTACGCTTAGGGTGTTATGATTATGAGAGGTAGACCCATTCTTGAAGCCTACAATAATAGGTCTAGCCGTGCACGGGCCGCCTAGCAAACACTGTTTTTCAGAGGTCTAACCCCAACTCCTTGCCAGTAAGCTGGGGCCACAGATCTAGCCTTTAACTTCCGTTAACCAACTAATTATTAAAACACCGATGCACAAACCAAATTTATTGAATTAAGAAACTGCAACTGTTTTCATTTAACACTTAAAGACTCATCCTCGTCTAGCCATATAAAGTTCAGTTCATGACTGACGAGGGACACACAAAACAGATACTAACAGAATGACCCATGATCGAAAACACAAAGATAAAAAGAAAGGAAAACAGAAAGTTTTGGCGGAATATCCAACGGCGTGGTCGAGGTCCTGTCACGTCACCACTCCACGTCTTCTTCGTTCCGTTGTATTGCAGGGAACGATGCTGGGTTATCTGGAAATCTCATGCTCTTGTGAGATCTCTCACTCTTCTCTTGAGTCTGCCGAAAGTTAGAATCTGGTTTTAGGGCTCTCCGACTCTGTTAGGGTTGGCTCTGCTGCTTCCTTTTATAATTAGTCTTTTTCTTGCGGCGTAAGTTACAGCGAGCTGGGCCTTTCCTAATCCATCGGGATCTATCATATCTTTTGGTCCGAGTAGATTGCTTCAGTTGATTCTGCGGGATTCTTCAAATCTTCCAGTTCCGATCCTCTGCATCTTCTATTCCGTTACGTCAGCAACCTATCTGTCAATATCGCCCTTTATTTTATTTCTTGAAATCATCTGGGTAAAAAGGTCAGAAAACATGTCGTATAGCATTGCGTCCTCTACTTTGCTATAGCATTCAGGATGCCTTGTATTGCACTTTGAATCGGCGTCGGATGCTATAGCATCGTATCTGCTATGCTACACGATTTTCCTTTAAAACAAAGTAAATTGTTCCATTCTCAGCACATGCAAATGATTTCTACTCTTTAGTCCATATGTCATGAATGTATGCCTTTTTGCTTAGATTATCTGCAGTTAAGCTTTGATTTATCATTCAATTCAGCCAATAAGTATAGGGAAAACATGGTGTGATTTGTGCTCATCAAATACCCCCACACTTAGCTTTTTGCACTCCTGGGCAAAATCAAATGAAGCGAGCAAGAACTCATAGCCGTGGTACTCCTGTCTGTATAACCTTGCTTGCACGCTTGCTTTCGCTTTCCATCCCCTATTCAAGCAATCCCACCACGCCCATGCCAACCGCTCATAAAGCGTGGTATCGTTTAGATGAAGAAATCTCCGGGGCTCTCAAGTTTCGGTGTTTACACTCGCTCACCCGAGGGATTTTTGTTTCTCTCTTGTCAAACAGCCCGGAAGATCCATAGCCTTGTCGAGTTCTAAGATTACTTCCTAGCATTCTGAGTATTCGCTCATCCAAAGGACTTCTTGGGTTGTAATGTGAGGATGGCCTAGCGTTGTGAGATGGGAAAGGATGGTGGATGCTATAGTATCTTGGGCAGATAATTCTTTTGGCTTTAGCCGAGTACTTCTTCTCGAACTTTGTACTTCATGCTGTTCTTTACATCCAAGCCTTTTCTTGGGTTCTTCCTTCTTTCTTCTTTTTTTTCAAACCAAATCAACAGCTCTTCAAGTCTTTCTGCAGCTTTTCACGGGAGCACTCTGCCGTAGCATATTTCACAGTCTTTTTCAATTCTCTTATCAAACCCCGCTATGCTATAACATACTTGTGTGGCTCAAGGGGGTGACCACATGGAGATGATGATAAAAAGGGTTGTGTATGGGAATAATGGGTATGACATGAATGCCTTTTTCCTACGAACTTCAAACTCAGATGCTAGATAGTCTATCGAAGAACTAAGACAAATCAAGGATCAAACATAGGCTAGCAGAAGCGCACTCAAAATAGAACAAGTAAGCTCAATTTAATCCTTCCATTGGGGGTTCTTCCCTTTAAACTTCCTCATCACCACTTTACCTCGTATCAAATTGGCTAGCACTGTCAATTTCCCAAGCCTAAAGGTTCAGTTCCCCTAAGCAATTGTGCTATGCTCAATTACACAAACATTCATTCCATTGCTGCAAGACCCTATTCATGCTTTACTATGGAATTCGAAAAAATTTCAGTAGGTGCAAAAAACTAAATGCGGGGTGAATCGGGGCACAAACACATAATCACGAGATATTAGTGGCGAGATTATATCGCAAGTCGGTATCAATTCCCCCCCCCCCACTTGAATGATACAATGCCCCCATTGCACCGGGCAGGGCGAGAAGGGGCGAGAGAGAGATGCGACTATCGTAGGAGGTAAACACTACCCAATAGGCACCCTTTTTTTTTTACGCAAGAGAATAAAAACATATTCAAATTAAAATGTTAAAAAAAATTGAAAAAGAGTCTAGTACCAGAAGTCAACAGAAAGATATAACTCTCTGAGCTTAACCTTTCGCTGCTGAAGGTCCAACGGCAGGTCCTCGAGAGTTCGACACCTCCTCGTCATCAGTGTCAGCCGAATGTGTACTGGTAGGCTCACCTTCTTGCGAGCTCCTGCTCCTGTGACGCTTTCGCGAACCTGTCTGTTCCTGCTGTGGCGGGCCGGCGGATGAATTGTACATATCAAAGGTCGTCTCAGGGAAGACTGGCAATGGTGTGTACTTTGGGGCATTTGCCATGAGATTTGCCGCCAGGCTACGGTCTCTTTCGGCCACATATTGCCACCATATCTGCTGCTGAAGGAGCAGAGTGCTGACTGATCATTGCAATGTGGTGACCTAGCCCACCAAAGCGTGAAATGCTGCTGCTGAAACCAGGGTATTGTCGGTCGGTGGTTCGACAGACAAGCTGGCCACATTGGCTCGTGTAGCCTTTGGTTGGCATTTTTGCAGGATGCGTTGTGCCGCTGCCACAGTGAGGGGTTGTAGGAGTAATGCCCTTTCTTCACTAGCATCAAAAATTACCCCTGCATTTCGACAGAGCTCGGTGATGAGTGCGGGGAACCAAAGGTTCCCTGTAGTGGACTTCAGGGACTCAAACAGCTCTTGGTAAATGAGTGCATCCACATCAATGAGTTTGCCCTCCAGAAGGCAATAGAGCAGGAATGCACGTTCTCGCGAGATGGTCTGGGTGTGCATTGTGGGCATGAGACGGTGGCGGAGGAAATGGAACCAGATACGTGCCTCGGCTGTCAAGCGGCTACATTTTAAGTGGTTTGACCCTTCTTTGGAAGTTTTCCATTCAGTGTTTGGCAAACAGAGCCGCGCGACCACGTTAGCAAGGGTCTCAGGGTTTTCCGCATGCTGGAGAAGTTCGTTGTATTCATCATCCGTGGGTTCCAGGTCGAAGACCTTGCGGATAGCGCTGGCGCTGCATGGTACATTTTTCCCTCGAACGGTTATGAAATAAGGGGACCCCCTGGATAGTTTGCACCGAATTCAAAAATGAGGGGGGTTACCACGTCGGCAGGGTGGAGGCAAAATTTCTTCCATCGGTGCTGGCGAATGACCCCTATAATGCATTCGGGGTAAGCGCCTTGCTCGAATGCATCCCCATTGAATCCTCGCTCTGGTGCTAGGGTTTTATTTGCTTTTAGAGAGTTGTAGCGAGATTCGGCTTCCCGAGAGGTGAATGGTGTAACACCCCATTTTCAAAAGCAGTATATATATTTTTTTCATCAGAGTAGAGCATCGGAGCGATTGAGTAACGACATTTATATTCAAAATTCCGTAAGTCCGGCTGATTACGTAGCGGTACGTTATACCGAGTGTTTTCAAAAGTAAATAACAAAAGAAGAAAGTCTTCAGCTGAGTCCCTATGCGTGCCGCTTGCCTTTCTCCTCGATCCTCGGTCCTCCTGACCCTGACGCTATGTTAAGAGCTGAGATTCAATGCCCATTGAACCTCAGGTAATGGTTAACCTCATGTTTATATATACAACATAGACGATATATGAGCATACAAACAAGCTTATCCCAACAACACACACGCCCCCTGGCAGATATGTCACACTTAGCATACGTTTCGCACCTAGCATTTCGCACCAAGCATTTCGTACCTAGCAAACGTATCCCAACACCCAGCAAGCATAATAACAGTACATTGAACATACCACAGAGCTATCAACTACCTCACATAAACATACCATACACATAGCACATGTACGCATACAATAAACATCATAGTTAGTGTTACAGTACGCGAACGTACCTTCGTTGACGGAAAATGGTACTTTTTAACAGTGGTACGTGATTACAGATATCCTATAAGGATAATATCATATTATCAAGGCCCAACATCATAATAGGCATTTTAGGTATAAATTACCATTTTGCCCCTAACTCTCCTAATTGGCGGAATTTCGCCAGAACTTTGTTACTTTAACTCTAATCTTCCAAAATTTTGACATATCTCCATCTCCAATATACTTTTGAAATAAATATCATATTTATCTCTAAAACATGATATCTAAACTAACTTGGAAGATTAAAGATTAATCTAGCATTTCTACTATAACTACCGAAGGAACTACCAAAGCTTAAGACTAGGGACCGAAAACTTACCCGGAACTTGCTATTTTCTCCAGACTCCTCCTTCTCTCTAAAACCTCTCTCTAAGTGGCTCTAGGAATTGTGAAGAATGAAGTGAAAGGGAAGACCTATTTATAGGCAAAAAGTATGACACTATTCATACTTTTTCGCATTGATTTCGGCACGTCGATCTTGACTTTACACATGGCTTCATCTCCACCATCCAATCCACCTCCTTACCTCATTCTTTAAGACCATGATGTCATCAAGATGATGTCACTCCCTTACTTTATGCATTTACCCGATAAAATCCCCTGATCGGTGTTCTAATCGCGTAATCTTAGAAAATCTCAAAAATCCGGGAACACAGACTTGAAGTTCTATTCTTCCTCTTTGGAAATATATGAGTTAACTAAATTTTTGATCCCATTAAGGGTATTCCATTGTCTCGTTGAACATTTTCGGCCGGACGCGCTTCTTCTGACGTAAATTACTTCGGGTAATGCTAATTTCGGGACAAAGATCCACCGATTCATAATATGTCCAGTTGTTTTCTACTTAGTTCAAGGATTTCAAGTTATGATTTATTTTCCATTGGTTCTCACTTTTCTTATCTGCCCTTTGTTTACAAAATATCTTTCCATCTGATCCCTTATTCGCCCACGGCTACGGAAATGACTTCCGCTAACACCAACTTCTGACAAAAATTCACTTGTTTGTAATATGTCCTTACCTAAGAAACTTCGTTCATGGTTTACTAGATAGGATTTAATTTCTATCGGTTCTCATTTATCCAACTGGTTCTTCCACAAATATCTTAATTATATATTATTTAATTAACAAAATATCATGATATTATTTTTGAAAAACCCACAACCCTTTTCACACTCAAATTTCGGTTTTCTCTTCCCTTTATTATTTTCTTTTTTTAATTTATCTAAATTAGCTAGAAGCTTAATTAGAGCCTTAATCCCATGATTAGCAATCTTTTAAGATTTAGGGCTTTCATGTTCTTAATCTCACCAATTTTTCTTAATCTTTTCTAATTGATTAGCAAGCACACTTTATACTAATATTAGCCATAAACACTTAATTAAAGGATTTTCCATAATCTACCTTAAATATTCTCTTGTTCAGGCTTAAACAATTGAAAAGACTCAGTGATCAATTCTCATATGTTAAATCACAAATAATGTTGATTGATCTGCTTCCCCTTATTAATCAAGTATTTGCTTTAGTGCAACAACAGAAAGGGAAATGGGATATAATGTGTCTCAAGTTACTCCTTTCTTCTCCAAATCCTCGGGTCCTCGATCCTTTGTTCCAAAGCGCCTAACTCGCTTACTCTGGTTCTCCTAAACAATGCACATGTTGTGGTAAACCCAGACAAGCTGAAGCCACTTGTTACAAGAAACATAGCTTCCCACCAGGATTTAAGTTTCTGGAATCCTTCTGTCAATGCTGCATCGTCTGAGCTAATTCTTAGTAAAGATACTATTGACTCTACTCGAGTAGCAAACACTTCATACAGTTTCACACCAGATCAATACCAAAGGTTGCTGGCACTTGTTCAAGCAAACACTTCAATTGTTCAAGCAGACACTTCAACTCGCCCTTTGCTTTTGTCAACAAAATTTGTCAACAAAATTTCTATCAATGATATTTCTTTAACTTGTTCATTTTAGTCATTTTCTTACTCTTGGATCATAAATTCTGGAGCTACTGATCTTGTGTGTTCCAACCTTTTCTTATTTGCCTCGTGTAAGCATATATAACCCATTTATGTTAACCTTCCAGATTGGGACTAAGGGTTTTGTCACTTTAGATATCCATACTAGACAGATTATTATCTTTCGTTATGTAAATTTTTATGAATCTATTTTCCTTTTTTACAATTCAGATTTTGTGCACAAGTCTGATTCTATTCTTTTACCTTAAGATTTTCCACCACGAGATGTTTCTGATTTACCCCCTAATCCTGTGTCTTCATATTCACATGTTTCCCCTGTTTCTGGTCCTCTAGATGTTTCCCCATCTATCCCTTTTGTCCCTTTGTTGTGTCGCTCAACTAGACCACATAGACCACCAAATTATTTGCATGATTATCATATTACTCTTCAATGTGCTTCAAAATGCCGGATCGTCTCCCTTTCTATCATCATTTTGTTTGTTCCATTTCTACTTTTGATGATATACCTAAGTCATATTCTAAAGCCATTAAAAATGAGGGTTGTAGATGTAACATCCTAATTTTATTTTTTTTTAGGATTTAATTGTAATTATAAAATAATCATATGTGATTATTGTAATTAAATTGTAATTTTGTGAGGGAGAAAATAATAATAATAATAATACTAATAATAATAAAAGAAGGTTTGGGCTCTTGTGGTAATTTTGCCCATTTAAAAAAAGGGTGAAGCTACGTGGGGAAGAAGAAAAGAAAAAAAATTAAAAAAATATATTTTGGAGTGGGCGCGACATTACTCGTTGAATTGTCCCCCTTTTTTCTATATATATAGGTGTTGTGGTATGTGTGTGTTGGTGAAATTTGGTGTGCGTGTGCGCCAGACAGTGGAAAACCGAGAGTGAGTGCGTGAGAGAGTGAGGGAAAGAGAGAGGAGAAGGTTGGGATAATATTTGGATCCTTTGAGGTATGTTATTTATCTTATAAGATAATTTTGGTAGTTAAATTAATTTCTTTTCAATAAACTTCCTTCATGAAAATTATTCCAAATATTTTTATCTTTTCAATGAAGGTAATATCGTGTTGATTAGTGAAAATTTTGAAGTTAACATTTTGGATATATATGAATAGAGCAATTAATAACCAGTTTTGATCGGTTTAGTTTTATTGAATTGTTGTTGTAGGAATTTAAATCAAATTTTCTATTTAAGAAGTTTAGGATTTATATTATACTTGGTATTTTCATCAATTAAAAGCTGTTTAAGTAATATATTTTGAGTTAATGGAGATGTTATTAAAGTTTTAATCAGTTTAGTTTTGAAATTTGAAGAATTAAATTGTTATTTTTAGTTTTAATTACAATAATACATTACTATTATAATTTGTGTAATATAAGTTACATGAAATTATAAATTGTGATAATGTAGAGTTTTTGTGATCGGTGACTATTCGCATTTTACTCCTCAAGATAAGATTTAGCTTGGAGTTGAGGTAACTGGGGTTCATTTATTTTATATGCTTGTTTTGGACTCGTAAGATGTTCTCTAAACCTTATTTTCATATGTACTTGATGGCATGTGTTTTGAAAATTATGTGTATATTTGGACATGTAGTTATTTCGGAGAAGTTTGTGTATTTTTTTTATTTTGTATGTACATATAAGTGAATTTTTATTGAGATTGTTATTGTGGTGTTTGTTATGATAATTGTAGTAGGTTGTTGTATATGGAATAATATGTCGTATGATGTTTTTGAAAATTATAGTGATATATTGTTTATCTGTCATGAAATATGTTGCGTTGTGTGGAAGAGATTTAGGGTGAAATTGTGGCCATCGGCTCTCTCGTTCCTGGCCCAAAATTTGAATTGAGTGTTTTGGGCGGACACCTCCCTGTTACGGTATATCGATGGTGACACGGGAGGGGACAGTATTCTTGAAGTGACTAGCTAACCTTGGCCAGGTATACTAGCACTGATAGGCTGTACCATGTCCAGACGATATAAAGAGGAGCAGGATGGATGAGTGGGGATGGGTCTAGTTATTGTTACTTATTATGGATTAATTAATTACTTCTTGTTGGTTTTTATAAATATATTAGTAAACCTACTTCCCTGACTTGCACTCCTTACCTACATATTTGATAAATTGATTTCGGTTACTGGGACTTTATATCTCACCCCGTCATTATCAATGTTTTTTTAGACGAGACCTTTAACCCTTCTAGAAGCTAAGGGAAGCAGCCGGAGGCATAGTAGTTGCTATCTCTGTAAGCCTCTTTTGGTAATGGTGCTGTATGGATTTATATATTGTCATTTTAGGGCCCTCATGTTTTGGAAATATTATATTTACCGGATGACTATTTATCCACTGTAAGACCGAATATTTTATTTTATACACTATAATATTTTGGTGAATCCGCAATCAAAACTTGTGTGGAAAATATTTTGGTATGGAACCTTTGTTGTGAATATGGTGTTGAAAGTCTTGTGGGCTTTGTACTCTTCTATTCGTTAATTGTGCCTAGAGCTATAAATTTTTTGTAGTGAGTTTGTGGGCAGAATTTGTGCCCTAGACTCCGATGTGCTTATTTTTTAAAATAAAAGGGTTTTCCTTAATCACTTGCTAACTCGGTTTAATGAAAACATTATAGTTAATTATTGTTTAGTGAAGAAGGGTCTTTTCAATTTGGTAGCTCTCCCCACCTAAATAGAATTTTGTCGCCAAAATTCTCAACAAGTCATAAAGAAAACAATCCACAACACAAGATTTCAATGAATAACATCAAGGTTAGAACAATATTACCAAGATTTAACGGTACGTTGACACATTAGAACAAAAATTACTAACAACCAGATTATCATACCACACAAATTTGATCACAGATAGTACAATCATATATATTAATGCTACCATAACACACAATATACCTAAGCAAACAAACTAGGGAAATCAAGCCGCATCCGTTCTTCGGTTTCCCAGGTAGCATCACCGAGAGACATACCCTTCCAGAAAATTTTTAGGAGACGAATTGTTTTATTTCGCAACTGTTTGTCCTTTACGTCAAGAATCCTTTCTGGCTCGGGTATGTAAGTCAAATTCTCTCTCAATTCAACCTCCTCGGGCTCAATTACATGGGAAGGAATTGGATGATATTTCTTAAGTTGTGACACGTGAAACACATTGTGCACGCTTGACAAGTGCGGTGGCAAGGCAATCCGATAAGCGACTGGTCCAACGCGCTCCAAAATCTCATATGGCCCAATGAATCGAGGAGTCAACTTCTTGGCTTTAATAGATCTACCAATACCAGTTACTGGTGAAACCTTAAGGAACACATGGTCCCCTACTTCAAATTCCAATGGTCGACGTCACCTATCCGCATAACTCTTTTGCCTGCTCTGAGAGTCAACAACTCTTGGCGTAAAATTTCAATTTTCTTTATAGTTTCGTCCACCAAGTCTGATCCAATTATTGTTCTTTCGCTCAATTCAGTCCAACAAAGAGGCGATCTACACTTTCTGCCATATAGTGCCTCAAAAGGAGCCATTTGAATGCTCGAGTGATAACTATTATTGTAGGCAAATTCTGCCAGAGGCAAGTGACGATCCCAACTGCCAGGTAATTCAATGGCACAAGCCCTCAACATATCCTCAAGGGTCTGAATCGTTCTTTCTGTCTGGCTGTCGGTCCGTGGATGATAAGCCATACTGTACTTCAATCTAGTCCCCATAACCTTCTATAGTGCCTTCCAAAAGGTGGATGTGAACCTTAGATCACGGTCTGACACAATTTCGGTGGGTACACCGTGCAACCTAACAATCCAATCTACATATAACTGAGCTAGCCTTTCCAAGCTATTTCCGATATAGATTGGAAGGAAATGAGCTGACTTTGTCAATCTATCTACGATGACCCATATGGTGTTATGGTGCGCTACCGTATCCAGCAATCCGACTATGAAATCCATGGAAATGCTGTCGCTCTTCCACCGGGGAACCTCTAAAGGTTGAAGTAACCCTGGAGGTTTTTGATGCTCAATCTTCACTTTTTGACAAGTCAGACATTTCATTACGAATTTTGTCACATCATGCTTCATCTTAGGCCACCAATACCCTTGCTTCAAATTTCGATACATCTTAGTGATTCCTGGATGAATGGTATATTTGCTCTGATGAGCTTCCTCAAGAATTGTCTTCTTGATTTCTTCATTATCTGGAACACAAATCCTCTTCTTATACCTCAATATACCTGTATCCCCAATATCATAACCAGGTACTTCACCGTTCTCCAACTCTTTTCTGATCTTCAGCAACTGGTCATTATTCATCTGAGCCATTCTCAATTCATCATAAAAGTCAAAATTCCCACGTACTGAACTCAAGACCACTTCAGATTTTGGTTCAAGATAAACTTCTGATAACCTTTCTAGAAGGTTATACTCAGTCACACACATGTGAAACATGTGTATTGACTTCTGGCTTAAGGCATCTGCAACTACATTTGCTTTCCCCGGATGATACTTCAACGCAAAATATAATCCTTTAAGAACTCCATCCATTTTCTCTGTCGATTATTCAACTCCTTCTGATCCATAAGATACTTCAAGCTCTTATGGTCACTAAAAATCTCGAATTGAGATCCATATAGATAATGCCTCCAGATTTTCAAAGCGAATACGACCGCTGCAAGCTCCAAGTCATGCGTCGGATAGTTCTCTTCATGAGACGTCAACTGTCAAGAGGCATAAGCAACGACTTTACCATCTTGCATGAGCACATATCCCAAACCCTTCAACGATGCATCCATTTACACCGTGTACGGTCTGTGTGGGTCAGGTATGATGAGAATAGGCATAGTGGTTCATCGGTTCTTTAGCTCCTGAAAAGCTGCCTCACACTTTTCATCCCAAACAAATGGTTGCTCTTTTTTTGTTAATCTAGTAAGTGGTACGGCAATTCGAGAGAATCCCTCTATAAAGCGACGGTAGTAAACAGCCAACCCAACAAAACTACGCACCTCTGTCACAGACTTAGGTGGTTCCCACTTCAACACAGCGTCAACCTTGCTAGGATCTACTGCTACTCCATCTACTGAAACCACATGACCAAAGAACTACACTTCTCTCAGCCAAAACTCACATTTACTCAACTTCACATACAATCGATTTTCTCTTAGGATTTTCAATACTATTCGAAGGTGCTCTTGATGTTCCTCTATACTCTTCGAATCTGAAAATCTGAGTCATGTAATCCATAAACACTGCTGGTGCATTAGTCAAACCAAAAGGAATGACAAGAAACTCATAATGGCCATATCTAGTACGGAAAGCGGTCTTTGGATGTCTTCTGCCTTTACCCTTAACTGATGATATCCCGATCTCATATCAATTTTGTAAATACCGATGAGCCTACTAGCTGATCTAATAAATCATCTATCCTCGACAACGGGTACTTATTCTTGATAGTGACTTTATTCAACTGCCGGTAATCAATACAAAGCCTCAAGCTACCATCTTTCTTCTTCACGAACAAAACTGGTGAACCTCATGGAGATACACTTGGCCGGATAAAACCCTTCTCCAACAAATCCTCAATCTGCTTTTTTAATTCTGCTAATTCTAGAGGTGACATTCGATAAGGTGCCTTAGAGATCGGCTCTGTCCCCGGTGCTAATTCGATGGCGAACTCCACTTCTCGCTTTGGAGGTAGTTGTTGGTCAATTTTCTTGATGGCAAGTGAACCAGTCGAACAAGTAATAAAGTGAAAGTAGAGTATCGTCCCACAGAGACTGAGATACCAAGGAGTGACGCGCAATTGCTATGATAGTTGTGAAAGCATAAAGTAAATATAATGGTTGTGAGGGTTGTTTGCTTATGCTACTAGAAAACGTAAACAAAATAACTGTAACGAGAGAAGATATCAGTGAGAAGTTAGGCTGGACGTAGAATCATCCTTAAGTGCATCAATCCCCCAGTTGTTCTACCCAATGCTATAGCATCTATACTATACAGCTTCCGCAATTGCTACAGCATAGCAATTAAATGTATCGGACGCGGAAGCTAAGGACTAGATTTGTGGCCTCGGCTTACTGGAAAGGAGTCGGGGTTAGGCCTCGAGAAACTTGATGATTGCCGAGCAGACCGGGTGCAAGGCTTGACCTATTATTGTAGGCTTCAGGAATGGGTTTACCGCTCATAACCAATACACCCTGTTTTGTAATGTTGATCTAACTAGAAAATTGCCATAGGCATATGGAAGGAGTAAAGTTAGCATTAGATGTATCGGACGCGGAAGCTTCGATAGACTATAGTGGTGGGTTAACTGAATAGCGTTGTAGTTAGTAGCTATGCTGTAGCATTGCAGAAGCTGTGCAATATAGATGCTATAGCAATGGGTAAAGCAACTGGGGGATTGAGATGCTTAAGGATAATTCCAAGTTCAGCCTAATTTCCTATTGATATCTTCTTACGACTCCGATACTCAGTTTACTTTTGTTTGTTATTTAGCGTAACCACAAAAACCTCTCAAACCAATTATATTTATAATCTATTTTGCACAACTATCATGGCATTTCAGCGTCATTTCCTGGTATCTCAGTCTCTGTGGGACGATACTCTACTTACACTTTTTTACTTGTTCGACTGGTTCACCTGCCATTAAGGAAACTGACCAATAGAAGCGTCATCGAAGCAAAAGCCCTCAAGAAGGCGAGCCCACCAGCACACTCTGTCGATACTGAGGATGACGAAGTGTCAAATTCTCATGGACCTTCAGCAGGAAAAGGTTAAGTTCATATGAGGTGCTCATTTCTAGTACTAGACTATTTCTCTGTTAGATATTTTAATTTCAATTTTTAATATGGTTTCCTACTCCTTATCAAAAAAAAAAAAAAAAAAAAAAAAAAAAAAAAAAAAAAAAAACTCGGGGAATGTGTTGGGTAGTTCCTTATATCAACTATGAATTGTCTCTCATCTCTCCCTTTTCGCTTATCCATTGCAATGGGGGCATTGCATTGTTCAGGTGTTGGGGAGGGATTAGTTACGTTAATCTGTGATATAATCTGCTGCTATTTCAATGTACGTGTGCCATACTAATTTACCCTGAATTTAACTTTTGCACAAACTACATTTTTTTTGCAAGATGAAGCATGAACAGATTTCTTGTAACAGTAGGATGAATGTCTGTATAACGGAGTATAGCATGATTGCCTAAGAGAATTGAACCTGTAGGCTTGGGAAATTGACAGTGCTAGCCAACCTGATGTGGGGTAAAGTGGTAGTGAGGAAGTTTAGAAGAACCCACAATGGAAGGATTTATTTGAGCCTAATTGTTTTATTCTAGAGTGCATGTCTGCTAGCCCATGTTTGATCCTTGATTTGTCTTAGTTCTTCGATAGACTGTTTAGCATCTGAGCGTGTAATTTGTAGGATAAAGGCATTCATATCACACCCTCCATTCCTATACACAAATCTCACCATTTATCATCTCCCCATTTTGCTACCCCATTGAGCCCCCGCGACTGTGCTATAGCGAAACTAGTTGGATAGACAAAGCTTGAAGAAAACTATGAAGAAATGCTAAGGCAGAATGCTCCCACGAAAAAAATGCTGCAAAAAGAGCTGTTGTTTTGCTCTGTTGAAAAAGAAGAAGAAGAAGAAGAAGAAGAAGAAAAAGCAAAGAAAAGGCCTAGAATAAAAAGCAGCAAGGAGTACAAAGTTCAAGAAGAGACATTCTGCTAAAGCTAAAGAAACTTGTCTAAATACCCTGCTATAGCATTCATCTCCACTTCTCATCTCAACACCTAGCCACCCACACCATTGTAACCCAAGAAGTCCTTTGGATGAATGAAAACTCAGATGCTAGGAAGCAATCTTAGAACTTTGACAAGGCTATGGAACTTCTAGGCCAGCATGATAAGATAGAAAGCTAAAATCCCCTGGGTGAGAGAGCGTAAACACGGAACCTGAGAGTCTCTTAACACTTCCTCATCTAAACAATGCCACACATCATGAGCCGCTAGTACTAGGCAGTGGGATTGTCTATATGGGGACAGGAACTGAAAGCAATTATGCGAGCAAAGTTATATAGACAGGAGTACTACGGCTATGAATTTTTGTTGGCTTTATCTTATTTTGCCCAGGATTACAAAAAGCTAAGTGTGGGGGTATTTGATGACACTACAAGAAAACTGGTAAATGGAGGCTGTTTTAGGAGCATTTAGAGGCGGTTCAAACCGCCTCTAATTGCACAAGCACGATTGAAAAACGTCGAAGTTACCACCGTCGGAGCCAACCGAGGCGGTTTGAAGGAACCGCCGGTACAACCGCCTCAAAATATAATTCGAGGCGGTTTTCGAACCGCCTATGAAAATGAAAAAGGGATCTAAAAGGAAAAGGGAAGGTTCGAACTGGCACCTCTAGGTGTGTTGGGTGATAATGTAACCAACGACACTATCGAAACAAGTTGTAACAAAATTCGTTCTAAATATATATATTCTAAACTTTTTGTGAGTGTGGGTCCGCCACTGCGCCTCCCCAACCGCCTCTAATAACAGCCTCGGAATGATTCAGATTTTTTGGCAAAAACGCCTCAGTAACCGCCTCTATATGTTCCATTTAGAGGCGGATTAAGATAACCGCATCTTTTTTAATAATATTGAGGCGGTTTGTAATTCCGCCAAAAACCACCTCTAAATGTGTTTTAGAGGCGGTGTACGTAAAACCGCCTCTAATAATCGGTCGGTATTTACCTTTTTTCTTGTAGTGTAAGCACAATTTATGCCATGTTTTCCCTATATTTTATGACTGAATTGTATGGTAAATACGAGCTTAACTGCAATCAATCTAAGTAAAAAGGCATTAATTCATGATGTAGGGAACTGAAGGATAAAAACCATTTACATCCTAAACATGTGCTAAGAAAAGAACAAGTTACGAGGTTTTATGAGAAGAACGTATAGCAAAGCTGATACTATATTATAGCATCATGACAGCTTATCGAAATGCAATACAAGGCATCTTCGAAGCTATAGCAAAGTAAAGGATGTAATGCTATGCAGCATATGTTCTGATCTTTTGTCAAGGTTATTTCAGGAAATATAGTAAGAGTCGAGAACGACAGGTAGATTGCTGATGTAACGGAATAGAAGATGCGGAGGATCGAAACTAAAAGATTTGAAGAATCCCGCAGGATAATCAGAATCAATCTACTAAGATTGGAAAGAGAGATATGACTAGATCTCGACAGATTATGAAAGGCCTAGCTCCTGGAACTTACGCCACAAGAAAACCTGATTATATAAGGAAACATCAAGCCAACCCTAAAGGAGGTCGAGTCGCCAAGAGCGTAATCCTATTCAGACGGCCAGACTTGAAAGAAGAGAGACAGAATTCACAAGGCACGAGAAACTCCAGAAGAACCCAGCATCCTTCCTTGCAGTAAGACGGGAAGAAGAAGATGTGGAGTGATGACGTGACAAGGCTTCTTCCACGCCGTCGAACTTCCTCAAGCTTTCTATTTTTCTTTTATTTTAAATCTTTTGATCATGAGTCATTCTTGTTGTTATCCTGCTTTTGCGTTTCCTACCATTAATAAGAGATTGACATACACATGATAAGAAATTCACAACTCATTGAAGTTGAAAATAACTAATTTAGGATTTTAAAATTTAGTAGGTGTTTTTCTAGAATTTTCTGCTATAAACATTCAGAAAAGCATGGGAGAAAGGGTGTTGTCAATCTCTTCCTAGTTCCTAGTCAGCGATTAAAAAAATATATATATATATTCTCTTTATAATTTATAGTTTTTTAAGACAAAAGTTTGCATTAAACTCCAAAAACCAAAAATGAATATGAAATGAATCATAAAAAAATGATCCACCAGTATTTTTCTTGAAAATAAAATAAAATAATCAACTAAACTATCTACGTTTTCTCTAACTATATCTTAAGAGTTAGTTATCAAATTTAATGAATTCTTCTTGATAGAAAAAACATCTAGTTGCAATTCAATATTGATATGATATTACCTCGTGCACATCAGATTATCTTTACAAAAGTTACCTAAATCAAAATAACTAACCTCTAAAATCAAGAAATCTATCTCTTTCTAGATTTTGATTATTTTTAAAAACTAAAAATTACAACAACAAAAAACTTATAACATATTCCTTTAAAAATATATTTTTCATGGAAAAAAAATCTTAAACAAGCAGGATGCATCCTAGAAAGAATGTTATGAAAAAAAGGGAAAATTATAATAAAGGACCTAGTATAAATAATATTTATTAAGAAGGACCATAAAAATGGTAATTATTTTGAAGGACTAAAAATTAAAATATTAAAATAGAAAGACTAAATATGTATAAAGAAAATACTTCAATATTTTAAATCACTCTTGGATAATGCTTTAATAATTGATTCTTTCTATTTTAATATTTTAATTTTTGATCCTTCAAAATAATTACTATTTTTATGGTCTTTTTTAATAAATATTATTTATCTAAGGTCCTTTATTATAATTTTCCCAACAAAAACATAATTCCTAAATAAATAGCTAATATCACATAATCTCAATTAGTTGAAGCATATGAGGGACGGAAAGGGGTCTATCCATTTTCCTTATTGTCCTCTTCCCTTGACTTCTTTATTTACACCGTTAGATCAACTCCAAGGTTAATATTTAATATTCTATAAAAAGTAAAACTATATATAATACTTTAATAAAGTATAAAGATATACATTATTTAGATTAAATTTTAATGATTTAAATTTATTTTTTTGCATAACTCCAATGATAAATAATGTGCCACTCCAATGATATAAAAAGGACCAGAGGGAGTATACTAGTATAACTTATCCATAACTTATAAGAATAAGAAAAATATCATAGCAATTTTTTCATGTTAAAACTTAATAGTTTCATGTGGCTATGTTGGTAGGTTATGTACACCCAAAAAAAGAAAAGAAAAGAATATGTTGGTATGTTTGTATGTGGTTTTTTTTTTTTTTTTTTTTTTTTTTTTATCATTTGTTTTGTATAATATGACTTTTAATTAGCTGGGTGAGAATCAAAATTGAACTGGAAGAATATATTTAAAAAGGTAAAGAAGAAATCAATAAACATAGATAATAATTTTGTGTGAAAATTGATATATAGAATTATAAATAAAATAAGGATATGAAATAAGCAAAAATACTGTTAAATTTTATTATCTTCATATGCTCATTATTCAATAAAAAATTATGAAGAAATAAACTAATTGGCTTTGAACTCTTAGTTATTAATTTAATTAAATTAATTAATTAGAAATAAGTTCATGAATATACAATTTAGGTAAGTCTTAATTATTTTTAATAAATATTCATTATTTCACGAAATAATGGAAAAATTACAGGATGTGGTGGCAGAAAATATATGACGTCTATGTACGGATATTTTAATATTTTTAAATTGATATTTTATTATTTAGTTTCTGTAAATAATTACAGTTTTTAAGGTACTTTTAATAAATAAAACCTGCACACATAGATTATCAAACATTGTACATACCAAGCGTGTATCAAATGATATACACAGACTCCATGATGATAGCTTCACCTCGAAGTTGGTTTCTGTACGCCCTATATTATTACATATTCATATAATTAAAATATATTTCTTAATTAAAATTCATATTAAAAATAAAACTTATTTACTAACTTACCTTTAATATTAAATCTCAAATTTTAATTGACAGCTTGTAAATATCACAAACACAATTGGTGATATTCTCATAGTACATATTCTATGAGAACAAGCAGCACATAATATATTAGCTATTGATAAAATAAAATAAAATAAAAAAATTCTGGTTTTTTAATGAATCTCCATGCATGATATATATTCATTTGTTGCGTCATGTATGTGACATAATGATCATAATAGTTGTTATGAACTATTATCCCTCAAGTCTTTTTCCCCCCGTAAATATATGTGGTTGTTATATTACTCCTAAGCATATTAAATTTAGAGATTTTCTCTCTTCGTTCGGCACTACAGCAGGACGACAATAAAGATAACATTTGACCTTCAAGGCTATGTCATTTATGATTATTAACATATCATTCATTGAAGCCATGAGGTGATTTTTAATAAAACAACTGAATTTCAAAGTGACATGTGACTTTGAGCACTCACAAAATCAAGAATTGTCATAACTACTGTCTAATTGATTATTGTGTTTTCCAACACATAAAGTCAATTAATATCAAATGATCATAAATATAACAATAAATATATGATTCTTAAATAATTAAATATCTAACAAAAAGTAAGGAATAAACATATTAACATACCTTCATATTGTGTACGGAAGATGATTCTCTCCTAATCATCTTTCTCATTTTTTCTCATTAGCATCATCTGGGTCATTGATTGAGAATATGAGAGAAAGATTAAAGTGATATTGATAAATATGAATAGAGATTATGAGAAAGAGATTATGAGAGAAACCCAACCCTTTCAACTATTGGCCTTCTGGGTTATATTATTTATATATGGCTTTCAAATAATCATTATCTTAAATAAATTTGGTAGAGACTCGTGAGTGGTATTTTTCAAAGTTAGAAAGTCTTTTGGGCCATTTTCGTATTGAATCATAACTCTTATATCATTTAACCATACTAAATTATTATCAAAAAAAAAAATTTAAACTTAAACTTAACAAAATTAGGTGACCCAATCTTCTACAGCCCAATACTAGAGGCCCAAAGGTGATAAAAGTGGTTTAGGAAAAAAAAAAACCATGTCCAGGCCTAAACCCATTACAACGTTACTATGCAGTATGCACTCAAAAACATATAATCCTTTTCTTATGAAAAAAGAATATATATATATATATATATATATATATATATATATATATATATATATATATATATATATATATAATCCTTTTGTTTAAAACATCCCAGAAATAAACCAATAAATTGAAAACCAGGAGCCTAAGAGTAAGGGGCCCAGCATGCATAGGCAAACCCAATCCTTCAGCCCAGAAGCATGAGTCCAGCCCAGCACTTATTTAATGAAACGTTGCGTTTCATAGAGAGCATGGAGGGCAACGTCGTTTTGCATGAGCAGGGTTTTATTCTCCAGGAAGCGGGTTAATCTACCCGACCCTGATGCTAGTGCAACCCGGATGAAGACCCGCTGCCCCTTGCAGCGTCAGATGGCTTTTTTTAAGGCAATTACGAGCTTCGTTCCCAGTGATTTTAATGGCGGCCTGCTCAGAAAATCAAAGCAAAACAAAACATATACAACAATTTCACCAAATTTGTCTAATAGGTTTGTTTCTTAGTGTGTTTTCGACCGTATTAACCATCAGCAAAGTAAGGCAAAATATTCGGACAGTTCTAAAGGATGGAATCCAGAAACAAAAACTTTATTTTGAAACCAAAATCAAAACTTGGATCTTTTGGTCATTTAATATAATAGATGATATAAGTTATATGGCTTGAGGCCATATAATATCAACATAAGAAATAAAAATTACATGGCTTCTAACCATTTAATAATATAGAGGATAAAGTTATATGCTTTTGGCCATATAATTTCAAAATAAAAAAAATAAAATCCTATAATATGATAGCGTGAGAAGAAAGAAAATGAGGGGAAAAAAAATCAAATATTTCAACGCAAACAAAGGTGATAATATGTTATTGGAGAAAAAATATATTCTCCTTCTATCCATTAACTCCATAGCATAATAATGTAAATAAATAAAAAGAAAACACAAAGTATATCGATTAGAACTTCAAGTTCCATCAAAGATGGTGACATCAGGTCACCATGGAATATATGAAAATACCAATTAGAGCTTTTAGTTCCATCAAAGATAGTGACATCAGGTCATCATGAGAGGGGCAACAAAATATCGATTGGAATTTCAAGTTCCATTAGAAATGGTGACTTCAGGTCACATGGGAATAGAAGAAAAAAGAAATTGTGGAGAAGGAGAAAATAAAGTTGAAACAAAGAGCTATTAGAATATTATACCCCGATTAGAAAGCGTCGTGCTTAATAACGTGTTATGAAATAAAAGAGGGATGAAAAGAAAAAGAGAGAGCAATCCTATTTCCTATTTTATCCGTCTTACTTTTAAATATTTCGAACATTATAACATCATGAAATTAACTTCTGAAAGTGTTGTCATTAGCACTTCACTTACCTCATTAGCCACATTGTAGGGAAAAACTCTATTACATAGGCTTTCAATATCAGAAAAAGGAAGTTGATACTCAATAAGAACAAATATAATCTTACTGTAGTAGCTAGCCACGGTTTAAACTTAACAACATCATCCCAATTACCAAAATGAAACTTCAAAAATAGCTCAAATAAAAATCAACAATCCGATAAATGGAGAAGAATATTGGGCACAATCTCTTCCATAAATGTGATTAATTGGTCCAAACTTATCATACAAGAGATTTTTTTGACAAAATTGCTTCATATGTAGAAGCTTATACCTCTCCATATTCTGTAATGACGGACCCAGAGTGAAGTGGGCATATGAAAACCATCTTTCAAGTAGAGCTATCCTTGTTGAGTCTCCGAATGTCATCTGGCACCCTATAGATGCAAGGGTTCTCATCAACCTGGTATCAGACACGATTGTTGATGGCATCAAACCTAAGAATGGGTATTTTTAGCAAGTTGGAGGGTGATGTCCCACATCAGCTTAAGGGGGAACTTGTAGTTTTAGGGATGGTATCTGACGTGAACGCATATTGATAATTGAGATGGTATCAGACTTGTGCTTATATAGTCTTAAACCCTTATGCATATGGTATCAAACCCAACCGTGTATCAAGAGCGATGTGAATGGTGAAATAACTTTATTGCTAGAAGGTGTTAAAACCAACCAGGTTGATGGCGCCCCTGCATCTACATGGTGTCAAATGATATATGCAAACCCGAGCGCATATCAACATCAGAGATGGTATCAGATGCGCATTGATTGTCAGTCTGCTCTTAGGTTCCGTTTGCCCTCTCGATGCTATTGAGAGCAAGGTGGAGGATGATGTCCCATATGAGTTGGAGAGGAGAACTTGGGATGTTAGAGATGGTATCAAACTCGAGCATGTATCAATAGCAAAAATGGTATCAAACCTAGGTGCATGTGGTATCAAAACCGAGAACGTGTTTTGTGAGCAAGTTGGAGGGTGCTGTCCCACATCAACTGGAAGGGGAACTTGTAGTTTTAGAGATGGTATTTGACATAAACGGATATTTATAACAGAGATGGTATCAAACCCGAGCTTATATAGTATCGAACCCTTATCAACATAAGCATTGATATTGGTATTTCAAGAAAGCCACATCAGTGCTTGTGTTTGATAAGGAAGTTCATAATGACAACATAGTCAGTTAGGTAAAGAAAAAAAAAAGGATAGTGACATTACTCTAATGCTAGCAGATTGTGAAACAAAGTTTCAGTCAATCATCTACTTCTAATGCTAGTATTTCAAGAATATATTCTGAAAATCTGAAGTCTATTATGCAAGTGCCGACACTTTTCCTAAATGTCACCCATGCCTTATTTAATTCAGTTGCACTATGAATTTCTGTTACTGATTTATGCAATCTCAGTGGTAGACTCAATGGGGGTAAGTGAAATGTTTTAATCAGGTCAGTGAAATGTTCAATAACAAAACCTTCATAGGTTAATTTCATGGTGTTATAAGATTTGAAATATTTAAAAGTAAGACAGATAAATGAAGGGTTGCTATCATCATTAGTCATATTGATGGGACAAGAAAAGAAAGTTGATTATCAAGTAAGAAGAAATCCGACCTTACTATAGTGGCTAGCAACGATTTAAACTTAACAATATCATCCAATTACTAAAATGATACCTAAAAAATAACTCAAATAAAAAGCAACAATCCAGTAGAATCACCTTACCAAATTCTTTGTGGCTAAGCTTAATAAGCTCTAAGTAATTGAGACGAATGTTGAGTTCAATCTCTTCCACAAATTTGATTAATTGTTCCAAACTTATCGTATTGGATATTCTTTGACGAAATTGCTTCACATATATAGAAGCTTATACATCTCGATATTCTGTAATGCCTAGAGTGAAGTGGGCCTATGGAAACTATCTTCGGGGTAAAGCAATCCTTGTTGAGTCTCTGAATGTCATCTGGCATCGTATAGATGCAAGCATGCTCAAAATTTAGAGGGTATCAAACCTGTAGATGTAGACACTTCATTGACCTATGTGTGGTATCAAACCCAAGTGCGTATCAACATTAGAGATGGTATCAGAGACGTATCAAGAGCGAGGTTGCTCTATGGTTCTCTTCACCTTCCCAATGCATATTGAGAGCAAGGTGGAGGATGATATCTGACGTGAGTTGGGGAGGGGAACTTGGGATGTTAGAGATGGTATCAAACTCAAGTGCGTATTGATAGCAAAGATGGTATTAGACCCAAGTGCATATGGTATCATACACGATTGAAGATGGTACTAGACCCAAGAATGTGTATTGTGAGCAAGTTGGAGGGTGATGTCCCACATCAGTTGGGAGGTGAACTTAAAGTTTTAGATATGGTATCAGACCCTTATACATATGGTATCAGACCCCAGGTGTATTGGGTGCGATGCGGATAGTGAGATGATTTTATTGATGGAAGATGTTGAACCCAATGAGTAACCTTGCATATAAAGGGTGTGAATGATATAAGGTTTCTATACGAAGAAATTATGATATATACACAACTTAAATTTAATCCTCCTCTAATCAATTCGAAGTTCTTTCAGACTTGAGGGCATAATTGTGTTTGATTTTCTAATATATGTGATATTGACATTTCAATAGTTCGTGGTCAATTCAAGGTTTGTCAAAGCAAATTGGTTGAATAGAGGTGGCTTAACCATATACTGTGTGTGGTAACAGTGCAATTTTAGTGTGAAAAATTAGAGACACGAATTTGCTGCACTGCTAAATGATGGCTTTCCGCTAAATTTATATATCCTGTTTGAGTTATTTGGAGTCATAAAGGATGTATTTCTCAGAGGGACAACTGGGGTTCATTGGAGTCATAAAGGATGTATTTCTCAGAGGGACAAATGGGGTTCATCACTTTATAGTTCTTTTTCAGTGGCTAGTATGAACAATGATCCAATACATGACTGGATTCTTTCTGAAGGAAAAGCTACACAGATAACCAGAATCAGTCCTATTGGTGGAGGTTGTACCAATCTCGCTAGTCGCTATGACACTAATGCTGGCTCTTTTTTTTGTTAAAACAAACAGGTATAAGACATGCTGATCGCCTCACCTATCCTTCGAACATTGGTGGTCCTTGGCTTTCAAATGTCATTTACTATATGCTGCAAATTTTTTATTAAAGTAAATAGTCGTCTCAAGAGATTATCTAATTAAGCTGTTAGCAAGAATCTGCATGATGATGGAGATTAGTTTAAATCAGTTCATACAAAAACCGCACTAATGTATGAAGCAACTCTCTTTTCTTCTCTTTTGTTTTTGTTCTTGTTTTTTTGTTTTTTTTCATTTTGTAACTTTCCAATCTTGACTATGTCTAAAAGTGTAAAAGTAATCATAAAATTATTTTTGGAAGTAAAATTGACCATAAACAATTTTAAAAAGAGCAAAACTCTTAACACCGTTAAAACATCAAAACGTCCATTAATTTTGTTATTGCTTAGGCCAGGCTGGAGGGTAGGGGGAATTTATTACTGAGTGTACAATGAGGACGTGGCAGGTGGGGGAAGATTTTTAATTTTACCCTCCATCGGTGACGAGGCAGCATTGAAGAGGGAGGGGATGGCATTATCGTCGAATTCAACATCTTCCAGGTTCTTCCATTTTACAAAGTATGGCACCTTCCCCCTCTTGATATGCAACTTCCGTTTACTATTGCCTTCTCCGATGATGAGGTTTGAGACGACCGGCGAATTCAGTACAATTTTGAATTTTGCCATGTTGTTTATGGTTATTTTTACTGCAAGAAGAGAGAAGGGAAGAGGATGCAACTAATGCGAGTAGTGAGATGCAGATGGAACAAACTTCTAAGGATAAAGAGATGGGCCCAAGCCCAACTACTGAACAAAAGAAGGAAAAAACAAGAAAGGAAGAGAAATGCAATAACACGGCCCAGGGTGGTACCTCCCCTTTTGAAATGAACACATGCCACGAGGGCCCACCAAGTTGTGTGTGAAAACACAAGTCTTCACGTTACTGGGCATATTAAAATATATTGACGAAACTGCATTCCAATTTCTGGGATCTCCTTCATGGTTGAGTCCCATTCATGGTTGATCTTTCTCTTGCATTCCAATTTTTCATGTAGGTGGTTTCTGTGTTTTTTTCTTATATAAAGTAATCCTGTTTATAATGTGAAATATTAAAATGAGAATTTTTTGTCGTTTATTGATTGATTAGAGGCATATATAGAATACTAGTACCCTAATGTAAAATATCATAACAATCATATCTCCATACTTATATTTACAATATTAGTTAATAATAAAATTATAATATTATCACAACATTATACTCCCTCCAGTCCTAATTATAAGACTAAATTGATTTTTTTTTTTTTGAGAAATTAAGGAAGCTAATTAAATTACTTTAGAGTATTTTTATTTTTTCCTCCAAGCTAATTAGTTTGACTAATAAACTAATATATAATCTAAGGATACACAACATATGATAGGATTAAGTAATTTATTTAACTTCCTCAATCTCTCCAAAAAAAAGTTAACCCATTCTTACAATTAAAACCGGAGGTAGTAATATGAAATCCTATGATATTATCCGAAATATATTGCCTTCACTCCTCCTCAGCTGGCACATGAAGATTACGAATGGCCAACTTAGTGGAAAGCTCTTAAAATTTGTCAGCACCAAGTGCCTTTGCAAAATATATCAAGGACTTAATAGAAACGGTTTTCTCTCGATTTCTCTCATCTTTCTGCATTTTCTTAAAGAGGTTAAGTGTTTAAAGAGGGTAAGCGCTGTTCAACCGGATCATATATGAAGATCATCTAAATATTTCTTTTTACTTCTAACTTTGTGATACTAATTTTTTTTAATTCACAATTTTACGAACATTTTTTCAACTTTCCTTCCACTTTCACATACATTATTTTAAGAATTAAATATTATTTAAATGAAATCATAATTAGTTGTTATTATACCTACACAGTCTCATTTTTTTTACACCTATATATAATAACTATATATAATCAAATATCATATTTTAATATTAATTATTTTTATTAAAAATATAAATAATTTATAATACAACTATTAGTTAATTAATAAAATAATCTAAAACAACTTGCTTAATTTTTTTTAAAAATTTATTCCTTTGTAGCGGTTTCATAACTACTACAATATCTAACATAATAATTTATCCATCATTTTGTAGCGGTTCACACTGCTACATAAACCGCTACAAATCTGAGAAAAAAATTTAAAAAGGCAGGAAAATTTTTCTAAAAAAAAAATGGTGGGAATATTTTCTAATGGTTATATAATTTGAAACTTTGGCGCTTCTTTTGAATTTCATCAAATGTTGTAGCGGTTATGATAAATGCTACTAATTGTTTCGATATTTTTCAAAAATTTGGTGATATACGTAGTAGCAGTTTCGTAACCGCTACAATGCTTGTTAATTTCATATTATAGCGGTTTACTAACCTCTACAAATGCTTGACATATGACATTATCCCAGCCTCATATAGTAGCAGTAGTATGAAATCGCTACAGTTTCAGTAGCGGTTAAAGTATATGTAGTTGTGGGTTATTATAACCACTACAGAATGGCTTGCAACGGTATGTTTTGTAGCGGTTTCTTTAACCGCTATTAATGTCATCTGTAGCGGTTAAAAACGCTACAAATACGCCATTTTAACCGCTACAAATGATCTTCTTTTTTTTTTTTTTTTGGTAGTGACCATCGGAAGGCACTGACCATTTTCTCGTCCTCATCACCACCACCCTTCTATGTCACCATCACCCTCATCTGTTCATCACCAACACCACCGTCGTCCTCTCCATTCTCATCACCACCGATAGAAATAAGGGCTGGAAAGGAGGCTACGCTTTTCGGATGGAGGAGGGAAAGAAGGAAATTGGAGAGGGAGAGAGAAGAAAATAGTGAGAAATAGAGGGGAGGGCACTTATGTCTTTTCCCTCAAACTTTAATACCCAAGATTCCGATTGTAGTACTTATTTGTCCTTTTACTAATTTAATAGACATTTTGGAGTTTTACAAGTTCAACTAGTATTTATGTCATTTTTCTAGGAAAAGATCTCAATTGATTTTCAAAAATTCATACGTAGCTGAATCTTCGAAATGGTGAATACAACTCCCTTTTATCTGCGTTTTTGTCCAGTTTTTCTTATGACACACTCAATAATAATCATTCAATGTGGAGAAAATGTGAACTTAAGTAACTGAAATATGGCAAGTCGAGAATTCCTCCTTTTTAAATCTTTCCTTCAATCATATGATCTTGGATGAAATGACGTCGATGCTGGAACAATCTAAAGCAGCCGAGAATGCTGAGCGCTGCTGCATTTATAAGGTCATCTATTAGATTTTGGGCCTACAATTTTATGAATTAGCATGAAATAAATAGTTCAATCAAGTACCTCTCATCCTTGGGTTCAACTGGTGTGGGATCGGTCTTCCTCACCTTAAGGGAGGGGGTTTGATCCCTGTGTTGGTCAAGGCACTGGGGGAGGCATCCTAGAGGTCTAGGAAGCAGTGGTAACGCTGGTAGAGGTGGAGACATATGTACTCTCTGATCAGTATCCCTTGTGGACTGGCCTCCAAGTGCCCTGCCCTTGGACTGTGGGTGAGCTCAACTCCTTTCCTAAAATTTTTTATATCGAAATCTAAATAGTTCAATCAAGTTCAGTTTGGCCAGAGTCCTGAAAGTGCCTCAAAAAATAGAATGATGTTCAAGGACGGTGTCAACCTTCTCAAATAAAAGGTTAAATGAGTAAATAATGGTTAGTCGAAGGGCAAATAAAATAGTAGACTCACCAAGGTAAAATTAGATATCTGTCGTCTCAAGTTTAGGAAAAAGCGTAGTTTATGACAACTATGGGTACCAATGGTAATTTAGCAAAGTGTGCCCAAAATTTCAGGAAAAATTCCCAGAGATGAAAGAAGGTAGATAATAATTCCCTAGACTATATTTGAGACTTAATTGAGGAGTCAATGAGAAAATTTGCCTCAAAAATTAATTTTAAATGATTACTGAATTCTGGCTAAATAAAGGATGATTAGCCAAATTTAATTATGAAAAATAGAAGGAGACCTCAAATAATTGAGCAAAAATAAATGGAAGTTATTTTTTTAGAGGAATAAATTCTTGGAAGAACTACATTGATTTTATTGGTTATGAATTTCCCAAGAAATTAATTATGACAATTAATTCCAAATATATTAAGGATTTAATTATGACAATTAGGAAATTTACCGTTGCTAAAATGGATGGACGACAAGATTAGTGAATAGCATCATGTGCAAGGTCAAAGTGCACTACAAAAAAAATCAGTTTTTGCGACGGAAAAAATCCGTCGCAAAAAAGGGTATTTCCGTCGCAAAAAACGTATTTGCGACGGAATTAGCGACGGAATCAAATCCGTCGCAAAAAAATGTCGTCACAATTGCGACGGAAAACGAAATTCGTCGCAAATTGCGACGGATACAACATTCCGTCGTAAATTTGCGACGGCTATATTTCCGTCGCAAATTGCTACGGAAAAAAATCCGTCACAAATTTCAAATTTGCGACGGAATACAATTCCGTCGCAAATTGGGAATTTGCGACGGAAATTTATCCGTCGCAAATTTGAAATTTGCGACGGAATAGTATTCCGTCGCAAATCGACATTTGCGATGGAACACTTTTTTTATATTTTCGATTTTTTTTTTATATTAGCGACGGATGTTTAATTCCGTCACTAATTTTTTTTTATAAAATAATTATTTTTATTTTTTTTTAAATGTTTATTCCCATTGCAAATTTTGTTTTTAATAAATTTTTTGAAAAAATAATTAAAAACATTTAAAATTTAAAAATATAATAGTAAACCGTATATGATTAAAATAACAATCGAAATAGTTTACATAGATAAAATAAAATATAAATAATATTGGTTAAAACAAAAATCTACTAAAGTATAGTCTAAACAAGCAAAGATCATCATCATTGTCGTCACCACCATCACCACAATCAGGAGCTGGCTCCGTACCCTTGTCTTTCATTAGGGACTTAAGTTGAAGTTGCATATGGTTCATCATCTCCGTTTGTTGACTCATCCGCCGCATCATCATCTCCCGTTCTGGAACAGTTTCTTTGCCTCATCATCTCCGTTCTGGAGCATCTCGCTTGATCATCTCCGTTCCCGAGTCATCTGCGCTTCATCATCTCCCGCTCCCGAGTCATCTCTGGCATCATCATCTCCTCGTTCTTTGAGTCATTTGCTTTGTCGTGTGCCGGTTAAGCTCCTCCACCAATGCCTTCATCTTCTTTATCTCATCTGCAAAAAATATTACGAAATACGTTTATTTTTTGAACATCATTTAAATGGACAAATGAATGAAAATGTAACAATTAGTAGCAAATGTTTACCTACAGAAACACCTTCATCAGTGCCAGATAAGGAGCGCTTCGTTTGCTTCAGTCGGCTAGCAGAGGCACCTACCCCGAAGACTCTCCCTTTCTTGTCAAATCCTCCGTAGCCTCGAAAGAAGAGATTCTCATTGTCGGACGAGACGATGCGGGGTCGGCCCCACTCTGCGAGTCTCTATCCCGCGACAACTTCCGAAAGGTTTCCTACAAGCACAAAAATACGGGAGAAATAAGGCATGTGAAATGAAATAAATATTGCAAAGCATGAAACAAATAATATGCAATAAATGTCTCACCGCTACTTGCTTCGCCTTGTTGTTAATCTAGCGCCTCTCACTCCCTTCGATCACTGGGAATGGGTTCGCTCAAAAGTAGCCCAATCAAGTGACTGCAGAACTTCCCGGACTCTTCCCCGCAAAATACAAATGATAACCTACAAAATATTGAATACTTACATAGAAAATAATGTATACTCACAAGTTTGCGTCGATGCTCACTAAATGGAATGGATCCACCAACATATGACGGTCCTTCCATTTTGGCCCTATTTTGCTTATTTTTCTCACTTTTGTTGAGAAACTTCGGGGTCCATTGTTGAATTAATTCCTCTACAGTGTCCGGTTGAATCCAATTTTGCTTGCCTCTTTGCCTTCTCAACTTATAACACCTCTCGCCAACCACCGGCCTCCTTTGTAGTTATAAGCTTTTTTCGATCTTCACGATGTTTAGGCAACGTGCTATACCGATTCTCGCAAATCAATAATGAACAATTAGTGCTCTAAATTTTAAAACTGCTTGATGATAAAACACACAACTTACCAAGAACTCTTCGAACCAACGATCACGATTCTCCTTAGGGATATGTGTCCAACTGCCCAAGGCCGATTGAAATTACGGAATATTTGACGCGAGATCCAATCCGCAACCTCATTATAAGGGTAAAATCAAGACGAGGACGAGATGCAAATATTAGCATAAAAACGAAGGTAGAAAATCGTAACATAACTGGTAACTTTACATTACTCACTCGTGCTCGCCTCCCGGACGTACCCAAAGCTTCCCCGTCGCGGATCTACCGTTCCCCGGATGGGTGTATCGGAGGAACTACCTTCTTCCCCAACGTGGCTCGAGGCGACCCGGTGGGCTAAAGGAACGCATGTGAACTATTGAAGATATTTGTACATAGATGGTTCAAGAAAACTAAACATATGTAAATTAATCGAAATCGTAAAGTAAAACCTCGTTGTTGCCCTTCTTGTGAATCGAGGCGGTAGACGGTGATGATGACATATGAACCGACGGTGAAGATGACAAATAAACCGACAGTGAAGATGACAGATGATTAAGTGGCGGCAACTCTGGGGAACCCCCGAGCCCTCTGCCTACAGAAGGGGCAGATGGCGTGGCCCTACCCCCTCTAATAGGACGTGGCTGGGAGCGACCACCACTACGTCCACTACCTGAACGCCCTCTTGTATGCTCCATCTCTGAACACTCTTAAACATTATATCAAAATGTTTATAAATTTAAGAAATTTAATTAATATCACATTGGCAAATTAGGATATATGTATTATAATATATCGTCATAAACAAAGAACTAACACAAATCAATCGGACGATTCCTCTTCTTCAGCCTCAGCCTCCGTGCCTTCCTCTAAAGTCTCATAATCGTCGAACTCGGATTCACTATCAGAATAAATCTCGTCTGCCTCTTCGTCGATTCCTCATCGTCAATTTGGATAGGAATCAACTCTAACTCGCAGTAGAATTGAACAGATTGCTTGGTACATCGTCGTCGACAATGTATATGGGTCGTAAATGTTCCGCATCGGCTTGAACGGTTCCGTCATACCGTTATTTGTTTCCGACTCTTTGGACTTGGGTATAATATTTCGTGCTTTGGTTTTGATAACTCCCCTCCACCCTTGACGTGATGTGGGGTATAATGTATAGTACACTTGTTCCGCCTGTTGAGCAAGGATAAATGGGTCATAACCAACCGTATATCTCCTTGTCCAAATGGACCTCAACATTTCCATATATGTCCACTTTTGTCCCACACAGACTGTTATCAAACCACTCACATTTAAAAAGGGTCACCACTTTGTCCCACGGGTAATTCAGCTGAATTATGTCAATTAACTTCCCGTAGTAGTCGGCCTCCACCCCGTCACCTTGGCCACCTCGACAACATACACCGTAATTGCAACATATTGTACTTGCGTTTGCTTCAACAAGATAAAACCGATACCCATTGATTAAATATTTTTTGCACCGGGTAACAACTATTGCAGCTCCATGAGATAAACTCCATGCAACTTCGTTGGATCTTTTGGATTTTTCACGAAGTAGCGTTGAAACCATTTAGGTAACTCGGAGGTCGTGAATTGATCAACTGCGGAATCCAACATTAAAGGATTTTCTGATCTGACCCAATTAGAGAAGTAACTGTACAGGAAAAAAATGAAGTTAATATTTTAATACTTACCGTAACAGTAAAAAAGCAAAAGAAAGCTTACTTTAAATACCGGGCGACCTCTTCACAGTTGTTTAGAATGTACCACTCCGCTACTATCTTATCGTTCCCTTCCGAGTTGACCTCTAACGTTTTCCCAAGACTCGGCCTGGAAAATTAAAATATTGAATTTTGTTTGCTCGTGTCACCGCCATCATCGTTGCGAGGTACCCTTCTCCATCTTGATATCATTTCAGGGGGATAGTAGTATGACACAAATTTTGTCGCCTCTTCGACTCGGTACGCCTCTGTGATAGATCCTTCAACATACCTTGAATTTTTTATCTTCTTCTTAAGTGTGCGTAAAAACCTACAAAGGACAATGAGAGAGTATTAATAAACTAAAGTACCATGTCCGTCAATTAATAAAAGTGTGAAATAAATATATATTTCCTCTCAAACGGATACATCCACCTATATTGTTGTGGCCCTCCTACCTTTGCTTCGTATGCCAAGTGAACAGTAAAATGTTCCATTGAGTCAATCATGCTAGGAGGAAACACCATCTCTAATTTGCATAGCATTATTGGCATGCTCGTCTCAAGGTGCCGTAACTTTTCAACATTAAGCTCGGGCTAGCAAGCGATTTCTCTAAAGAACATTGAAAATTCCGTCGAGAATAGACCATATATGCTTCGGAAGTGCTTTGAAGGCCCACGGCAACAATCTCTCGAAAAGAACATGACAATCATGACTTTTCATCCCGAATAACTTCGCCTCGTGCATGTTGACACATCTTTTCAAGTTTGACGCATAACCGTCCGGGAGTTTCAAGTCTTTAACCCATTGTAACAACTCTAAATTCTGTTGTTTGTTGAATGTGTACGGCGCTCTAGGTTTGGAAGTCCGTCCCGTGCCATTCTCGCACCAAATGCAAATCAGGCCTTCGCAAATCGCTTCTATGTCCAGTCTTGCGTTGGATCGTGTCCTTCGTCTTGCCCTTGGTGTCCATGACGGTGTACAGAATATTGCAAAACACATTCCTCTCAATATGCATGACATCGAGATTGTGTCTTAACAATTGATCTTTCCAATATGGTAGCTCCCGAATATGCTTTGCGTTTGTTCCAATGATGATGAACGTCGTATCCCTCAAAGTTGGCCGGACGCAGCCCCCTCTTCAACACTTTGAATGTACTTGACCCCGTCCCATACTTCTTGGCCACTTAAACGACGAGGTTGATCTCGCGTGTTCGACCACACTCCGCATGAAGTCTTTTTTATTCCTCCTATACGGATGCTCCGGGCGGAACCGCCGGTGCCTCAATCAAACCAACGAGACCTTGTGACTCGTAATCCAAGGTAAAACCCATGTTTTGTTCAAGACATATCGGGCATGCAAGCTTCCGAGACGTTTGCCAGCCACTCAACATACCATATGCAGGGAAGTCATTTATCGTCCACATTAAGGCAGCCCGCATGGTGAAATTTTGGCTCAACGATATATCATACGTAATAACCCCTTCACTCCACAACATCTTAAGCTCGTCTATCAAAGGCCCGAGGTACACATCTATCTTCTTTTTGGGGTTGGATGGCCCAGGATTAACGCGTTAAGAAACAAAAACTCTCTTCTCATGCACATAGAAGGTGGGAGGTTGTACGGTGTCACAATGACAGCCAACATGAATAAATCCTGCCCGTACTTGTCGAAAGGAGCGAACCCATCCGAACATAGACCAAGACGGACATTGCGGGGATCCCTAGCAAAGGAAGGATTCGCTCGTCAAATTTTTGCCAAGCTTCGGCATCGGATGGATGCGTCACAAAGTTTTCATCCCTGTGATGCTCCCGGTGCCATCTCATGTGAGCAGCTGTTTGTTCTGATGCATACAATCTCTGAAGTCTGGGCACGAGAGGAAAGTATGTCATCTTGCTTAATGCCCGACGGGTCGTTTTCCTTCCAATCCTCACAACTTTATATCCGTCATGTCCGCAAAATTTACGGTTGGTCACCAAAGATCATCCTTGTAATACAACATACATCCTATGGGTCAAAGTGGATTTTTTTACATCCAAGGCCCAACTCTTTCACCTTTTTTTTGCTTCATAAAAATCCTTCGGCAAATTATTGTCGTTCGAACAACCTTACTCATCATCTCGCATCATTTCATTGTAATTCCTCTCATTCATATGGTGATCGAGTCTTCAAGCTTAGTGTTGCTAGGGTAGCCGATAGCGATGAATATTCACTATTTTCAAAGTGTTCTCAACCTTCCCATAACGGACGTTGCGCTTCTTGAAGCATTTTATAGAACCTATCAGCTTCCGGATGAGGATCCTCTCCCATGTATGATGGTTGAGTATGTGTATCGGTCTCCTCTCCCATGTATGACGGTTCAAGCATGAGTAATGGGATAGAAATATTGGCCGATCGACGGTCCCGCAGCGTCCATAACCAAATTTGCTCATATTGATTAAGGTTGTCTCGATGACTACTGTCCCCCGTAATAACCTCTCGGTGTCTCGTCTGACTTCGCCATGACATTCCCAACACTCATAATCCTTCATGAATCCCTTTTTACACAAATGGATTTTGACCGTCTCCGAATCTTCAAATCTTAAACACCTACATTTGGCACACGGACAACTGATCGCCTACTTGAATGAGGTGAATGTGCCAAAGCAAAATTGATGAACTCTTTCAAACCCGCCAAGAATACTTGAGTTAGTTGTCTTCTCTCGCTTAAACGATTGTACATCCAACTCCTATCATGATTGTCTTCCATACTTCCTAGCTAGTTCGCTTACTAACCTAATTAACATCTCAATATGCCACAAATATATATAAGTAACCAATACAACTAGCCACTTGTATCAACCAATTGCCATTTAGTCAAGAAAGTGAAAAACAAACACATGCATTGAACAAAGAACATATCCCAAAGCAACCGAGAGAATGAGGATAGCACACCGGAATATGGGACATGCTTGTGGAGGGGGCAAACAAATAATAGAACACTATAAGTATTTTGGAGTTTCTAACATATAAAGATTATTTAAGACTTAATCAAATTTATATAATGTGCAAAATCAACTTTATCTTTTATATTTATAATTACCTATTTATCTAAATAGTATTTTGTAATTTTGTTTTATACATTATCAATTTTATTGTATAACTTGTTAAAGATAGATTCAAATAAAAAATTGAAACGGAATATTTAAAAAAATTTATTGCCCTATCCCTAGATATCATTTCTCAACACTTCACTTTTCTAATTTCAACACCATCCTATTATAGATTTATGTATCATTACCTACTAATAAATAATCATAATTTTATCACACCAATATCATTTTATGTACCATTAATGTTATTCATGTATATTTTTTATTATAAAAATAAATAAAATATCATTGACAAATCAAAATTAATCATTTATACATTGCATTAATATTTATATTGCTCCTCTAAATACTTAATAGACTTTAATTATTAACAAAATTATAACCTAAATAAACAATAATGTTAAATTATTACCTATTTATTTAGGAGAAATAAATATGACTAATTTTTTCAATTTTTATCTATACTAATTTCTCATACTAAATAATGTGGTGAAAAAAAGGGAGCTTACCTAAGGGGGGTAGCCGGAGGGCGGAGAAGAGCACCTAGCGACAAGAGAATCTAAGCGATGTGAGACCTATTTATTCAAGAGTAATAAATATGACTAATTTTTTCAATTTTTATCTATATTAAATTTATCATAATAAATAATCGGTGAAAAAAAGGGAGCTTACCTAAGGGGAGGGTAGCCGACGATAGAGAAGAGCACCGGATGAAGAATGGCGACTATGGAGACGAGGGAGGGAGCTTCGGTGTTGAAGGGGGGGGGAGGAGCCGAGGGCCAAGGGGGAGGGAGCGGGACGGCGAGGGAGGGAGCCGAGGGCCAAGGGGGAGGACGGCGTTGAAGGGGGACGGCGTTGAAGGGGGAGGGAGCCGAGGGGAAGGGGGCGGCCGAGCGGGGAGAGGGTGGGGGCGGCGGCGGCTAAGCCGGGGGCGGGGAGAGAGCCGTGGGTTTTGTGGGTGGGGGCTGTCGGGGCGAGGGGCGAGCCGAGGGAGAAGGAGATAAAATTTAAGAGATTTTGCGACGGAAACTCCTTCCGTCAAAAATCACTTTTTGCGACGAAAACCACTTCCGTCGCAAAAAGTAGCGACACTTGCGACGGATTCCAAATCCGTCGCAAGATGTGGCAAAATTGGCGGCCTTTTTGGCGCCATTTAGCGACGGATTTTGAATCCGTCGCTAATTTTGCGACGGATTTGAAATCCGTCGCAAAGGTGGGAAAGTGGCGGCTTTTTTGCCGCATTTAGCGACGGATTTTGAATCCGTCACTAACTTTTGCGACGGATTTGAAATCCGTCGCAAATTTGCGACGGATTATAATATCCGTTGCAAATTTCTTAGTTTTGCGACGGAATTTTTTTTCCGTCGCAAAAATTCCGTGAATTTGCGACGGAAAAATTTCCGTCAAGTTATGTTTTTTTCTAGTAGTGGTGGGAGATCAAAATTGTTTTCAATGGCAAGAATGAAAGAGTAAAATGAATGACTAAGATTTACTTTTGAAAAGCAAACTTAATCATGATTAAATTATCATAACGATTTACTTTTGAAAAGCAAACTTAATCATAATTAAATGATCAATATGGCCAAATATGATTGATTGATGCCAAAATTTACTATAAATTATTGCAAGGCCATTCTCGGGCATGGAATATTGATGGAGTGTTTATTCAATATATTTGGCCCAAATTAAAGGAAAAAGTAAAGGTGGATATTTATGCAATAAAAAAATTATTAACTAGAGTTAATAACCCACTTTAACGATTCATCATCTCCCTTTGTCTTTATTACGTCGGTTACTTCCAGAGTGTTGAGATAGAGAGAAAACGTGAGAGAGAGAAAAGAGGGAAAGGGGAAAGAGGAAAGAGAAGTGATTCAAGCCAAAATTTTACTTTAAAATCAACCTTGTCACACCAAACTCTCTTTATTAAAGTTGTTCTCTACTACATGATCTTTTAATTTTTCTATGGTTCTAGATTTTCAAGGGGATGAGTTTGATGTGAGAAAAGTAGAGGGAGAGGTGGAGAAAGCCAGAACAAATCAGTTGCTCGGAGAAAAGGTAAGAAAGAGCTTTAGATTATGCTAAATTTCTTGAAATTTCATTAATTCTTCCCAGATATGTGATGCTGTCCAGATCTGAAAAATAATCTCAAATAATTAGTTTGAAAATTAAGCTAAAGTCCAAATAGTATTTTTGGAAGGCCAAACATAATTCCTGAGGAAGCTTTGGGATTTTGTTAAATTAGAGTTTACATTTGAAATTCCCATGAAAAGTTTGAGGGGGGATGGCAAGCGAATAGTTTTGGAAGCTAGGAATAAAAGGTAAAATCTTACGTCAAAGAGGGTATGTAAAAGTAGTGTTGAGATTTTGTAGTTTCAGTGGTCCTGAATAATGAGCTCAGCAATTGATGTATGATGTTTATTTAGGACCATTATAAATTATGTAAGTTGAATTAAAGTCTTGAACAATAAAGCTCCAACTATGGAAAAGAAAGAAAGCAAGAGAAAGAAGTTAAAGTTTAAAGGTACCTAGCAAACTTTACCTTAATCTTATATATTTGGTTATTGTTTGTATGAATTGACATGTTTATATATATGCTTATGTGATTATGATTGAAACATGTCACAGGTCTATGTGATTATAAGTAATGCATGATAGTTTTAATAAATATGCCATTGCAAGCATCTTATGATGCCAAGCTTTGCCATGTATGTTTGAGAGGTGATTGTTTGCTAATGGGATTCTTTGAATCTCACACGACCCCCCCCCCTTCCAAAAAAAAAAAAAAAAAAAAAAAAAAAAAAAAAAACTAACCATGCCAGGAGAAGTGGAAGGAGAAATGAACTTCCCATGTCAATACTTTGCCTGAAATGGAAAATGAGTAATTGATTCCATGTGCTATGCAAATTCATCATTTAACCTTAGAAAGTATAATTGATGTGTTAAGATGGATATTGACCAACTGAAAGT